>CM069296.1:6100000-7300000 GCA_035609425.1 Epinephelus awoara | reverse complement strand
CTAACACAACTAAAACACTATTGCTAAGGCAAAGTGAAGTATCTACAAATTAAATGTGTCCATCCAACTTTTTTTGTTGCGTTTCTTACTACATTTTGATTGTTTCTAATAGTTTTATTCATGTTTGCAAGTTGTGAAAATTGAAATTGCTCGGTAGAAACCCTCAAGACTAAGAATCCTCTTTTGTCGCAATGCTCCTTTCATCACAAAGTGTTTTGCTCATTAAAAAATTGAATTTGAATTAAAGGTCATCCTCATTGTCATCATTTTCCCAAGCATCATTACCGTTTTTTATACAATGAATAAATGTTGGTATGTGGACAGTGCTGGCTGAAGCCTGTAGGGGGCCCTAGGCAGGTCATCTATCCAGGGGCCCTTGGAGTGGCGTTCGGTGCCAAATTTTGGACGTTTTAAGGTAGAAACCGTAGAATTAGAGGAATATTGGGGTGTCTGGTGGCTTGTAGGGTTGTGGTGTTAATGTTAAGTAAAGAAAGAGTCATCAACTAAAGAAAACAGCTTCTCTTAAGCAAATGCAAATCCTACTCATAGTACTGCATCACTGCATGTAAACCAAGACTCTTGACAGTGCATCAATCCTCTATCCTTTAAAACAATTTGCTCAATAAGTAGACATATAAACCAGACCGGACACGATCGCCATATTTTTTCATTATTGCAAGAAATTCCATTGACTCATTCACAAGTCAAAAATGTGTTTTATCTGAAAGAAACATGTAATATTTACATCTAAGATAACAGATATATAGTCAACCAAGTGCAATGATGTCCTCCGAGATAATATTTGCCACTTTGATTGCAGTAAAAAAAAAAAAATTGGGCAGGGGGGGGGGGGGGCACGTGTCCCCCTCAATGTATATGGTGACTACGGCCCTGTCAGCATGCATAATTGGGCTACAGCTGTCTGGGTGCGCAAAGGTGAAGTGGCTGGTCTTGTCATACAAAGTTTGATGGAGTGTCAACTGGACAATATGGAGATATTTGCATCTTGAAAGCCGGACTACAAATGTGGATAGACAGGGAGAAACACAGGCAAGCCTAAGACGTGGTAAGATACGATATTCCTCAATGTATGAAGTGACTGATAACAAGATCTGTATAATGGGTTGTAAAGAAATTCGTCAGGTTTTTATTTTGTAGACACATGATCTGTATTTACAGCATGCTGGGATGACAGCACAATGATGTGCATGGTATCATTGGAAAGCTCTGCTCCTGTGCTTTCATGTGATATGCGTGGCATTTCTGTGCGACCCTGCATTCACGAGTAATCCATCCAAGAGTAATGTGTGTGCAGAGCTGTATGAAAGCTCTGTTATACATCATTTTAGTGTAACTTTATCATTTTTTCCGCTGTGAAAACATTCGGGAAGCTACAATTCTGCTGTTTCACGTGATATGCGTGGTTTCTCGCTATGACGCACGGTCGCGGAGAAAAACCATAGAGAAGAACAGGTGTGAATTTGGACGCACTGTGCGTCGTTCTGGATGGACTCCTTGGCCTGCTGCTGCTGCTGCATTTTCCCCAAAAAACGGGACAAATTGTGTCCCGGGAGAGATTTTTGTCCCCGGGACAGCTGATGAAAAAAGAGAACAATTCTGGGAAAAACGGGACGGATGGCAACCCTACTTGAGATTTGTCTTGGCACTTTCAGCAGAGCTGCTCGCTGCTGCAGGACGCCACGCTCACAGCTGGCTGAGACTGATATTCTGTTACTTGTAAGCTACGTTGGGGGGCCTTTTCGCTCGGTGGGGGCCCTAGGCAACGTGCGTTGTGTGCGTTAGCCAAAATCCGTCTCTGTATGTGGACTTACGTTAGAATTTTCATTTTTATCAAAAAGTTATTCATAACAGACCAGGGATGCTTTGAAAAAAATTTCACAGAGTTTAAACAACGTTGGCAACCCTTGAATTTAGTAAATAGGCAAATTTGACAGCTATTTCAAAACCACTATGAGACGTTTCTGCTGGCTGCGCTCGTCCACTTTCCTGAGGAGACGCAACTTTAAATTTCCTTTAACATTACCAGAGAACTTTTGAAGGAGTAACCTTTTACTACAATTGGCTGAGTTGCCAGAAACATGAAGAGATGTCTGAATCAAGAAACATCAAAATGATTGTGATTAACGTTTCATTATCAGAGTGGATATTGCCTGCAAGGAAGCAGATAGGCTAAAATGTCTGTCTATAATTTGGTAATGGCTAGCTAGCCAGTAACTCAGTTAGCTAACTGATTGTAAAGCTGTCATTTGCCAGGATAGGTGTTCATATTTTTCTGTCTTCTTTACCCTTCTCTGGACATTTGTGTTTTAACATGAGTTCAGCCATCATGCGTGATTGTGCCATGGTGTTGCTCTTTGCTAACTGGTTTGCTTGTTAGTTCTGTGTGAGGGAGTGTTATGATTAGGACAAAGAGTATTATAATCCCCTTGGGGATTTGGCCACCAAGGCAGACTGCGGTGTTTGCCGTGTCAAAGGGCAAAACAGCCAGAATGAGGTAGCATCATTTGCTGCGGTTTGCCTTGGTGCTGTATTAGCTTGGATTTTGTCGTTACTGCAAATGTAACACTCTTGTGTGTCTGAAACAGGACACACAAGACCAGGAGACTTTATCACAAGACAGAGCAGATGTCACAAAGCTTGTCTCTAGCCTCAACTCTGTTTTGACCAAATTTGTAGTTACTGCACTTTGCCTGTGGCAGTATAACCCACCTTACCCTCCCAAAATACCATAAACTGATGCAGTAAGGGTAAAAATTGGTGCATACAGATTCACCAGAATGCAGGAAATTGAGTGTTTTACACTCAAAATGCCAATTTTTGTTGAGACATGACAAAGCTCAAATGGTCATACTTACTGTCAAAACAGCAAAACCTAAGTAACAACACAAACTGTGGCTATGGCAGCACTTAAGCTTTTTTTTTTTTTTTTTTTTTTTGTCAGAAAAGTGTGAATGCACCTTTACATTTATCAGTCTGCTTTGTTGTTGTGCGCATGGGCGTAGTGGACACGGGGTACGTGTGGGACATGTCCCCTGCACTTCCCGTATCTTTGCCCTCTGTCCCCCGCACATTTTACAGCTGTTATAAACGTTCGATTCATTTTTAACATGTGGTAACGTGTTTTTTCCGAGCCATCTTTAAACACACCATGAGTAGGCGGGGCCAGGCGCATACACATGCTATCATGTTGTGATCTGAATCAATGGCACAGACAAGATGTGTGCTGCTGGGCAGTGCTGCTGTGGGTTATCTATGTTCAGCAAACCAGCCAGCGAGAAGCAAAAAACCTTGCACAGTTTCTTCCAAACAAACCATGTAAGTTGAACAATGCTGTTGCATGTAGATAATGTTCGCTAATTGATGTCTAATTAATAGATGCCAATATATTAATTCAAGATAGTTAACAAGAATACTAATGTTATTGTTACCTATGTTAAATCACTTGCTAGCTAGTTTCAATCTAGGAAAAAACCCACTCCTCCTTAATTTCTGAGCAGAACTTGTGCTCACTATTGCTTTGTACACATTTTTTAATCTTTATTGCCACAATAGAAAGAGCACGGTCAGGGATGAGACAGTGGACCAGAGGCCAGCAAGGATCATCATGCAGGGTCTTCACAGGTGAGGAGAGATTATAACTGGCTGAGAGAAAATATCTATAGCATAAAAGTGACTTTGAGGTTAATTTCCACGTCACCACAACTATTTGCTTTGCATCTATATTATTGCAATAGATAGAAGAGGGACAGGGAAAAACCAGGCAGGTATTTGGCACCTAATTGTCTGGCTACTTACCCTGTAGATGCTGTAGATCATTCTGTGTCAACTCAACCAGAGTTTGGCAGCTAAAACCTTAGATTTTGATAGTATACAATTTTAAAGAACTGAAGTCGGTCCCCTGGTGCTGTACTGTGGCTGTTTGTGGTTATGTGGTTCTTTATCCCTAAGGAGAGGTGCAATTGAATGTGAGAGGATGATAAATCACTCAATAGACCTCTGCATAATTTGTCCCCCTCACTTCTGAAATGATGGCTACGCCCCTGGTTGTGTGTGCCTGTGTGTTTGCATTGCTTCATCTGGATCAAACGGTCATATTTGTGAAAAGTTTTCAACAAATGGATAACAAAAACAGCTGCTTTTTTCACTCCATAATTACAGTTTTTGTAGTTTGTTCAGTGAGGTTTTGAAAGAGTTTAATCAGCCTGAAGGTGTTTGTGTGCTGTGGTTATGAGGTTTTGGTAAATGGCAACAATTTGTGAGTGCAGGGATGATGATGGGCCTCGTTCTTTCCTCATATTCATGTTTTGTTTCCACAGAGATCTACTGACTCACACTAGTATATTCTAATGCTCTTTGTTTTGTTCTGTCTCCCTCTGTTCTCTTGTTTTCCATGCGCCCTGATCCTGTTGGACATCTTCTCACATCCAGGTAAGAACCTATGTGTTATTTATTACATTTACACTGTCCTCCTCACTACCTCTGTCCTACAGGAGAATAACTAATGCAACTCAGAGGGCATTGAGTTTTGTGTTGTAGTGTATGTAGCCTTTCTTTGTATGTGTACAAACATAGGAGTAGGATATCCACCCTAATAACTAATGTCATCCTGTGTTGATTACTTTCAGTGTATATGAAAAATGGGGTGAATTAAATCCCAGTATAGATCAAAGAACTGTTGTTTGAGTTCTGTTGTCAGAATACTTAGGCTCAGCCTTATACAGTGATGAAATGAAAACATTTCCAGATATAGCCATGATGAGAGGAGGCAAGTTGTGGAAAGCCTCCTTGTGTTTTGGAGAATTTTTAAAAAAGCGCTTGAAGAGTATTTCCTCTGGCATTTTCTAAAAAGTGATGTTTCTGTTTCTGTTTAGTGTGGCAAGAATGTTTGGATAGGTCGGATATCCTTACTGGAGTCATATGATCTTACCAGTGTGTAATGCAAAGACCAGAGGAGGGGAACAACCTGAGTAAAGTTGCAAAGTGGAAAGACATTTAGAGATGTGAAAGTAAAAGTTATGTTCTTTTTTTCATATTCATGTTAAGATGACTGACAGCTGGCATCCTTCCAAGGCTTGGATTGACTGACACTGTGTTAGAAAATATCTGGGTCTTTGATAAAAAGTTGAAAGTACAAATCTGTGGTCATGACCACTTACAAAGAGAAGTTGAGTCCCAAGGTGTACTTCAGTAAGAAACATCCAATCACCTTACTTAAAATTCTGTTGTCTGCACAGCTTTCGGTAAGGGGAAACTGGAGTATAAAGCCCCAGATTCATTTAGCAGTTAAAAATTGGTTTACTTTTCTGATTTTGGTCCATTTGGGGGTGCGGTGTTTAATTTGCATTGCAACAGTTAGGCTGACTGGCTACTGTTATCAAAGGTGATTGAGGCTCAAGGGTGTAGTACTTAAATAATTGAAACAAACAATTTTATTTCTGATCATTTTCTGATTACTACCTTAAAAGGAAAATTTAGAAATTTACAGCAACTTAATACCAATGCACGGTCATTGAAATACATGTTTGTGATTGGTGGCAAGTGTCTGTGGAGTTCAACATGCAGGCATCTCAAACATAGTTCTTCACGATCACTCTAAATCAATGCAGGTGTCCATGGTAACAGGTATGCATCACACACTAAATTGCCACTGAGCACACTCATGATTGCCTGATATCAGACAGAATTGTCAACTCTTCACACTCCATTTCCATCTTCAGTCTGACAATGCCTCTGCTCTAACTGACTTCTGTGGAAGACGGGGATTTGATTTTCCCTTACCAATCACTACAGACCCAGAACTTTAGTTTTGGGCACTTCCATGTTTGCCTCATTTTTCAGCTGCTTGTTGTTTTATATAGAAAAAAATATATTTAATTACCAGAAGATCAAAGGTCAGTTTCACTGTGACAACATAATCGTAATCTGGAAAAATAAATTCACCGATTTTCTATATTATTCAGTGGATCATTATTCATTCAAATGTTGGGTGCCCACCTTGAAACTGTGCTGATTGTATAGATCCTCTGTGCTGCCAGGGGGAAGATGTGTGTGAAGGATTCATGTTTTGACAGACACAGAGGTAAACTCTACCTGCGATTTGACTGGGTTTGTGAAGGCATACACTTGCAAGGCAGTAACTCTAGTTTCTGTATGTGGTAATGGTATATACAGGTGACAACAGCCTCTGGGGAACTTCATCGTGCATTCACAGAGAATAATGAACTAGTGGAGAAAATGCAGTTCAGCCTTGCTTTGTGTTATTATCGCAGTCAATTATGATTAAGCTTTTGTCATATCTGAGGGTATGTGTTTTTCAGTATCATAGCAGCTTTATAACTAACAGCTAATTCAGTTGTTTTGATTAGGATACTAAGGTGTTAAGAGGATTCTTGAGTTCATCCAAGACCTTAGAGCTGCTGACTTGAGTTTCCCTTGATTGATAATTAGTCAGTGAATAAACCCACCTGACTGACTGATTTTCAATAGATGAGAAGATGCCTCTGAAGTGTGTATGGCACTGTATTTTTTATCTTATTTTATTTATTTTTTTCAGTAATAGTGTATGATACATGGCTGCCATTTTCCTAGGTGTACCTCAGTGTTTCAGATGAAACTGATTATGTTGTTCCAACCTGCCAGACAGCACAATGGTTTCCACTCTTTTCTTTTACAGCCTAAAAATCAAGACCTTAAAAGACCTGAAACTTGTTTAACTCCAGTAATCCATCACAATGAACATTGAGTCCACTTTTATTTTTGTTAAGGTTGGCGCTGCATGGTAATACAGTGCTGACTTTTCAGATCAATCAACCCTTTCTGCTGCATTACCGTGCCACAATAATTTAACACTGACAAAAATAAAAGCAGACACGATGTCAACTGTGATTGATTACCTCAGTGAAACCAGTTTCAAGGCCTTTAAAGCTGATTTTCATACTACCATGAAATAAATGGAAAGCAGTGACTTTGTGATATTAAAGCTGAATAGCTTAAATAACTAAACCACTATGTATGAAATCATAGAAGGCTTGGGGCAGGGTTTAAAACAGTGTACTAAAAAGTAAAAAAAAAAAAAAGTTAAATCAAAGACATTGGAAATAAAATGATAGAAAGCTAAAATGACTCTATTTGTAAGGAGTAAGGGGTGAATTATGGCAGAGTTAACGCAAGGAAGTCTCAAACCTAAAAGTGTACGATGAGAGAAAGAAAAAAAAACATTTTAGCATTATTATGTTAACTCTTGTTCACCATGACCTTTGCTGCCAGAGAGATTATGTGTTGTACAAACAGTGGGTGGAATAAGCTGCATACTCAGCGTACATCTTTTCATTTTGTAAATACAGGATCTTTTGTGTGTTGGTGTTGTCGTGTTTCCTACTGTACTATTCTGTCCCCAATACAAGTGTGGGGGGAACTGGAATATAATTTGATATCTTAATGCGACAGAATGGAATGATGTTTTAGACAATTGTCTGCATGCAGCATTGTCCCAAAAGTTTTCAAAAAGCCCTTTATTCATCTCAACATGACAATGCCTCCATGAAAGTCCACAAAGAAATAGTTTTCCCAGTGTAGCCCAGCAGTCTGAACAGCCATTCTAGTATCAGATTATCTATGTTTCAGGTTTGGTGGCTCACTGCTGCCACCGAGTGGCGTAACTGAGCGATAGGAAGTGGTGCACTGATGAGGTTTTTGTCAGAAGAAGACAACAGACACGAGTGTGGAGAGTTGAGCTTAGCAGCATCAGCAGAGAGCTGTTATTAGCACAAGACAATAGTTAACTACTTGTCTTTAAAGTAGAAAGTAGCAAGGCTACGTTAGAAGAGTCTTTTGATCGTGGAAAGAGAAGCCGTCTGACGCCGCGGAGGTTCCCGACCTGTCCGAGCGACGTGGCTATTGGATATCCCGGTGAGTTAGCTGTTAGCAAACACTGTGAATTAGCACATTGAACTAGCACGGTGAATTAGCATTCTGGTTGATAACTTGATAAAGGTTTATAACTTCGGACTGTAGATTTATTGTGCTAAAAACCAGTCGGGATAAGCTGATAAGCTCATGGTGATATTACAAACAGTGTGTTTATTTTGGGATTGTGTAAATACTGTGGGAAAAAAAAATGCTCATTGGGCCTGTTGGTCAGCTAATTCAGCTAATTTAGCAGACCCAGTTTATGTTATGTGGTTAATGTGTGAATATATTCTTTGTGAGCCCTTTTATTAAGCATATAATGCAAAAGTTCAAGTATATGTGAGTGTAATGTTATGATGTGTGATACGAGGGATTGTGTGATACTGTGTGTGACCCAGAGATAAAAAAAAGAAAAAGGGAAAAGAAAGAGACAACACACAGTGGACTTTTGATAAGGACAATTATTAATTTTTTCCCTGCACCTTTTGTGCAGGCTGGTTTTTTGTTGAGCCGTTCTACAGACTGGATCGAGTTGCCAAGCTGCCTCCATCCCGCTGCTTTCGGTTTTCTCTCATCATTCCCCTCCATCCCTGCTCCCCGGATCCCCAGTCATCATCCCCATCGTCTTCAGTCCCCTCTCCTCTACTTACCGCACAGCCTTCATCGCCTGTAACCAGGATGGACAGTCTTTCTCATAAAGGGTGGTAGGAAACTAAAGTGTACTCACAAAGAAAAAACTTGGGTCGAGTAACCAAGTACTGACTCATACTCACCCTGTTGACACATTTTTGTTTATTGAGATCTCAATATTTTATTTCTGTTTTGTTCTTTTATTTTGGTTGGGTCCCAACAATTTATTTAACAACTTATTTGTGAATTGATACAAGGTGGAATTTGGGTCATGTGTGTTTAAATTCTGTTATGCCCAATTGTGTATCAGGTTAAGGGTCCTTGTCACAAATATAAAAAGGTGAATTGAAGTGGAAAAATTCATTTAAAGCTATTGTTTAACTTAAAGGTGAATACCAGATAAAAGTGGAACAAGCCGTTAAACATTGAAACAGAAACCAATACAGTGAATTGAAAGAGTTTAACGGTTGGTATGAGATATTCTTTTTTTTTTGGGAAGAAATAAAAGTGTTTCATTTACTACTTTACTGCTCTATTTTACTTTCAGTCTCCTCTTAGAACCTAGACATTAGACATACCTGCAGAGTGGGCGGAACACACGCCAGGTGGGTTACAAATGTGGCGAGCCAGCCAGGAGACTCAAGTGTTGTAGAAGCAGTTCTTCCTTTTTGTAGATATTGTAGTCTCACACCAACAAAAGGAAAAATTTAAACATAGCTTAGAGAAAAAATGGAACTTTGCAACAAATTTGATGTTCAGGGACAGAATTGTCTTTATGTAACAGGCATTGAAGATTCATGCTCAGAGCAAGAAATTGCAGATTTCTTCGAAACAAATGGAGATATTGAAAAAGTTGCGAAGGTTCCAGATGAGTCAGGGCAACCTACAGGAAGAGTCTTAATAGAGTATTCTTCAGACAGAGCAATCTCACGATTAAATCCTGATACTGTAGGTAAGATACCAAGCCCCAAAGACTCTAATGTAACATGGCATGTGAGGACCATAAGAGAAATATGTCAGGGTGAGCTTGGCAAGGAGCTTGCACACAGATACCTAACCGAACTACAAGCTTTACATTCGACCAGTAGAGAAGGGTTTTTCACTACGCTTCAGAGCCAGCTCCAAAACCTCCAGTCTGGCATTGAACCTCCTCAGGAAAGTGTGGTTCAACCCCGACCCTCTAGTCAGCCTAGCCTTACTCCTCATGTCGAGACCCAGACCCATGAGAGTCAGCCTGTAAGTGTGGGATCTGCACACAGCCCCCCATACATGACTGATGAACCCGCCCCAGACCACAGTCATGAGGTTTCAGGCACCACACCACCGCGTAACGCTTTTTATCCTCCTCCCTCCAGCATACCCAGCAACCCAGAACCCGTGAATGAGAGCATGTTTAATCCCCCACACATCCAAAAGGTGGTGGTTGAGCACATAATGCGCAGTGAGTCATTGCCCCCTAGCTACAGCCAGAGCAGGATTCGAACATTTTCTGGCAGGCTTCCTAAGCCAAATGGAGAAGTGGATTACGATGCCTGGCGTATGCAAGTTGAGCTCCTCCTTTGTGACCGCTCACTGTCTGAAAACCTTAAGGTAAGGAGAGTACTGGAGAGTTTACTTAGTCCTGCCGCTGACATTGTTAAATCTCTCGGCACCAGTGCACCTCTCCAGTCATATCTTGAACAACTTGAAGCTGCATTTGGGGTTGTCGAAGATGGTGAGGAGCTGTTTGCAACTTTCTTGAGCTCCAATCAAAATACTGGAGAGAAACCCTCCACTTACCTCAATAGACTTCAGGGTTTATTGACCAAGGCCATTTCTAGAGGGGGAGTTGATGCCAAGGACTCAAACAAACATCTGCTCCGACAGTTCTGCAGAGGTTGTTGGGACCAAAGCTTGATTGTAGGTCTCCAACTTGAGCATCAAAAGAGTAGCCCCCCATCCTTTTCCGAGCTGCTCCTTTTGCTGAGGACAGAAGAAGATAGACGCTCTGCAAAACTTGAAAGGATGAGAAAACATTTGGGCAATGCAAAAGCTTCGTCACACATGCACTCAGTCTTTAGCATGCCTACCTATGATCACGACCCTGATGTTGTTGTTCCTAAGAAACAGGATAACACACAAAAGTTAGAGAAAGAAGTTGCTGAGTTAAAGAAACAAGTAGCAGCACTGACACAGAAAGAGAGATGTGGCTCAGAGGAAACTACCAGCAGCAGCAGTTCCATAGTTAACAAAAGCAGTGCCCAGGGTGATTGTCTCACCACAAGTGCAGCAAATCCCAGACCAGCCTTTAAGTCTCCCACTTATCCCAAGCCTTGGTTCTGCTTTAAATGTGGCCAGGACGGTCACATAGCAGCTAAGTGTGATAATGAGGCAAACCTTGCTCTTGTCCGCAAGAAAAACGCAGAACTCAAAGTCAGGCGTGAGAATTATCAGGTCACACAAAGTCCTTCTCAGCAACCTTTAAACCACTAGCAGCTCCTGCTGTGGGACAACTGGGAGCTGATAACAAGGATTTGTTAAGTCCCATGATGATGACACATAGCTCAAATGAGAAACCTGTACCCAGTGCTTTAAGATCTGACAGTGAAGTCTATTCCAACTTACCTGATGGTCTTATTGGTCCACGTTGTGCTGCCCCTGTATCAATTGAAGGTGTTCAGTGTGAGTCCATACTTGACTCAGGGTCACAGGTTACAACCATCTCTGACACATTTCATGCGTCACATCTGTCCTCCTTACCTGTACGACCCATCCATAGCTTGCTTGAAATTGAAGGTGCAGGAGGGCAGACTGTACCTTATCTTGGATATGTTGAAGCCAATCTGACTTTTCCCCCCACTGTCACGGGTACAGAAGTTGAGCTGACAGTCTTGGCCCTTATCGTTCCTGATTGTCATTTTAACAGTAAGACACCGTTGTTAGTTGGCACTAATGTTCTCTTGCGGCTGTATCAGCATGCTATAGAGCATGAGGACACCAAGTTTTTTGGGAGGTCAGACAACTATGCCCTACTTCTCCAACAAGTAGCTTCTAGCAACAGAACTGAAAGTAAAAAATGCTCTGTTAAACTGCATAGTAAGAGCCCCATCTCCATTCCTCCCAGACAGAGAGTTCATGTCTTTGGAGATGTCAGAATAGGCAAGTCAAACCCTGACACTTCCTTTGTTCTTGAACCGTCCGAAACAGCCTCATTGCCTGGTGGGCTTATGTTGGAATGTGCACTCTTGAACGTTTATTGTAGGGCTGCCAGTAAGGTTCCTGTTGTCATTCAGAATGTGACAAACCACAATGTCACCTTGTTACCAAAACAGGTCATTGGTGAGCTTTCTGCAGCAGTGTGTCTTGGTCCCTTGAGCTCCGAACAGTCTCCCTTACCTCATTCTGGGCTATCAGATGAGGAACTATGTGAGCAACTTACCTTTGACTTAAACAATCCACTCCTTGGAGAAGAATGGAAGAAACGCATCACAGACAAGCTTAATTCCATTCGAGGTGTCTTTGCAACTGATGAGATGACAAATGGCCACACCAGTGCAGTCAAGCATCACATTCGGCTAAGAGATGATACTCCTTTTAAGGAGAGACCCCGACCTATCCATCCAAGTGACAGAGAAGCTGTCAAACAACATCTGAGAGAGCTGCTGGATGCTAGGATAATTAGGGAGTCCGAGAGTCCTTTCGCGTCTCCTCTTGTCCTAGTCAGGAAAAAAAACGGAAAGATAAGACTGTGCGTTGATTACAGAAAACTAAACGCACGCACCATTAGAGACGCGTACGCTCTCCCTAACATCGAAGAGACGTTCTCAGCACTTAGTGGTGCTAAATGGTTTTCTGTGATGGATTTAAAATCTGGTTACTACCAGGTAGAAATGGCAGAGGAAGACAAGCACAAGACTGCGTTCACTTGTCCTTTAGGCTTCTATGAGTTTAATAGAATGCCACAAGGCATAACAAACGCCCCCTCAACCTTCCAGCGTTTGATGGAGAAGTGCGTTGGGGATCTCCTTCTAAACGAAGTGCTTGTGTTCTTGGACGACCTCATCGTTTTCTCAGAGTCCATTGAGGAGCATGAGGCCAGGCTTATGAGAGTATTGCAGCGCCTTAGAGACTATGGCCTGAAATTATCTCCAGAAAAGTGCCACTTTTTTCAGTCATCAGTAAAGTATCTTGGCCATGTTGTTGACGCTCAAGGCGTTCATACTGATCCTGATAAGACCTCTGCTTTGAAAAACTGGCCGCGTCCCACAAACAGAGAAGAGCTTGAAAGGTTTTTAGGGTTCGCCGGTTATTATCGACGCTTTGTCAAAGACTACTCTAAGATAGCCAGGCCCTTAAATGCTCTGAAAGCAGGTTGCAGTCATCCCCGCAAGAGAGGAAAGATTTATAAGAGACTTTGTCCAAAGGGGCCTGCAAACTCTCGTGTCCCTTTCAGCAACGAGTGGACCTCCGAGTGTGACCTTGCCTTTAAAACTCTTGTTGAGCGCTTAACATCTGCTCCAGTCCTTGCCTTCGCAGACCCCAAGCTCTCTTATGTGTTGCACACTGATGCTAGTGGAGAGGGCCTTGGGGCTGCCCTTTATCAACAGCAAGACGGCAAGTTGAGAGTGATAGCTTACGCTAGCCGTGGGTTATCCAAGAGTGAAAAGAACTATCCGACCCACAAGTTGGAATATTTGGCATTGAAGTGGGCAGTATGCGAGAAGTTTAACGATTATCTCTATGGGTCGGAGTTCGTCGTTCTTACAGATAACAACCCACTCACTTACGTGCTCACCTCTGCCAAATTGGATGCAGCAGGGCACCGCTGGCTGGCGGCCTTGTCGACTTATAATTTCAGCATAAAGTATCGAGCAGGTCAGGCGAACAAGGACGCTGATGGGTTGTCCAGACGACCAAATGGTCCACCGATAGAGGATGATGTTTTCCTACGAGAAAGGGAACGAATCGAAGGCTTCAAAGCACGGGTCTTGGATACTGAGCCTGAGGTGATTTCCAGTGAGGTCATCTCTGCAGTGTGTCAGCGTCACTGTTGTCACATAGGTTCTGATGAATCAGATCATTCTGTTCTCGTTGAATCTTTGGCTCTGGATGCTTCAGCTGTACCTGATTGTTTCGCTCATTCTGGACAGGATACCTTACCCGGCATGAAAAAAGAGGACTGGCACAGATGCCAGAGGGAAGATCCATCCCTCAAAAAGGTCATTTCCTTCCTTGAAGCAGGACGGAAGCCACACTTCAGAGAGTTGAGTGGTGAGTCATCTGAAGTCCGGCTGCTTGCAAAAGAGTGGAAAAAACTTGAACTTCAGGATGGAGTATTGTATAGGAAATGTCTTGATCATGGCAGCGAAGTCCATCAACTTGTTCTTCCTCAGGAATTTAGAGATTGTGCCTTAAAGGGCATACATGATGAAGTTGGCCATTTAGGCGCTGAGCGTGCCCTCAGCCTGGCTCGCGCCAGATTTTATTGGCCTAACATGGCCAAAGCCATTGAAGAAAGATGTCAAACGTGTGAAAGGTGCTTTCGGAGGAAAGCTAGGCCACAAAAAGCCGCACCTATGCAGAACATTCAGACCACGTATCCGCTGGAATTGGTCTGTATGGACTATCTATCAATAGAACCTGACAGCCGTGATACAAGAAATATCCTGGTCATGACGGACCATTTTACAAAGTTCGCGATAGCGATACCAACCAGAGACCAAAAGGCCAAGACTACTGCCAAGGCGCTTTGGGAGAACCTTATAGCTCCTTATGGTTTCCCTAGCCGTCTCCATAGTGACCAAGGCAGGGATTTTGAGTCCCACACTATAAAGGAGTTATGTTCTATCATAGGAGCGGAAAAGGTGCGCACCACCCCTTATCACCCTCAAGGGAACCCGGTGGAGCGATTCAATCGCACACTCTTGAGTATGCTCGGGACCCTTGAGGACAAAGATAAACATCATTGGAGGGACTACGTGAAGCCGCTTGTGCATGCGTATAATTGTACAAGAAATGACACAACTGGCTACTCACCGTACGAATTGCTCTTTGGAAGACAGCCTGCGTTGCCAGTCGACTTCGTCTTGGGAACTAATCCTGCTGGAGGATCCTGCAGTTCTCATTCAGAGTATGTTCGTAATTTGCGTCAGCGCCTGCAGGAGAGCTATACATTAGCTGCTGATCGAGCTCGCAAGAGAGGAGAACAAAACAAAACCAGATTCGATGTTAAAGTGAGGACAGCCGAACTTATCACGGGAGACCGAGTATTGGTGCGGAACGTTAACATACGAGGAAAGCACAAATTGGCAGACAGATGGGAGAGAGCGATTCATGTTGTGGTGAAAAGGATCAATGGAGGGCCCGTCTACGTGGTCAAACCTGAGAGAGGAAATGGTCCACATCGCACATTACATCGCGACCTCCTTCTTCCTTGCGGATTCCTGCCCATCGATGTAGGGTTGGAGGTGGAAACTGAGACAACAGTGTCAAGGAGGAGACGTCTGAGGAACAGAGAGGTCACAGATCAGGAAGTGGATCAGAGTGATCAAGAGGAGAACCTCAGTGATGAAGAGGATGGTTATTGGGAAGAGAGGGTCATAGAGGTGACAACAAAACCTCCCATCGTGCAACTCGCAGAAGATGAGACCAGACAACCTTTGGCTGCTCTTAACCCTCAGGCCATTGAATTCACCCCTCGGGTCCCAACAACCCTGTCTGAGGAAGTGCAACATGACTTCCCCATCCATGCCCCTGAGCCAGAAATTGAGGCACATGTGACATCATCTGATCATGTTATCATAGACATTCCTGAAACTGACGTGTTAAGCCTCCCTCCACAATCTGACAATCAGACACCAGAGTCATCAGGGCAAGCACAAGGCAAAAATAACTTACCTGAGTCAGAGCACAGTTGTAATGTTCAGCCAAGACATGTAGCTTTATCTGAAAGTGAACCTGATGAGCCCAGACGTTCTGCTAGGGAGCGACGTCCGCCACAGAAGTTTACTTATGATGAGCTAGGGAAGCCGCTGATTCTTGCGCTTAGTTCATTCTTTGAAAGTTTACAAGCTTTACTTCCCCAGTCTCAGGTCAGCCCTTTAAATGTTTACTGAGGTGCATGCATGCAGGGACTGATGCGGTTTTAGAGGGGGAGAGTGTAGCCCAGCAGTCTGAACAGCCATTCTAGTATCAGATTATCTATGTTTCAGGTTTGGTGGCTCACTGCTGCCACCGAGTGGCGTAACTGAGCGATAGGAAGTGGTGCACTGATGAGGTTTTTGTCAGAAGAAGACAACAGACACGAGTGTGGAGAGTTGAGCTTAGCAGCATCAGCAGAGAGCTGTTATTAGCACAAGACAATAGTTAACTACTTGTCTTTAAAGTAGAAAGTAGCAAGGCTACGTTAGAAGAGTCTTTTGATCGTGGAAAGAGAAGCCGTCTGACGCCGCGGAGGTTCCCGACCTGTCCGAGCGACGTGGCTATTGGATATCCCGGTGAGTTAGCTGTTAGCAAACACTGTGAATTAGCACATTGAACTAGCACGGTGAATTAGCATTCTGGTTGATAACTTGATAAAGGTTTATAACTTCGGACTGTAGATTTATTGTGCTAAAAACCAGTCGGGATAAGCTGATAAGCTCATGGTGATATTACAAACAGTGTGTTTATTTTGGGATTGTGTAAATACTGTGGGAAAAAAAAATGCTCATTGGGCCTGTTGGTCAGCTAATTCAGCTAATTTAGCAGACCCAGTTTATGTTATGTGGTTAATGTGTGAATATATTCTTTGTGAGCCCTTTTATTAAGCATATAATGCAAAAGTTCAAGTATATGTGAGTGTAATGTTATGATGTGTGATACGAGGGATTGTGTGATACTGTGTGTGACCCAGAGATAAAAAAAAGAAAAAGGGAAAAGAAAGAGACAACACACAGTGGACTTTTGATAAGGACAATTATTAATTTTTTCCCTGCACCTTTTGTGCAGGCTGGTTTTTTGTTGAGCCGTTCTACAGACTGGATCGAGTTGCCAAGCTGCCTCCATCCCGCTGCTTTCGGTTTTCTCTCATCATTCCCCTCCATCCCTGCTCCCCGGATCCCCAGTCATCATCCCCATCGTCTTCAGTCCCCTCTCCTCTACTTACCGCACAGCCTTCATCGCCTGTAACCAGGATGGACAGTCTTTCTCATAAAGGGTGGTAGGAAACTAAAGTGTACTCACAAAGAAAAAACTTGGGTCGAGTAACCAAGTACTGACTCATACTCACCCTGTTGACACATTTTTGTTTATTGAGATCTCAATATTTTATTTCTGTTTTGTTCTTTTATTTTGGTTGGGTCCCAACAATTTATTTAACAACTTATTTGTGAATTGATACAAGGTGGAATTTGGGTCATGTGTGTTTAAATTCTGTTATGCCCAATTGTGTATCAGGTTAAGGGTCCTTGTCACAAATATAAAAAGGTGAATTGAAGTGGAAAAATTCATTTAAAGCTATTGTTTAACTTAAAGGTGAATACCAGATAAAAGTGGAACAAGCCGTTAAACATTGAAACAGAAACCAATACAGTGAATTGAAAGAGTTTAACGGTTGGTATGAGATATTCTTTTTTTTTTGGGAAGAAATAAAAGTGTTTCATTTACTACTTTACTGCTCTATTTTACTTTCAGTCTCCTCTTAGAACCTAGACATTAGACATACCTGCAGAGTGGGCGGAACACACGCCAGGTGGGTTACACCAGTTTGGTGTAGAGGCACTTGTACAGACTCCTGACCTTAACCCCATCTAACACCTTTGGGATGAACTAGAACACTGACTGTGAGGCAGGCCTACGAGATCAACATGAGTAGCCGTAATGCTCTTGTGGCGGAGTTTGAGCAAATTCCTACAGAATGAGCCTGTGTAAAAGAGAGGAGGCTGTTATAGTTGCAAATGATTTTTGTAATCTGATGTTCAGCAGTCAGATATGGTTGGAATATCTAAGTGTCCGCATGCTATTTGTCAGGTAGTTTACAGTATGCTGAAATGTCTGGAGTCCCAGCTGTTGCATCAATCCACATCAACAGTCAGTCATGGGTTTCCTCCTTTAAAACCTCTTTGCCCTGTTTGAAAGCTGGTGTAAACCCAGAGTCATGAGGAGCTCTCTGCTGAAGCAGCCCAAAGCAGAGCTAACATTTTCATGTGAGTGTGGTAGGTCGGGGGCCATTAGTGGTGGCAAGGAGAGCAATGTCAGCAGCGAAAGGTGAGGAAACGACATTTCCTGAATCCAGGGTACGCTTGGTGAGTCAAGGGAAGTAAGGCGAGTGAGAGAGCCAGGCAGGAGGAGAGAGGGATGGAGCCGGAGCTGCAGCAGGGGTGACAGCATTCGCATGAGGCATGATTAATGGCCATTCTGATTGGCTGCGACAGGGCCAGGTGACGCTGGTAGGGTAGGGTGGTGGGGGTTAGGACGCGCTCTCTGAGGACACCTTTTAAACAGCTGGCCGACGGCATCATGGGAGCTACTCGTGTGTGTGTCAGTGTAAGTGAGTAATTGTGCTGAGTTGCATGGAGTGCTGTTATGTCTGTTTTTCTGTCTTGTGACATTATTTTGTGTTTCCTGCCATCACTGGCCTCCTTCCCAGCCCTTGCCACTGACACACTCTGTACTTCTGTCTCAATTGCAAGAGCCTTTCCTGGTGATGCAATGCCCAAATTATATATGTCGGGATAATTGCATGTTTTTTTTTTGTTTGTTTGTTTTCCGCTGCAGCATACAAATCTGTTATGTAAATAAAATGTCCTGTTATACTTGATGAAAAATAGTAGCCAATGGGATAAATTAACAATTCTCAAGGCAAAATTTTTATTTGATTTTATTTTTTTGGTCCTATGTACAAGTTGTTTTGGCCAAAACTGCTCATCAAATCATCAACAAGAATAAATAAATTTAAAAAAATTATAGTAAAATAAGAAAAACCCAAGTTTATCTCCTGAGTACATAGCAGATAAATTACATTATGGCCAAAATTGTCTGCAAACAAACAAACACACACCTCACCTCTCAGGGCTTCCATATATAACCAATAAAATCATTCAATTTTTATCAGTATTTCTGTAAAGCCACTTGTGTCTACAGTATATTCCATAGGCTGGCCGTGAGCCAGAGAATGGTTGCAAATACATTACAGAATGCACCACGGATTTTAAACAACCCACATTAGCTTTTTCAATTCATGTCTCCTTCTTACCTACAAGCATAGACATGTCTTCCGTTGCACCTTAGCTCATTGATTGAGCTATGAGGCACACATCCACAGGAGATAGAGTACACTCAAATGTCTGTTTCCATGCCAGGCAGCTAACTAGCTTCTCAACTGTAGCTCATTGAACGGCTTAGAAACGTACCTTCACATGTCCAAATCAGTCAGTGTAGATGCTAAGTGCTGTTGTCTGATACCACTGCGAACAAAATGCTGCCTGCCTCGGTGGCCCCAGCAGCACACTGGTCTGCCCACTCAGAGGCCTGGAGGCTACAGGTGAAGGTTCTTCAAAGACGTTTTTGTTCCTATTGGTGTTAATGAATTAAATAAATAAATACGTATTGAAAATCATTTTTGGCAAGATGTTTGACAGCAGAAAAGGGTGTTTTTAGTTTGGCTACAACTAAGCATCTCTATGCCAAAAACATCAATATTTCCCTCTTCACCTTTGTCCAGCTGAAAAATAAAACCTAAACTGTTTCTCATCAGTGTCTGCCAGATGTAAAATGATTGTCCAATTGATTTTTCATCTCTTTCAAACTCCCATTTCTTATTTCCTAAAATCACAGCTTCTTTTTCACATTCTCTCATTTCAGCCTAACCTTCCTTCCTTCTATTTTTGTCTTATCTTTTTTCTATCACTCTTTGTTCATTTCCCCTGATTTTCCTTTCCAGACTTTCCTCCGACTTCCTCCCTCTGTCTCTGTTAACTCTGCCTCCTTCCCCTCTTTCATTTATTGTCTTTTCCCCAGTCTTCTTTTTTCTCTTGCGTTCTTTGCTACACTGAGACATGTAGATATTTCTCTCGCAGAGGCCTCCCATGCATGGCTTCCCTCCATTCAAATGCAAATGACGCAGGCCAATTATGGCTCAGCATGCGGTTATGTCTGTGTTTGCAAGAGCACATTCAAAGGCACATTGTGTCGGGGGAGATTTGAGTTAGCCAGCGTAGCATTCCCTCTGGAACTGCCAGCGGCAGATAAATTAGGACCTCAGGCTCACAAAAGCAAAATAAATCATAATATTCAAGCGCTGCTGACCCATATTTGTTAATGTGGGTGCTCATTGCCACCTATATTACTGCCATTGTGAGAGCGCGGGTATCGGGAACTGGGACTGCTTCATGGCTGATCGCACCAACAGAAGACATTCCTGCTTTCATTCACATGGATGACAGTGGAATCAGTGTTGCGGCTTTGTTAGAGCTTCACACATATAAGCAATTACACCAACTTGGTGTATTCATTCAACCCTTATTTAGAGTACAGTACGTGTCTGCAAATAGACATTTTCTGCTGCATTCTAATACTGACTCAAGAAACAGTATGGCTTATATGGATTCATCTGTGGTGAACAGGGGAGTTAGAATAACCTCATCAATACTTTCTTTGTGACTCATCTCTCTCTTCTCCCCCTCCCTGGTGTTAGAACAAGTCATCTAACTATCTATTTGTGTATGAGCATTTTCTGTGTCAATGTCTTGGGTAAGGTGAGGGAAAAGTTGTGGTTAAAAGAAACTATTGGTTAATGTTGGCAGGAGAGGGGATGAGAACAGGGGTCTTGATCCACCCTGACCCCCCTGCCATGAGGTTTTGCGATGGTATAACTTTGAATCACCACTTCTACCTTCGACTTGGAGAGTATTTATTTGCATGAATGCAAGTTTACAATCAGGTTGTTCTAGCTGTTTGATCTAATGACTAATGTTGTTGTTTTTCTGGTTGAATAACCTTCACCTCTCAGACACTCCCATCTTCACTAATAGAGTGAAAAGGCTTTTAGCTCAGTAAGATAGATTACATCTAGGAAGATAAGATGGATAAAAAAGAATAATCTTTTTATTTGTTTGTTTTTTATTATATTATGTTGCAGTTGCAGAGTTTTGGTTATATTTTCCCAGATTTCCAGGTATCCCTATTTAAGATGTCGGCCTCCACACAAAGGGAGTGAATGGAGTTTTGCATGGTGATTTATGCCTGCTTTACACCAAACCACTTTTCAAGTAATTTCACTTTTGATAGTTGATCAATGTCAGAATAAAATCCTGAGAGTTATACCTCAGTTGTTGCACTCCCCTGATCTTGATTGTTGAGTGAGAGGTGGTCCTAAAACTCAGTCTGAGCTGTGTCATGTCAGTTTTATTATTGTCTTAATGTTCTGACAAAGTCAAACATGTTAATTCTTATCATAAGATTTTAGTCTTGGCTCATGCAAATACTGAAGTTCAATGAAGTGAACACGGATAGCAACAAATAGCTGCACTGTCTCCAGTAACAAATAAGCTGGAGTAAACCACGTAGACAGTAAACATGGAGGGGACTCCGGGGAGGTGCATGAACTCGAACAAGTCTTGGTTCTCTTGCACTGTGAAGAAGGAGAAGAAACTGGGAGTGAATAGAAGTCTTTGTTTAATTCTGCTTGTATCTGATCCACCAACCAGCTCTATTTTAGTGAAAAATCTAAATTTCTAAAATGGTTCGATGCTCCTTCACATAGTGTCCTCCCACTGAAATTGCGCAGCTAACCAACGTAGGCTGGTAGCGAATTGAGTTGAATTGATTCAAAATGTAAATAATTTGCACTGAAAGACAGTTTATCCTTAAAGATTATATTGATGCCAAATTGACAAGAACACTTCTGACGCAGGATGACTTTTATCTTGTGTTTCTAGAGTATGTAGACCATGTCATATCTCTTAAGGGGTTTTGTGCATAATATTTTCCACTAGGAGCAGATTGAAATAATCTTAAAAGGAATCTAGTTGTAGTCTTGGAAATACAGATCCTGCTTCTACATCTATATCTACATCTACATCTATTCAAAGTCCTCTAGTGCATGGTAGGCATTAGTAGTTTGCACTGTCAACCCACAGCAAGAAGGTCCCAGGTTATAACATACCGGCCACTGGGCCCCCTCTCTGAGGAGTTTACATGTTCTCTTTGTGTCTCTATTGCATTTCCTCCAGGTATCCTGGGTACCTCCAGTCCAAAGGCATGCAGGCACATTTCCATAGACAAATTGCTTGTACACATGAGGAGGAATGTTTGTCTCTCTACCCTGTACCCAGGCTTTTGCCCAGTTTGAGCTTGGATATGCACCAGCCAGCCGTGACCCTGGACAGGAAAGTGGTTATAGATAATAGATGGATGGACTGATGACCACTTGAATATAACTGAAGTGTTAATTGTACAAAGAGGTGGCTGGAAACAAATGCTAAATGTAAAAATGCTCCCAAAAGTCAACTGTAAAATATCATTCTAACAATACAAAGTCAAACCTTTTTGTTCCTTTCTTTTTTTACTGGGGAGGTTGGATGTTGGGCTTACCCGGTAAGGAAAGACAAAAGTGCTATGTCACCATCGGCCCTCTGTGTTCCAGGAAAGTGATTTATGGGTGGTTAAGGCTTCCCCTCTCTCCTGCCACATGATGGATGGCTGGGATGTCACACCATGTCCGGGCCTTTTCCCTCTTACTGCCAGGAGCCATGTGGCCGCCCGCTATTTTTCACCATCCACTTACTCTGACCCGACCCAGGAACCTGGATCACCATATGTGAGCCACTTTAGGGGCCTGCCTGAAACCATTAACCCTCATGCTCGCTCCATGTTAACTTTGCCCTAACTGACCAAGCATTACATTAGCTGAGTTAATAGCCAATGAATCCCAGACACCTGGGGGTACTTTCCACAGGTACTTTCAATACCTTCAAATCTCACATTCATCTTACCTGCACCTTTGGTAAAGTCATGCAAATGCATGTGGTATACTTTAGCTATCATAATGTACCTAAGAATGCTCTTTAATTATTATTCACACTAAAACCAAAACCTTAGCCTCACTGATTTAAAAAAAAATCTAATACTTGCTTGTCCCTGGCTGCCTTTCAGTCCTGTCTTCTGACAACAATTTGTCACCCATGGAAAATTTATTTGTGGCGGGTTGCTCCATCTTGCTCACCACATTCAGTGTTTTCTACTTATGCCAAAAAAGAGCAATTTGATTGCTTGTTGGGGGCTGCACTCAGTATGCCAGGAAGCTCTGCAGCCAGACACGGTAATGTAGTTCTAAAAAAGACACTAGAACTGAACATAAATAAACGCTTAGACAATAGATCAACAATAGCGAGACAATAAATTTCAGTCCAAAATCAGGTGCTATTGCCGCTGGGCTGCTACTTACTGAATATATTTGCATCTAGTGTTGTGGATGATTTATAATACTGGTTAAGATCTTATTTGGAATGCGCTTTATATGTGTCTCTGTACTCCGGTATTGAGGGTGCTACCATGGAAACAGGCCACAAAACAAACAAACACAATAAGGTGTATACATGACTCAGTGTCTGAGTAATATCAGCGGATTCCAGCTAATTTATCATGGTTATTTTTTTACAAACAGTGTGGGAGGCTTTCTAGGATGTCAGGAGAACGACATGTTTACATGCACCAAATCCAGAGCAGATTACTTGAACCAACCAAATATTTACAAAACACTTGTGTTCATTAGGCACTAAAGACAACTAGAGCAACAAATATTAGTTACAGTGAACTTATTTGGCCCTGAGATGTTTATAATTCATAAACACCCCCAGGAAACTTTCCAAAAACATTTGAGACCACTTTCTAGTGGTTTCTGGTGCTATATTTAAAACGGCCTGTGTTCCCGGATATATCTGACTTAACTAAGTCAAACCAATTGCCAAAATAAATGTTGACATAGCACATTTGTGCAAATGACTGATATGTTGTACGTTATTATGTAGCGGATATGTTGAAACCTTACATTTCAACAATGCTTTTGACAATATGTTGTTAGGTTTAGGCACAGAAACCACTTGGCCTAAAATAAAAATATACCCAGTTTGAGTGGCACAATCCTGAATGGGAAGAGTAAAAAACAATTGCTTTTCATGAATGGCACTGTCTCCAGTGGAGAAACTGAGACAGTTCCCTGAAGAACACCCAGATTTGGTGCTTAAAAAGCCACTGAAAACTCATGATTTGCTAAAATGGAAACTCTTTTGATGTGTTTTGGTCCTGATCAGTGGTCTGCAGCTTGGCAGGCATCTCACATAGGTGTCACCCAAACCACCATTCCCTCCACCTCCAGATGACAGGGGTCAGCTGATACACTGCATCACTTTTGAAACGTTGACATGATACATATGAAGCATCAGATGATATCTAGAAACATACAATGCCAACATTTTATTCTGGTGACTGGGCTGAATGAATTCAGGACTTTTAGCACCTCTATCTTCTGCAGTGATGAGAGCCTCATCCAAAATCCTCAAACCTCTACCATGCATTTTCGAGAAATATCCAGCCCTTTACAACTTTAACTGGCAAATTTATGCAGCTCCATTTTAGCATCAGTATCTTGATACTAGTTGTTGAGGCACAGGCATTCCCCATTTCCACCGACTCTTACTCAGTTGTGGATGATTTAATGGCAAACGTGGTGTAATCATGCTCCTGAAACATCCTGGCCTCTGCCTCATTCCACTAAAAGCATTCATCAGTACATATGAATACATAGAAAAGTCTACTCTGACTTTTATCTTAGTTTATCGTAGCAAATGAATGGCCACTGTGGAGAAATGTAAGAAAAAAACCTCCCTTTACTCCAGAAAGAGAGCTTTGAAAGAAGATGGTACGCTTTAAAAGGTCAGGAGCACTATATAAAGTGTGCTCTCTTATTTTGCCAATGCATCTGTTCATGTGATTACAGTGAAACTAACTTCTTCATTATAGTAATACAATTTTTTTTTTGATAGCCAGGGCCAGCAGCATTATATTTTTAGGTTGTCCATTCCTACATATGTATGTATCTTTGTATTTACATACGTCTGTCCGTCCCATTCTTGTGAACCCGACATCTCAAGAATGCCACGAGGGAATTTCTTCAAGTTTGGTGCAAATGTCCACTTGGAATCGAGAATGAATTCAATTTTGGTTGTCAAAGGTCAAAGTCACTGTGACCTGGTCCATCTCAGATATTGCATGAATGCAATATCTTAAGAATACCTGAGGGATTTTTTTTTTTTTTTCTTTTCAAATTTGGCACAAACACCGCTTGGACGCACCAATGATTTGATAAGATATTGGAAGTCAAAGGTCAAGGTCACTGTTACCTTGCATCTGTCTCACTCTCATGAACGCAATATCTGAAGAAGACCTTGAGGTAATTCCTTAAATTTAGCACAAACGTTCACTTGGACTCAAGAATGGACTGATTAGAATTATGTAGGAGAAGGTCAAAGGTCACTATGACCTCACAAAACAAGTTTTTGGTTATAACTCAAGAATTCGAACACAAATGTCTCATAGGATTAAATAATTAAGTTATGTCATTTTATATCCAAAATTTCCCAGGTGAACATATCTGTGATTATAATATTTTGTAAAAACTCTTTTCTGGCCATTATTTAACATCATAACTCAGGAACAGAAGGGGAGACATTTGGACAGATACTAAATTGGTAACACTAATATCGAGTGTCCTGTAACAGCATCCATATTTGAGGACTGTGAACCCTCATGGCTACATTTGAGTCTGGACTGACAGAAACTATACCTGCAACTCGCAGAGGCTTACAAACGTGCAGTGATAATTCTATTTCATTTCACAACTGAAGCTCAAACCATTTGCTATGCAACTTGTTGCATTGATCTTTGTGTCGTTGTGCACATTCCTTACATATAGTAGCCTATGCAGATTTCTCACACTTAATGTTGCTGTCAGCAGCATCATGAATAGACCTGTTTAAGAGGAACCTCTTTCTGGGAATTGCTGTGCCCTGAATGATAACTCTTTGGAAGGGTAAAATAAAAATATTTCATAGGAAAACTCAAGACCCTTGATTCTTTCTTTGCCTTTTCTCTTCTTTTACCAAACTGTCACCTCAGCTGGTACCCTGCATGTGGAGGCTTGACAGCCTACTCTTTGTGCTGGACTGTTGAGATGATGAAAGGTTTAGGTGTTAGCCAGCAGCTGCGGACTTGCTCGAGGTGGTCCCAGGGTGGCGACTGTATTGTGGATGCCTTTATTCATGATTCATCTCCTTTCTTACTGCCAGGCATTCTGTCTTCCTGTCTTGTTTCCTTTCCTTTACCTTTGTAACTATGTTTCACTATGTGTGGTGCTCACCGTGGGGGTCATCAAGGAAGCCGCTCTGCATTCGCTCCCTTTTCCTTTCACCCCATTAAAGCATCATTGTGATCCCCGTCGATACCGGGCGGAAAGAGATGTCTTCGGCATTACAGTAAACTGCTGGCTGTTGCAATATTCATGGACTTGGAGTGTAGCAGGAAAGCTATTGCTGTAAATAGTAACTGGAGACCAAGGGGAGTCAGGCTTGACTGGATTTCCATTTCACAAGTCCACTGTTTCCCTTTTCTCCCTCTTTTTTCCCTCCCTCGTCCTTTGTTCGTTCTGAACACTACTGGCACGTCACTGCCACCTTCTTTCCTCTGCCTGTCTGCCAGGAGCGGCAATCAGCTGATATTAGCTCACTTTCACACTTTGAAGGTAAGTCGAGTTTCACACCCTGCCTGTTTTAGGAGAAGACATTGTTATGAACAGCAGCTTGTGTGATTAGACAATTAAAATATGATCTGATCAGGCTAGAATCTAACATGTGGTGTTATGACAGTCTTTTTCTCTCTCTTCCTGTCTGACTCTTTTTTCTGACTGGCCACATACTTGAGAGTTTATAGAGTTTATGATGGCCAAGAACAAAAAGAGATCTGGTAAGAGCTTAAAAGTGGCTGATAGGTAGGCAGGTGGTTGTGCAGGGTGGAGAAGGAGAAGTGGCTCTTTGTGGCATGACTAACACCCTCCGCACAGCTCCTTACATTACATGCAATTACATGGCACATGTAGCTGAAACACACTGCAAACCACAAGTAAAAGCGTTCAACCCTCACTGAATTTCACCTGAGTTTCACCTTTTTTGTGTTACAGTGATTGGTTAGCCTGCACCAGGGCAATGCAGCAAAAGATGTTGATTGAACATTTATACTTAGACCACATTTCAGTGGGATTTGCAAGATTGGGATTGTTCATCCTCTACAGTGTGCAGTTAATAGCCCATCATCATTATGGAGCCTAACCCCATGGACACCAACCGTGATTTCAACATTGAATTCTAGTTACAACTATATACAACTATATATTCTGAGGGAGAGCAGCGGGTCTGTCTTTTGATCTGCTTCTATACTCTTGGTGTCTACAATGGCAGCATGGGTAACGAGCAAATGCAGGAGCACAGCCTGAGAGCCAGCAAAACTGTGCCAGATGATGTAAGTAACGCAAAATGCATCATCCATTTTGCCGGCACGTGGAGGGATATCTAGGCACTTGTTAGATGGAGGGAACTATTCCACAATTCATTTATACGTACTACTCACTTTTTATTGATAAAAAGGCAAAATATCCCTTTAACAACACATCATGTGGTGGTGGGCACAAAATGTGATACAATTACATGCTGGCAACATTAAAACAATTCCAATGCAAAGTCTGTTACAAATAGTCACAGTTTTGTTGTTAAATGGTCACAGTTTGGTTAGGTTCAGGGAAAGAGTAAAACTCAGTCAGGTTTACTTTTTGGGTAAAAATAACTACATACAGGATGTAAGGCTGATGTACTTTTCGTAGTTACATAAAAACACGTAACTATGTTGATTTTTGGCTTCACGTGGGGCATGAACAGTGATCTCCTGGTTAAAAGTCCATGTTTGTTTGACCCATTCTCCACCACCCACCACAGCTCTATATGGACTCTCTCACCCTTTATACATTGACTTTGCATTGTTTTAATTTTTAAACACGTAAATGTTAAGAGTCTGTGGAAATTTCCAAATATATATACTGCATATATACATGTATCACAGATGCACAAAGCATCAGATGATAGCGAATCCTGACACTTTTTTTTTTATATAATCTGAATCGAATGCAGTTTTATGTGTGTGCAAATAAAGAATGAAAATAATATAATATAATACAGCATCACACACAGAGTTATTAACTTCAGACTTCATGGGTGGAGCTAGAATGTGCACCTTTGTGTATAAAACGTGACAGTGTTTTGGTTGTACTCTGGTGCTTAAGTTTTATATTTTAGCCAAAGCAACTATTAAGTAGTTGAAAGTTGTTTAAATGAAGTTCAGTCATGCTTTCTTCAAGGTCAGTTCAATATTAAACATCTTTATCTGGTGTTAATTACATGGGTCCTTGCCTTCATTCATATACTCTATTAGAATAAGTGAATGAGTAATATAGCAGTTTCAGAGTGATTATTTTAAATTAACTGCTATTAAGTGAATATTGCAGATTATTATGATAGAACAAAGGAGGCTGTTCATTTGAAAGCACAAAAGTTTCGAGTTAAAATGTACAAGCAGGCACTGAACTTTTTTTATTATGATGAAGTGCAGAGGATTACATAGAGTGTATAGTGGCAAGATCTTTTATGACACAGTAATGTCAAGATATGACTTTTGTAAACGCCATTGATGACAATACTGATGGCGTGTCAGGGTCTTGAAAGGTTGCTTCATTTCATAGGGAAATATTTCAGTGACTACCACTTGTAGCTGTTCTGAAGGGAAAAAAGTACTCAAAAACAAGGAATGAAAAAAAAAAAAAAAGACTGAGCCCAATGTTGTCTTTATTGTCATAAGTCACTCACACTCACACTTACAGTGTGAGCTATCAGAGAATGTATTATTTGTGTTTTGCACCCAAATTAGCAAATGGTTACTTTTGCCACACATTATGCCAGAAAAAGAGTCTGTCCCAGTCATAAGACAACTGCATGGTACGACTCAACTTGACCCAACCCACTTTCAGTATCAGGTGCATTACTCCATTTTGTTTACCACTGCAGATGGT
Organism: Epinephelus awoara; assembly: GCA_035609425.1. Lineage (NCBI taxonomy): Eukaryota > Metazoa > Chordata > Actinopteri > Perciformes > Serranidae > Epinephelus > Epinephelus awoara. The sequence goes on along the minus strand of CM069296.1, from coordinate 7,271,316 downwards.
ACACCGTCAATGTATGCAGGATTCTCTGATCAGAGATGCTGCATGAAACTACCTTGACATTATTTTCAGTGTGACACTGACTGAATCCTTTAATCACACACTAAACAGAGGAAAGTCAGCATAGTGTACAGTGTAGCTTGAGGGCTGCTGTTTATTGAAATCTGGGTAAAACTGCAATGGCACTATAGATGGTAGCTTGGCTATTAAAAAACAGCAGGCTTGTGCAGGATGTTCCACGTTGACTTTACTCTCTGACCAATCAATGGTCTGCAGTGTTTTAACTACTTTCTAGTGTTGGCTCAGCTCGCTTGGAACCATGACCAAGGTGGTACCAAACAAAGAACAAAGTACCAGGTACTATCCATAACTTTTAGAAATGTAAATGTCTAGTTGAGTAGAGCCATGACATACCATGCAGTGAAAATGCAGCATAAGAGGCTCGCACATGGCCTTTATGAAGACATCATTTTATATTATACCACTCTTTTTTCACGGGGGACATCTACAAACTTTGACCTTCAAGGTGTTACCCTCCAATCATCACATATACATGCATGCTTGCACACATACGTGCTGCCCTCAGGCAAAGGAGTCCCCAAGCTCCCAGGTTTCTGTGCCTTGCCTTGAGGATGTATACCTGAGCGATGAAGCTGCAAATCATGGGCACTGAGGATACCTGCAAAATCACTGCAGCTGTTCACATATATTGCTTTGATATTACAGTTCCTTTGATGAAACACCCTCAGGGCTTGGATTGCATTTAGCCTTCAAGAGGGCTGAAAAATCTCCAGCTCTACTTTTAAGCAGAGACACTGGCCTGGAACAGTGTGATCTCTGTCTTCAGGGCAAACACAGAAACATGAAGCTGCCAAGTGCTACAGCAAAATAAAAATCTATTAGGTACAGACACTTTACAGGCTGTAAATAAACTTTCTGATGAGGATCCCGCTGAAGTACAGCTTTGGCAAGACATTCAATTTGGCAAAACTGACCACCACACAGTATTTTATTCCCTCCAGTAAGTAGTGTTGAAAAGGTCAGAACCTGACAATGTTTGACCAAATACACTTTAAAGGAATTAGAAACTCCATAGCCATTTCAAGACATCCTCTTTAGCAAACAGTCTGAATGGCTGATATTTTACTTGAGGTAAAAGGTGTTATCTCTGCAGCTTGAAAGGTTGCTTCCTTTGTGTGTCCGCAACACTTTTTGTGCCTTTGATTTCAGCAGCGGGTCAATTATGCGTATTAACTCTGGTGGTTTTTGCCAAGCCATTAGGTGCCAGCGTTTGTCTTTTACAAGGCACACCATATGGATTTTATTGATCGTGAGTGGTCTTAACAGAACACTTTAAGACCCACATAAACATTTACTGTAACAATGTAGCCATTTGGACTCGGGAGCATTCATAATGCAGTGCTGTAAATCTAAATTAGTCTAAGTGTGTCTGTAGATATTTCTGCCAGTGCAGCTTATCTTGATGTTATTTGTTTTGGAGGCGTTTCAGAAGCTATGATTAGTCTTGATATGTTGTAACTTACTTCTGATGTCTCACAACTCGTTTCCCACCGCAAGCAGAAGCTGAACCCCTTCACATATTGCATTAAAATGTATTTCGACCAACCATATTGCAGTTGCATAATGCTTGTACAGGTGTAAATGATCACAATAGAGACCCGCTGAGGACGAATTGGGATCCAGTCAGCCAAATCACCTCCAGAGGTAGACAGGGATGCATTGTGACAATATTTAACACAAGTGAAAATGCAGTTGTGTTTTCAATCCACATACAACAACTTCCTGGGTGGATATATGTTAGCTGTTGGGGGTACACTGTGCTCTCCCTCACCTGATGAATTATGACAAATAATGTAATTATAGTAATGCTATAGTAATACTTACTATTTACAGCAATGCTTATATATTACTCACCACTAGGTTTCACTGTAGCGTGTTACAGTTGTAATTTAGTAAGATATTATGATAACTTACTTTCTCCGAGGCCTACTTAAAGGTCCAGTGCGTAGGATTTAGGATTGTACACCGGCAGAAATGGAATATAACATAATGTTTAAATTGTATTTATTGTATAATTATCTGAAAATAAGAATTGTGTTTTCGTTTGCTCAGAATGAGCAGTTTTTAACTACAATGCCATGTTACACATGCCATGCCTTCTACAGTAGCCCAGAATGGAGAAACCAGACACTGTTTCCAGTAGGGCTGTAGTCTCCTGGTCGACCAGTCAATTATTTGGTCACTATGCTCTCGTCCAACCAAATTCTCATTAGTCAAATAATCACCGTGTCACTTTCATAAGGAGAAAAGTGCTACATCAACAGCTTTCCAGGATTAATCCATTATTTCCTGTGGTGGGGGGAGAGGCTAAGTTACCTGTGAAAATGGGGGTGTTTTCAAAACACCTCTGACTAGTGTTTTGGAGGTGTAACTGCAGAGTGACACAGACACACCACTGCAGAGGTAAAATTAACATGCAGATTTTTTCCCCGGACGACTAACTGATCAGTTGAAGATTAAGTACGACTTAAGTCGACCAAGATTTTCTTTGGTTGACTACAGCCCTAGTTTCCAGATAGGGCCATTGCATTTTCACAGTGGCCACGACAGTTAGCAGCCACTCCGCAATGAGCAACGTTGGAAAAACACTGATTTTTTTATGTGAAACTGCTTCATTCAGTGTTTATACTGGTTTTAATCACTGAGTCCATTTGTTTTGGGGAGGAGGAGACCGCTGTGGAAAGTCCAGAAACAAGGTGAGCACGCATTAAGGCATCAGAGAAAGAAGATGAGCACACACAGCAGGCGCCGGGGTGAGCGGCCTGTTTGCAAAGTGCCAAACAGTGGTGGGGAAATGCTGATTTGTAATGTGAAACTGCGTTATTCAGTGTTTTTAGTGGTTTTAATCACCTGGTCTGTTTTTTTGTTGTTGTGTTTTTGGAGAGGAAGAGACCTCTGTGGACAATTCAGCTCCTGATAAAAAACATCTTTAACAATGAACACTGAAGGAATTTTAAGTTTCAGCTGTTAGCAATCTGCAGTCTTCACTGTTAGACACCACTAAATCTCCCTAAATCTTACACACTGCTCTTCTAAAGTCATCTTAAAATCACATGTACTTGTAACTATGACTGAGAGAAATTATAGAAAAAAATAGTTTAATGAGTTCAAAGCAGTAATGGTTAAGATTTTAAGGTACAATATTATATCATAGGAATCAGAAAATGTTGACTTCTTTTGCAACCCTGTCTTGTAGAAATAATTTCTAAAACACAAGTAGTCATAGGCTACACCAACATAATTTATTTGAAATGATGTGTATAGACAACTAATTTCCAACAGCAAACATCTTTTGGTTTAGTGATTCAGTATCTCAGTAATTCTGTGGTAACTTTTACTGTGGTTGACATCAGGAAAAATTGAATTATTGGTTGAATATTGAGAAAGTCAACAGTGACGCAACATAGGACATGTTGACTTTTTCAATATTAAATCAAAACCACTATTTGTTTTTTCCAGAGACAAATTAGATTAACCAAAGTCTCTGGTGTCAACATCCTGCATTTTGTCAAACAAAACAAAACATCTCAACATAATCTGTGCCATAATCCTGCTTCCTGTATTAAGCAAAATAATTTATAAATCAAAAATGTAATTTCTAAGAGACACTGTTCTATGTGAAGATGGGAAAGACCTCCATAGCTTGTAACAATGGAGGACTGAGACACCCTTCCAGCTGGCTCAGACTAACAAGCCATTGACTCTCATCCTTCAAATGAGGCTGCAAGGTCAAAGGCTTTGTTCCTGCAGGGAGTCTCAGCCTGTGGCTGTGAGGTGCTCTGGACCGTATCCTATTCTACTGTTTCTCTCTTTACCACATGGGTCTCATCAAGAGCTCTCTGTTAAAGCCTGGAGAGGCAATACCTTTTTTATGGAAGTGTGTGTGTGTGTGTGTGTGTGTGTGTGTGTGTGTGTGTGTGTACTCACCAACATATATAACAGTGGACTTGAGCGTCGTTACACAGTCACTAACAGTGGACTTGACGGCCAACAGGGGACATTTTTTAAGTCCCCTATTGGTTATGCTTTAAATCGTGATAAAATCATGTCTAAACTCCTCTGGTAATTTTTTTTTAACTTTTGCCAAGTGGGGACCTGAAGGTGTGTGAGTGTTTAAGTGCATACTCAGCAGTGCCTCTGCTGGCTGGAGCCAGGATTTTAATGCCTCAGTCACACACATCGCTTTTTAACACTCCCCATAGTGTGAATGGCTTGCAGCCACAGAAAGTCTATTGGTATGTAAATGTTCTATTAAACTGCCAACTTGGTGAAGCAACTAGTCCCCTGACACATGATTTTTTTACATTATGTTTTTGTAACAAAATATGAAGGCTAAGCTTTGATGGAATTTTTATGCTCAACACTACTAAAATAAAGGGCTACCCAAAAGGCAGCACAGTATTTATGAATCTAATAAGGATGAAAAATAGAAAAAACTAAACAGAACAAAAAAAACAAAAACAATTATGTAATCATTTCCTTTCACTTTTAATGAATAACTAAAAACTAATTTGATATCACACTTTGACTAAACCTGTGAAGTTAAGTCCAAAAATACTCACCTGACCGTATTTTCACAGGCACTCAATGTCAATAATATTTTCAATACACTTGTACACCACTTTACATTACTTTCAATAATTACTAACTATTCAGTGGTAGAAAACTAAAAACTTAAAAAGAATATAATGTAATTTTGTGCTCACTCTACACACATAGGATTATACTTTATGAAACAACACAAGTCCACTGTTTGCTGGCACAGAATGACACAAGTTCCCTCTTGGATAGCATAGAGCGATAATCACACTCCAGCACGGATGAATTAAAGAAATTAGTCAAATTAGCAATGCTTATGAGAAAAATATAAAAATTTCTACATTATAGCCTCTTGAACCATGATATGTTTTGTTTTTGTGACAAATCATGAAGGCCCAACTTTGAATTTGTTTACCAACTACTCAATGTCAATAATATTTTCAATACACTTGTACACCACTTTACATTACTTTCAATAATTACAAACTATTCAGTGGTAGAAAACTAAAAACTAAAAAAGAATGTAATGTAATTTTGTGCTCACTCTACACACATAGGATTATACTTTATGAAACAACACAAGTCCACTGTTTGCTGGCAAAGAATGACACAAGTCCACTCTTGGATAGCATAGAGCGATAATCACACTCCAGCATGGATGAATTAAAGAAATTAGTCAAATTAGCAATACTTATGAGAAAGATATAAAAACCTCTACATTATATGATGTGTTTTATTTTTGTAACAAATCGTGAAGGCCCAACTTTGGTGAATGTCCTTTACTAGCTAATTTCAAGATTTAGACTAAGGGCCATCCAGAGAGCAGCAGAATAATAAACAGAATAAAGAAAACAACTAGTATAACTTTTATCAGACTTTAAGTGGACATCAGAGTGGACCTAAAAAACTTGTTAGTCAAAAAGGAAAACCTTCCTCTTCCTACTTTTCACAAGCACTGGATGTCAATTAAGTAACTTTTTGAAAGTGACTTTGTGCTTAACCCAAACCTATAGGATAACAGAATGAGTACTTAAAAATCTGAAGGAAGGAAGACTTTAAAAAAGCTGTATTTATAGGAATAAACTTTGTTTTGTATTTGTATGAATTGTGTATAAATTAAAATTTCTGGAAAATACACATTATGTAGAAATTTCACATTGCATGAATCTATCTTGAAGAGAAAAAACAATCTATTTGGATATGAATCAGATACCATATTGTAGTCAAAAATGTGATATTTACACTAACTGCTAATGCCTCTCTTAGATCCATCATAAAAAAGACCTCATAGGGTGCTGAAATGAAGTCTTGTTTTGAAGTTTGACTCTATAACAAAAAAGATAGATTTTATATATTGACTCAAGTCCCCTTTTTGCTGGTCCCCGCTTGAATATGATGCAGCGACATACACACTCCTTCATGGGTGTGAATAAAGTGTCTGGCTCCTGTGAACAATACTGAAGTTAAAATGAATGATTCAAGATTTAAGATTTGCAGGAAATGTCACCCAAGCCTGCATGACTATGCAAATTCAAGTAGACCAGACACTACACCAATTATCAACCTGGAAAACTTAGGTCTCTCATTTTGATAAAAGTCAACTCTTAAGCTCGAAATGACACTGACTTACAAAAATTACTGCTTAAAAGTTTTTATCTTACAATGTATCTAATACTAAGGATGGAAAAATATTATTGCAGCACGTCAGTACAATGTGATGCACTCACATCTTACACATTAAAGTCTGATGCATGAGTGAATCTTTACACTCTATTGACTTTGACTTACAGCAGTTATTTCTGATATCTTAGCGTATCTACTACCAAGGACAAGGAAATATTGTTGCTGTCTGTCATCATAAGAAACTCAGTTTTCTAAATTCAGGCACTGTGTAATTTAACTTGTCTTCTGTTATGGTAATGAGCATTGAAAGGTTCAGTGTCTGTCATGATGGAGTTAACCATTGTGTGTATGTGTGTGTGTGTGTATGTATGTAGATGTATATATATATATATATATATATATATATATATATATATATATATATATATATATATATATATATTTATATACGCCGCTGTTGATTACTATCGAGCGATATTCACACTCCCTAAGAACATGCTCCAAATTATCAGATATTTAAGTATATGTGTTTAATACCTAGCTGTCTACAGGTTTGATAGGCTACATTATGCTGTCAGAGAAAATGATATGTGTTGCCATGGGAATATGGAAAATGTTTGGTCTTGTTTGCTACAAGCAAAATTTGCTAAAGTTTTTTTCGTAATTAATCAATTAATTGATCATCAATGTTACCAGTATTCAATTGAGGAAAGTGCTTAAAATTGTCAACCCTAGTCAATACCCTGCTACAGTGCATCTATGCATGTAGATTCTTTATTATATATTTACATTTATGATTACACATTACTCATCCAGTAACATTCACACACTGCTTTTTAGGAAGTTACACATGTTTAATTTCAGTTGGTGATGTGAACATAAAACTGCCTCTGATGAGTGAGTGGACTGAGGGTTGCCAGTCTGTGATACTGAATATCTGACAGTCAGTATCAGACCTGGATTGTCTGCGGTGTGGGGGATGGTCTCCTGTTGTGAACGATGGTCGTTAGGGTCTTTTCACCTTGGGCTTCAGGTTTGCTAGCCTCTCATAGACAAGATGATGTTTCTGATTCAGAGTGACAGAGGCATAGGTGATCAGGTGAATAATGTGTCTTAGTTTAAGATATTTTCTAGGTGCTGTGGAAATTGAAGTCTCCAAACTTTTAAGACTGGGTTGGCTTTGAAATGGTACAACTTATGTATGGAGCAGAAAAGAAACAACTAAAACAATCAAACAAACAAAAACCAATCACAGTTATTACATGGAAGCTTCAGGCCAAATCTAAAGTGTCTGTCCAAAAAAATTTTATACACAGAAGGTTTCTAATGCATATCCATATTAAATTCATCATTATATATTTGGTCCTCACCACTGAGATGAGAAAATATCCCTACTTCACACTTGTCTGTCCTATACATTAAAGGCTAAAAAGCCCCAAAAAATATCTTTAACAAAATATAAGAACAAGCTGCATAAATATGACAATAGATAATCAGAGAGGAACATTGGCATAGTGAGGGAAAGGCTACAGGAACTGCCAGGATGTATAGTGTCTTTTGTTTGTCATAGTTTTCAGTCACGTGACATGCATGGTGACCTGGAGGGCAAAACGATGGGCCAACATGGCGGCTCAAACTGTAGTCTCCATAGGCACGCAGCTCAAGCCAGTACAATTTCCTTATGTTTCAAGCCACAGATATTTGAAGAAGGGCTGTGGCATATCATACCATCCACTATAACCCTGGTATAAATTTTTACGTCATAGAAAAGTGTCCAATATCACTGATGTAGCAATTGTTCCGTCGTGCGCACAGCAAAAACACAAGTCCAAACATGTTTTAAGGCCAAAGCGCCTTGAAGTATACCCATTGTTGAGCATCAAATGAAGACCAGAGCTGTTTTTCTGTACCCACATATGTGTTTGTGGAGAGCTAAATGGAATTTTAAAAAAGGCATGGACGTTGGGACAAAAAAAATCCCTCACCTTACACTGCTGCCAGGATGAAAGCGTACAAAAGTATGGACAGTCATATGTATTTTCCTGGATGGATCAATTGTGCTGCTGTTTGGGAGACAAAGGGCAAGAAATTCTTCAGTGTTAAAGCAGAGTACTAATTACTTAATGTTAGCTATCTAACATTAATCCATGAATTATACTAAATTTCAGAGACAGCTGCCACTGTTTGCCCTCCAGAGACAACATGGTTTGTTTAATGGCACATATCCACAAACTAGTCTTTCCTGAGTTTTCTTTGTCAGCCAGGATTCTGTAGAAACACTTTGAGACAGTTTCATAAGCAAATGAAAACTCCTTGTAGTTGTAAAATACCCATAAAGGTAGAAGTTTGCAAAATCAGTACTCAAGCTAGTTTTTAAAGCTTACATGCTCCCATAAATGCATTTAGTGATTTTTATGATACGTCAATATATATTATTACTATGTTTTAATTTTGCAGATCATTCAAGTTACACATATTTTAATTTCAGTTGATGATGCGAATATAAAACTGCCTCTGATGAGGGAATGGACTGGAGGGGTGCCATTCTGTGACACTGAAACTCTGACAGTCAGTATCAGACCTGGATTGTCTGTGGTGTGGGGGATGGTCTCCTGTTGTGAACGATGGTCGTTAGGGTCTTTTCACCTTCAGGTTTGCTAGCCTCTCATAGACAAGATGATGTTTCTGATTCAGAGTGACAGAGGCATAGGTGATCAGGCGAATAATGTGTCTTAGTTTAAGATATTTTCTAGGTGCTGTGGAAATTGAAGTCTCCAAACTTTTAAGACTGGGTTGGCTTTGAAATGGTACAACTCATGTATGGAGCAGAAAAGAAAAAACTAAAACAATCAAACAAACAAAAACCAATCACAGTTATTACATGGAAGCTTCAGGCCAAATCTAAAGTGTCTGTCCAAAAAAATTTTATACACAGAAGGTTTCTAATGCATATCCATATTAAATTCATCATTATATATTTGGTCCTCACCACTGAGATGAGAAAATATCCCTACTTCACACTTGTCTGTCCTATACATTAAAGGCTAAAAAGCCCCAAAAAATATCTTTAACAAAATATAAGAACAAGCTGCATAAATATGACAATAGATAATCAGAGAGGAACATTGGCATAGTGAGGGAAAGGCTACAGGAACTGCCAGGATGTATAGTGTTTTTTGTTTGTCATAGTTTTCAGTCACGTGACATGCATGGTGACCTGGAGGGCAAAACGATGGGCCAACATGGCGGCTCAAACTGTAGTCTCCATAGGCACGCAGCTCAAGCCAGTACAATTTCCTTATGTTTCAAGCCACAGATATTTGAAGAAGGGCTGTGGCATATCATACCATCCACTATAACCCTGGTATAAATTTTTACGTCATAGAAAAGTGTCCAATATCACTGATGTAGCAATTGTTCTGTCGTGCGCACAGCAAAAACACAAGTCCAAACATGTTTTAAGGCCAAAGCGCCTTGAAGTATACCCATTGTTGAGCATCAAATGAAGACCAGAGCTGTTTTTCTGTACCCACATATGTGTTTGTGGAGAGCTAAATGGAATTTTAAAAAAGGCATGGACGTTGGGACAAAAAATATCCCTCACCTTACACTGCTGCCAGGATGAAAGCGTACAAAAGTATGGACAGTCATATGTATTTTCCTGGATGGATCAATTGTGCTGCTGTTTGGGAGACAAAGGGCAAGAAATTCTTCAGTGTTAAAGCAGAGTACTAATTACTTAATGTTAGCTATCTAACATTAATCCATGAATTATACTAAATTTTAGAGACAGCTGCCACTGTTTGCCCTCCAGAGACAACATGGTATGTTTAATGGCACATATCCACAAACTAGTCTTTCCTGAGTTTTCTTTGTCAGCCAGGATTCTGTAGAAACACTTTGAGACAGTTTCATAAGCAAATGAAAACTCCTTGTAGTTGTAAAATACCCATAAAGGTAGAAGTTTGCAAAATCAGTACTCAAGCTAGTTTTTAAAGCTTACATGCTCCCATAAATGCATTTAGTGATTTTTATGATACGTCAATATATATTATTACTATGTTTTAATTTTGCCGATCATTCAAGTTACACATATTTTAATTTCAGTTGATGATGTGAATATAAAACTGCCTCTGATGAGGGAATGGACTGGAGGGGTGCCATTCTGTGACACTGAAACTCTGACAGTCAGTATCAGACCTGGATTGTCTGTGGTGTGGGGGATGGTCTCCTGTTGTGAACGATGGTCGTTAGGGTCTTTTCACCTTCAGGATTGCTAGCCTCTCATCGACAAGATGATGTTTCTGATTCAGAGTGACAGAGGCATAGGTGATCAGGCGAATAATGTGTCTTAGTTTAAGATATTTTCTAGGTGCTGTGGAAATTGAAGTCTCCAAACTTTTAAGACTGGGTTGGCTTTGAAATGGTACAACTCATGTATGGAGCAGAAAAGAAAAAACTAAAACAATCAAACAAACAAAAACCAATCACAGTTATTACATGGAAGCTTCAGGCCAAATCTAAAGTGTCTGTCCAAAAAATTTTTATACACAGAAGGTTTCTAATGCATATCCATATTAAATTCATCATTATATATTTGGTCCTCACCACTGAGATGAGAAAATATCCCTACTTCACACTTGTCTGTCCTATACATTAAAGGCTAAAAAGCCCCAAAAAATATCTTTAACAAAATATAAGAACAAGCTGCATAAATATGACAATAGATAATCAGAGAGGAACATTGGCATAGTGAGGGAAAGGCTACAGGAACTGCCAGGATGTATAGTGTCTTTTGTTTGTCATAGTTTTCAGTCACGTGACATGCATGGTGACCTGGAGGGCAAAACGATGGGCCAACATGGCGGCTCAAACTGTAGTCTCCGTAGGCATGCAGCTCAAGCCAGTACAATTTCCTTATGTTTCAAGCCACAGATATTTGAAGAAGGGCTGTGGCATATCATCCCATCCACTATAACCCTGGTATAAATTTTTACGTCATAGAAAAGTGTCCAATATCACTGATGTAGCAATTGTTCCGTCGTGCGCACAGCAAAAACACAAGTCCAAATATGTTTTAAGGCCAAAGCGCCTTGAAGTATACCCATTGTTGAGCATCAAATGAAGACCAGAGCTGTTTTTCTGTACCCACATATGTGTTTGTGGAGAGCTAAATGGAATTTTAAAAAAGGCATGGACGTTGGGACAAAAATATCCCTCACCTTACACTGCTGCCAGGATGAAAGCGTACAAAAGTATGGACAGTCATATGTATTTTCCTGGATGGATCAATTGTGCTGCTGTTTGGGAGACAAAGGGCAAGAAATTCTTAAGTGTTAAAGCAAAGGAGAGTACTAATTACTTAATGTTAGCTATCTAACATTAATCCATGAATTATACTAAATTTCAGAGACAGCTGCCACTGTTTGCCCTCCAGAGACAACATGGTTTGTTCAATGGCACATATCCACAAACTAGTCTTTCCTGAGTTTTCTTTGTCAGCCAGGATTCTGTAGAAACACTTTGAGACAGTTTCATAAGCGAATGAAAACTCTTTGTAGTTGTAAAATACCCATAAAGGTAGAAGTTTGCAAAATCAGTACTCAAGCTAGTTTTTAAAGCTTACATGCTCCCATAAATGCATTTAGTGATTTTTATGATACGTCAATATATATTATTACTATGTTTTCATTTTGCCGATCATTCAAGTTACACATATTTAATTTCAGTTGATGATGTGAATATAAAACTGCCTCTGATGAGTGAGTGGACTGGAGGGGTGCCATTCTGTGACACTGAAACTCTGACAGTCAGTATCAGACCTGGATTGTCTGTGGTGTGGGGGATGGTCTCCTGTTGTAAACGATGGTCGTTAGGGTCTTTTCACCTTGGGCTTCAGGTTTGTTAGCTAAAATATTATTTATTCTCAATTCTCAAGTCATCATGTAAGAGTGTGAATATTATCCCTAAGATCCTAACGACCATCGTTCACAACAGGAGACCATCCCCCACACCGCAGACAATCCAGGTCTGATACTGACTGTCAGATATTCAGTATCACAGACTGGCAACCCTCAGTCCATTCACATCAGAGGCAGTTTTATGTTCACATCATCAACTGAAATTAAACATGTGTAACTTCCTAAAAAGCAGTGTGTGAATGTTACTGGACGAGTAATGTGTAATCATAAATGTAAATATATAATAAAGAATCTAAATGCATAGATGCACTGTAGCAGGGTATTGACTAGGGTTGACAATTTTAAGCACTTTCCTCAATTGATCACTGGTAACATTGATGATCAATTAATTGATTAATTACGAAAAAACTTTAGCAAATTTTGCTTGTAGCAAACAAGACCAAACATTTTCCATATTCCCATGGCAACACATATCATTTTCTCTGACAGCATAATGTAGCCTATCAAACCTGTAGACAGCTAGGTATTAAACACATATACTTAAATATCTGATAATTTGGAGCACATTCTTAAAATTATCTCCGTAATATTTCAGATCTACATCCATGAGGGAGTGTGAATATCGCTCGATAGTAATCAGCAGCGGACCTGTGTCGTATTGTTCAAACAAAGATTATACATATATATATATATATATATATATATAAATGTGTATATATATATATATATATATATATATATATATATATAGATATATATATATATATATATATAATCTACATACATACACACACACACACATACACACAATGGTTAACTCCATCATGACAGACACTGAGCCTTTCAATGCTCATTACCATAACACAAGACAAGTTAAATTACACAGTGCCTGAATTTAGAAAATTGAGTTTGAGTTTCTTATGATGACAGACAGCAACAATATTTCCTTGTCCTTGGTAGTAGATACGCTAAGATATCAGAAATAACTGTTGTAAGTCAATGTCAATAGAGTGTTCTTTAATTCATCCGTGCTGGAGTGTGATTATCGCTCTATGCTATCCAAGAGGGGACTTGTGTCATTCTTTGCCAGCAAACAGTGGACTTGTGTTGTTTCATAAAGTATAATCCTATGTGTGTAGAGTGAGCACAAAATTACATTACATTCTTTTTTAGTTTTTAGTTTTCTACCACTGAATAGTTTGTAATTATTGAAAGTAATGTAAAGTGGTGTACAAGTGTACTGAAAAAATTATTGACATTGGGTAGTTGGTAAACAAATTCACCAAAGTTGGGACTTCATGATTTGTTACAAAAATAAAACACATCATACAATGTAGAGATTTTTATATCTTTCTTATAAGTATTGCTAATTTGACTAATTTCTTTAATTCATCCATGCTGGAGTGTGATTATCGCTCTATGCTATCCAAGAGGGAACTTGTGTCATTCTGTGCCAGCGAACAGTGGACTTGTGTTGTTTCATAAAGTATAATCCTATGTATGTAGAGTGAGCACAAAATTGCATTACATTCTTTTTTAGTTTTTAGTTTTCTACCACTGAACAGTTAGTAATTATTGAAAATAATGTAAAGTGGTGTACAAGTGTATTGAAAATATTATTGACATTGAGTAGCTGGTAAATAAATTCACCAAAGTTGGACCTTCATGACTTGTTACAAAAATAAAACATATCATGGTTCAAGAGGCTATAATGTAGAGATTTTTATATCTTTCTTATAATTATTGCTAATTTGACTAATTTCTTTAATTCATCCATGCTGGAGTGTGATTATCGCTCTATGCTATCCAAGAGGGGACTTGTGTCATTCTGTGCCAGCGAACAGTGGACTTGTGTTGTTTCATAAAGTATAATCCTATGTGTGTAGAGTGAGCACAAAATTGCATTACATTCTTTTTTAGTTTTTAGTTTTCTATCACTGAATAGTTAGTAATTATTGAAAATAATGTAAAGTGGTGTACAAGTGTATTGAAAATATTATTGACATTGAGTAGCTGGTAAATAAATTCACCAAAGTTGGGCCTTCATGATTTGTTACAAAAATAAAACATATCATGGTTCAAGAGGCTATAATGTAGAGATTTTTATATCTTTCTTATAAGTATTGCTAATTTGACTAATTTCTTTAATTCATCCATGCTGGAGTGTGATTATCGCTCTATGCTATCCAAGAGGGGACTTGTGTCATTCTGTGCCAGCGACCAGTGGACTTGTGTTGTTTCATAAAGTATAATCCTATGTGTGTAGAGTGAGCACAAAGTTGCATTACATTCTTTTTTAGTTTTTAGTTTTCTATCACTGAATAGTTAGTAATTATTGAAAATAATGTAAAGTGGTGTACAAGTGTATTGAAAATATTATTGACATTGAGTAGCTGGTAAATAAATTCACCAAAGTTGGGCCTTCATGAGTTGTTACAAAAATAAAACATATCATATAATGTAGAGATTTTTATATCTTTCTTATAAGTATGGCTAATTTGACTAATTTCTTTAATTCATCCATGCTGGAGTGTGATTATCACTCTTTGCTATCCAAGAGGGAACTTGTGTTGTTTCATAAAGTATAATCCTATGTGTGTAGAGTGAGCACAAAATTACATTACATTCTAATAAAAATAAAATAAAAATAGAATTTCATCCAACCTCATGAATGAGTCTAAAATGAATGCATTGAAGATGCCTGAACAGCCACAGTAAAGTGCAGTAGATGCATGCTTCAAAACCTGTCTTAGATTGACAAATGTTTTTTCTCCACTTACATTATTAAAAGGATATACAAATAAGATATAAACCAACCATCTCTGTAATGCATACATCAGCATCACACACAGGTCATAAAAATGACCAGCAACACAGAAGAATATGAATTCCCCCAAGAAACGTTTAGAAATTGAAATTAAAAAATGTCTTCATGATTGTTTTAATATGTGTATCACAGAGAAATGTGTAAATATTGATATCATTAAAGTTAAATCTGTTTTTGAAAGAAACAAACAAAGTCTTTGCAGTAAACAAACACTGTGAAAGACTGAGTACAGACAGTTACAGTGAAGCATATGGAGGTCCCCTCTTTGATAGGTAGACATCGTTCAAGGTTCCAAGTCCCCTCTTGGCAATTTCTTTAAAAAAATTTAAAAAGCACATCTGCAGTAATATTATGGTAAAAGAGCTTAAAAGTTAATGTTCTATTCTATTTTTGTATTTTTAAAATGCCCAGAAACTGAAGTCCACTGTTGGCTAATGTAACCCGATAGTGCACTGTTGGTCAGGTATGCTTGTCTGTGTGTGTGTGTGTGTGTGTGTGTGTGTGTGTGTGTGTGTGTGTGTGTCAAGCAGTGATGGAGAGATACCAGAGCAACAAGCACGCAGTTGGTTTGGATTGCTTGTCTTTTCTGTTGTTGGACATAGGCCATTATGATGAAGATAATAAATCCATAGCTGCTAATCTATAGCTTTCACTTTTGCACCACTGGCATTTTGCAGCCACTGCTTAAATCATCTGGATTTTTGATTTTATCTGTGATGATTTCTTTTGTCCAGTAAGCAGCTTAGTTTATACACTGGCTGCATATTTTTTGAAAAAGGGCATCATTTATTTAACTAGATTTATTCTGCAGCCCAGTTGCCAGAACAAAAGTGTTGGCATTGTACATTTCTGCAAACCACAAATATGTTATATTTGTACAGTTTGCATTTATTACAAAGTGATGTAGGATTCTAACTGACTTTGTCATCAGGAGGTATTTTTATGCAAATCATTGCTGCATTTCCAGTGACTTTTTAGCCACCTGGATGTATTTTAGTGAACTGTTGCTATGTTTTCACCTGTGATGGTGCCATAGGAAGCATTTGTTGTTGTTTTTTTTTACCAAGCCATCACTGCATTTCTATTTGGGATAATGCCACAAAGACTGGGTATTTTAAACCACTTTTCCTAACCATAACTGTTTTTTGTGCCTAAACCAAACCACATGTTAACCTTAGCGTTGTTGATGGGTCACAAAAACTAACTTTCGACCAGGCCTTTCCTCTAGAGACACGTGTGCAGAACCGTGTAAAAGATGAGGGAACTTTAAGTCAATGTATGTCCTCATCATGTTTCATATCCAAAACTTAACCACAGTGACTTTACTTGCCTAAACCCAAAGATGCCCAAGCACCTCTCTTTTTCTAAATGTATCCACAATAACTTTCATTGCCTAAACCTAGCCTCTGCAACTTTACGTTAACTTTACATTAAGGACATAACACAGCATATTCTAATAGATGGGTTTGTGTGATATCCTACAAAAAAAGCATTCACAACAGTTCTTATGATATCCTATGAATTTGCGCCCCATGAATGACATTACATAATTGTTATATGAGAAATTTGTGAGAAGAGCCTGTGTAACGTCATTCGTAGGGCACTAATTCATAGATTATCACACAGACTGAATGTCATACGAACCACAGTATGAGAATATGTCGTTTATGTACAGCATGTTTTGTTTAATAAACAAAACAAAAAAGGGAGAGAGAATAAATACAGTGAATGGGGACTGAAGGACATCTCTCCTCACACTACCAGGGCTACTTTCAAAGCAGCATCACCAGCTTTCAAGGAGCACTCCATCAATTTTACACATTAGGATTAGTTTACTCATCATGAGGAGTACAATTTAGCCTGTGAAGCAGTCCTCCGTGGCTCTGCTTCCAAAAGTCTAAGAAAATCAGTGTAGAATCCATGACCGATGCCAGGGGCAAAAAATTAGGAAATATGTCATTACTGACCATCCTCTGTCCCTTACAAGTCTCTCAGCTTCATGGGAATACAGTATTAGTGTAGTGCTGAGAATTACCAAGATAATATTTTGGGAGAAAATTAGGAAAAAAATGTGTACACTTCTCGTGTAACCAAACTCATTCTTTGTGTGTTTTATCAACACTGAGGAGGCTTTGAGAGGCAGTTACTTCAGCTGAATGTATCACAACTATTGTATTTGCCTTATCTACTGTAAAATCATTTCAGGCTGGGAACAATCAATTCTTGTCTCTTCTTCCTCGAATGCTCCAGAGATACTACCATTGTATTTTTCTCCAGTATTGTGTTATGTTTAAAAATAAAAAAGTGATGGTAATCCAAAAGTGTCAATTAAGAAATGAAGCTGCTCTATGAGAAGCCTTTCCATCTGAGAATTCAGCTTTGACTTAAATAGAGAACTTTTTGAAACAGAAATCACACCTTGAAAACACAGCCTGAAGACTAAAATCGTTGTCTCAGTGGGAAGCGACTGTATTGTGGTGGCACTTGAATGTAAGTTAATGTAGAAACAGATAAAATAAAGCAGTGTAAAATTGCTCATTGGTCTCCCAGAGAGGCAAATTAGTCTGCTTGACCTGAAAAAAAATGGAACTAACAGGCTACATTGTGTAAACTACAGAGATATTGATGTGTCAGGGCTTTACGGTGCATACTAAAAAAAACTGCTTTCAACAGAGGAAGTTTCTCTTTGTCTGCTGCACAAAAACACTAATTGCTTCTTGGATAGAATAAATCTGCCAACTTGAAATAAAAGCAACGCACTTGAAAAAAAGTTTTGTCTGTGTGCTATAACATAAAGATACATGGCTTTGAACCAGTGAGGTCGAGATGACAGAAACTGGAAAACAGAAAGAAAATACAAAAACAAAACAAAACATAAAACGTAACATCTATTTCACAAGAAAGCGTGGGTTCATATTTGTCATTTCCCTAAGTACATACTAACTCTGTAGCCTTGAGGACTAAGGAGGTGAAACTGGGTCCTTTAACAGAATATGATGGATTTCCTTGGCGAACTTTGCCTCCAGCATCTCATTCCACGCACAGAGGAAAGGAATCCTGACACTGAGTTTTTACCCTTGAAAATGGGATTCCAGAAATGCTCGCATCCAGTCACTGGTGGTAAACTTTCTCGCTCTGGAGCAGTGACCTTCTGCTTATTATTGTAGACTAACGAGGAAGACTCGCTCGCGGCTCCTCCCTTTAAAACAGGAAAAGGTCGTGTGTGCCTCGGTAGACACTGACTGAGAACAACAAAACTATTTCCTCTTTTATGGGATGGAGCCATGTGCTTATTTGTCCTCCCCCAGCCCCTGGGCTTTATGTGCAGGAGGACAAATCACAGGGGCTCTCCACACCTTCCTCCTGAAGTGTGTGTTAATGTATCTTTCATAAACCTTTCAGTCTGTTTGTATATGCGCTAATGTGCTTGAGTAAACTGAAGGAGAAAGACGCTGCTCAAGTGTGTGAAAGTTTAATTGACCAATGTGCTGCCAGTTGGGTACGGCCATAAATGCCATGTCCTATAAAATTCACACAAGTCATAAACTAAGTCGACTCATTATCACTATTATCAGTGAGAGTTTTTGTTGTTGTTTGTTTTGTTTTAATTATTGCTGTGACCTGCAATAACCCCACCACACTAAGAGCGCTTGCTGGAATTTTATGCATGCCACATCTGGGCTGTAATCCAAACTGCGCTATATGGAATTTTTACACCATTAAAAATACAGTTGCACCTCGCTAATCTGAAGCCTGCAGGCATGCAGGTTGCTTGGAATAGTGAAATGCTTGGATTATTGTAATGCATTCAAATAGTTGGCCCGAGCTTAAGGTGGGGGGCACACTTCAGGCTGCACTCACTGCATTTCTTAAACTGCTTAAAAAGCTTCCACAGGTGGCAGCCAATTTCTTCCCAGATCAGCATGCTAGTGAAGCCCTATGAGAACAGGTATAATATTTTCACTCTGGCCTGCTGGATTTTCAACACTGGGACTAACTCTGGAGAAAATATTATTTAGTTTTGATGCCCTACATGGTTATGCTAGTGAACTTTGATGGTCTAAACTGGTCTTTTGACTTCTAATCACATCATTTAATGGTCAATGGTCATGAAACACGTATTTGACAGCTTACAGCATGGAAAACACGTATTTGACAGCCTACATCAATAGTCTTGTTTTCCATGCTGTAGGCTGTCAAATACGTGTTTTCCATGCTGTAGGCTGTCAGATACGTGTTTGACAGCCTACAGCATGGAAAACAAGACTATTGATGGGTCCAAGCTATTGACTTTATACAATAATGAAGGAAGCCGCCGTGACCTTATCTACTGGTTTGTGAATCGCCACTTTGAAGCCACTGGGCATTTTGGCCCTCACTATTTTGGATTTGGAGACAGACTCATTTTTTTGTACCAGGTTGTGAACATGATTATTAATGTTTTAAACCTATGCATTTTAACATGGAGGTCTTTGGGGATTGACTCACTTCTGGAGCCAGCCTCAAGTGGCTGTTAAAGGAACTGTAGTTTTTGGCCCTTGGCTTCATTTTTCAGCCCCACAGGCTGACGCTTGTTACTAGCAGACTGTTCTCACTGAAGTGTACTCAAGCAATACATCCTGTCTGCATTACGAATTAAAATGATTCCAAACAGTGTTGTTTGGTTTTGAAAATTCACACTTGTCATCGGCATTGTAGATTTTTGTAGTCAGAAGTGACCATATTTGGACGAGACAGTAGGGTGCTTTTAGAGCTGGACTTACTGTGATAATGCTAATGCTAACTTTTTGCTCGCGAAAAACAGGATAAAACCATTAAAATAAAATGTACTTACCAGTAAATATCCAACCCGAGAGGGCCTTTATAATACAACTACACGCTGAACAAGACATTTTTAGATGACCAAAATGTAAAAATTTACTTTCAACTGAAAACACACTTAACAGCTACAGCTAAGTCAATATCAAAAGATCATGTCATAGTTATGTTACCGAACAAATGTTGTTCCCCTGGTGACTTGTCAATAGACAGCGACCACCTGTCACTAAAAGGGATCACAGCCTTAATTTTGCATAACTTTAACCCTTAATGACATTTTAATGGGTGAGTTCTATAAAATGTATCCTCCCCTTCAGTTGTCATGAAATGGAAATTAGCTATTTTTGGACCACGCTGTTAAATATTTATTTCTGCTGTAAAGTTGGGCAGTTTAACACAGCAATCTATAGGGACTGACTCGCTCCTTGAGCCAGCCTCAGATAACCATTTGAGAAACTGCAATTTTAGGGACTTCCATGCTGGCTTCATTTTTCAGCCCTGGAGGTTTCGGCTTGGTCCAAACAGCTTTAAGACTGTCTTTTAAGGGTCTAAATTAGGTTTTATTAACACTGCGGGTGTCTTTCTGGTTAAGATGAATTGGATTTATTCTTATCAATATTAAATCTATTACAGACATACCATATATCTATTTGTTGATGTAAATGTATCTGTCATTAGGTTTCTTTAATTTTGTTTAGCAGATGTTTTGGGCATTTTTGTCTTTGTTTTCTAAGAGACCCTTAACTGCATTAGACATTGTTGCTGTTGACCTGTACAAATAAACATGACTTGACTCGACAGATAATACTAATTTTCCCTTTCTCCTCCTTCTCCCAGAGCGATACTGCAGCTAGTGCTACCAGCACAAACACATCTCTCTCCATCTCTCTTTCTCTTTCTCTGCTCGATTAGGAGTTGATGGGTTTATAACCTTGCAAACTGCAGAGCATGCAGTGATCATTGTATGTGATGTGTGTGTTAGTTTGTATGTGTCGGTCTCTGTGAGAACCAATGCCCCGTGTTCAGGCTTGAGTGAAGACAGCTCCGCATATCTCTGTGAGTGCTTATTTGGGTTTGGGCCTTGAATTTAAAGTTAGGGTCAGAATGGGCTAGTTGACAGTTAGGGCAAGAGTTGAAATTTGTTATTGTTACATGTTTGTTACATGAATTTTGAGCCTAATCAGTAATCGACATATTTGTTTTAAACATATAGTCAGGATTTTTTGTATTCAACAAGAAGACAGTTTTTAGTCTAAAAGATTTTTACATAGAAGCTCTGAGTCAATTGTTGTCAGCATGTGAGTGTTGCAAATCCTAATGTTTTAAGGCAGCCCGGTGGGGCAGTGGTTAGCACTGTTGCCTCACAGCAAAAGGGTTCCGGGTTTGATCCCTTCTGAGTGGAGTTTGCATGTTCTCCCCATGTCAGCATAAGTTTCCTCCACGTTCTCCTGCTTCCTTCCACAGTCAAAAGATTTAGGACTTCAAGTTGACCTGAAACTGCCTGTAGGTGTGAATGTGAGTGTCAGTGGTTGTCTGTCTGTATGTATCAGCCTTGTTCAAAGTCTGGCGGCCTGTCCAGACATGTGATCTGTAGCCCGCCTCTCATTCAGTGTCAGTGGGTATATGCTCCAGCCACCCTACTAGTCTGTTTCAGGATAAGCGGTTACTGATATTAAGTAAATGGATGAGTATTGTAATGTTCTATTTCTAAGAACAACCAAGGAGCTCCAAATGGAATTTATAAATGTTGACTGATTTCTAACACATTTATTTATCTTTGTCAAAAAAAGAAAAAAACAATTACAGAGATGTCAATGTTTCAGTCTCAGACATTAGTACTTTTTAAACAGAGATTCCACTATACTGCCTTACGAGGGGCTACTGTTGACATATCTGCTCAAGTATTCAGGGTTAGCACCTTGCAGTTGAGAAACTAACAACTTAAAATAAATACATTTAGATTCCTCATAAAGACAGAGATTCATAAGTGTGTGTGTGTGTGTGTGTGTGTGTGTGTGTGTGTGTGTGTGTGTGTGTGTGTGTGTGTGTGTGTGTGTTCTATAGATCCATACCAGCATCTCTCCATTGACTCTATTACCGTTAGCAGGTCAGCATATTGATGGAGTGAGGGATTCAATTACACCCAGACTCTACACCCATTTCTGATGCCATCTTCATGTTTGGACATGCAATGTGGATTGCATAATATCACACATTCAACACGGTGTAGATAACCCTCTGTGGAAAAAAAAAAAGAATAATAATATTGAAAATCTGAATTTTGAAAATCTTACAGTAGCTGTTGGAAAAAGCAGTACATCTGATATTCTGTCAAGACCCTGTGAGGTGTTTGTGTGTTTACTGTGACAGCTTGCACTGCATGCTGAGCTGTGTGTGTTGCACTGAATTATTCACCGCAAGTCACTGTTGCTTAATGCAGTCCTGCTGCCTTGCAGGATTTGCCAGATAAAAAAAAGAAAAAACTTTTAAGCTATCAATAACTGAAAAATACATCGCACACAAGAGAGCAGTTATAGAGCCCTTAGACCAGTCAAATCATGCGTTAGGACACGTTGGAGCCATATTGATAAGGCAAACCTCACAAGTAAATACTGTGATAAGTGCAGTACATACATAAACAAGTCCAATAGGCTATCTGATTCTTTTTTTTATTGTACTACGTTTAAGATGGGCTGTGTGTGTGAGAGAGTTATTGTAGTATCAGTGTTACTGGCAGTAAGAGCAATATTAGTAGGCCTACCTGTAGTGGTGAGAATAGTGGTTAGTAGAAGTGTTAGATCAGCAATAATAAACCTACAGGCAGACCAGAATAACGTATTAATAATTAATTGATTTATGACATATGGGACAGCGTAGTGTGAATTTCAGTGCCTGTCAAGCCCTGAATGCTGCTGATGGTAATGTGAAGTGGGAGGCGGGCTGTTTTGGCATACTGGAAGACGATGATATGAAGATGAGCATTGATGGTCTACATAAACAGCATGTAATAATTTGACAGGGAGGACATAACTGGTTTATGTAGGTTTGGGGAAAGAAAAAAATGGAACAAACTGGTTAAGTAATTTTGAAAAGATATGATTTTTGAGATAAAGGGGATTAGGCCAAAAAAGTGTGTGTGAGCAAGCTAGGGTGTGGAATGTATTAACTGGTTTAGGAATAACTGCAGGAAGATGTAAAGCTGATATCACCAGAGTTGGTAGAGTACTTTGATTACTTTTTGCAGTAATGAATAACCTTACACGTTAGTTTGCTGTTTGAGTAATCAAATACTTGAGTACATTTTCAAACAAGACATCAGTTTCTTCCGTTACCTTGAGAACGCTGGTCCTTCAGCTCCGAAACAGCAACGGCTGTCGTTTGGTTCTAATAATGGAGATAACGTTAAACCTATCAGTCTGAAAGAAGTCATGAAGCTTACTAGTGGCAATACTACTTATAGTACTAGTGATTGTAACTGATGACTAGAGGGGAATAGGCTGGAGCAGTGCATGGTGATTTAGCCTAAAATGACAGCGGTACTCATCACATAAGTATTACCAAAGATGGTTTCTATCATTTTTGTTAGATTCATTCTGCTGATGTAAGTTCAAATGTTTGTTCCCATGAAACGGTTGGTTATATTTAGTTATTTGATGCTATAAAAAGGGAGGCATGGTGGTGTGGTGGTTAGCACTGTCGCCTCACAGTTTTATCCCGGGTGTGGGAGCCCCTCTGTGCATGTTTGCATGTTCTCCCCGTGTCAGCGTGGGTTCTCTCCGGGCACTCCGGCTTCCTCCCACAGTCCAAAGACATGCAGTTTGGGGACTAGGTTAATTGATAACTCTAAATTGTCCGTAGGCATGAATGGTTGTCTGTCTCTATGTGTCAGCCCTGCGATAGTCTGGCGACCTGTCCAGGGTGTACCCTGCCTCCTTTCCCGACGTCAGCTGGGATAGGCTCCAGCCCCCCCGCGACCCTCAAGAGGATGAAGCACTTAGAAGATGAATGAATGAATGCTATAAAAAGGGGTTAGATGTCATAACTGACTGCTTTGTGTGCCAGTTAGTGTGCTCATGATCAATAGCGCTGCTCATTATTGGTTGGATAGGTGTACGGGTGGGAACTTGATACCTACGGAGATGGCTATTATTTCCACTGGCTCCAAATGACGTCACTAGCACAAGATGGCAACAGCCATATCGGAGAGTAACTTGACATGACTCCTGAAAAGCTGAAAGCAAACATTTATTAGTAAAATAAGTACAAACAGGGATGCAGAAAAAAAACAACCTAAACTTGACTCAACATAGCTCAAAATGGTAATGCAAAAAAAAATGCAAAGTGGCCTGGCCCTTATATATGCATAGCTTTAGGCCTTAATAAAATTAGAATGGGTGAGTTCTATAAAAAAAAAAAAAAAAAAAATCGCCCCCTGTATAGTTGTCAAGAACAGCGAAAGAACAGCGAAATTAGCTATAGAGACCAAAACTGTTTTGTGTACCAGGCTGTAAACATGTTTATTTCTGCTGTGAAGTTGGGCATTTTAATGTGGGGGTCTATGGGATTGACTCGCCTCTGGAGCCAGCCTCAAATGGCCATTAGAGGAACTGCAGTTCTTGTCACCTCTACATTGTCTGCCACTTGAGTGCGTTAGAGAGCGGTGATTGTGAATGAATGATAGTCTTTCATGCATGTGATCCTATGAACAGTATATTCAGATAGACAGACATTTATTTGTCCTTTCAGAAATTCATCATGTACCGTGCATCAATCATCAGATAAATCAAAAGATAATACCCTTAATAATAAACTATGATACCACCAAAAACAACAACAGCGCCAAGAGCAAACATTAACAACAGAACACCTCACCATTCATCATATGAGAATGTATCACTGTTTGAAAAAAATGAACCGGGATGTCCATCCTTTTTCCAGCCGATCTCTCCACAGCAGGTTGTGCTGCTGCAGTCCCCCACCCTGTCATCCTGGCTAGATAAGCTGACTGGCTGGATGAGGATTGCCTTGATATCCTTCCCAGTCCCAAAAAGTAGCAGTTTGTGTATCACAGATGACGGGTTGTCACAGCTGAGTGTGAGAGATAGTGCTGCTTGACAACATTGCTTCCAGAGCATAAATTGGGTTGGTATCGCTGTCCTGTGACGCTCTGATGCTGTGTGATGCGTTTTTTCAGGGGCAACCGTACAACTGCATTTGTAATCATCTGATGCGCGACAACTTCTTTTCATGATCTTGTTTTTTTTTACCAAATGGGGGCTTTCAAATCAGTGGCCGCTTGAAATATTTGACTTGTTAGAGTATGATGTCATGTGTGCCTTGTTTTTGTCAGAGAAAAATGGCTTATTCTTCGAGACTTGAACGGTATTCTGCTTTTATCCATTCTCTTGATATTAAACTAGGATGCTACTTCAGCTGAATGCTTTTCATGTCCTCAGCTTCAACAGTCATGTCAAGTTTCACTGCCAGCAGAGTTTGCATACCTCTTTTTTTTTTTACTCTCTCTACATGATTCAAACCAAACCCCAAACATTTGGGCATCTATTTGATCAGAGCAGAGATAGTCAGCAGAAACAACGGCTATGGCGTGCGCTTTTGAAGCCTTTTGTAGCTGCAATGGGTGAAAAATGTAAGATCTCCCTGAAGTTGGACAATCAAAGGGGCTGATGAGCCGCAGGGCCTGACAGGGAAGTGAATTCATGGGGACAGGGGGCTCAGGGCCACGGCAGATAGACAGGAGGCCTGAATCTCTGATCACACAACCCTGTCTCTTTAGGCACTTTGACTAGGAGTAAAGCACTTTGTCGACGGATTTCACATCACAGAAAGTGGCAGGGAAACAGAGCCACTGAAGAATTGATTTAAATGCTGTGAAATGCGAGGTGGGCCACGCGAGTGATGGTTGATTTATGAGATGTTGCTGTGAGGACAGGAGGTTGAATTAAGGGACGTTGCTTCATGTGCTGCTGTGGATGTCTGACTGTGCTGAGAAGAGGATGTTTGGTCAAACTTGTGTGTGTGAGGCTCTTAAAACTATATTGTGTAAGCATGCTAAATTGTAAGCCTCTCTTTCTACTTATCAGTCCTGGGCACTGCTTATGTAACCAGGGTGCCCTAAAGTACAGATCAAGGGGGCCCAAGTCATTCGAAAGCACCATTTACTGGTGTTCATAAACAGAGAGAAAGCCACTGAGACTGAATATAGAGAGCCAGAGTCTCACTTCATGTGGAAAAGAGGAAACTTCCGCCTTGTTTTTTTCCTTTTTCCCTTGTGCACCTCCATCACTCAGTCTGCCACTGTCTCTTCTCGCACTGATCCCTCTCCACTTTGTGTGACACTTTCTTGAAAAACCTCTGAGGCCTTTTCCATTTTCTTGTTACATGAACGCTCTTTAAGTGCAGTTGTTCAACACCGTTGTTGAATAGCTGCATTCATCATGTGCAGAGTCCTGCCTTTGCAGTGTTTTTTCAGCTGACAAAACGTCCCATCTGTCATATCCAACTAAAAGACTGCTGGCCTAAATATAGCAGGAATAGTTCAGTTGATACTTTTTGGTAACTCTTTAGAGTTTGGGTCCCTCTAGGGCGACATACACTGGCTGCCATCTGAAGCCTGTAGCACACATTGAATGCACCTTAAGCTGTCTTCTCACCAAGCGGCAACCTCCAGGGCTGAAAAATGAAGCCAACATGGAAATGCCCAAAACTGCAGTTCCTCTAATGGCCACTTGAGGCCGGCTCCAAGAGCCAGTCAATCCCATAGACCCCGATGTTAAAATGCCCAACTTTACAGCAGATATAAACATGTTTACAGCCTGGTACAAAGTTGTTTTTTACAGTTTTGGTCTCTATAGCTAATTTCCCTGTTCTTGACAACTGCACAGGGTGTGATTTTTTATAGACCTCACCTGTTTGAGTTTTATTAAGGCTTAAAGTTATACAAAATTAGCATCACTTTTAGCCTGTGTTATTCATATGCAGTGACACACTCAGACCCAAATTTGAAAGGATTATAATTTGAATTGCTGAGATCTGGAAACTTGGCCAGTAGCACCGTTTCACCATTTCAGGTACACTCACTTTGAGTTTTACCTCCGAATGAAGTGGTTTAGATAATCTAGATAAGATACTGGTGTGCTTGCAAACTGTCTGATCCTCTGACTGCTTGTGTTTCTTGCCCTGTCACATGTTGTTGTGGTAATGTAACCATGTTTCCAGATCAAAGCAATTGTTGAGATGTTATCGCAACTGATAGAAATGATTGCGAAAACTGTGAAAATGAGACCTAAGCTGCTATAAATAAGAATTTCCCATCAGTAAATGTTCCAGTACATATCCGATCCGGCTGGAATCCAACCTCGACTGGTCATTTCCAGATCTTGTGGTAAAAACTGAGTTCACCAGATGCAGTCAGGCTGTACAAGGCAAATATTTTCTATGATCATTCTTCTGCCCTTTAGTGTTGCTCCACACTACATGATATAAACCCACTGAGACCTTGCTGTGCTTCATATCCTTTTTTGTGCTTAAGTGAATAAGTGCATCTGGGGACACAGTTTAAGTGTTGCTGTGTTTGTGAGTTCCATGGGCAGGGAGCAGGTAGTGATAATTGAGATGATAGGCCGACTCTTTCCTCCACACGGATTGAAAACGAAGCCTGAAGAGTGTGTGTGCACACGCAGTGGTGTTATTATTAGGATGCGGCAGGGTTCATCTGCCAGATGCCTTTCCAGTCTCTCCATTTGAGTCAGTAATTGTGGTGGAATTGAAAAATGAATCATAACAAAACAGCCATGCTGCAGCCTTTGCGAGGCAGAAATTGCATTCTTTCATCTTGCTGTATCAATGTGAATTGAATTTATTTGTTCAACCCCTATTGAGTCCCTTTCTCTCTTGCTCACTCTCTCGCTCAGTCACTCACTTGTGCCACCCGCCTCATGCACAGTCATGTTTCTGCTGGATTTGTGAGGACTGTCAACTGACTACAGTGACTTACAGTTCAGTAGTCTGTACTACCAATGGTGGGTAGAGTACTGAAAATCTATACTCAAATTAAAGTAATCCCATAAAAAATAACTCAAGTAAAAGTTAGAATAACAATTTTAGAAATCTACTCAAGTAAAGGTAAAAAAGCCCCTGGTTAAAGGAACAGTGTGAAGAATTTAGTGACATCTAGTAGTGAGGATTGCAAATTGCAACCTACAGACTGTGAGATTTAAGCAATCTTTAAATTTAGTGCAGCTAGATGTCAGCTAGTGTGACATGGATCTAATAAACTTGGGTAGGACATCAAGTTTGATGTATGCAGACTGTATGATGACAGCGCCTACTGAATTGCTGGTTACGACATACGATGCAATAGCTTTCCATACTAGGTAGGCAAGGATGCTGCACGGGTTATTATTTCTCCAAGTGTGACGCACAACATAACAGGTTCACATTATTAAATAACTTTATGTCTGTGTGTTTGCCAGCTGCTAGGTTGCTCACTTGGCAGCTGCAACTCTGCCACGTTTCTTTCAAATTGGTCATCTGTCATTTGGGACAGCCCAAAATCACATAGTGTATACCTGGGATAAGCCAAGCATAACCTCCTGGTAAGGATTCCTTCAAGATTCATTTTTCAGGGGGTTTATTACCTCCTTTACCCTTTATGTCCTTCTCTGACACTGTTGGGCTCATCACAGACAGGCTGCTAGCCCAGCACCTTTTAATATGTGCTCACATTTTTTTCTGAAAACTTAAGATCCAGCCATTCAGGAGGATTTTACAAAGAGCTGACTTAACCACAGAGATCTTTTCCTCTTCAGAACAAATGGATCAGGTGATTAAAAACAATAAAAACACTAAATATATGAGTGTCATGTTAAAAATCTATGCTTTTGTGATGCTGTCCAGCTCGTCATGGAGGGGCTGATAACTACAATGGCCAACGTGAAAAGCTAATGTTCCTATAGAGCCAGTGTTTGATTTGTCCATTCTCGGCTACTGTAGAAACATTTAGAAACTTTGTATTCCGCCAAAGCAATCATTTCTATTAGCATGACAATTGTGGTGTTTTTTTTTTTGTTTATATTCCAGTGGCAGAAAGTCTTTGGATCCCCGCTTCCTCCTCAATAACCTACCCATCTACTTAGCAGTAAACCCACCTCATCAACTACCACTACTCCACTGGTGGCCATATGTAGCCTCACATTCTCTCCCCACCTACACTCAATCATACCATTTACAGCAAACTAGTTGTTATGACTGTATACATGGCAAATGTAGCAAAGTAAAAGTAGATTACTGGCTCAAAAACATCCTTGAGTAAAGAGTAGAAGAACATTTTAACAAGAGAACATGAACATTACTCGTACTTTAAATGAAGGACAAAAACAACATAATTTTCTATATGTTTTCGTTATGTTTCTACCCACCCTTGTGCACTACTAACCTTAAAGGTGCAATGTGTAATGCCGAGCCACGTGCTCCAAACTAATGGAGCTGACTAGCAAAAGCTCCCTTCGCCTTTTTATAGTCCAATAAATGAATAAAAAACCCACAAAATGCCAAAACAGGAAATATTCATACACCTATTTTCTTTATTAAACTGAAAAATACAACTGTACAAGGTGTACAGTTGTACAAATTAGAGTGTGTCTCTTTCATCAAACTAATACTATTTCAGTTGCCTTGTTGACTCACTGTAAAACCGATTTTAAACTCGACAGAAACAGAATAAAACTCACTGAAACCATCTTGGTTTGTCCTTCCACTGTTCCAACAACCATTAACTTTGGTATGGTTACAATCACCCTGTAAAACACAGACTTAGTTGTAAAAATAATCTGGATACATGTGCACATGTGGGGTTTTTTCCCACTGTCTCTTGCTGCCTGCTAACAGCAGCTGTTTGTTGTTTGGAGGCAGTCACTATCGACTCTCGGGGTACAATGGGTAATAAGAGTAATAAGAGACAGAACAGGCCGGGCTAGCTGGTTAGCATGCTAATTTCAGTAGGTAACCTATGTCTGCAACACAATAAACATCTTTGACACAACCTCAAAACTGTTACATCTTCACATCTGTTAATGTAATATTAGTTGGTTTTTTTTAAATTAACTTAATATTTTACACATTGTACTTTGAAGGAACAATCCAACCCTTAGAGAAATGCATGTAATTGTTAGTCACCAAACCCTCAGTCAAACTAGATCAATTGCAGTGTCCACTACAGAAAGGCTCCCCCCTTTCACTCTGTCGCTCCAAATTTCTTGGAAGTTTTGCCCCCTTTTGTCTTCCCAGAACCCTCTGGTACACGAAAGAAAAATGAACACAACCTTCCCCCCCTCCTCCTCCTCCTCCTCCTCCTCCCTCTTGCCTTTGCTTTCCTTGTTCTTCTTGTGGGAGCAAAACAGAGAAAAAGAGACACGAAGAGAGAGACAGGGAGGTGAGGGAGAAAGGGGGTGGGGTTTGGTGTAAAGATTAGGGGGAGAGAGAACAAGGGACATGAGGAGCCAGAGAGAGAGAGACAGGGGGAGAAATGAGAGATGTGGTGAAAGGAAGGAAAGGATGGCAAAGAAGGCAGGAGAAATAGCCAGGGGCTTTCTCTCTTTCTTTCTCTCTGTGTCTCTCCCTCTCTCTACCCCCACATGCCGAGCAGAAGCAGTGCCGGATGCTAATTACTTATTAGATTGCAGATATGTGCGGCGGAGTAGCAGGGCTAATTAGGTTAGCACCCTGCTAAAATGAAATGTCTTAATGCTGAGGCTGCTTACGGTATCTCCAACCCTCCACCCCACCCCCACCTCCACCCTACTCTCCCTCCCATGAGTCCGGTCAGGCTTGATCCAAACTAAGCCAACCTGAGTGATGGGTAGTAGCTGAAGGACAGAGCAGGGCCGAATGGAAAATGCGGCTGATATCCCGGACAGACAGGGGGAGGGATGAGCCGGCCTCAGACGGCCCTAATTATCCCACTGACCTTTCCAGCAGACTTAGAGCGGAAGGAGGAGGGAAGGAGGAATTTGATCAGCTCTCCATGTGACTCAGATAGCATGCAGGGGCTCACTGATGAAGTGTCAAATACCAAACAACTTCAGTGAGACTGTCCTCACAAGAAAATCTGCAGCATTAGTTGTTTGTTCAAATGCCTCAAATGACCCATGTTTACACATACCTGACAAAGACCTCCGCCAGCTCATGTCTGTCAGCAGTAAAGAAAGGAGTAAAAGGTAGAGAAAAAAAGGAAAACCTGACGGGGTGGAAGCTGGGGTTGGAGGCTGGGTCAACAGAGCACATAACTCTGATGCTGCTGTTTCTCCTACCAACTGTCAGTGTTAGCAGAGCAGCAGCAGCAGCTTCACTGCTCCGTCTGTGTCCACACAGGATGTGTTCAGGCACAGTATTAAGGGTAGATCACCTGCGTTGCAGTGCTCAGAGCCCAATACACAAACAATGTAGTTCCATGAATAAAATGGAAGAAAATAGACTTGATGCACTTGGTGTCAGGAGGAAATGCAGCAGGACAACAAAAGTTAAGGCAGTTAAGTCAGAGTAGGGCGGGCAGTAGTATTGGTGGAGGGGTCCGAAGACTGTCACCTGGGAGGCTGATGTTCACTTCCTGTAAGACTGTAAAGCCAAACCCTGTTCTTTTTTCTTAAACTCAACCACATGTGTGTATTAGTAAAATGCTAACACACGCATTGTTAGGTTTAGGCAACAAAACTACTTGGTTAGATTTGGATAAAAGACATAAGATGACGTAAATATGCATGTGATTGATATCATGTGCAACAGTTGTATGTTAATTATGTAACATGTTAAAACAGCAGTGTGTTTGGGTTTCACACAGGACACAAAATGCACCCTTTAGCATGTCATAAAGGATGCTAAAGGGTTCATTTTGGTATTTATTTATGTCACACGCCCATCCTAGAAACAGTTGGTAATGGACTAGGATATAATGACCAAGTGGGTAAAGGCAAATAATAAAACAGCTCGAACAGTCTGGTAGGTTCATTAAAGTACATTACTTAAAGTACTCTTTAAAACCAGATAAAAGTCCAGACTCATTATATAACATCCACAGTCCGCAGAAAATTGGAATTGAAATAGATCTGGTGATCCTCTGACTTTTCATCCTTTTGTCCTGTAATTTGGTTAATAATGACAAACCTGCAAAAGTAATCAGCCTCATCTGTACTTGCTTGGTTAGTCCTGAATTTCAATTATTAGTGGCCAACATGCTAAAGTAAGATTGTGAACATGACAAAAATGATACCTGCTATGCCTGCTAAACATCAAGTTACCATAGTCATTGTTATTCTGTTGATGAACCACATGAATTATTTTTTAAACATTTGTCATTTCTGATGGTTTTTCAAGGTGCTGGCAAACAATGTCATCCTGCTGATTGGGGCCTCAGTACAGAAAACAATTATATGGGCTGTTGTTAAAGATAATGACAAATGACTTCTTTTGTGGTTCAGTTTGAAGGACTTGTTGGCTTTGATTCAACTCATTCAAATTTGCTTCATTTAAAAAAGAAATATTGGAGGTTTTAATTTAATTTAATTTTTAATTTTATATACTTTATTAATCCCCCTGGGGGGAAATTCAATTTTTTCACTCCGTTGTCATTAACACACAGGTCCGAAAGACACACTCATGCACAAACAGGACCTACAGGACCTACAGTATACATGGACAAAGTGGAGAGATGTCAGAGTGAGGGGGCTGCCTTGGTCAGGCGCCCCGAGCGGTTGGGGGGTTTGGTGCCTTGCTCAAGGGCACCTTGGCAGTGCCCAGGAGGTGAACTGGCACCTCTCCAGCCACCAGTCCACGCTCCATATTTGGTCCGGACGGGGACTCAAACAGACGACCCTCCGGTTCCCAACCCAAGTCCCTATGGACTGAGCTACTTCCTTTATCAGAGACTATAAATTTACCGCTTTCAGGAAGACCTTGGACATCTGGCCTTAAATGTTGAGCTCTACACATATATATGTGACACACAAAAGTCGATGCAGCTGGTCCAAAATGCAGCAGCTAGATTTTTAACCAGTGCCAAAAAAGAGACTGTATTATTATTATTATTTTATTCTATTTGTACTGGCTTATTCATTTGAGAACTGATTATCAGATTTATGTTTACAGTACAAATGTTTACTAATGGATCCTATCATATGCCTATCATATGGCAGTACTGTCACCTCACAGCATGAGGGTTCTGGGTTTAAACCCACTGGATGGTTGGGGGCCTTCTGTGTGAAGTTTGCATGTGTCAGCGTAGGTCTTCTCTGGGTTCTGTGGCTTTCTCCCACAATCCAAAAACATACAGATTGGGTTAATTGGTGATTCAAAGGTCCCGTTTATACGACAACGATTTCAACTGAAAACGGTCAACTTTAGCGTTTTGGCCGATCGTTTACACGACATCTGCGTTTTGGGTGCCTGAAAACGCAACGTTTTGAAAACAGGTGGCAGAGTGCAATTTTTTGGAAACGGCACCGTCTTCGTTGTCATATAAACTAAAATGGAGACTTTTTGCATATGCATATTACGCTTCTAGTCACTAGGCACGCGCAAGAAAGTCGACCATCACAACAACAACGGCAACAATGCTGCTCACCCTGTTGATTTTATCAACGCTTCTCCAGCAAAGTGTAGATCTACAGTGGCAACTCCACCTCTCCGCTCTTTTCACTCACACCTAAACAGCCGTTCTGGGATACACAGTGTCAGCCCGCTTTGACCGGCAATGGTAATTTCCTAGGCTTCATCAATCAAATTACGCATTACTGTCCAACACTGATTATAACAATTTAATAAGAAAGTAGTATTTGGGTATAGCAAAAAAATTAAAATAAGAGATCATTTCAATAACGTTGTCATATAAACACGGGAGTTTTCTAAAACACAAAGGACAGACTTTTACGTTTTTAGAGAAATCGTCGTCTAAACAGGGCCTAAATTGGCCGTAGGTGTGAATGTGAGCATGAAGGGTTGTCTGTCTCTATCAGCCCTGTGATAGTCTGGCAACCTGTCCAGGGTGTACCCCTCCTCTCACCCAGTGTCAGCTGGGATTGGCTCCAGCCCCCCCTCAACCTTAAATAGGGTAAGCAGTAATGAAAAATGAATAAATTAATGAATTTATCCTAACTATAAACCATCAGAAGACTTGATTGCATTGTACCATTTTTGTTTCTATGCCTTTTGCTTTGGTTGGATAATCACAGTAGTTCTGCCCATA
This sequence comes from Epinephelus awoara, assembly GCA_035609425.1. Taxonomy (NCBI): domain Eukaryota; kingdom Metazoa; phylum Chordata; class Actinopteri; order Perciformes; family Serranidae; genus Epinephelus; species Epinephelus awoara. The sequence continues at coordinate 7,237,256 of CM069296.1, read as the reverse complement.
ATCCTGCTGGGATTCATGATTTTGAGACAAATGTTGTTTCATACAACATCTTCTTTTTGTAGTTTTCTCCATCATGTCAGTCTCTGATAATGGCATTAGACTCATCAAGTTAACTCCTGAGAACGGTGACATCACCAGAAACTCAGATGGGATAAGAAAGAAAAGCAGTCAGATGATCAGACAGGTTGGACATAAAAAGTTAGACAAACTTCTTTGGAAGAGAAAACAAAGACTGATGGCAGAATTATTACCCAACCTGTTTGTTGTAAACATCCATCACAGTTTACAGACCAGCTGTTGACTTGTTTACAACCTAATTGTCTGATGGCTCGGGTTTGTTGCCCTGTTGGACTGTCTTGAAGCGTTGTTGCTGCCTTGCCAGTTCACATCAATTACTTTGGTGAGTGCAATGTTTTAATTGATACAATAACAAACAAATGGCCAGTGCTATATATTTAAGACCCAAAACAAGGATTTGTCCTCTGAGGGCTTGGCAGCAGCCTGCATGCTGAACATGGCAAGGGTGAAACATGTTGTATATATTTTTATTAAATGTAATTTGATATGAATTTCTGAGACTAAAGCTCTGACACTACATTATTATTATTAAATACTGATATTCAGGATGTCTGTGTGGACAGTAGACTTATCAGTGGTAAAGCACAATATAATGAAACTGATCTTGTGAAAAGCAATCAAATTTATGTAAATTATTTAATTTGCCAAAAAATGTTATTTAATACAAACATTACTTATTATTACAATCAGATTTACGTTTATCCAATGTCATAATAATATGTATTATTATGACATTGGATGTGTAAAACACCATAAGCATGTGAACTAAAAGCTTTGTGAAACAAAAGGAAATGAAATACAATTCAGAAGACTAACAGACTAGTTGTAAAAGAAAGGTAAATGGGAACATGAAAAACAAAGAGACAAATGTAATTACAACAGAGTGTGAAAAATTAAAAACAGTGTGAATTTCAAGCAAAGGGAACATGAAACGTGGAAAATAAAATAGGACCGAAAAGGTCAAATAAGTTCTCTGGGCAAGAACTGGAGACATAAGCTGTTTTAGCATGGATAATATTTCTTTATACCAATTCAGATAATTCTGATGAGAGATTCCCATTAACTGTTTGCATGGACGCTAAATAAAGGGATCTGATAAGATGTGCGTTTACATGCCCCAAAGCATTGACTCAGAATTTAATGTGGACTTGTGCAATGCGGTTTCACCCGTTGACAACCCGGTCCCACTCTGAAGTTGTCAAATACTGTTGCTTGGGCGTGCACCACTGGTTCATGTTTCAAAAAAGGCTGTTTGTGTTTGGCTCAAGAATACTTAAGCAGGGGAAGAATTAAATATGAGGGGTGGTCTCTGTAACACAACCAACTCAGTACTCTGTCTGTACTCTTGTCTCTTTTAACCCCTTTATACCTTGCATTAAAATGGGACTTGTATCCGATTGTATTTGGATATGAAATTTACCTGATTGCATTTAAACCTGGTATTATTACTCCAGTGTCCACATCTGATCACAGTACTGTACATCATCTTTATTATCATTTCACTCCTGTTGTCCTTTCTGGTACTGTTGGTGGTGTCCATACTCATGTTAACATCTTCAGAAGGGCAAATTATGAGTTGATCACCCCGCACTGCATCCAGTTCATTAAAAAGGGACAAGTTATCCTGTCTCTGACATTTTTTTTTGTTGTTGTCCATGGCATTTCTGTATGCTACTTTCATATGTTTCATATTTGTTGCCACTGCAACCAGAGCCGTCAGGGTTAGGTAGTTGTTCACCTATAAAGTGAGAGAACGTACTTTTGGTCCCCCAATGGCCTTCAGGAGAACTAAACGATGCCACTTCCTGACGTCCTGATGATCATGTGACTTTTGTAATGTCCTAGATTTTAGAGGGGCTCCTTGACTCCATCTGTCTTGAATGTCTATTAGCTTTCTTGCTGCTTTCTTGCTAGTAGCTTAGCTTGCTAACTGGCTAATGGCTGCTGCCTTGCTGGTAGGGAGCAGATGTTTGCAACTGCTTTTTTCCGCCCAAGTAATTGTTGTATGAAAGCACAATGTAGTCATGTGTCCCTGACCACCTGAGATGGTTTGGCCGTTCAGATCACAATCCATCCTCCATGCATTGTGGGTACATTCACACCTGTACTTTCATGTGGTCAAGCACTATTCTGTTGCAATCCTTTACCCAAAAAGCATTTCAGAGCAAGGTGTAAAGAGGGTCCTCGCATCTCCGTCTGATGCCAAATTATCCGAGTGAGTTGGTGATGATGTGTGTATGACATTTCTTACATTGCCAACCTTTACTCTAATTACACGCAGCATGTGTGGAAATGGCCTCACTAAAGAGGAGCTGCAGTGGAAGAAAGACTGAGGAGAAGTCACAGTGGCTTAGTGCAGATTGTTTAAAACTTGTAAAAACAAAACGAGCAGGAGGCAGCTGTTTTCACTGAAAGTGCTCTAAGAAACTACGATTATAGCTCGTGAACATAGTGAAGCATTTAGCAGCTGATGAGCCATTTATCCTTTCGCACGAGTTAGTGGAGAACAAATGCAGACGTAAAATAATACATTAACATTTGTCAGGTGATGCTCTGTGGTTGTCGGGTGAGTAAATGGGGAACTGTTTGCAAAAGCATTTGCTACAACACCTATGTGAGGTGACAATATGTCAGTGTTGTATTCAAGGTTGTTCTACAGTCCTCAAGTGACCAGAAAAAAAGGTTCAAGCTGCATTAGGAAGTTGGACCAGCATCAGGAGCACATAAAAGTGTTTTTTCAATTTACCACAGCTAAGTGTCAGTGCTATTACAAGGCAAACAGAATTTCAGCAAGCATATCAGCAAAGCATTTTAAAAAGTCATCTGTAAATGTAATCCATCTGAATTAGACCTTGATGCTCTCAGATATGAATCTCATGTGAAGTGGAAAAGGCAGTGATTCCTGCATTGAATCAGCTGAATGCTCACTGATGCAAAACTGAAGCATCAATATTGCCCTCATTTCCTATCGATAGACACCCTCAACGGACTGTGGCCATGATTTGATTAAGCTAACCCACTATTTAATTACACTCACTTAAAATTTTAATACAATCACCTCTAATTTGATTAAGTTCACTTATTATTTGGATGCAGTGCCCTCTTTCTATTTCTCCTCGTGGTATGAATGTCTTCTTATGAGCATGTTCCTCTCCACCTCCCTGAGCCTCCAGCTCATTTTTCTCTTCTTTTCTCAAACCAGTTTCCTCCAATTAGCAAGAGAAAGAAGACACTCCATTAAATGAGTCCATATTTGATCTTATAGCCCTCGCCCGCCCACCACCTCCCACCTTAGAGCACCCCTTTTGTTGTTGTTGCATAAGTGAACAAACTGTCAGTTGTGTAATGGTGCTTTGTAAGGGTGGGAGGAGGTTAGATTAATGTATGCGCTGTAGATGCTTCAGTGTTTTTTTTCTGTTCTCTCTTTTTTTTTGTTGATCATAACCTCTTTTAATTACACAATGTGTTGAAAGCTCTATGTGTGTGTGTGTGTGTGTGTGTGTGTGTATACAGTAGAGAATTTTCTTTTTAATAAAGTGCAGTTGTTGCAGCAATCATCTTACTTTCAGTGCAAGGGCTTTTTTCAAGGCGCTGGTAAAGCCTGGGACAGACGCATGGTGGGTGGGTGGCAGCAGGGAGAAGGAGCTGAGGGTCCCTTCGATAGAGCCCCGAGGTCCCTGGAGATGAGAGGCGGGGAACCCTGTGCCCGCTAATTAATATAGACCCTGGTTAAAGGAAAGCTCTCCTCCGTCAAGCACGATGGAGTTACAGCTCGTCAGATCTGTGTGTGTGTGTGTTCTGTATACTGTATGTGTGTGTGTGTGTGTGTGTGTGTGTGTGTGTGTGTGTGTGTGTGTGTGTGTGTGTGTGTGATTTCAGTGGCAGTAGTGCTTCAGAGAATAAATTACAGCTTCTCCTTGAGGGTCTGAAAGGGACTGCATGAATTTCACAGCTGAACAATCATCAGTTCCCCCTCGACACACATGCACACATTATACACTTACACACACACCAAAAGCCCACCACCATGATTATTGATGCATCAGGAATGGTAAAAAAACAAAACATGTAAACACCCATTAAACAAACAGGGTTTTTTTTCTCTCTCTCAACTTAAACACCCACACACCTTATGCAACATTGTAACTCCAGTGTGGGTGGGGTAATAAATTGTTGTGTATAAATGTGTAGGTTATGTGTGTTTGTGTCAAGGAGAAAGAGGGAGATGAGACTATTATTAAGTATAGAAATCTCTCACGTACTCTCAGTTAGGCACATGCATGCACATGTAAGTACTTACAATATTTTAGGAAATATGCTTATTTTCAATCAGATACAGAGTCACATTGATATCAGTTTCAGTTCTGTACATAAAGGTCCTTGACCTCTGACCCTGAATGTGTTTGGTCTGGCTTAGCACAAGTGGCATTGGGGACATGCTAGCTTAGTTATATGTCCAAAGTTGGAAGCAGTGTAGACCATGGATGTATTAAGAGACCTGGCTACAGCAATGGAGGCTTTCATTCCTTTGAAAGTTGCTCAGTAGTGCATGAAGCCAAAAAGGCTCTATTTCCGTAGTATGACATCACTAGTTAAATTTTGCGGCTCTTCTAGACTTTCTCAATGTTTTTGGATCAAATGGATTAAACAGCATCATATGATGGACCAGGGAGCTGTAATTTTGGCCACTATGAAAATTGGCATCAAAGTTGGGCTCACTTCCTGGGGGCTTGATGTAGACAGGTAGCCTGGCTCTGTAAAAAAGTTAGATGCAAAGCAGGACTTCTACTTTACCTCTGTCAAAAGTTGCAAGCCCAGCTTTGTCAAAAGTTAGACGCAAGAGGAGAATGCTAGCTTAGCTCTGTCAAAAGTATCAAATATCTCATCAACTGTAGCACTGTCTTGAAATGTAAACGTGTTATTGTTTTTGATCACTTTTGCTAAATTCTTTATGAAAAAGAAGTAAAAATAATGAATATTAGTCCATACCCATTGAGTGCAACAGATTGACCACGTACAGTTTCACACAGATTGACCAAGTCAGTGAGTGGAAAAATGTGGGACAGACAGAATGACTAACTGACACACTGACAGTTTCTGTGATTGTGTACAGCATACCATACCATGACTTAGTCATACCAAAAATTAGAAGAAAACCCCCCCAAACATTCGGCCACAAGGGGAGCCACAGTGATCAGTCGCATTTTAGCCATTTTTAAGTATTTTTTGTTGTTATAGCGCCACCCAGTTGCCAATTAGAGTTAAATTTCTCCAGTCACCTTGAGGCGTCCTGTTCTACATATCTACCAAGTTTAATAAAAATCGATATGGCGGTTAGGCCTCGATAAAAAAATTAGCTCTCTAGTGCCCCCATTTTGTTTGATGGAGTCAATAATGGAGGGGTCCCCTCAGATTATGTGTGGTCATATGCCTACAAAGTTGCATGGTGATGGGTGAAACCCTTGAGAAGTTATACACCTTTATGTGATGAGCCACGCCCTCCGCAATATTCATTGCCTTATAGAAGCTCAGTTTTAGTAAGTTTTTCAACTTTTACCAAGAGGGAACTTTAGATATTGGTCCCTAGATTATGTTCACCCAGTTTCATGCAGATCGGTCAAACTTCCTAGGAAGAGATTGATTTTAAGTGTTTTTAAAAAAATTCAAAATGGCGGAAAATCTGTATAACCGGAAGTTATGGGTTATTGGGGCAAATTTGTTCCTCGTGAGGAGAGGCATCTCTGTGCAAAGTGTCATGTCTCTACAACATACAGGTCATGAGATATGCCCATTCAAAGTTTGCAATTTCAATTGGTTGCTATAGCGCCCCCCTTTGGCCAATTGATGTAATATTGCTTCATTCACATCCTCCCATGACCCTCTACCACTGTGCCAAATTTCACATGGATTGACCAAGTCAGTGATTGGTGTCTGACCACACCAAACATTCTCATCAGTAATGGCATCTTAAGGGATTGTTAAATTACTACTATTTTTTTTTCTTTACCCAGTCAACATTCACAGCACAGTTGACATGATTTAGCATCATATGTCCTGCCCTTAAAGCATCAGCTGCAAGATGGTGTAATGTGCAGCACACACAGGCAACATCTGCCCTCTTAGACATGACTGCTGTCTGCATTAGAGCTTCCCATACATTTTCATGCCACAGACAGCCATTTCATTTGACTGATAAGATTCCTCTCTAGGGGTCTATATAGGAAGATTTTAACTGTACTCATTTTAATTATAGTGCTGTCTATACTTTACAGGGCATGTCACAAATCAAATTTATTTTATAAGGATAAAAGATGGAGATGATCAGTAAGAAGAGGGCTGTTTCATTTTATCAAATCAAGTATTTTTTTCTCTTACAATAAACTGGAGACAACAGACCCTGACTGAAAAAGCTTTTTTCCTTTTTTTTTTTCAAAAAGCTCCACTATTTATGACATAGTGGTGTCCTATATGAAAGTGCATGAATCCTTCACATCAGCCAAAGTCTTTTAATCATTTTAAATAAACCCAAAGTTAATGTACATTGACATTGCACAAAATTTTTAACCACCCTTATATACTTGTGGTTATCTAAGTACTTCAGCCATCTGCCTTATCTAAATGAGAAGGGAAAAAAAGTTGAACTAAGATAAAATAATAGGAAAAAAAACAGAAAAAGAAAACCTTTAGTTTTTTTTTTACATCTACTCTGTCTCTATGTCAGCAATTGTTAACTTGCCACATACTGCCCGTTAAAACTTTCTATCTGAACCTCAGAATATCAATTGAGAATACATGAGGAGAAAAAAAAGTGCGTTACAGTATATAGGACATGTAGTAGTTTCTTTTTTCTTTTGTCTTTCCATGTTAGCATTGGAAGTTATTTCATTTTACAAATGATTTACCAACCCCAAATATGAACGTTTGTCCTGCAGGTACTAAAGATATTATAAATCCATTTGTCAGCTCATTATTGGTGGTACAGGTACCTACAGATTAGGAAAAATGTTCCGTGATTAGCCAGTCAGTGTACTGTACTTCCATCATGACTGTAGTGGAGCTGAGAGAAGCAACTTCTGTACAGATAATTAACTATAAAAATAAACACATTTGGACATTACTATGAGAAACGTGGATCATTTTGTGCCCCAGAAGTCCCCCTAAATATTCATGCTATCTAAAAAGCCTAATAAAAACAATAATTAATTAACTCATTCTTTATTGTAATGATGCCCCTTATTGCTTCCACTGTTGGTGAAACATAAATGCAGAGAACGCTGTATGTGTCCTGAGGACTGATGCCTTTCACCAGACCTTAAGCTTCAGTGTTCAGCTGTAGGTGTGGCTTTAGTATGACAGTACACAGAGAGATGATTTGTTTCTTTCTGTCCTCAATGAACACACAAAGGAACACGTAAACACACATTAAGGTACAGGGGCATGCTCAAAGACTCACACAGACAAAAACACACACAACTATTTTAACACACACTTTGTTCTTCCTCAGACACCCTGCTGTCTGTGCTGTGTATCCCTGAGGCTGCCCTCCATGCCCTCAGGTCCTGATGCTGCCCTACTTTCCCTGCTGAGACACACACACACACACACACACACACACACACACACACACACACACACACACACACACATACGCACACACACACACACACACACACACACACGTTGTCAGCCCTGTCCCCAAAGTGCAGGCCTTAAATTGGCAGGTGCACACAGCGTGAAATAACAGGAGGGGGCAAAAGACAGCAACACCATTGCACTGTATGTACGCGTGTGAATGTCTGTGTTAGTTTACGTGCTGTGTGTGTACATGGATAGAGGTGAAGGGACAGGAAGGAGATGGGGAGGGATGAGGCGGTCCAAGGCCCGGTGTGATTAATACAGTGTTTACACCCAGGGTGCCGGCATCCCACGTCCTGTTAATCTGTCCCACTGACGATTTGCTGAGCTTAATGTGAAATGAGGCGTGGAGCCGAGTCGTTTATCATCTGGGCTGATGAGAGCGAGGCCAGGCCGACAGTAGCAGGAGCCAATAGATGCCATTCAGGACCTACAGCCAATGACCGGTCATCCACAGGAACTAAATATTCCAAAACATTTAAGCCTATAAAAAGCATTAAAGAGCATTAAAAAGAGTGGTTGGATGCTTCATTTTTCCATTTAATGTCAATAATTAGCACGTCCTTTTGAAATCAAGTCACAGTGTTGGCAGAATGCTTATGGTCTGTGTATATTTAGTAAAACTGCATACAGGCTTACAAAGCAGGACAGGTTGGAGGACCATTCCAGTGTTTCTGCATTTTGTTGCAGTAGGCATTATGTTTTGGGGTTGTCGGTTCATCCATCCATCTGTCCATTCATCCATCCATCTGTCTATCCGACCACCGTTGATATCACTTGATGTCTTAGGAACACCTTGACAGAATTTCTTCAAATTTGGCACAAAGGTCTATTTGGACTCAAAGACGGAATGTTCAGATTTTAGTGGTCAAAGGCCAAAGGTCAAGATCACCATGGGCTGGGCTGTCCTGTTCTCACAAACATAATATCTCAAAAACATCTTGAGGGAATTTCTTCAAATTTGACACAGGCATTCGCTTGGACTCAAGGATGAACTGACAAGATTTTGGTGGTCAAAGGTCAAGGTCACTATGATCCTGCATTCATGTTATTCTCGCAAACGCGATATCTCGAGATGGCCTTGAGGTGCTTTCCTCAAATTTGGCACAAATGTCCCCTTGTACACAAAAATGAACTGATTAGAATTTGATGGTCAAAGATCACTGTGACCTCCAAAAACATGTTTTTGGCCATAACTCAAGAATTCCTACACTAATTTTGACACACAAATATCTAATAGGATAGGACAATGATATCATTTCATATCAAAAGGGTGAAAAGTCAACTTCATTGTGACAACACGATTTTCTGTCTGTCCACTTTTCTGGCCATTACTCAACATCATAACTCAGGAACAGAGGGGAAGACATTTGGTCAGATACACATTTTAGAATATGAAGCTTCTTTGCAGTAACATCCATATTTGAAGCATTGTCAAATCTCATGGCTACTTATGAGTCTGAACACACATGGATAATATAAATACATACATATATATATATATGTGTGTGTGTGTGTGTGTGTGTGTGTGTGTGTGTGTGTGTTCTCATTCCCTGGTCATCAAATACCGACACTTTGTCATGCCCTTTGCACACTTTAGCATCTCTCTGTGATGCACTTTGACTTTCTTGCTTTTTAAACCACATCAGTTTCTCTCAGTGTCAGTTACTGCTGCTGATGAGTTCACAATGGAGTTAGTTGAAAGCCTGGTACATCTCATAAAGATGCTAAAAGCTACCTTTGGTGTCCATATCAAACACTGAGGGGCGAGACAACGTGTTTTCCTTTACTATGCCCCGGTTAGGCAGTTGTAAGTTCACTTTTTTTCACAATGCTTGAAATTTATTACTAGACTACAACAATGTAACTCTGGCAAAATAAAATCAATGAATAACCTCTGCTATTAGTCAGCATCGAAAATTACCCCCTTTGTTATAACTGCAAGTTTTTGCATTCAGAGTGTTAAATATGTCAGGCAAAGGGAAAAGGAGAGCTGAGTCTGAGTCGTGATGTGAGATGTGACTTTGAGGGATCAGAGAATGTGGAAGGCGCGTCAACAAAGCTGTGGTGTTGGAGAGACAAAAGTTGCAAATGGTATTTTTAGACCAGAGTTTCTGAGTTATACTGCATGCAGTCTGGCCTGTCGCTTCACTCTGCTGAGACTCAGCTCATTCCAGCAGAGCCGGGGTGGAAGCAAGCTAAATGGATTAGAGTGAGGATGCGGCTACACTGATTTGGTACACAATACACTCTACCCTGTCTGTTCTACACCCTGCAGACTTGGAACCTGATTTGCAAAGGAGCTAACTTAAGTGTAAGCATGTTTGTGTCTCTGTGTGTTTTGGAGGTACGTGTGTGCAGACATAAAAGAAAATTCCCTAAAACACCTCACTGCTGTTAAAACCATCTTTCAGCAATGTACCTCACATTACCGGTTCCATTGTGAGGCCTGCTGGTGTATTCTGTGTTTTTCTTCATTATATAGTATGTCACATCATGTTGGCGTACGCTATGTACTGTACATCTGCAATGGAGTTTGTAGAGCAGAAAAGTGTTCATTGATCGTAATCACACTGCATCCGCATCAAACATCCGCTTTCAAGCACACCATTTGATCCCAATTTGATCTTTGATCTTGTGCGCACTGGAACTCTTATATAGAGAGCATCTCATGCACAAGAGAAAACATTTCACAGATTAATTTATTGGCATAGTCAAACATTTTAATGCTTATGCTTTTTAGCCATGCAGTTGCAGGAGATGAGGATGCAGACAAAATAACATGATATCTCATAATAATGTCTTTAAATTGAAGGCTGAGATGATGAATGAAGCTGGACCTACTTGCATATTGTATAAAACACAGAAAATAATTGGTCAATTGTAAAACGCCAAAAAAAAAATAAAAAATCTTCTTGAACATAATTTCAAAGATTTTTTTCCAGATGAGATATGCGTTTGAAGGTTTTGTGCCCACAAACTGCTTTCTTGTGCAGCAGAAGGTTCTTGGCATTAGAAGGTTCTTTGGTTTGTGCGAAATTCTTTCCAGTGCACTTTTCATCATGATCACAAGAAGTTTTCTCATCAACCAACCTGTTTTCATTCCCTGGTTGTCTCATAGTGATGCACCCGCTCGCATCTCTATGTGATGCACAGCTAAAATCACCACATTTTCACTCCATACTCCATTCACTGTCATACTGACATCAAAGAACAGCTTATTTTGTTGATGTCTGACTCTGGAGGTCAATGACCAAGCGTCAGATTTCGGTGACTTCGGAGTGACACTGGGTTGCTGAAACGCATTGTAATGTGGGGTAATGTACTGTAGGAGTGAAAGGGACGTCGTCAGGTTTAGGCAACAGAACTACTTGGTTAAGTTTAGAGAAAAAAATCATGGTCGGGGTTAAAATAAGTTGCGTGACATCAGTAGGCAACCTTACATTTACATAACGGTGACTTTTGGTTCAACACAGGACAAAAGTCAGGTTTTGTGTGACTCATCAGCCTCCCCTCCCTCCGCCTTATGTATATTTTCTCCCTCTTAATGCTACATCAGTTGCTCTCATAATCAAGTATTGCTGCAGATGGTTCACACTGGAGTTAGTTGAAAGCCTGGTGCATCTCATTAATGTGTCAAAGGGAGCCTTTGGCATTAGGGCCGTAACAGTACATGTATTTGTGTCGAACCATTCGGTACGCGTCTTCCGGTTCAGCACGACCCTGTACCGAATTATTGGGCGCAGGGTATTATTTTATTTTATTTTGTTTTATTTTAATTCTGTTTTTGCGAGCCGAACCATTTAAAATATCTAGTTCCCCGACTGACATAATTGAGTGACGGACCGAGTCCCGTAAATCTCCGCTTTCACTTTGTGCAGCGCATTCTCGCGTTTTGACAACATGGCAAGTGAGCCTGACGAACCTGAAGACCCACCTGCAAACCTTAAGTCCTCTGTTTTGGAACACTTTGGTTTCAGGGTAAAATACGAAGATGGAAATAAACAAGTTGACAAGACAAAGCAGTGTGCCGACACTGCAGAACTGCGGTCGGGTATGTACTTGGAAACACGTCTAACATGCTAACGCATCTAAAGCGACACCACCCGAGTTTGAACGTTAACCGGCACGACTAGAAAAAGCAATCTGGTGCAAACTACGATATCGTCGTCGTTTGAAAAGAAAGAGCGTTTCCCTGACCATCGCGCTAAAGAAATAACCAACGCCATTGGAGTTGAGTAAAATTGCTTAAGCTGCACTTTAGATATAAGCAAGTTTTGTTTACTGCACTTTAACAAAGTGGGAAAGCTAAGTAAGTTCCTAGTAAAACTAAATCTAAGCAGGCTTTAAAGCTGACCAGCTGCACTATACTTTTTATTTTAATTGAGTAAAACTGTTCAAGCAGAAATGTATATTTATATTTTTCAAAAAATGTGTTAAAAAAACAGCAGGATTTTATTTTTCACTTTTATATTCCTATTTTCTTTCAAACAATGTGAAAAAGCAGGATTTTATATATATTTGTTTCATTCAAAAATTGTGTTAAAACAGTTAACTGCTGTGGTGGCATGTTTTAATAAGGTTACCAATAAGTAAAAGAAATTTAATAGTTGTCTATTTTTTTCATTACTGTACCGAAAAAAAAAACGAACCGTGACTTGTGTACTGAGGTACATACCGAACCGAGATTTTTTGTGTACCGTTACACCCCTATTTGGCATCCATATCACATGCTGAAGGGTGTGATAAAACATTGGTATTGAAGGACCTGGGAATAAGAACGATCTGCATGAGCATAAAATATTTTCTCACACCATTTTTTATGTGGTATGATTTTTTTGTAGAGCACATAAAAATTTGTTCACCCTGTGGAGTGTGTAAGCAAACGTGTTGCCCAACAAAAACTTCATAGGGACAATCTGCTCTTATAGGGTAGAACACACTTTCCAGTGTACTCCAGATGGTTTTAAAAGGTGCTTCAGTTAGTTTGCAGTGGTTGCTTTAAGTTTTTCGTAGATCATGTCAGACTTTGTGGAGGAGAAATAACGTATTTTTTTTTTCTTGCCGTTTTTAGTTTCTGTGCAGTTTTTGTCATTTGCTGTTTGTTATTCTTCTGGCTAGGACGGTTAAAATCGACATTTGTTAAAGGTAACAACTCTCTCCCACAAACTGTGAAAGACAAACTTCCACTTTGTGGTGCCACTGTGATGAACAACCTGGATCCCAATGAATAATGAATGGGAGACGTCTTTGTAGACTCATCTGCTGCAATTGTTACACCCAAATGAGCTTCATTTAATTGTGACTCATATTCAGCCCGAGCTGTGAAATGTACTCATATTCACAGACAGTTCACCTTGGTGTTCTCAAAGATGCTGTATTTACTGTCACTTCTTTTCAGGTTCACTCTGAGTGGAAATGCACACCGTGTGGTTGGATGTTCGCAGGTTTGAGGGCAGAATAGATTTCTCATACACGTTTCTTTGTTCCCTTAAAAAAAGTCCTCCAGCTTCAGAGGGAAACAGATTTGTGTGCTGAAATTCAGCCATAACAGTGTTTTAACATAATAATGTATAATGATGTCGTGCATAATCTTCTGTGTGAATACACAGAAATGCACTACCTGACTGCATACTGCTCGGCTTGTGTTGGTACTTTTTGAATATATATTTGCTTGACTCCTTCTGGTTCATAGCACCTTTTAAAACCACAGTTGCACAGTCCGTCACAGGTGCACAGACCCAACTCAGTCACCAGAAAAAATGTTGGCATTGTAAAGATATGCAAACCATGGATATGCTACATTTGGACATTATTATGTAGTGGACATGTTAAAGAAATGCTGTGGTTCATGTGTGGTTAGGTTTGGGCGCAAAAGCCACTAGGTTATAAGAAGAAATGAGGGAAAAAAATCATGTTTGGCTTAAAATCACCAGTATTGGTGAAACAATCCCTTCTGGAAATGCAGTGATGTCTTGGTAAAAAACAACTGTTTTTTTAACACACTATCCCAGCTGGAAACAAATTGATAGGTTTCTACAAACACCCACATATATCACCACATGGTTTGTTGTTTGTTGGTCTTGCCAGGTGACTCACCATCCACCATCCCCTCCACCCTCTGATGACAAAAGCCATTTCTCATATTATGTCTGAACAAAAGGGCCCAGATATTGTCTAGAGTTTCTCTTTCACACGTTTGGTTTAGGGGAGGGTACAGGAAGCAGGACATGTCATGGATTACATTGTGGTCACATAGTCTGTTTGGTACTTTGGTCACAAACAACGGAGTCTCTTGCTGTTTCTTTAATGGGATGATTTCGGCCTCCACCCTTACTGAGAGAAGTAATTGATCCTTCTTCTTCACCCTCGGAGGTTTGTTTTCTTCCCATTTAATGCAAGCCTAATGATAGAAAGGCAGTTCATATACTGCATCACTTCAGAACGTTGATATGACACTTATGAAACACACAAATGTAATGATTTGTAGAAACATACAATGCCAACATTTTCTCATGGCGCTTGTGATGACAGACTTTTATCTCTCTGGACACAGAACAATCGAATGAAGCATGTCAAAGTTTCTGGTAAAACACGGATCAACTTCTATTTAAAATTGGTGCTTTATTGCATCTGTAGCCTTTCAAGTGTCTGCAATCATGGCAATTAAAGGCACTTAGTCGATTTCAAAAATGTGTTGTTGTTTTTTGGTATTACCAGCTTCCATTTACCTGAGTAAAGTAATCTGTCTGGCTTAAATGATTTATCTATGATTTAACAACTGACTCATGAAAGTCAAACACCAAAAGAATCCCTCAAAAGAAAAACATTGAACAACTTTGCTGTAAGAATGAAAATGTCATGTGTAACTTAAAATGACAGATGGGGAAAATTGAAACGAGAACTTTAAAGAGCAGATCATGATTCAGCTAAATTAACTGTCTGCTTTTACGCTGCATTTTTGAAGGTTTGAGTTTATGGTCCTGTTGCTTCTAATAAATCTGCTTAACCCTAGTTTATAGCAAAAAGCAACAACAAAAAAACGCAAAACATCAATAGTCAAATTAGAAAGAAAGGAAACCAATGCATAAACAAGTGAAATGTTGATTGAACCGTTCCGAAACACTTTGTTAATTGTTAGATACAAATGTAACAAAAACTGGAGCATTCAGTACAGAAATATAGTGAATGCACTCTGTGTAATGTGTGTGTGTGTTTGTGCACAGATCCATGGGTGGTTATATTATCCTCTGTCAGTCACAGCCTTCTGCTGATGTGTCAAAATGTCGGTCGCCTCCTCCGTCGATATTATTTGCCGCTCTGCGTGCAGCCTGAGCCGGGCCAGCTGAGGGAGAGCAGAGAGCAATAACTGTGAATGAGGGAAGCAATAACTCCGTTGGCTCCCTCATCAAATCAGAGCCGACTGATGCGGAATAATCAGCAATTGAAATCAGAGGGAGGAAAAAAGCTGAACTGACAAAATGGGAAATGTCATCATGAGAAGAGCAATAATAAAGGAATCAATGAGCTGCAGTTGCTGTTGCACTTCTTGGAGGCAATAAGACAATCGGGGCAGAGCTGTGCCTTCACACTGTTTTCAGAGTCATGACGGAAGGCAGAGGAGGAGAGAAAATGACACTGTTAGAATTTAGAAATCGTTGCTGAGCAGCTGTCTGGTGTGTGGCCAGTGTGAAACCATGAAGTTACACACAGCTGGAGTGAATAACCCTGAGGAATGCTTCAATGTACTGTAAAGAATTTAAATGATACTTAAAACTTTTGTTTAAAAGAATAACCTATAATTTCCCATACACTGTAACCAGATTGATGCTTTGCAGTTGCTTTTGAATATATTCTGTAGCCAGTTCATGCAAGCATTACAAGGTTCATTTATTTGTCATTTTATAACACAGTGGGGTTGCACAATGCAGGCTGTTCTCATGCACTGTTCATATGTATACCTACAAAAAGTATGGCACCACAATTTGTATATTACCCACATAATCTTGAGCCAGTAACTTGTATATAATCCACATAATTGGGAAATCTGTGGTCACATGATCAATGCCCTGACAGGCATAAAGAAGAATGTAGTATAAAGACTTTCCCCCAGAAGACTAGTATTCAGAACCGTGTTTCTTTTCCTGAATCCAACCAAACCACAAATATCATACGCATCCTATCCTACGCATCATATCAGTGTTTTGTCAGTGACATAGTATAAGAGCTAACTTTGTCATCAGGAGGTGGAGGGGATGGTGGATGGTGTGACACCCCGGCGAGAGTGAAGGTTCGTCACTATATGTGGGATGGGAGTGCTGTCTTTTGAGGTATGCACTCTGTTATCTCTATTAACAGGTGTGTGTGTTCAGTTCAAAACAAGATAGTTTACAATGTCCGGGTGTGTAAGTGGCGGTAGTGCACTGGGGTCTGTAATCCAGCCATGGGCTGCAAGTGATATGGATCTATATTGTTTATCATGATTAGATTGTCTGAATACTGTTGCTTCACCACCACAACAGGCACTGGTAACACAGCACGAGGTGGTGCCCTCCTCCAGAAATAATTATCATGGGGTGACATCGACCCCACATTCTCTTTATTACTATTTAAGTGTGACAGTAATGTCAACAAAGCAGTTAATTTATTTTTATTACCCTTTCATTTATTTATTTATTTGATAATGGTCTTTTGAATGGAGGGACTTGGACTGTGTTTTTGAAAATGCGGGATGTGTGATTGTTAACCTTCCACAGACACAGCTGAGCACTTCAGCGCGTAGCAACCCTCTGTCGCCTGCGAGTCTCTTTGTCATGGGGGTGAATACACCTGATATTTTATACTGGGATAGTTGTCTGACAACAGAGACACAACAAAATGTCAAAGACAACAGCTGTGATACACAGTCACAGTCAGTCAGAGGAGACAGAACACAGCTTCATCCTGCCGAGACCAAGTGCAGTAACCAGTTATATCTGTCAAAGCACGTCGCACTATCCGTGTGAACAGCCTCTGTACCAGCTGGTGGAGGTAAAGAAGAAATGAACTGTTTTTCTTTTGACTTGGCATTTCACTTTGCCGGCTCAGGAGGAAGAGTGGGTTAATCACAGCGCTGATTCCTCCTGTGCACATGTTCAGTTGTCCTTGAGCAAGATGTTAGTTTCCTCATGCCATAGCTCAGTGTGTTTGCATTTGCATAGGTGAATGAGAAGCACATTGTGAAGCACAGACTGCTATGACATAACCGTTTATTTTTAAACTCTAAGAAAACCTTCTGTTAACATTCAGTTTAAGTATGAGCATTACAGGGGAAGCTTTTCAGAAAGGTTATTTGTGGCAAATATCCACGCAGTTCCTATGATAATGATTGATGATTAGTATTTGCAGCGCACTTTTCAAAAACCAGGCTCCACAAGTCAAGAGATGAAAAACCACCAATAATGAGCAGATGGAAAAATTGTAAGACATTCAATTAACCAAAGTAAAACAGGGAAGCCAAAGTCTAGTGAGGTAACATCAAATGAAAAAGCGATAACTCAGATAAAAACAAATGATAATTGAAGAAGAGATTTAAAAGATGATACTGGCCATCTTTAATCTCACACATCTATTTGGTTTGATGCAAACCAAATAGATGGTGTTTATCAGAATGATGGTAAAATGGTCAGATATTTATCAGAAATGCATTTGCAGGCTGAATCTAAAAGTCTGGGAGAACAAGTTAGAGGAGGCAGACAAAATCCCTACAGCTAATCTTATCAGTCAGTCTTTGTGCCAGTTGTCTGCAGAAGTGTATTTATAGCGTGGTTTTGGACGCTTTAGGATCTAAGTCCTTGTGTTCTGTTGGCACTGGGTTTACTTCTCAATGTTTACGGTCTCACAGACATTACTTGTAGTGATGGGTATTTTAAGTAACTTCCATATTTGAGTACTTACATTAAATAAACATACAGTCGTCGAGTACTCACCAAAAATAAAGGAAAATGCAAATTGGCTAAACACTGAAAGCAAGTGTCGTATGAAATTCATTTATTAAACACCAACTGTCCCTGGTGTGGCGCTCACACTCCCGCAGCAGTAGTTGCATGATAAACAGAGAGAGTGCGACAGCACTGCAAAGAGGTAATGAGAGGGAATGAATGGTAATGTCCAAATTGAGTACTTGAGTTGTTGCTTGCCTAATATGTGACTTATTTTAGACAGCCACCATGAAATTATAGCCCTTTTCAAACAGGAGCTGTGTAAATTTGCAGGAAAGCCCAATCAGATTTTTTACTTTTTTTTTTTTTTTTTGTGATACTAATATATTATTTGTATATTTGTATCTGTCTCTTAGGACAAAGATATAAGACAGTGACAACACAGTGACAACACAGTGACAACAGTGCTTCAGACCAAGTGCTGTCTGTGTGAAAGCAGCCGACTCACCTAACCTAACTGCAAACCAAATCTACCCTTGGGTACTAATAAAGTTACCTTACATTACCTCAGTCTTCTTTCAGCATTGGCAGTATAAAAACAAAATCGGGGAGTGCGGCAAAATGTCGCCTGCCTACTTTTGTGTATACAGAATGCGCCTTTTTTGGGATGTTGGCCCCAAAGTTGGCCCGTTCTTCGCCATCCCCGTCATGTGACGGTTAATGGCCTCTTAGTTTGCGAGTGCAAGGAGGGCATGCAATTCCTTGTCTCTTCAGTTGCTCATCTTTACAGTGTCTGCAGGTTTGCGTTTCCCTCTTGCTACTAGCTGCTCGCTAATTCCTGCTATCAGCTGTTTCCTGTTTATCCACCGCCAGTGGCTCGCATGTACGGTGTCATCAACAGCTCCTCCCACAAGTCATCAACAGCCCCTCCCGTTGCGGAAGGCCGCCTCAGTCTGTTTAAAAAAATGTTCGGGCAATATGACTACCCTATGAGGCGGAAAATTGGGCACCTCGGATCAACTCGCCAATCTGGCTCTGTGTGTCTAAACTCAGCCAAACAGCCAAATATTCGCGGAAAATCTGGCAGTGTAAAAGGGGCTTGTGAGACAGCAATGCAGATATATTTATGGCTTTTAAGGGTATTAGGGTAGTGCTGAAACACAAAAACATTTGTATTTTACGAGGTTTTAATGATGATGACAATGATACTTTATTGTCGGATGAAGGCTGTCTTTCTTTTTTTTGTATCACAGTAATTCTATTTGCAGTGTCAACAAAGACAAAACTTTAAGGCGATATACAAAAATACACACATTTAACATAACACCAAACATAAATTCAAGATCCTTTAACATACGTGTGATCTGGGATTAAGCTTAATGTTTGATTTTTGGACTGGCTTGTGCACAAAAGAGTACATCAGTCTCAGGTCATGGCAGGGTAGGAGGCAATGTTGTTGGCCAGTCTTTATATTATTATAGGGTGATTCATTGAGTCTCAAGGGGTTGACCTATGATCTTTGAGCAGACTTTCATTTGGTGGAGCAGTTTTGACTTAAAGTGGTGGGCAAACATTTGCATAATGTAGTATTACAATACTGTAGAACAGTCATAATCACAGTAGAAAGAAACAAAAGAGTAATTGTCTACTCGCCAAAGGACCTAAGGCAGCAGAGAAAATAAATTCTTTGTTTTGTCCTTTTGCAGAAGGATTCCATGTGGTCTCTCCAGCATAGCAGATGGTGTGTCATTACACCCAAGTATTTGTATGAAAATACCTGCTTGATTTTACCATTATGGATAACAATAGGAATTTTGTGATAGTCAGCTGGTGAACTGAATACAACGACTTCCATTTGTGTTAATCTCAAGAGAATTATTATTACTTCACTCGACCATTTTGTTTACACCATTTTGATGCAACCCAGGGTTGTAAAGCATGTCATTAGCTCAAAATCACGTATATATTCAGTTATCATAAAATGAATAAATAGGGTTAAAATAACGTTGTTAAAGAACAGAACAGAACATTTTGCACAATAGCCAATGATAGGGATTAAGTACAGGGTCACATTCAGCAAATGATCTTCACATATTTACTAAAGAGCACAAGGTAAAACATGCTTTCATCCCAGCTTTATCAATTTGTGTTGACACATTCTCAATTTAAAGCATGGCTGAATATTTACTTTATACTTGTGAAGTTATTAACCTCTGTTCAGGTGGCATAAAGCAGCTCTGCCCGCTGCAGTGGGTCAGCATGAATCCCACCTCTGCAGCACCGTGTGCTTTTTATTGGTTCTTTTTTTTTTTCCTCAGTCCTTTTTTTCAGTGGAGTTTGTTAAAAGCAAAGCCGTGTATTTTCCTCAACTGTCACAGTCACATTCATTGTTTTCTTCTCTAAATTGTTATTGTTCCACCCATGACCCATTTTCTCTCAGCCAGCCACCCCCACACACACCTACACACGTCTACACACACGCATACACACACACACCTCACAAAAAGCAAATCTCTGAAATACACACATCACAGGGGATGGGAGCACATTCATTGTGAGACCAAAACCCAGAGCTGCAGTCATATGCTGGCACCCCCCCACACACACACACGAGCAGGAATGTGTGACATACAAACACAACAGGGGACAAAAACACTGTATTTTTTTTTAGACACTTTTTATTGAAGTGTTTTGTACAATAAACAAGTGTCAAATAGCAACAAAAACGCTCCTCTTTCATTTTAAGGAGGACTTGAAGACAGCAAGCTATGACAGAGCAACAGTGAAATCGAAGAGGAATAATATGTAAATGCGCTTGAGATTGAAAATAAGTAAAACTAGAAAAACTAATTAGTAAAATGATTTAATTACGTGTAGGTGTTGCCATAGAACTACAAACTAAAAGACAATGATAGATAAATTAAAACAAAATATGGAGAATTGAATAACGATATAATCCCCAGAAATACATGGACATAATGAAGCCTTTGAAAATAGACATCCTGCAGACGGCCGTCTTTCTGTTACCTTACCTTACGTGTGGTTCACACATAGAATTTTGTCAGAATATCCCTAGAAATGTCCCCGTAATGGTGGCGGGAGATCTTTGTTTGAATGTTCTTGTATATATATATATATTCTTTTTTTTTGCAGCAGAAAGCTAAGGCTTTTGTCCTGTCCATCATCATCTTGTACACTCTTATTGACATCAGTGCGGTATGTTATTCTTGGGGCAAAACCACACAAAAATGCATGGTGGTGCCAGAGGAATGAATGATGAATCCATCACAACTAGTCCATACCCATTGAGTGCACAGTTGCCCACGTACAGTTTCACATGGTGTGTGTTTGGCATACAGGTCATAGGAAATTGCAAATTAAATAGTCAACTGAACCCATTAAGAAGAGCAATGCATTCAGAAATTTGATAGTACGATTGCTTTATTGAAAGTACAATCGATTGACCACGTCACTGAGTAGAAAAACATGTGACAGACAGAATGACTGACTGAGAGTTACCATGATTATGTACAGCATACCATACCATGACAGTCATACCAAAAATTAGAAAAAAAAAACAAAGCATTCGGCCACAGGGGGAGCCACAGCGATCTGTCACATTTTAGCCATTTTTAAGCATTTTTCTGTTGTTATAGCGCCACCCAGTTGCCAATTAGAGTTAAATTTCCCTAGTCACCTTGAGGCATCCTGTTCTACATATCTACCAACTTTAGTAAAAATCGATATGGCGGTTAGGCCTAGATAGGAAATTAGCTTGAGATGTTATACACCTTTATGTGATGAGCCACGCCCTCCGCAATATTCATTGCCTTATAGAAGCTCAGTTTTAGTAAGTTTTCCAACTTTTGCCAAGAGGGAACTTTAGATATTGGTCCCTAGATTATGTTCACTGAGTTTCATGCAGATCGCTCAAACTTCCTAGGAAGAGATCGATTTTAAGTGTTTTTCAAAAAATTAAAAATGGTGGAAAATCTATATAACCGGAAGTTATGGGTTCTTGAGGCAAATGTGTTCCTCGTGAGGAGAGGCATCTCTGTGCAAAGTTTCATGTCTCTACGACACACGGGGCATGTGATATGCCCATTCAAAGTTTGCAATTTCAGTCGCTTGCTATAGCGCCCCCCTTTGGCCAATTGATGTAATATTGCTTCATTCTCATCCTCCCATGACCCTCTACCACTGTGCCATATTTCACATCGAAGTCAGTGAGGAGAAAAACAGGAACAGACACACAGAGAGACACACAGACACAGAGTTTTCGTCATTATATAGTAAGATGCCTTTGCACCATGCTTATAAAAATGAGCATATCTCTAATACTAAATCGTGCATCCTTATTATGGTTTATTAACATACATAAACTTTTAGATCAGGTTGTACAGATTTTAGGAATAACAACATTTGAAGTTGAAACAGTTAATACAAATAGACAAAGACAGTTTCCTGACTCATGTCTACATGTGCAACTGATCCACTAAAGTTTATCAAATCAAAATCTAAATGGTTTTATCACAAAAGTAAAGCAAAAAGTGAACATTTTTATTTTCTGCTTCTGTTCTAATTCCAAGCGTTCTCAGGCTGCCTGATGGAGACGCCTTTATAGCTCTTGACTCAAGAGAAATGAAGGAAAATTCAATGTGCCTCTGTTCTTAAAATGAATACAGTTCAGAAGTGCACAGCGACATATAAATGAAAAATCTGTTTGTTTCTCAGCTGATCATATGCAAAACTACCCTTTGTACCCTGGATGTAAACAACCCCTTAACAGGATCAAAAAACATGAATAGTTTAAACACAGTTGTTGTTTGTGCTAGTTCTACATTTAAATATCTGTCAGTCATTTTGGGAGTGGCGGGCGGCATGCTTCCTGTCCTGTGTTTTGAATTCGGTTGGTGTCGTGATTCTACCTTTTTGATTATATTTGGCTTACAAATTTGTGCCTTAAGAAAAAAACTATTACCAGAACAATAACTCAAAAAGCATCTCTTTAAAAATGTTTGCTGGTTTATACAGCAGTAGAAGCATAACCTTTACTTTGTCACCAGTGGCTGCAGTAAAAGCAGCCCCTCAGCATTAGTGACAGGCTACATCTCCTCTGATATGTTTTCAATGTAAAACAGTGTTTTTACACAAACATTTTAGTGCCATTTCAGAAATAATCACCATCCACACTAACACTCCTAAAAACACATATCACATGACCTTTCATGTACACTGGGCGTGCAAATATAAAAAGGAAGCAGATTGCCGTCTATGCGATTGGTTGCTTACTTACAGAAATACTACAGAGATGGCGAAAAGTAAGACCGGAGATAGCTTTACTTGGACTGATGACAAGGTGGAACTGATATTAAAAGTAACACATGAGTATAAGGCCGTCAAGGCGGTGGAAAACAGATGGGAGTCATTGCAAACCAAATACAGCAACATATTAGAGCTGTACTGTGAGCATTATATTGCCAGAGGAAGCCATGGCAACGGGAAAGGATTACTTACACAAGGACAAAATCACAAAGATATTTAGACCTAGCTATGATCCTGTGACTTGACATGACATGACTGATAAGACCCAATCAGAAAGCAAATGTGGGTGTCTACGTCATCATTTTAAAAAGTCTCAGTTTCTGTCCATCCAGACTAAGATGCAACTCTGGGGTTTTCAAAACTAAAACAGGGTCAGCAACATTTTTAAAGGTGTGCTTTTATAAACTGTTTACACATTTTTCTATGTATCATTATGGATCATGAGCCAGTTATTCATGCATAACCCATGTATTTTGGGAGACTGCGATCATGTGACCAATAAGCTGATGGGAGCAAACAAGGAAGCGGTCCCAGCGACCTGTAAGGAGGCATGTTGGGGTGGTTGATGGTTGCAAAACCCAGGAGACAGATTTTCAGTACTGTGTGAACTTTGAGTGAACTTTGAGCACTCTGTGAACTTTTATGGGTCCTCACCATTTCTTAAACCCCACCACAGTAACATTTATTACTGAAAAGTTGCTTCCGAACTTTAAGTTAATTAGGTAACTTTGCAAGACACTTATTTGTAGGATATCAGACCAAACATTGTATGAGGATATATTGCCATTTAAGGGGTTTCAAAATGCCAGAGTAGTTTGGATGCTAGGCTTAAACATAGCAATGTGTTTAAACACTATAATGTATCACTGTGGATGTAGCCTCAGTCCTCCATCAGTATCTATACTGGATGCAGTAAGCCTCAGTCCTGCTGTATACTGTGACAGTGCTCACAACCCAATACATTTGCATTTAGACAGGGTGTTAAACTGACACTGTCTTGACTACATGAATTGGGCTGTTTTCTGTGGGAACATAAAATGTATGAAGCTGACATCAAAACAGTCTTAAACTAACCAAAGTTGGGCTCCAATACATTAATGCTGCAACAAGCTTCATATATTGGAAGCTTTAAACACCACTGATTCCAAAAATCTTCAGCATAGCATAAGAGCTGATATAGCTGAGTTTTACTTGACAGAATTATCATCTGATGCAGCACATTTGAGACAGTGTTTTCCATTCTCTCAACTGTGAGTCTGCCCCCATGGAACGGAGTCCACCCTGGGATTGTGTACATCTTCTGTATCAGAAACACATCAGTGTCTCTGTAAAAAACAACCACTGTTAATGACACCATCCTGGCAGGAAATGTAGCCATGTCTCTGTCTCAGTGGAGGGTTTTTCATCCCACTTGCCAGAATACATGGGGGTAACCCCCTAACCCTAACCCTAACCCCCTAACCCACCACATGTTGGAATTGTATGTTTGTGCAAACCAAAGATATGTTGTATTTGTACATTAATATGTAGCAGATATGTTGAAACTTTAGGTTTCAACAACACTGTGATCAACCCATAGTTAGGTTTAGGTACCAAAACCACTTTGTTATGGTTAGGAAAAAATTGTGCTTTGGCTTAAAATAGCCAGACCAGTTGCTCTTGAACAGTGGATGGCAGTGGCCTGCAGTTTGGCAGGCGTCTTACTAGGGTGTCATACCATCCACCATACCCTTCACCTCCTGATGAAATAGTCAGCTCATATACTACATCACTTTAAAAACGTTCATGGCATACGTACGAAAAGTACAAATGTAATGTATTGCCGACATTTCTTCTGGCCACTGGGCTTGGTTTTTGTTTTGTCCTAATGTATGTCCAGCACAAGATAGTGGTCATTTAAGGTTCGCAGAATACTAATGGTTTGAGTGCTTACCTGAGGAGACAGTTTTCAAAAAAGAACCAAATAAGCAATTGTGGTATTTGTGAGAGAAAGGGTTGGAAGGAACCTAAATGCACTAAAAGTGTTAATGTGTAAACGCTCAGAGGGAGCTATGTAAACACTAATTCAGAATTTTAGCGGTGGGTAAACAGTGTTTACCTGTGCCCTGAAGGTAAGACGCAGAAAAGGGAAAGGAAGATCCAGCAGCGGTTGCTTGTATATGATATGATATTAACATTCATATGATGCTCATATGGTGCTTTTATACAATTAGACAAAGACAAGGGGACTAACAACCTGTAATCCTATATTACAAAACCCCTGGGCAGCCATGTGTGTTCTTCCCACAAGCCTTTATCAAACAAATGCCTCTCTGTAAAGACCCTGCAACAAAATGACAAACAGAAAGAAAACTGTATCCTTAGTATTTTGGACCAAAAATCTCAATAAAGTGACACTGAAAGCATTACCAGGCACACACAAACACACACTCAGCATGCAGTGCACCGTTTCCCCAGTCTCATCTTGTGAGATATTTACTCCCAACCTTCCAAAGACTCACTGCTTCTTCAAATGTGTCTGCAGAGAGTCAACTTTAATAGGTCATAGTCTTCCATGCTATTTGGGGATTTCAACAGGCTTACCCAGCAGTGGTGTTCATGTTGCAAATACATATTCTAATATGCCAAAATCTGCACTCCGCTTGGCCAGGAGAGAATCATTCAACAAATACTTTGCGCAGTCCGACATGAAATCTGACCTAAAAAAAGAAAGACAAATCCTCCTCCGTGTTTTTTTTTAAATCCTCTGGTCTCCGTTTCCCCTCCCTGGTGCTCCCTGCTGTTATATTACCCAATTTAAAAATAATTATTACATCCATTATGAGAGGGGACAAACATGACATGGAAATAATTAGCACCACCACAGAGCATTGAAATGCTCTACAGTGATGACGGTGGCCATTTTGCTTTTCATGTTTCTCATCCATTTTCCTGACACCCGAGAGAGAGAAGGAGAGAGAGGCAGGAAGAGAAAGAGGATGAATGCCGTATGGAGGCTAAGCTGTGTGTTGAGGTGCTCAGAAAGTCATTATGTTGGTCCAGGTAATGGGAAGGCCTGGGGAAAGTGTGCAATAAGAGGGACTCGGCTTATCTCCCACCTAGACTGGCCTGAATACCATTAATTACCTGTTCCCTGTGCCTGCCTCAGCTCTCTCTGTGTCTCTCTGTAGAGGCCTCTCCTCCCCACTCTGAATGGAAGTGGGTTTTTTTCTTTTTTCCAACCCCCCCCCCACCCCTTCCCAAGCACCACTTCCACCATCCATCCACCACTATCACACCGTCCTTCCTCTACCCTACATTTATCTTAGCTCATTTGGTTCAACATGGCTTTGGATCCTTACTGATAAAAGACAATGTTCCACTGCAATAATGATTTTTAACCAGTTATCCACAGGGCCTAGGGTAACAATGGTAGTCAGTTGGAGAGTGAGTCAGATGGTCAGCAAGTCCCTATTCCTATATGACACAACAGGTAACTAGAACTATTTGGTTAAGGACAGGTAAATGTCATTGTCATGGTTAAGAGAAACTAACGTTGAATGTTGATGGCTGATGGCACTGAATGTTGGCACAAGGCATCATGAGGTGTAGAATTTTCCATCTTGAGCGTAATTCCTTTGGATACTTTAAAGATATGGGGCAATGGTTACTCTTTGCCAAGTTACAGCAAGTGTGTATACCTCAGTAACTGCCATGCGCCTGCACTGAAGCGCCTTCCTCTACAACGCGGTGATTACAAACAAAAACAAAGAAGACACAATGGCAAAAGCATGCACAGATAACTTTGTCTACAGTAACAGATCTACACTTCACTTTAAATCAGCAGGGTGAGCAGCACAAACAGAGCTTTGGCATTGTTGTTGTGACGGTTGACTTTCTTGCGCATCCCTAGTGACTGGAACTGTAATGCGTTTTCAGGCACCCAAAATGCTGCTGTTGTGTAAACAATCGGCCAAAACGCTACTAAAGTTTACCGTTTTCAGTTGAAATTGTTGTCGTATAAATGGGACCGAAGTTTATTTTGTTAAAAGGCAAGGCATGTAACAAGCATAACTTGACACGCCATCCTTGAACATCTCCTGCATCCTTAAAACTGATGCAGGAGGGATACTTAGCATGTCATCGGTCAGAACTTGATGATTTAGAGTGAAAATGTGTTGGATAGCGGGCTTTAATTATCAGCATATTCACAATAAGGTCTATTGTCAGGAAAATGTAAACGCACTATGCCTTGATATTTGGATTATGCATGTCGCCCCAGGATGATACAGAAAGATTTACAGAGACTTTGAGCTTTGCTCTAGTGTTAAAATCAGATCAAATATAGAAATACTCCATCAAAATACTTTATTATTTGCACATTGAAACACAATGACATTGCACAATGCCTATGTTCAACAGAGGATGAACCCTCTCTAGTTTGGACATTCCATGAACTTTGTAATATGACCACCCTTAGGTCAAAATTCTGATATTACAATGCTGTATTTAATTATCTAATCACAGAAAAAGTGCAGATTGCCATTACACTTTCTGAGCATGTTCATGTTCCCAAAAAAAGTGAACTTTGTGACTGTAAATGACTTTTACCTTTTTTTTAATGCAAGTCAGGGGTAAGCATTCTAACCCCACCATTGGCCAGGCTCAAAGAAAATCATAACCTTGTTAATTCTGTTAGAGATATTTGTATTTTGAAGTGTACCAAGTGCCTGTTGCCTGTTCAAATGTTCAGAACGGGCAGATTGCTTGGCGTCCGATATTGCTGCTTGCAGCTTTCTCAAGAACCGCTCATACACATTCACACTCGACACTGTGCTTCCTTGGTTCCTGACCAATACCCCTGACATAACATAGTTACATCCCTTCGCAGTGCAGGAGCATATACATCATTTGGGTGCAAAAGCTCAGGGGAATATTTTATGGATTAGAGAAGTCAAAGTTCAGCTATTTCCAAGAACAAAAGCATTCATTTCGAAAATTGCATTGCTGATGCTTGAATTGTTTGAGTTTGCTACAGTGTAACAGTCTCTCCACTCTCTCTTTCTTCATCTGTTCTTCTTCTCCTGTTGTGAGGGACAGAGAGTTAGCTGTACCAAGCATGCCATTCAGTGGTGTAACAGCAAATAGGGGTCCCCTATCAATACTCTACACCATGTGCACTTCTGGCAGTAGTAACTCACTAATATACGGGTCCCGTAGATCTCCAAAGCCTGCACTCTACACTGCACTTCCTTGGTTCCAAAGGCAATGTACCCACTAAGTGTGAATGCAATGGAATGAAGTGTGTCAAGAAACACTTATATATTTATATACAATACATACAGACAGAGACTCCTTTAATTTTAGTTAGATGATCATTGTAGTCTCTATGGAATACCAGCAGGGCCTTCCATTTTTAGTTTACATTATTCTTCTGTCAATGCTACACTTCTTTCATTCTTTAAGCTTTGTTTTACAAGGTAGCTCATGTCTCCCAGACCTTTTAATATTGTAGCTTGTGCTAGCCTTTGAATAATCACTGATGAGAGGGAGGAGAGGGGAAAAAAAAGACAAGCTCTTCTAAAGTCAACCTTCAACCTCGCCTGCATATTTCAGGACAGCAGAGAGCGAGCAACGGGTTGACAGCTGCCTATCACAGAGTGCATGTCCTTCTCTCAGCAGGAGTTTCGATGCCTCTCAGTCAACCACTTCTTCCTGTCAAAGCCCATATGCAAACATTTACTCACGCCTCTGATAAACTGCTGTGGGTTAAACTCATGGCGCAGTTAGTGTAGGTGAAGATAATTATCTTCCTGTTTTGTACCATCCAGCAGATTTCTTGCCAGTGGCAATGTAAAATATAGAACACAGTTTGGAGGCCAGCAAGGCTGCCAATCTTCCTGTTGCCACATGGTATTACCTACTTGAAAATACCTGTCTTTAAAATTGTCTCTGAATTTGAGCAGCATTTTTGTGATAGACAATGCAACAGTTTTTGACTGTATTTATAATGCAATACACTATGGATCTCTTGTTTAACATAAATTTCCATAACGATAGTATTTTTTCTAATGATAAAGTCCACGCCTCAGTCAAGTCAAAACATGCAAGATTTTACACAAACTCCTAGAAGGGCTTTACTCTTTACTTACTCTTTGCCAAGGGCTAACAACAGCATGTTGATAGTCACACAGCAGGTAGAGTATATTGTGTACTATGGCCACACCTTATTTTATGGGGTTAGCTTGCTAACATTTAATTAGCAATACACAAAATGCAGCTAAGGCTCATGGGAATGCCATTAGTTTAAGTAGAATTTGAACTTGATGATAGAACTAGAGGAAAAGTCAGGTGGTCACCAATGTCAATGGTATTTATTTATATACGTTGCGATTCCAAGAAACAAGTTCAGTACTTTACATGAAACAAAATGGCAGTCCTTGTTATTTTCTGATTGTCTTGTGCCATCAGTGCTGTAATAAAATGTTTGTCAACATTATTTTAGAAAAATTTCCTGTGTATGGACTGATAAATGTCTACTATCTATTTTCATATCTCTTTTATTGAGCCTCTGTTTCATCAGCATATATTTTTGGGGGTATGGCTCTTTACATCTTTGTCCTGTGACTTTTAAAACTAAATGCATAAATGATTTTCAGCTTATCATTTCCTTGAATCCAGGAGTGTAAATTCAGTAAGAAATTCAAGCTGCAGATTGTTCTTTAAAGAGTACAGCAGCTCCTTGGATACTCCTATTACAAGCACACATTTGATCAGGAAAATGACACTGGCTTTTTCCTGGATTCTGGTGGCTGTCACTGCACTAATTACTGGAACACACTTCATTCTTTTGCCTGTTTTAGCTTTGTGTTTTCGGGTCATGTGTATTGGAAAATCATTTTCAGTCACTTGCCTCGAAAATAAGCCAAACAATTATCGTGTCAGAAGTGTTGTTGTTGCCAATTACCTGAAATTGTGGCGCAAATCAATCTTTCTCTGTCCTCTGGTCTTGTACATGAACAAAGAGCAAACCCAGTCAGCATTACTACAGATTATGTAGATGGTTTTACATCATTAATGTATGTTAAAGTGCAAAAGTAAATTGTAATAACCTTCTAATTATTTTTCTCTGTTCTCTTTCATGTGCTGAAATGCTGTCCTCACAACAGGTAATACGCTTTTTATGTATTGTGTGTCTGATGTGTTGAGTTGAAGAGTAAGCAGCCAGTTACTGGCTATTTTTATCTCCGCCAGGCTTAGTGTTGAAGGGAGCATGTGGTTGGCTGTGTGTTCATGTGTGCTTGGTTTGTGTGTCCACCACAGCTCATCTCACAAACTACTGGACCCGTCAGCCTAATATTTTGAGTGTACATTAATGACTGCATGCTCAAGGACCCCTTTTGGTTGCACTGCTTCACAATTTTTGAAGAACCTGTTTCATTGACTGGCCTGTTTTATACTGTAATGGACTGCTGACTCCTCACTTCTCTTAACTGGCCCATAGAGGCCAAAAATGTGGTTAACAAAGTCACATAGCACATGGAATTTCTGCCAGTAAGCTAGTCAAAAAACACCAAGACTTGCCTAGTCTTGCAGGCCAAATTTTGGTCTTTGCCGTTGCTCAACTTATGACATCCACACGGGAGCAATCACAGATTAATTTCATACCCAATATGTTATGATCAACTAAAGTTAGGCACCATACAACAAATAAATAAATCTCTGTTTATGTTATCTTCACTGCCATCTTGACTACAAGGGAGTCCAGAGGGACGATTGAGTAAGATTCAACTCTTCTTTTTATTTTGTGTCCATATAGTCGGTCTACTCTGGTTACACCTTGATAATTTAACCTGCGTATTTCCGCCCCTCCATTCCACTACTGTCAAACATACATGCTGGACACACAGTCTGCCCTGCACTCCCTGCTCCCCATCCGTATGGCCCTAGACACACCTGGTGGAGATCTGTACTCAACTAAGTGCACTTTTCTAGTTCAATACTATATTAAGGGTAACTGCAGCCTCTCGTGCATTATTGTAATTTAACATAACTATTT
This sequence comes from Epinephelus awoara, assembly GCA_035609425.1. NCBI lineage: Eukaryota > Metazoa > Chordata > Actinopteri > Perciformes > Serranidae > Epinephelus > Epinephelus awoara. The sequence continues at coordinate 7,206,260 of CM069296.1, read as the reverse complement.
AGTTTATCAGGCTAGTAATATTCTGTGTTTTTCTTAAGAAATCCCATGAAAAGACCAAAACTAACAATGGATGCACTAAGTATTGTATATGTATCAAAAGCTGGATATAGCAGCTTAATCATTTCACTGTATATAATTTAACGTACAGTGCCTAGCTCTTTTAGCAGACCCATTTAAAAACAAACCATCTGATTGTCTATCAGTGTGCCATTTTTACTGGTGCAGCTGCTGATTTTTTGGCCACTTGGGGGCAGCAGAACAAGGTAAAAAGGCACATAGGTGACATACTGTAATATGTTACCCAACATTTGCCCGTTTAGACTTTATGCATGGATATGATATGGAGTAACAGTCACATTCATTTGGAAGCTAACTTTGTCTGTCATAAGTACAGTGCTAGGCGGGTAGTGTACAGTGGGTTTATCAGCCTTATTTTTCTGTGTCATAGAACAGTCGCCTGCTGTGGCTGGAGAGTTTGTAAATCCAAAACACTGCACTGAGCAAAATGCTCCACAGAGCAGAGGGGAATTGTAGATTTGGGTGATAATTCTCTGTGAATCTGTCACTACGAGCGACAACTTTTAAATTAGGCAGTGTTAAATGTGGGATTTGTTGACAATAACAAAAATAAGGAAAATGCCAGCTTTTTTTCAGTTGGGGTTAAACGTTTCCCAGTGTGTTCTGTATACAACAGTTGGTGCTTAATGGGAACGTGTGACAATATTGGCTTTAGCCAAAAGCAGACTGCCTTAAGAAGTTTGGGATTACAACTAGTGCTGCAAGGATCATCTGGATGGGGAGAGTTGATGAGTGTCACATTATTCCTAAACTACTGCACCATTAAGGTGCTCTGAAGCCAGATGCTCAGCTCTCCAAACTCTACAAATTAAGGGGTGTAGATAGTAGAAAGTAGAGTGCAACTAATACTCGAGTTTTGAGGCTGGCATCAATATGGACAATGTAAAGTTAAAGATAACGGTATTTTGTTTGATTTTTGTTTTAACATGAATAAGTAATAACCTATTAAAAGAACTTTGACCAAGGCCGAACAAGTAATTGAGACACTGTTCCTAAACTAGACTTAGAAAAGGAAAGTCTTTTCCACAGCACCATCTCCATTCCCAATGTCCACCACAGAACAGAACAAAATATTTATTGACACTAGATCATATTTTTGATCTATTATTGTCCAATAATATCAGTCAGGGTGTGACACTGTGGTCTAGTGGTTAGCACTGTTGCCTCACAGCAAGAGAGTTCCAGGTTCAAACCTGCTCGTCAGCTTGGGCCCATCTTTGTTGAGTTTACATGTTCCCCCCGTATTTCTCTGGGTTTTCTGGCTTCTTCACACAGTCCAAAACCATGCAGGTGTTGGGTAAATTGTTGGCTTTAAATTGCTGATAGGCATGAATGTTAGTGTGAATGGTTGTCTGGCTCCAGCCCATTCGCAAGTAGAAAATTACTGCATTGTACATTTATGCAAACACAGATACTTGACATTTGTATGACTCATGCATATCAGCATTTTTTAAAGTAATATAATGCATGATCTGACTTTGTCATCTGGAAGTGGAGGGGATGGTGGATGGCGTGGAACCTAAGCAAGATGCCTGCCAAGTTGCAGGCCACTGGACAACCAAAGAACAATAACAATCCTTTAGTTTTTTGGGTCATCACTGCTTTTTAGCCACCAAATGTGGATGTTTATTAATAACTCACCACTATGTTTTCAGTGGAAATAGTGCCACAAAAACTGTTTGTCTTTTACCGATACATTGCTGTGTTACCTGCTGGGATTGTGCCACGGAGAGCGGGAATTTTAAGCCAAAGATTATCTTTCTTTAACCATAACCAAGTGATTTTTGTGCCTAAACCAAACTACATGTCAACCAAAGCATTGTTGAAACCTAAAAATTCAATGTATCCACTACATAATAACGTACAAATATATCCATGGTTTGCAGGAATGTACCTTGCCAACATTTTGTCTGGCCATTGGGTTGTTTGTCTCTATGTGCCATGGCTGGTTGTGGCCCGCTTCTTGCCTATGTCAGCTGGGACCCTGATAAGGAAAAGCTGTTACAGACAATGTAATATCTGCTATGCTGATGTATTGCCATGGCCCCACTGGATAGGTATGAACATGAAGCTAGCTTGACGGGGTGCTCTAAATTCCACAAAATACTACAGTTTGATATTCTCATTCCTCTGGGTTTAATTTCCAGTGCAATCAGCCTTAGGAAAAATGTTTACAGTCCTACTTACAGTTTCAAAAGCCCATTAGGCCAAGTGACATAAGCCAGATTGTTTAGATTTACACTGAATGTACCAGGGCAGCTTATGTAGAGTTTAATACCCTTAGGAAATTGAGCCAAAGGTGGTAGCATTTAGGTTGGTGTGCATTGTTTTTGAAGCCTATTCTATATCTACCTTTTGAGTAGGATCATCCTGGATTAATAATTTCTTTATTTAAGTTTACTTTCAGAGACAGCTGTGATTCTGCTTGGTCTCCCACCACGGTAGCCTTTTGAGGGTTTTGTGCATCTCATACATAAAACTGCCATATTAGTTTGTTAAAATGAGAAGTGATGAGTGACAATAAAATGTTCACATTTGGATTCAAGAGGTGTTAATGTCACACAGCACGATGAACAAGTGTTTTGGATCTGGAAAGCAGCAGTCCACATTGATAAACACAGACTGTCATTGGATCTTGTACAGTAGATGATTTTAAAAAAAAGCCTGTCATGGTCTCAGATGCCACCTCTGCTTAGAGTTGCTCACAAGCAAATTGACTATGACAAGGCTGACAGATCTTGACAAGACTCTTTTAGCTTCTCTTTCAAAGAGCCCTGACGTAATAACACTTACTTTTTTTCCCCCTCTCATCAGTTTGCCAAGGTTAAATCTCTATTTGTATCTTCTTTTTTTCTTTCCGAAGTGTAGACGTGCACTGTTTCAGGGCAGAATAAATTACACTCCAGTTCTATCTCCTTGCTCACACACACACACACACACACACACACACACACACACACACACACACACACACACACACACACACACACACACACACACACACAAATACACAGAAGTTGCTGTATGCTGGTTATTGTCTTTCTCTATATATTTTAATTAAAAAGAATATGTCTCTATTTCTGTGCCTCATTATCTAAATTCTCAGTCCTGGTTTGCCTCTCCGGACCTCCCCATTTACAGACTTAAACATTTGTAGCTATGGCGCCTAAGCAGCCAATTATCCATTAATGTCAACTTTGTCAACCTGAGTGATATTTCACTTGGACTTTCACAGAATACAGCTCAACCCTCCATCTCCTTTCTGAAGCTGTACTTTGGTGCATTCTCCCAAGAAATTTAAAATACCATTCTCATATTATAACATGCTTTAGCTCATTTGCTACAAATGAAATGGACTTGAATGGTTCTCAGGTGCAGCCAGTGGTGTAGTGGTAGCTGATGAGGTGGGTGTACTACTGGGTAGATGAGTAGGTTATCGAGGGGGATGTGGATATACTCTCTTATATATTCCAATGGCTTTTTGGCTGATAGGTGGGTATACTGTAAACAGCCAGAAAGAGAGATAAGTATACCCGTGTACTGGAGTTAAGCCTCTGCATGAGGGAAACCTTGAATGACTCCGAGCTGGAAAAGGGCCCTGCATGCAAGTGTGTACATTTTGACTGGGTAGGAGTTACCATTTAACTGTTTTCTTATGGTCTAAAAAGTTCTTTTGTGTTTTTTTTATTTTATTTTTCTTTACAAATGTTGATTCTGCCTTCAAGGCTCACACTTATTTTAATGTCCTTTTAGTATTCTATGAAAAGCAACTTCGCAAGACGTGAAACTTGCCGTAAGGCTCATTTATACTCCTTTTTGTACATTAATATATATGTCTGTTTCAGACATTGTTAACGTTGCTGCCCTCATATTTCCATGCATCCTATTTGATGACAGATGTAGCTGATAGATGGCACTTGATGGCAGAGTCATCAGTTTCGTACAACAACAAATGAGCCGAACGTAGAGGAGGTCGTAATATTGGACCTATAAACGTGTTGACAGTGAAGGTTAAGCACTCAGACATGACATCATAGCTATCCACTTGTAGATTTGGCTCCATATGGCAACCGTGCAGATGTTGTCGTCTGGTCATAAAGTTATTTAAGGTTGGTTCTTTAAAGCCCTACAAATGAAGTCAGCATTTGTAGGGCGTAAGTGAAAACTCCAAAAGAACTGAGACCCCTCTGAAATGAACTATACTGAGGCTGAGTACAGCTCACATCAAGAACGTGTTGTAATTTGCTTTACAGTACCTGTGCATTACGAGTACAAGGCACTCCAGGTTTTCTTTGTCCTTTGCCATCGTCTTATAGCCCTCTACATCACGTGCTGTTACACTTAAACTAAATGCGTGATGGCACCCCAGATGTGTTTAGAATCCAACCACAGCTTGCACATATGTCCTCAAAAACTAGCTATGTGGAGACCCCAAGAGCCATAATTGTTACTCTTGGGTTGCTTTGCGTTTCCTCTGACCTGATTACTGTTACATTATCTTACATCTCATCTCTTGTTTAAATTAAGTAAAATACACAATCAAATATGTTACTCAGCCTTAAATATACCATGTGAACTTACATCCATTTGTCTTCCATTTGTCAGAACTGCTCTCAGGTATGATGAACCTTTTAAATAAAATGAACTGCAAAAAGACCTTGCACTGAAGTCTTTAGTCCTCATGAAGATTTTACAGCTTTATTGTGAGGTGTTTTTATGATTCTTGTAATTGGTTTTGGTATTTGCTTTTTTGTTTTGTTTTTTTTAAAAATCTGTTTCTTGAATGTTTCTTTTATGCTGCTTATGTTTGGCCATGAATGTTTCTTGTTCTCAGGTGTTTCTTGAAAAATAGATTGATCTCAATGACACTACCTTAATAAATAAAGTTTTCTACTTGCTTCTTTCTTTCAAACATGCTCAAAAGTGATATTTTGCAGTGTAGCAGAACTATTTCCAGTGCAAACCCAATGCACAACATTAAATTGCCTAACCCAGTTTTCACGCCAGGAGCACAAACTGAGACTCTACAGGTGCATTGTGGTGTCATCTTTGTATGTCATCTTTGAATGTGCTAGAACCCATCATTTATGCTATACACTCTATACAGCAGCTAACTACGATGATATGAACTAAATGGAGATGAACTAAATGGAGATCAGACTGTTGAATATGTAAAATAAAACATCAATCTTTTAACCTGATATCCCCATTCTCTTTGATATTGTCTTCCATGCTTGAGATGTTTCACGCAAGTCTAAGTAGGATTCAAGAGCACTTTTACATAACTGTGGGTATTCAAACAAGCACAGAATACTGTTACTGCTGCTACTACTACAGTACCACTACCTCTACTACTCCAGTCCTTTGTACAGTGAAACTGGCACCTTTGTAACTTTTGCTCTCAGTCAAAGCTGGAATGCTATTGGATCGTTGTGTTATGGAGGTCATCGTTTCAATGACAAAAAATAACTTTGGCAACAAAACCTGCCAAAACATCTGGGCAGTATTTATATACTGCAACTCATACAGCTGCTACAGAGAGTGCAGCCATACTCTCTGGTGGAACAAATCTCCTTGCTCTGTGCAGTGTAGCGCATCTGCATTTGGTGTGAAACCAGTGTAACGCCGCACAGCACATCACATCACGCTTGCATTGCAAAGGTGCCACAACAGTTGTGACACCACCACGTTGTATCCTACCAACTACATAGCTATCAATCATTCCACAGTTTGCAAATGCAGCACACCCATGATTCCACCTTTAAGACATGTCTTGAAATCAAGGCCACTGGAGCATATTCTGCAGAGCAAAAACAAACACATGCACACTTGGATGGACAGATGTCTTAGATCTCCACTCTTAGCCCATGTAAAGTGCTGAATGTATTGTATGTCTGTTGCCTCCATCTTATTCAGTTCTGCTTTGACATCATTTGGAAGGTCTTTGCTTCACACAGATAGTAGTTTTCTTGGATAGAGTCAGCCCTCCTCATGTAAAGACATAAAGGTCTGTGGGCACAGCGCCATGCACACAGTTACATAAAGTGTGAGCGCACCTTTGCATAATACTCGAATGTGAAAGTTGTCCCTCAGACGTGACCAATTCTGCATAAGCTCAGTTGGGTTTTTTTTAACAAAGTGCCAATTTGAGAAATCTTCCCCTTTCAGTGTTTGTAACACTTGTTCCGTGCTTGTGCACGTGTGAAGTCTCTCATTATTAGCATGAGCCAGGCATTGTTAGCCAGTCCTGCTGGGAGGGCCACACTGGGAGACTTGGCCTTCTTCGTGATCACTCTCTTGCTCACCTCATTAAGTTGCCACCTCCAACTCAATTATTCACACCATTTAGCACTTAGTCCTCCATTCTGTCTCTCTCCCTCTTTCTCTCCATCTATTTCCCTCTGTCTCTCGTTCACAACTTTTCCTTGCCTTGCTCTTTATTTTTACCCTGCTTCCGTACATGTTTTCAATCATCATTTCAGTGACACTGGGAGTTGTATTAAAACGGTTAATTCTCTTACCACTATGAATAAAAATGTATTATCAGAAAGAACATCTTGTTCTGCTGTCCGTCAAAAGTTTTTGGGGTTTTTTTCCTCGATAATACCAACCTGTACCTGAAGAAAGAGGCCTGCAGTGGACTTGCTACTCCTGTCCTTTCTGGTTTACTGTAAATGCCCAAGGAAACTGTCACACCCACAACATATACATGCATATACCAGTCAGCAAATACATTTTAACAGACTTCTGAAAGAAAATGACGAAAAACTAAAATGAAGTCTCTTTAGATGGAGCCAAATGTATGTGGGTGGCCAACCAATAAAAAAGTCCATCAACTTGTTCCTGGAATGCAATGGATCATTAAAGAAGTATTTCACTGCTGGGAAGATGGCCTTTCCATAAACCTGGGCTGTCTGTGCAGTAGAGAGATGCAAAAGCTTTTGAAATTGGTGCCACATGACCAGAGGGAAAAAAAAAAAACAGAGAAAAAAGTGGCTGTGGCATCTGTCTTTACTCAAGGGGTAGAAAACATACAATTACCAGAATGCACTGCTCAGCAACGGACCAATAAATGCTACCGCTGGTGGGTGACCTAATGAGAGCTTGTCTGTTTAGACATAGGAAACAACATAGCAGCCGACTGGTGACAAACAATCTTGAATTATAGTTGAACTAAAAGCTAAAATATGTTTCTGAAAACATTTGAGGTGAGAAATGGGGAGTACAGTAACAGAATCCTGATTCATGTTTGATCAGCACTGCCTTATTTTACAGTTTAAACTGAGTTTTGTCTGACAAGAGATGGTGGTGGCTCTCTCTCTTGATCCGCTTCTATACTCAATGTGTACCACCACAATCTGTAGTTTCAGTACCTGCTTTAGATCCTGCAAAATTTCATTTAAGCTGGGAGATGAGCAGGGAGATCTGGGTGCTGGTAAGATAGAAGGAAATGTATCTAATTTACACATGCTACCCACATTGTTATGATACAGAGCTGGTTGAAAATTGGCAAAGTATCCTTTAAATGTGTGTTACATGGTCATGGGTTCCTCAAATTAATTTTCCCAGCATGGGGTATATGCCATTGTTGCCAAGTTTGTGTTGCCTTTATGACCCAGCCTGATAAATCTCAGAATACCCATCAGGTACTGTGTGATGTCCAGGCTTTAGTCGCTCAGTATGTCCCCAGTGCTAATACTGAGAAAACAGTAAACAGCCTTTCCTCTCCAAACAGAGCACAATAGATGGCAGCTCAGAGGCTTCTGTGCACCATTAACATCAGCGCTGGACTTGGCCATCGTCAAAAGCTGGCCAATCAAGCGTGGCACACGGTGGCCACACCGACATAGATGTTGACCAAGCTCATTAAGTAAATGGTCCTTTAATTGATTTCAGTCAATACTCTATCCTCAGCGAGGGTGTGCATCTACTGATCGCAAGCAGGCTCCAGGGGACCAGGGCTAACAGCTTGAATAAATGCAGTGTGTGGGGTTTCAGATAATGCCAGTCTTTGCAAATGCTTATGGGGATTAGTTGGACTTGAGTTTGGCTATTTAGGGAGCTAATGTCGATTCCCAGCAGAGGGGTACCTTCCAGATGAAAACGATTGACTATATGTAGGAGGCTTAGCTGCCACAGCCTTCTGCATCTACCAGGTTACCCTGTATGTCTGCTGGTATTTGTGTCCCTATGTTTATGCATATTTCTTTCAATTCAGCATTATCTGTATATGGCCGAACATGGTACTTAGTGTACCTACAAGTGTGTCTGCAGCCATGCAATGTTTGAAACACGGCGACAGAGATCAAAGCTCAAACACAAACAGTTTAAAAGCTCTTTGATGGATATCAATATGTAACATTTTGTCATTTTAAGAAAATACACACAGACTAGTGTGAGCCTCAATGCACGTCCATCAAAATTACAACGCATTGCACAACTCTTCTCCAGCAGATGAATAAAGCATTGTGTATTACAGAAGTCATGTATGACATTTTGTTGGTTTTGTAAGGATTGATAATAAATAATGCCCCTTTTCTTTCCTCTGTCCTTCTTTGCTCATTTTGCTCTTCAGAGTCTAGCAAAGATCCTTAGAGCAGCAATGCATGGTTAATTAAGTCACATTATACTTTTTTTTTTTTTACTTTTTTTTTTATTATACTGTCAGGGCCGAGGCAGACAACCCCTGATAAAATTCCCTAGTTTGTGTTTTTTTCCTCAGAGGGGCAAGTGTGCAAGAAGAAACTCATCCCTTCTTAAGAATTGTTTGGCAGTTACTGTGCCTGTGTCAATTTCTCCATCGTATGCGTCATTTGTGATGACAAGACATTGGTAGTGTGACAAGTCAAGAACTGGATAATTTAGTTCTTTGTAAATATACTCGCAAATGTTTAAATAACCACAGTGAAACAAAAGATTGGGACTGAAATTGTAATGTAGCTTTTGTTGATTTAAAATTGCCAAATTCATAATGGTTTCTCCCTTGGAGACCACCAAAACCAAGACAAGACCAAGACTTTGAAGGGTTGAGACAAAGTCAAGACCAAGAGGTATATGATGTTCTTATGTCAGTGACATATTTATGTCACATGACCCACTTATCTCAACCCTAAATGTGATTTTTTTTCTAAACCTAACCAAGTAGTTTTGTTGCCCAAACCTAACTGCAACTGTTCCATTTCTATTTCAGTCTATTCATTTAAGAAGGGACAATGTACATTAATCTACATTTAATCAAATGTAAATGCACCTGAAGTCGTCCCTTTGCCAGATGTTTATAGGCATCCTAGGATAATAAAAAAAAAAAAAGCCAGAGTGCTCTTTGAGACCGAGACAAGACCAAGTAAAAAGGGCAGTCTTTCCAAGATGACACCAAGACATTCAAAAAGTGGTCTGGAGTCCAAGACCTATCTTAAACACTACAACACTGACTACAAGCAGTGAATTGCCAGAACGCTGAAATCTTGTTCAAGTTTTTTAACATTCAACAGAGTTTTTAAGATTATTTCTTTTTACAACATCTGGACTGGACTGTATCTGTAAATTTGATTTGGTTAAGATTAGGAAAAGATCATGGCTGTGGTAAAACAAAAAGAATGACAAATTCAATTGTAATCTACTGTGCCAATTAGATTTTGATATGTCATGGGTACAAAAGGGGAAGACTTTGCCTGGTGATGCAGAAAGAAAGAAAGAAAGAAAGGTCAGGGGGGCACCAAATTCATTTGGAATCGTGCTGTAGAAACAATGCATATTTACAGTTAATTTAATCAAAATCTGGCCATCGGTTTCTTGTCATGGTCATAATCAAGGTCTGTGACAGAGACAAACAGAATGTCAGGCAGTGCCCCTCATCAGAAATGATAGATAAAATAGATCAGTGTCCATGTGTTGGGCCCACCATCATATCACTGAGTCCCTTTCCTTTTCCCCCAATCCCTAACATGAGGGTGTCTTTACAGATTTTCAGAGCGTTGTACTACACTTGCTCTGGGATGCTCCTGACAGTTCTGTCTTCAGCGGATGCCTCCCCTTTGTGAGTTGAATCTGAAGTAGGCGATGTGAAAACACTGCTACATTGCCAGATTCTAGCAGATGTTATGGGTGGGCAGCGTGTCCCAATAAACACCACCCCCCTCCCTTCTCTATACATTACATGGTTCCTAGGGGACATTTGCGCAGGGCTCTGGCAGTAAACACGCTTCATTACAAGGTCTTTTATTTTCAGGCAGCAAAGACGCATCCAAATCAATTCCTGTTTGCCCTTTGATCTAGCGTGCCAGAGCTTGTATGCTGCACAAGCGCTGTACATTTTACAGAGACGCTGGCTGAAGGCCCTTGAGAAATGAAGATGACTGTGTTACTAAGATGACAGCACAATGTGCCTGTTATTATCAGTCGAGTCTCAGTTTGTGTTCTTGCAGTAACACAGAAATGCCCTTGCACTACTTTTTGTGTGTAATCTTTACAAAGAAGATACAAGCAGTGTCTTTTATTTAGCTACCAGTAAGGTAACCTTCCCAGAAAACTGAGGGGGAAAAGGCTGGAAGGGTGAGAAGCGGGGAGAAAGGAGATAGTAGAATGTAGAAAATAATGATAATAATTTTGGCTCCTGAAGATGTACTTTCTTTAGAAAAAAAAAAAAACTTAGTGTGAACACCTTACATCCTGTACACGCTCTCGTGGCCTGGTTTTTCTCCAGCAGATTCTATCATTTGAAAGACATAAGTTCAGTCTTTCTTACATGTTTTAAGTGTAGCGCTCATAGGAGATTCAGTACCACTAAACTGGGTTACCTGCTGCCAAAAGGAGGTAAGGAGTCCCTGAAGTGAATGTAGAGTAAGAGACAGGAAGAGATGAGAGTAGAGAAAAAAGGGAAGGAAGGGAATTACAGAAGGATATGGTGAAAAGGAAAGTACACTCTTTGTGGGGACAAAATTTGTTCTTTGAGAGGTCAGAGGAAACTTTCAAACCTCTACCCAGGGACGGTTTTTGCTATGGGCAATGTGGGCGACCGCCCAGGGCGCAATCTATGTGAGGGTGCACGAGCGCCCTCCAAAAAAACAAAAACAAAAAACCTTGCCAGTTTTCTAGACTACCACTCATTTCCACGTCAAGTTAGTGGAGTGGGGCGCCCCTATTATCATGTTTCAACCAGCCAGCAGCAGAAAGGAAAGGCAAATCCTGCCGGTTGTGGGTTGAACGGGGGTCACAGACAGGAATAAGCCGGCGCAAGATAACAGCTTACCGGCAACAGAGAAGTCCGACTCCAGTTCCAGTAATTTCCTCATTGTTTGCATCATGACTGCCCAGTAGTACCAGGACAACCGAGCCATGGCAGCACACAGGTATGTGGCATGTCAGAGGAGAAACGAGCCGTTCACATTTCTCTCTTTGTGTCAGTAACGGCCCACAAACCTCACCGCACTTTAGGGACTGTTCTTTACTTATGAAGGGACTTGTCAGGGGAGGAGGGTGGCTGGTTGATTTTAGGGCTTTCTTCCACTATCTACCACCCCACTGAATCACATATTATGGTATGTTTTACAGCCGTTAACGCTTTGTCAGCCACTGCTAGCCTACAAGTTAAACAAAAAACATAAACAAATAAATGCTAACTACACTTACCATCCTAATACATACGCTAGTCACAGATTTTCACAACAGACTCATCATCTGATTTTGGGTAGGTAGGTAGGCTCAAACATGCATGAATGAACCTCTGTTTCCTCTAATGCTAATGCTAACTATCCTGACATGAACTGCTTTTCACCAGTCAACTTAGACTGAGCAACTCTAAAGTAGATCTGCTTGCGTCCCCTTGAGAGAGTTTTATATACCCTAAAACTTGTCTGAGGGGGGCCATAGATGTATAATAATAACTAGGTACCAGACCCCAAGATTGCGCCTATTCATTCCAATGGAGCTGCTTGCCTGTCGTATACATAAAAAAAGTTTTTAGCTTCTGGCTTTAGCTCTAGAATGTGGCCCACTGATGATGTGCAGTGGTGTTTATCCCGCTGGCCCTGCCTTTGACTTCCCACTCAGCTTATAGACTTTACATTGTGATGATGTCTTGAGGACAGTTTTACAAACACAAAGCCACTATGGATCAAAAAGATGGGGCGTTGGTGGCTTAGTGGTAGAGCAGGGGCCCCATGTACAAGGCCGTTGCCGCAGCAGGTAAGGTTAATTGTTGACTCTAGATTGCCAGCAAGTCTGAATTTGAGCATGAATGGGTGTGTGTCTCTATGTGTACGACCTGTGGTAGTCTGGTGACGTGTCTAGGGTTACAGGTATAAGACAAGCAGTTTTGGATAATAAATGAATTAATAATTATAACATACATGTATAATGGCAGCAGTAAGTGTCACCTTTTGTCATCTAGCTTGCTACTAAAAACAATTTTGAAAGACGCTACAGTACCTGGAAGCAACTGGGAATGATGTTAAACTTGTAGCATCCCAACAGTACTTTCAATATATCGCTACACTCCAACATTGAAAACAGGTTTTTATTGTGTATTAGAGACCTTTATGGCACTATAAAGAGCCTTTTAGTGGGCTCTCTGCATCATAAGCTATGCTCTTGTGATCCCTTGAAGAGTGTGTAGAAGCATCCTGGAAAATAAAAATAGTCTAATTGAGTTTAAAAAATATAGTATATTCCCAACTCTTTAAAGTCAGGCGCTTTCGGAATCTTTAACAAGGAAAGCATTTCACAATTTGCTTGGCAATTAAATCAGTTAAAAATAATGTCACTGTTTCATTAGAATCATTGTTTTTTAGACATAAGGATTAAAACCGGCTAAATGATCTGAGATCTGTAATGCTGGTTATTTTTTTGACAACAGTGCAGATTCCACCTATTTGATAGCTTTTGTCTAAATAGATTAAATGTCTCCAAATACCAAAGCTCTTTAAAAATGCTTGTCTGCATGGGGAACCCAGTCAAAAAATGTGTTAGTATAGAGACAAAAGGAAAAACAGAATTGGCACAATGGTTTGAAATTCAGGTTGACTCAAAAGGTATAAAAGAATCATGCCCAGAGGGTTTTCCTGTCTTGGGCAATGTCATTCAGCGCTTCTCAGGCCATCTGACATCACCCAAGTGTTGGGTCAAACCATCGCCAGCCTTGGGGGTGGACAAGCCGCCCGCCATCAGTGAGGAGACCACAAATGCCACATCCATAATCTGCCTGCCAATTCTCATCAGACTCACCTCTGCCGCCACTGCAGCTCCCTCCTCCCTTTAATTTTCACATAACCAGCACACACACACACACACACACACACAGCCTGACAGCTCTCTCCCACAGCTTGACGTTGACGAGACAAGCTTGGGCTGTCGCCGTTCGTAGGAATTATAGCGCTCAAATGTTCTTGTCACTTCCTCTGCCTTTCCAGGTGAAGGCAGCAGGAGCGCAGGTTAACCCCTCCTGAGCTAGCTCACCTCTTTCTTCCACACCGCTGGATTATTTTGAATTTAGCTTTTTTCCTGCCCCTCTTTAAAGATGTGTTAACTTCTTGCTAAAGGACCGTACATATAAGAATGGTGACAGCTAGAAGACTCTTTTATGTCTTCCAGTTATTTTATGGTTAACACTGCAGCTCTAAAATGCTAATAAGACTGTCGCACAATGTGGCGTGTGAGCATGCATTTATGTGGCACTGTGTATTTCTCTGTGCGTAGGCGTCTCACCTGAAAATTCAACACATTCATTTGCAACCCTTTGTGATAGAGAATATGCACAGAATTTTGTGTAAAATGTGGGAGATAGATGAAGACTACCTTACTGAGTCCTGGAATCTAATTTTATCAAAAACAACTAAATCAATCTTGCAGTGCAGTGAGATTATTTTAAAATGATTCCAGAAGCAATCAAAATCTTTTAGAAATGTCTTAAATTTAGTGTCATTCACTGCATTTATGTGCAGCAAACTCTGTCTCATTAATCAGCATTAGAGAAAACTAATTCACTTAGCCATGTCTACATGTAACCAAGATTCTAATTCTTCTATATGTGCCCATCAGCATGACAGAAACTTCAGACAACATGTGCTCATGTCTAAATATGACATGCTACGTTGTTGACTTTGACACCATGTCAAGTTGCTCTTGTTACATGCATTGTCTTTTCAAAATACCCTTCTGTTTTCACAGGAAATGGTACACTTTCTGCTTATTAGATGTAAACAGTCAATAAAAATAAACTTAGAATGTCAGGAAAGCATCTTTTATTTACGTTTATTTCATTGAGCAACAAAAGCACATGGCTAGATTTAAAAAAAACAAAAAACAAAAACATCATGGTTCGGCTCAACATTCACACGTGAAGCAAACAGCAACCTTCCACTACAGTGCCCTCTTGGGAGCCAAAACGCGTGCTAAAGTGCTCTCCTGGGAGCCAAAACAAGCGCTCAAATGCCCTCTTGGGAGCCAAAACGCACGCTAAAGTGCCCTCCTGGGAGCCAAAATGCCCTCTTGCCCTCAAAATGCGCACTAAAGTGCCCTCCTGGGAGCCAAAACAAGCGCTAAAGTGCCCTCTTGGGAGCCAAAACGCATGCTAAAGTGCCCTGTTGAAAGCCAAAACACGCGCTAAAGTGCCCTCCTGGGAGCCAAAACGTGCGCTAAAGTGCCCTCTTGAAAGCCAAAATGTGTGCTAAAGTACCCTCTTGGCAGCCAAAATGCCCTCCTGGGAGCCAAAACGTGCGCTTAAGTGCCCTCCTGGAAGACAAAACGCGTGCTAAAGTGTCCTCTTAGGAGCCAAAATGCGCGCTAAAGTGCCCTCTTTGGAGCCAAAACGCGCGCTAAAGTGCCCTCCTGGGAGCTAAAACGCACCCTAAAGTGCCCTCTTTGGAGTCAAAAAACACACCTCTTGGGTGGTAAAAACACGTGCTAAAGTGCCCTCCTGGTTGGCAAAACACACTAAACTGCCTTCTTGGGCGGAAAAAACACATTTAACTGCCCTCTTGGCTGGTTAAAACATGATAAACTGCCCTCTTGGGTGGTAAAAATGCGTGCTAAAGTTCCCTCCTCCTGGTTGGCAAACTTGATTGATTGATTGATTCATTCATTGATTCATCCCTGCCACCTGCAGAAATGGAGCAGCACTTACATCTATGCTTCATCATAGTTTGTTTCTCTTGAGGTGTCAAATGAATATTTTAAATGTTTTTGTTCCCTGTGTGTTTTTATCACAGAGCCATCCTGGGTGAAGAAAAACACACTAAACTCCAGAAGACTATTAGGACCAAGAAATACTATGAAACATTACTGTTGCAATGACTTTTACATTAGGCCCTTTTTTGATCTATATTGAGCCAGAACTATATTGAGCCAGAACTATATCTCACAGAACGAGTTTGGATCATCTGGTGCTAATATGATGTTAAAATGGACTAGAATACAGGAAATGGCATCTACTTAATTGAAAATGTTCCCCAGACCCCTCCAGGGATTTATTTCCTTCATACATTCATGTCTATGTGTGTTCTTCACAGTCCAACGTTGAATCTACACAGTTCTCGTGGATGCTGATCCTAACTACAAACTAACTTGAGTAGTCTGTCTAGTTAGTCTGTTTTAAGGCTATATAATCTGCCATTTGTGTAACATATAAACATGTCTAAAGTGCCCTCGAAAACATGTGGAACTTAGTGCCCTCTTCAGTGGCTGTATGTGCCCTTTTTTTTCTTTTCGCCCCTGCCCTTCAAAAAGTCTATGCACGCCACTGCACAACACCACTTGGACAAACCATATTCAAGCACTGTGGGTGCACCCCCAATATATATTTTAATAGCGCTTTTTAGATAGGAATTGTGCAAATTTGCAGGAAAGCCCAATCAGTCTTTTTCAGCATTGGCAGTATATAAACAACTGTTAAAACTTATCCTCATCAGTCTGACTCACTGTATTTTCTATAATACATAAACACACTATGTAAACTGTTTCTGTAATGATCTGCAGAATTTCCCCCCATAATAGTTAGCCCCCCTTCACCTGTCTTATAGCTAAACATGCTGAAATAGGCTACTAGTTTAGCAGGCTAGTTAGGCAACTAGCTTCTGCTCACTAAAGGCTAAACTAGCCAGCTCAAGGCTGAAGGATACCTTTACTGAAAAAACTTACCTTCATCACTTATTTCTGGTGTTTGAAATAACTGTGACAATACCTCTTTAGTGTTAAACACCATTTTTCTGTGTCAGCCTTTTCTAGTCTTACATTTACAATCAGCCATTTTGACTTATGTGCTGTCTTCAGACTTTGCCCATAATACATTTCTCAGTGCCAAAAGGGCGTAAATGCACTTACGCCCTTTTGGCTCTGAGTGCTTCTGTATGTTCACAGTTAAGACCTTTGGTTTTTGTTTAATAACTCTAAATTTATTAATATTTTACTTATATAATTTTGTCAGTAGAAAGAGCTCATCAAGAGCTTTCAGGTGATATATATAACTCAATTTTGACCAAATGTTGATATTATACATATGAATTGTAAATGTAAGGTATCTGTGGTTTGCAGAGATGTACAATGCCAACATTTTCATCTGGTAAGTGGGCTGGTGTCAGAGGAGATGACAGTCAAGAGCGAGAAACTACCCTAATCCAAAAAAGTTATCTCCCCAGTGTGGGATGGGTGTTTTTTTCAGATTTTCTATAGATATTCCATTAATATTGTTGTTATGAATTATTTTGGCCACAATAATCGGGTGGTAAAAATCTAATATTGTGTCAGCCCTACATGCGTTGACTGGAAACACTGACTTTCAGTCCAGTAACTGTAAACAACACAGGGTTGTAAAATAAATCTGAGGGGGTTACAATATGATGAGACAGGAAAGAAAAAAAAAAATCGTATTTTACCTCCGCAAAGTCATTTTTTCCTCAAATATCTGCTTTTTTTATCTTCTTTGATAAAGTTAAAGATATTTTTTTGGGCCATTTTGCCTTTAATTGATAGGACAGTTAAGCATGAAGGGGGGAGAGAGAGAGAGAGAGGGAGTGACATGCAGCAAAGGGCCACAGGCTGGAGTTGAACCCGGACCGCTGTGGCAACAGCCTTGTAAATGGGGCGTCTGCTCTACCACTAAGCCACCGACGCCCCAACTATAAAATTATTAATCACACTTTGTTTGCCAGGAGCAGAAATTATGTAAAATATGTCCCAACCCAAAATCTCACAGACACATCCAACATCAATATTTTGTGACTGTAAAGACACCTGATTCATGTAAAATGTTTCCTTGTTACACTAAATGTAAATTAAAATGTATAAAAATCCTGTATTCAGTTTCTTTTCAAATTAATTAGTGGTAAAAAATCAGAGTAAATGTAATTTTACAGTGAAAAGATGTTACTGTGTGGTGAAGGTAAAGATCAGCTCACGTTGTGATGCAACCTTGCATTTTAATATCTTTAAAGATAAGGTTCAAATGAAACTGAAACTGACCTGAAGTAGCCTTTAAGTCTATTTTAGTCATTATGTAAGTTGACGTAAAATCTGATCACTGACTTGCTGTATGTTTGGGCATTGGTCAATTACCTGTGTGACCTGATTTCTCTCAGTAACCTGGTTTCTTGTGTGCACCTACATGTCCTGACTGTCTTGCTGCATGTAAGAGCTGCAGGAGGTGTGTGTGTGTGTGTGTGTGTGTGTGTGTGTGTGTGTGTGTGTGTGTGTGTGTGTGTGTGTGTGTGTGTGTGTGTGCGTGTGCTGAGTATGCATGTATTTATGATATTTGGGATCATGTCATCACTGCTTGAGTAATATGAAGAACAATATTAATTAAAGCAGGGGCTGCTGCCACGGAAGAACACTGAGGCTGCAATATGTGGGCTTGCTTGTCTTTCTGTGTGTGTGTGTGTGTGTGTGTGTGTGTGTGTGTGTGTGTGTGTGTGTGTGTGTGTGTGGCCGGTTGAGGCTGACCCCAGCCTGTGTGCTCTTGACAGCAGCATAATGAAAGTGTCTGCTGTTCAGTTAGCTGAGTCGGACTCTTTCCATGGGATCTCCAGCCAGGGTCGCCCAGACACAGCGAGTAGTCCATTTAACACTGCTCTGACTCCAGCAGAGAGAGGTTATGGGCCACAGAGTGGAACATGCACCTTGCGTTCAATCGGGGTCACAGAGGCCATGTTAAAGGAACACTCCGACATTTTGGGAAATACGCTTGTTTGCTGTCTAACTCTGAGACAGAGGAGATCAATAGTAGTTTCATCTTTGTTTGTTCAGCACACAGACATGTTTAGGCTTGCTTAGCACAAAGAGTAGAGGCAGGGAAAACTGAGGCTATGTCAAGAGTGTAAAAATGCACCTTCAAACAACTGTTTATTTGCTCTTAATCTACAAGTTATGTTGTTTCTTGGCTAACAACAGCTGGATGTATAAAAGAGATGTACTTATAATCCAATACGTCATTCGGGAAAGCACAAATAATGTGATGGAAACAGATACTGGACGCTGCTTGTTATTATTCAGGAGTCATTTTACACATTACAGAAAAGTTTGCTATGTTCTGTTTGCCCCCATCAGTGTGCAGCATGCTGAGAGCACATAAAGAAGAGTAAGAGTCATGTGCTGGGGTAGCGAGACAAAAGCCTGGAGTGGCAGCAGGCTTTCTGTAAACCCTTGCAAATAGTACATGAACATGAAGCTTTGAAGGTTTTAGCTCAATGTGTTAATTTCCTCCATTTGAAAAATTCCAAAAAATGAGAGGTGGAAGAAAGCAGTCCTGTTAATGTTTTTTTTATGTATGGCTGGAATGAAAGAGTGCTGTCCAGAATCACACCAAGACTCTTGATGTGGCTAGAGAAGGGTACAGGGACGTTACCGATGATGATATGTGGGACGTGGGTGTTTTGGATTTTGGATAGGGTGTTTTTGCAGCCAATGAGCAGGACCTCAGTTTTGCTGCTGTTGAGCTTCAAAAATTTCCTGATCATCAAACTCCTGATGTCCTCACCATATCTCTAAGGCTGAGCCCGGCCGCCCTTCTGAGGAAACTCGTTTTGGCCTCTTGTGTCCACAATCTCGTTCTTTTGGTCATTACCCATAGCTTATGACCACAGGTGAGGGTTGGGACGTAGATGGACCAGTAAATTCTACCCTTACTTGTGAACAAGACCCACAGAATTTATTTATGTATATGAATATTGACTTACAGCACAACATTTGCTGACGTGCCTTCCAGTCAGCACCACCGCTACAGGCATGCACATCAGGCACTGTGTGTAGGGCACCAGTGCTGGAGGGGACACCAAAAAAGTTTGAGTTGTGCTGCCGATGGTTTCAGTGAACACAGCACAGTGGCAGTGCAAGCTTGCCAAATGGTGCACTTTTGTGGTATCATTACAGTTATTAATACAGTCAGTTGCCTCTGCTGAGCAAAGTGTTTCAAAACTTTAGCTCATTAAAACATACCTGTGTTCAACAATGCAACAGGAACATCTAAGTAGTCTTCCTTTTATCACGCAGAACTTATTCAGAAGCTGTCATATGACCTAATCAGCAACCTTGCAGCCAGGTAATGCAGACATGTGCTTCTATAGAGCTGAAAAATGCCTGTTCTATAGCTCTTCTGTCGTGGAACTTATATGCAGAGTTTGTCAAGTTTTGTGACTTCTATTCTGTTACGTGTGAGGTATGAAAATTTTATGTTTTTCTTGTTATTTATCTATATTTATTTAGCTATGATGGAAACATTGATAATAACAACAAAGCAATTACCCTTAGGGGACTTATATGGCGAGCAGCAGCCTTCCTTCCAGTATAAACCACAAACACTTCCACTCTTCTGTCAATATTTAGACACAGAGACAAAAAATATTGGTGGTTGAACAGATAAAGATAATGACGGCTCTGTACACTTCTAATGTATACTGCAAGAAGCGTCTGAAAAGTCTAGTCCTCTTGGTAAGATTGAGATTGAGCAGAAGGATACACTAATTGAACCAGATATCATGTTCAAGATACCTTTCTTTCAGTGACAAAAGCCCAATAGGTGCATACACTGAGACAATGTCAGATTCTTTATTAGCGTCGATGACTGAAATGGTAATAATACCACACAAGGAATGTGTGTGATGGTCAGTAAATTGTCTTGGCTGTGTATTAGTGGGGGAAAAAAGTGTTTTGTGCCCGAGCACTTCACCTGACTTGCAATTTTGACTGTGGCAACAACACCAAGATTGCCAAACAGTCTGGTGCTGCTCCCTGGTCTTTGTGCTAAGCTAAGATAAGCACATTCTTTCATCTGACTCTGAGTAAGACTGCAAACAACATGGTTTCCCAATATGTCAAAGTGTCCTTTGAAATGATGTTCTGCTTGAACTGAGTCATTGCACATGGCTACAATATATCCTGTTATCCCATACTAATATTTCAAATTGGTTAACTTCAGCAAGTAACTCAAACCCATCAGTAGTAAACTGATAACTGATCTAAAAACTGTCTGTCCTACAAATTCATGTCTACAAACTATAACGCATTTGCAAAACCACTATGAGAAAAATATACTGTATGATATGTAATATTATGTTATCTCATGATTTTCTTCATTGTATCAAACAAAATATTTTAGACATTCCTTTGCTATCCACATGATACCACCAAAGTTTAACTAACTCCCCTTGATTTGGGTTAAATGAAGCCTGCAGTGTATCACAGAAGTAAAAAAAAAAGAAAGCATGCTAAATACATGTTTCAAGCCTGGATACAATGTAATTAGATTTGAATTGGTGTATAATTTTAGAGGCAGCACATCTGAAACTATACTGGGAGTATAAAGGAAGATATAAAACATAAATCGACTGTCAGACAGGGTATTGTGCAAGGTTACCGTATAAAGCCTCCTGCCAAGCAACGTACTTCAAGTATTGAAAAGATCTCCGAAGCTACATGTAAACTTTGTGTTGCTTCTTCTCAAACTCCTGACACATAAAATACGTTGGAAAGAAGAAGACAGCTCTGAGAAGTGAAGGCTCACAGATTAGCCTGAAGAACGGTCAAGGACAAGGATTTAAAGAGTAATCCTCAAACTCGGCTTTTTCCCTTTGAGTTTGTCCCCATCTTTGATGCCAAGCGTTCGTTTCTGTAGGCTCCTCACAGATGGCGCTCTTTTCTTTATCTGCTTATGCTGCAAACCAAACTATCTGGAAACATGAAATAATCCCCTCTTTGCTTCCAGATTACTGTGTGATGGGAGCAAATATAAGAGTTTAGATGAAAATGTTGCATATTATTATTAGGAGTATGAACAGTCACATACTGTAACACATGTCTGGTTTGCAGTAATGCCATGCAGTTTCCCTTTGTTGACATTAAGAATTAAATCTAGTCATCTTTTTTTCATCTTTTGTTCAGCAGCATATGTGTATGTACATTATAAGTGGATGTCATGCTGGGGTCAGGTATATATTAGGATCAGATTAGCACGTACCATGAAGTGACATTCACAAGACAGGACAAGACGTGGATAAAGCCAAATCATTCCCTGAAGGCATGGACATGTGTGCATTAACAGTGTGCATTGCCAACAATTCTTGCTGCCAGGCTGGATGCTAATGTTAGCATCTCCATGGAATCTGTCTGCATCCTTATGTGAAATGTGATTTCCATGTGTGAGTCTGTTCTCAGCCTGGAGGTTGTGGGAGAAAATTAAAAGCTTGCAAACAAAGACAATAGAGGAGATCATCAGTGCAAAGCACTATTTAACATGCAACACCACATTTTCTATACCTGCAGCAGGGACTCACTGAATGTCACCCCATGTCTCATAAACATATAATCACCCTGGATCTTCATATATTCTCATCCCATTGCCACTTAAGACCAAGCCCACAGGGGCCCCAGAGTCTGTGTTAGGCAAGTTCCTCACACAGCGTGACTACGAGAAGCTGTTGTGTTACATCAGTGGAGCTGTTTGACCCTCTGCAGTTGGGTACACATTTTACAATACAGTCGATGACTACAGAGGACATGTCAGGTATGCTCACTATCATTGAAAACACGTCTGATTGCTCACAAATGGACTCACTGTAGTGATGTCACTGCACCTCCCTATATTCCACATGAAACCAGTGAGTACCTACAAAAAGCAATGCACCCAAATTCGTACATATCCCATGTACTTTGAAAGGCTGCAATCACATGACCAATGAGCTGACAGCAATAAACAAGGAAGCAGTCGTAAGGAGGCAGGTTGGGGTGGTGGATGGGTCACAAAAAAACAGACTTTCACCTGGGACTTTCTCCTTACATAAATCAAAACAGTGTGGCCAGTCTGGGGCCCTTGCACATGTGGCCCCTAAACTGCAGCCTGGGCCAGCTTGTGCATTAATCCAGGCCTGATTACAACAGAAATAAATGATGGCCAAGACTCAGATTGTATTGAATTATTATTAAATTATTTATCATACGTGTCACAGGCAAATATCCAGGAACCCCATATGCCTGTATAATGTGAGTTGTTGTTAACCCCCCCCCCCCCCCCCCCAAAAAAATTGTATTTTCTTGCATTTCACATGTGAAAAATCAGGAAAAAAATACTTGCATAAATCCTATAAATTTATTATATGTGTGATCACAAGGGAGAGATCTTCATCCATGAAATTATGTTATGTGATAAAATCAAATATGCTGTATTTGTAAGGGTATTGCAAGTCATAAGGTTGAAATTATATGCCTCTGTCCAGACAGAGTTCTGAGTTACTGTCAGGAATATGACATTGCACCTGACATTGCTGTAGTCTTCAAATATTTAATCCTCTGAGAATTTTCACTCTTTCAGAGATACACTTTCACAAAATGAGGCATATATTCTGGTGGGGATGTTAGCCTGTACCTGTACCAACATGTGCAGCGTATTTTGATTTAAATGGAATGACTACAGGATATTCTGTTTGTCATCCAGTGGTGAATATTGATCTGGAAGAAGCAACATGCAGCCTCATTAACTGGGGCGAAGCAGGGCAAAAAGACATACTCACATTAATGCATTTCTGCAGTTAGATGAAAGAGTAGTGTCTGAGTGGCGACACCCCTACTTAACCCCCTGCCGAGCGCCGGTACCCCCTGCTATTGCCAGCTTACTAAATCACACCACTTTAAATGCTTAATTTGAACTCCTGACCTGCCGACTGTATTTATATTTTTATTTTACTTTCATTTGACCTTTGCTTAATCTGCACTGACATGAACATCACTTTTTTTCAAGCCAAGACAGCGGCATATGAAAGGTTACACATTAAACAGTAAAGAACAACACACACACATTAATAATTTAAGATGCTAAAAGCTGTACAAAATGCATAAAGGAGCATAAGGGAGCCAGAGCCCTAACGAGCTGAGGCTATAAACATCGGGCACTCTGTGGCTAATAGCTTTGCAATTTGAGATGCAAGCAGAAAACGCGACTCCGTGTACATCACTGGAAAAAAAACCCGAAGTCCACTTCAAAGCTGCAACAACCAGATACACACAGCAATGTAAACTCAGTGCATAGTGTTAATATGTGATCAACACATACAGTTTGAATGCTTCAAGGTCAGGGAATGTGACTCATACTCTTAGTGGCTGTAAATCAGGGGGAAACATGCATCGAACAAACACAATCAGAAGTAAGAAAATCACGCAGCAGCAGAAGAATTCCAACACGCTGTCTGCTGAAGAGGCTGAATGGGTGGATGAGCCGAGAACCGATGAAACAGTCATAGCAATGTTAGCTCATCACAGCAGCTAAAGTAAAATATTCAGCAAACACTTAAATCTAAGCACTAAAGGAAATTATCCATTAAACAGTCGAACAGAAAAACTACAAATGCCTTCAAACAGTCTGAGGAATTGCAGGCAATATGTGATGTTATATACTATAAGTACCTACTGTATAGCTATATTATATCTATAAAGACAGAGTGTAAAAGACTAGCTGCAACAACTAAAGAGTCAGGAGCTGGTGGAGACCAAAACAGAGCTTTAAAAGGGTGAATACTGAACTTATATACATCAGGTGGACTCAAACATGACTATGTTATCTCCAGTCCTGAAAAGTGAAGCCAATGCAGAAGTACTGTAAACTTGCCCTCTTTCTGTTGGCTAGCTTGACGATGACTTCGCTTGTGCCAAAAAGAAGTCAGATTCTATATAAGTATACAAGGAAATGATCCTACTTCTCACTAAATTTATCACCTTAACAAACATTTTCTTAATGAGTTTATGGTCTCAAACACTAGTTTCAAATCTTCTTCAATATGACATGATGTTCGTTTTGATGTTCGTTTTGTAAATGATACTGGTTCGCAGGCAGCATCACCCCTCACCCTCCAAAGCTCCACCCTCTTGTCACTTCTGGCTCGAAATGTTAAAGATGGCAATGACCAAAAGGCAAAACTCAAGGCTTTAAAACAGTAGTCCACATTTTTTCTTAATAGAAACTTATTTTATCCTCTCTATGACTGTCACCAATTGTTTAAAGAAAATGTATTTATGGAACTTTATTGTATGTTGTGTTATACCTTGACATACCCTAATGGCTTTTTGTGAAGATTTTACAGCTTAAAAGTTTAATTTTGTATGTGTGTCAGCTCTATTTAAGTCTTTGGGGTAGGCATGGCAAATACACTACAACCAATCATATCTGTGCTGTTTCACCTTTGACTGAAAATTATTCCACCAAATAACACAATGTTCACTTTCCTTTTTTTTACCTAAAAGTGTACATTCCTTTTCCATTTATTACATCATGGCTCTGTCCATTAGCTGCATATAACTCAACTCAAGCCCCGGCCAAACAGGGCAGGTCCCATCTCTTATTCCCTCTGTATTTTTATACTTTTACTTTTATCAGCTCCCGTTTGCCTTGATAAAGTTAATGCATCGCACCGTCATTTCAAACTCAACACTTCCTGTATGTGTATAAAATTAAAAGCCCATTATAACTTCAGTTGAGAGAATCTCGTCATTTTCTAACCAGGCTTTTATTGTGAAACATTTGCGGGAACTTGTTATGGAGGATTCAGTGACTTGTATGTTTGCGTATGATACTTCAGATATAGCTCCTGCCATCTAGTGACACTTTTTTACATTACGACGACAACATTTTGGCTGGCACATGAACAGACACAGTTACTGAAATAAAAGGACAAGAATAACCCGATGACATCACTCACCTTGTGAAAGACGAGGAGGGATGATTGGTGTGGACCACTGTGTAGTGCGTCATGTCTGTAATCTTTATAATGTCAAATCTGTAAAAACAGCTTGTCAGATTTGAGGTGGCTTTGTGAGGTCAGAAGGTAGACAGGGTGAATGTGGGCCTTGAAAGTGACCAGTTGAATGTCAGCCTGCTTGTCTTGTAATAGCTGTACAGTCCATGTTCTGCCTCATCCATCCCCACCCGCCCTCTACCGGCACCTCTTGCCCTGGGCCTGAAACCCTGTCAGACATGCCTGGTGCTCAAACACTCTTCACTCCTCCTACTGACTGGATCTTTATATTTTCTCAATCTGTCTGTACACTCTCTGCTCCTTCTCTCTTTCTTCTAACTCTCTTTTCAGTCCATTTATCTCATTATGGTCTGGCTATCTCCAGTGGCGTTGAAAATGAAGTGTTAATCTCTCTTCTCATCAATCTCCCCAGCCCAGAAGTGCCCGAGTCTCTGCCTGCATCACAAAATGATGACTGGCACTTTTACTTGTTTGGAGAAATAAGTGTGGGGGCTAAATTGAATTTTAATGGATCGCGCATACCCCCAGTGAAAGGTGCAATCCATTACTGAATGATTGTAATGTTATTTGTTGCCAGTGTTGATTTATGGTACGTATAGTGCAGAGGGCCAAAGGTGGGCACGTTGGGGAAGGAAGCTGCGTGGTGTGTTGATGGGGTTTTAACTACGGCACAGTCGAGGGAAGAGAGGAGGTACAAGACCATATTAGCTGTTTATTCAACTCCTTTTGAAGGGAACAGGAAGTAGCTGTTAGAGCATGAGGGATACAGACCTGGGTCAAATGTAGTTACAATGGAGGCAACAGCTGAAGACCGTTGGCCTCTTTGGCAGTGGCTCCACAAGGAATTTGATTGGGTGCTCCCCCCACTGTATCCGTTAGGTGACAGGTTATGAGATTGATACTCCTAACATGCAGCTGGTCAGAAACTCATGGTATATTGGCCAATGACTGAACATTAATGTCAAGTTCGAATGCTTCTTTAACTTAAAAGGAAGTGTTGATATTTTTCAAACTGGACCCTATTTCCCATGTTTGTTTGTTTTTCTAAGTGACTAATGGGAACAACATCTTTTAAAAATCAGTCCAATAACAAGCACTGTTTTTCCTTTTCTAACACTTGATCTGGTTTGTTAGTTTTGTGTGTACCCAAGTCTCGCTCAAGAAGTCTAGTTCTGAAATCTCGTGAGAGGTGACTTTTTGCTGGAAGACGGTGGTGCAAAGAGATTAAACTAAAAGTAAGAAATAGGTAAATAGTGGACGTACGTTGATACTGTGCATTTGCCAGTGCTCTCGCTCAATACTGGACAATTCTTTTGTCATCTTAAACTGAGGGTTGTTGTTTTTGTTGCCATAGAATCAGCAGTTATTACTACATCGCAAGCAGGTTCTCGTTTATGGAGATCGCCATGTTGCACCACCATGTTTCTACAGTCATCCAGAACAGACAAAACCAAACACTGGATGAAGATAAGGCCATTTGCGTTTTTGCCTTGGCCAGCTAGCTAAAGCCCATCTGTAATGAGCATCATCAGAAAAACACAGATTTTTTTTTAATGTGACTGTGCTTTTTTCAGTGTTTTTACTGGTTTAAATCAGCAGGTCTGTTTGTTTTGGAGAGAAAGAGACCTCTTCGGATACAGTTCCCAGTAAAATCCTCTTGAAAGTCTGTATCAGATGAAGTAGAGCACACATTAAGTTATCAGAAAAAAGGATGAGCACATAATACCATGTTGTGGGTGAGCCAGCCATCTTCGACATGCCAAACAGCATCAGAGAAACACTGATTTGTAACATAAAACTGCTTTATTCAGTGGTTTTACTGGTTTTAATCACCTGGTCTGTTTGTTTTGGAGAGGAGGAGACCTCTGCGGATGAATCTGCTCCTGGTAAGAACCTCCTGAACACCTGACCTGTAGAAGTTTCAAGTTTGTAATATGCAACCCTCACTGTTATACGCCACTAAATCCCCCTAAATTTCACTTAACATTTAAAGCCAGAAAAGACTTCAAAATGTCAGACTGTGTGGGCACCCCGATGTAGACGACACAATGTATTATGCACTATACTTAAATACAGAAAGTATATGTCGATTTCATCAACTTGTACCGGGATTGTGTCATCCAACAAAAACTTTAGATCTGAATTATTTTAATCACAACGTTACAGTGGTTTTAAATTTAAAGGGCTGTCAGATAGAAGTAAGTTTGTAAAAGTAATGTAAAATATGACATATTTTGTTAGCCTGAGATGCTTAGCAGCGTGTTCCAAAGATAGGGGGACCTGGACAGGGATGGTTAATGCTATAGATGCATAGGTGCGTTCAGGCAGGCATTTGCACAGGGTGAAAAGAAATGCTGCCTTCGCAGTAATTTCAATGAGACAACTACAATGCTGTGTAATGCAGAAAAAAGGGTCATCCAACAAAAAAGTTGGTCCTAGCTTAATTTTGCCTCAACATAATGCCCCATAATGCACTGCAATTGACACATCCAGGTAGATCACTTTGCCCTACTGTTTACCAATCATTCAAAAGGAATATGAAATCAATGGTTTAATGATTTTAACTTTCTGGAGTTGTCATATATCATGTCCCATAATATTATAAACCATGTTTTAGCATCTGATAAGTTCTAAACTTGCAAATTTATAAGTCAAAGTGGAATTCCTGGATTTTGTTTTTCATCTCACTAGAATCTGAATCAACATGCTCACACCACAGTGCTGTCAACACTCAGTATCATTTTGAATACTTCACACCGATACCACACCTGTGCCACTTAAATAAACTGTAAACCACTAATAAAGACACCAGCATTGTTGTTCAGTTTAAAAGTATGAAAACTAACTAAAACAACAAGTTTCTCAAAGGTTTGAAACTTTTCTTGCTTTCCTAAAGATTTCTTCCCAGCACCAGGCTGTAATGTTCATGGCTGACCTTACAGTATCCCCCTGTGTTGCTCAGGGTGAGCAACTAACCGTGTTATCCTGAGAGTCTTCCTCAGATGGAGGCTGACACTCAGTTTAGCTAATCTGGCACCAGCAGCTGGTGTGCCGGGGGAAAAACAAATCAATTAGAAATCTCTGCTAGCACACAAACTTTGTTATTGGAGTCTCCAGTGTGTTAACCAGCTGGTGGATCCTATTGTCTTTGCATCTTAACCCAGCTCAGGTTAGCCATTCTGTAAGTCATTTCCTCTCTGTGGATCCGCCATCTGCCTGTGATAAAATATTCAGTCTGCGGAGGGGATGCGCCCTGGGACGGAGTTAGTCAGATTGTCTAGACGGTAATACACAGTCATTTTCATCACATAAATGCAGACGCCCCTACTCAAGGAAGTTTAGTCTCCAAAGCACGAGCGTTTTAACTTTTTTCTTTCAATTTATGCTTTGTGATTGAGCGCCGGCAGGATTCCCAAATCAGAACAACCTGCCTGAGGAACTGAAGGTGTTACTCACTACAGCCTTTTAAATCACTCCATAAAAGACATTTTTATATACTTACTATCAGATTGACACACTATTAATTTGTATTTTTTTAATTTAATTTTTTTTTTATTGTCTCTTTCCACGCTCCCTTTTAAGCCTCCTACACAGCACAATTTGATCTCTGACTATTTTAATTGGAGGTTAGGTATAATCAGTTAGTCAGCTGACATAAAATTAACTGGCAACTGTTTTGATAGTAATTTCATTTTTCATGCAAAATATTGCATCCGTGGCCGGAGGTATTATGTTTTCGGGTTGTTTGCCTGTCCCAATCTCATGAATGCGATATCTCAAGAATGCCTGAAGGGATCTTTTTCAAATTTGGAATAAAGGATGAACTGGGACCTTTAGTCCATCTCATTCTCATGAACATGTATCTCAAGAACACCTTGAGAGAATTTCTTCAAATTTGGCACAACCTTTCACTTAAGACATTCACCCAAGAAGGAACTGATTAGAATGTGGTGGTAGACAGTCAAAGGTCAAGGTCACTGTGACCTCACAAAACATACATTTCACACAAATGTCTAATACGATAAAACATCTTATGATGATGATGATCTCAAACATTAAGGGTCTGCTTTACTGTGACATCACAATGCTCTGCAAAAACACCTTTCTGGCAATGATTCAGGAACAGAAGGGAAGACATTTGGTCACAAACTGGTGTCCTGGGTGCCCACCTTGAAAGTATGCTGATTGTATACATCTTCTGTGCTGTTAGGGGGAAGATGAGTGTGAAGCATCCATGTTTTCATAGACATGGATGTAAACTGTAACTGCAACTTGAAAGGTTCTCCATTTTTGTTTTTTTGTTTTTTTTGGGTAACACTGCTGCCTCGCAGCAAGAACTTTCTGGGTCTGAATCTGCCAGCCAGGTTTGGGATCTTTGTGGAGTTTGGATGGATCCAAATGTATACTTTATT
The DNA here is from genome assembly GCA_035609425.1 of Epinephelus awoara. Lineage (NCBI taxonomy): Eukaryota > Metazoa > Chordata > Actinopteri > Perciformes > Serranidae > Epinephelus > Epinephelus awoara. The sequence continues at coordinate 7,176,550 of CM069296.1, read as the reverse complement.
TAATTAAGTATAACTGAAAATGCTATGAATATTATGTATATACAGCCAAAAATAAATAAATAAATAAATAAAGTTTTGTTGGGGACTTATATTTTTGAATAAAGTTTTTCTTATGTGTAGTATTTGGCTTTACTTCAACACAACAGAATAGTTAACTAAAATCATGAGCAAGAGAAACTATTTTTCTAACTTTAAATAGCTGAATTAATCAGAGATTACATTTTTAAAAGGATGTTTTAAAAAAAGTTGGACATAATTGACTTAACTGCAAAACATCGTTATCATCAAAGGTTTATCATTATAAAGTTTTGTTTTCATCTGAGACTCCAGGGTCAGTAGGGGCATCATAAACAATATAAAAATGAATAGCTAAGCTGCCTTGTTTTCCTGTAAATGAGCAGTAATGGAGCTTCATGCTAACATTGAACCATGGGCGGTATCAAGAAGAGTGCGTGTGTATGACAGCTAATGGCTGATTTGGTTTACTCACACACACTGACGGACTAAAAGGAGTTGGGAGTTATGAAGCAGTGAGATCGACCAATAAAACCCACATATCTACCACACACACACATCCAGGACACCGTAGCTGTGCTGAGAGGTCCCTGTGAGGATTTGTTCTCGAGTAAGGTGGCAGATTGTTAGGTGATGAATGAGAGCAGGGAGTCAGGCCCTTCAAATGGCCCGTAAGCTGCCTGCATTGATTTTTGGTTCCTCGCGAACACTCTCTGGGGAAAACACAGCCATCGCCTACAGCGCCTGATGTACCTCCATCCAAAACGCACGCCCTCAAAAAAACACACTGGCCCTACTGCACACAGAGTGGGCTGCACGTGTGAGCTGACTGATATTGGCTGGTAATGTAACAGTCAACCTCTTGTGCAGGAACAAAAACACTTTAAACCTCCCTGGTTAGAGAGAAGAGTGCTGCCTGAGCTCTCAAGAGCTGAAAAACATTTTATGCCTTTGCATGCTTGATATTATGGAAAAAAATATGCTGCATAAATCCATGGTAGTGGCCTAAATCATATGAAAATTGAAATATATATTGCCATGAGGAGATCGCTATAGAACCTGGGAATACCTAATCATCAAGTTGATGATAAAATATCATCACTGAAAATATTTTGCTGCTGTATTAGCACATGTGTAAATATCTATGAATATTGTCATAAGTGTGAGGTTCAAATCCATGAAGCACATAGTTTGACATTCAGATTATGAGCTTGATTTGGGATTTAGTAAAAGTTGTACAACTCAGAAATCATTTGGTGAGCATTTGGTGACAGTCTGCCGGCAGCTGAGATGCTGCCTGACATATTGCCATCTGGAAATTGCCAATTTGTCCAGATGGAGATGCTATTCAGCATGTCCAACTGTGGTGTGATGCACTCCGGAGCCACTTGCAAACAGTTCATGGGAGGGTTTGGATTGGCTGACAGCAAGCGTCTCGGAAAGATGGCCATCTCCTGTCACGGCCAAATTGTAACAAGTGGCACAGTTCTGTAGGAAGCTTAAATATAATGTGTTTAAAATTTGCTGTAGATTAATTAAGGTGCCTCAGAGAAATGTGAGAAGGAGCTGCTGGATAGCCTGAGAATGGTGCTATAAAGGGAAAGGTTCTAAAACATGTTCGCATTGTGTCCAAAATTGTTCATTAGTCATTATATACTGTAGTTAACTATACACTGTGTTTGCTCATATGATGCCAGGATAAAACATGCCAATATGACAGCTCTCTGTCGAAGTGCCTTTGCCTTGGTGATAGCCGTGGATGGAGACGTTGTGAATTTGGGATGTCCATCGGCCCGTACTATTCTTGTGATATTTCAAGAATACCTTAAGGGAATTTCTTCAAATTTGGCACAAACATCCACTTAAATCAAGGATGAACTAATTAGAATATGGTGGTTGAAGGTCAAGGTCACTGTGACCGTTCGTACATCTCATTCTCATGAACTGGGTTTCTCAAGAGGGTCATGAAGGAATTTTCTCTATTTTGGCACAAATGTCCAATTGGACTCAAGAATGAACTGATTAGAATTTGATGGTTGAGGTTCAAAGGTCAAGGTTTCTGTGACCTCACAGAATATGATTTTGGCCATAACTTAGAAAGTCATATGGTATTTCTGACAAAATTTCACACAAATAGGATTGAATGATGAAGTGATGATGTTTTGTATCCAAAAGGTTAAAGGTCAGCTTCACCGTGACATCATAAAAACTTCTTCTGGCCATTATTCAACGTCATATCTCAGGAACAGAAGGAGAGACATTTGGTCAGATACTGACTAAGTGACACTAATCTTGGGTGCCCGCCTTGAAACTGTGCTGATTGTATAGATCATCTGTGCTGTTGGGGGGGAATATGTGTATGAAACATCCATGTTTTCAGAGACATGGATGTAAACTGTAACTACAACTTAACAGGTTTGCAGAGGCATACAAACGCAGGGCGGTATTTCTAGTTTATAGAGTTGCTTTTCATTTTCATTTTGATATCAGTAAATGTTTAGCTCAGACCACAGTGCTGATGGTTGTGTCTTTTGTTGGGTTTGCATAATACAGCACAGTAATTCCTGGGAATTACTGATAGCCTGCTATGTTTTATAGAGCTAAAACCGTTTGGGGTCAAATTGACCATCAAAGAACACGGATATGTACAAAATGTGTACTGGACATCGAAAACATATCATTATGTTAATTTCATGTTTATCCATTTTTTTACTGTTATATTAGGAAAAGACATTAATTATGGATCAAAAGAAAAGGTATTAGAGCTTTGAGTTAAGCATTAAGCATTAAAATTGAGTCAAAATTACCCTAAGCATAATAGAGTTTATATTAAAGCTAACTCAAATAACTAATGGAGTGTGTAGTTCAGCAATGAAAGCAGTGAATGGATGTGTGACATATGTGCTGTGGAGATGTCAACGGTGCAAAAGAAGCTGTAAGAAAATGAAGCACAGGAGGAAGCACATGGGCTAGTTTATATAGCTGGAGGGCACAGGTGAGCTTAATCAGCTGACAACCCTCCACTGGCAACCATTTGTCTGCTGAGGCTAGCAGGACAGCCTCCAAGACAGTAAGAGGAGCATCTCAATTTGATATTTTAATTTCAAGAAAGGTATAAGTCTTTTTTTTGTCTAATTAATGAATTCAATTCACTCTTTAGCTTCTAGTTTCACTTTCTTTAATGATAGTAAATTCTCTTGGGACAAGCATACCGCGCCGTCTGCGCTCTCATCACTTTCCAGCGTTCAAGTTGAGTGATGAGACGATCCTCCAAAAACTCAGCGTATTCTTTCCGAGATTGAAAACACAACAAGGGATGATGGTAATACTTCGGAAAGCTTGAAAACTTGTCACAGGGGATATGGTAGCTGAGGATGGAGGCCGGGGAGGAAGCACAGTGGTAACAGGCAGGAAGGCTTAAGGATCTCTTATCCTGGGCCTTAGCAGTCACACAGAGTACAAGCAGGGGGTCAACGGATCTACTTCAGCTGCTGATATGCTGTTGAGCTCAAGCTGGGATAGGCTGTGTGTGTGTGTGTGTGTGTGTGTGGGTGTGTGTGTGTGTGTGAGTGTGTAACTGCGTTGGGAAGTGAGGGCTTTGCATGCTTGGTTACTTTGCAGTATCACGATTACAGTGGTACAGATAAAAATGGAGAACAGGGGGGAATAAAAGGTTGGGTGATCATGGACTGGGTAGAGCCCATAAAGACTCTGCAGCAGCCCAGATATACTGTCAGGGGATGGGGGAGGGGTTGAGCAGGGTGAATGGGGTTCAGAGGAAGAGGAGGTGGGAAACCGAGCACAAGATATATTGACAGGAAAAAGAGGACGCCTGGAAACTAAACCAACTCTCTTAAGATCACTTGCACAATCAATGAGAGCAAGACACACACACACACACACACACACACACACACACACACACACACACACACACACCACAGCTTGTGTAGAAGGTGCCCGCACCTGCTGTGGCTTCAGGAAAATATATGACAATACTAAGCCCACACACTTTTGCTTGCAGTGAATATTTATGTAGACACAAAACAAACAATGGACAATAAACATAGCTTTGTCCAAGTTGACGCCCACATACAGGATTTCTTCAGTCTTATTTTACAGCAGCCATTTTAGGAAAAAAAAAAAAAAAAAAAAGTTGGCCTCTCTACAATCCACAGTAGACTACAACTTTACTGTGGCATGTTCTTATTATACTGCATGTCTTCTCCTTCCTGTCTCCTCAGTAGTTGTGGTAGCAGTACAGAGATGGCGATAGATGTGTAAGCTAAAACCTTTCTAAACATTTGCCATAGACTTGGCCCCAGTTCCATTCTACACTCTATTTCATTCAGCCAAAGTGACAAATTTTAGGTATTTAAAAAATGTGTTAATGTGCTGCTGATGTATTTTTCCACTGGGCAGTGCACAAAGGAAATGGAGTTAGATACAGTGAAAAAAATATCACAAAAGCACATTTTGAATGAGGGAAGTGATGACACAGCTTTAGAAAGGACAGAAAATCTTATTGCATATTTGGTAAAACATGTTCCTTTGTCTTTGTGAAGACGAACTGATGGTGGCATTCCAAATTTGCATTTTTATCTAGTGTTGTAGAACTCGACATTGGTTTTGGTCTTTTTTAAAGATCTTGTCTCAGACACCTCATTTTTACTTGGTCTTGTCTCAGACAAAGAGGACTGGGGATTTTATTTCAAGACCGGTCAAGACCAACAGTTGCGAGGGTATCACTTAATTGCCTGTGCAAAAAAAGACCTTTGAATAAAGATGATTTTGGCTCCTTGGTGTTCGTATTTGTTTGCCCATAGAAAACTTAGAAATTCCTACACATTAGACTCACCACTGCAATGCCTTTTGATTATTTTATGAAGACATTATTTATGTACACTTCTGTATATACACATAGATACAGTATAGAAATAAAATAGGCGAATGAAGAGGAATCGTCATTTGTTTCCTGTGGGTGGTTTTATTGGAGTGTGGAACATTTTATCCTTAGTGTTGTCATGCAGTGTGAGAATCCCGCTGGTCTGGTCTTTTTGCCGTGCCATGGTCTTGCTCTTGTCTTGTCTTGACCCCTCAAAGTCTTGGTCATGACTTGTTCTCAGTTTAGGTCGTCTTGACTACATCACTGGTGTGTATTCAATAATTCATATGTATACATATGTAGACACGTTTCCTCCTCAGTAAACTGTTTTCAGTTATCAGCTCAATAAGTAAGAAATGTCAGGCATTTCACTAACAAGCACATTCAACATCTTTAATCCACATGTCATAATTCTGTTTTATCATCTTGTAATGATGAGAAACACAATTATGACTTGGCACCTCATAATGAGATCTGTAGCTCAGATTTATTAGAAAACTATCGTAAATAAGAAAAATGATCTGATAACTATGAGATAAAAGCTGTTGTAATTACAAAAAAAATGAATCTTTCAATTATAAATGTTAAGAGATTAGTCTAAACATTATTAGTGTTTAAATTGAACCGTGTTGCTATAGAAACAGCAAATTAACTTGCAAACTGATGTGGAACCACAAGAAAAAACATAGTATATAATGTTCCTATTGTATGAGGGCATGTGGACTGGTCTGTGGGAGCTGAGACTGCAGAATAACAGTCTGCTGTCTGTGTGATGTTTTATGACTGTTGTCATAATGCATCCTGACAGCTGCTTAAAGCAATCCATATAAAAACACTGTACATAATTTATTACGTGTTATGTATCAAAGTATCTTCAGCACATTAATACATTATACTGCAGGTAGGAAATGTGTTGGAATATATTATGGGGTTATTTTGGTGTGTGTGTGTGTGTGTGTGTGTGTGTGTGTGTGTGTGTGTGTGTGTGTGTGTGTGTGTGTGTGTGTGTGTGTGTGGTCACACTCTTGTCATTAGAATGCAAACACTATAATATAAGTGATAGTAACTCTGTATTATTCTACAGGTTCCAGATGATCTGATTAGATTTCCGAGCACGTTGCTACATATTAGCATATTAATGACGAAAACTGATTTTATTCAAATTACTAAAAATCCTTACTTAAAAATACTGATACAATCTTAAATGTAGAGGCTTAATAGTATGCAATATATTGCTATAAGGCAAGGACGTTATAATAATCCAAAAGAGTGAATTAAGTGGCAGATGCTGACCCTTGTTCAACAAGTAATGCAGTAACCAAAGCCTCGGCAGTAAAACACTCGGGAATCACAAAATGCATGAATTACAAAATGTTCATCTTTGCTTTCCTAACAGCATGGCAGATTAAGAGGAGGTGACAGGAAAAGTGTGAAAAGTCCGTGAGACACTACAGTTACTGTGGTCTGTCACAGTGTTTGTAATTGCTACAGAGTGGAGTAGTACTGTATATGCCCTGTTCTGATACCTTGGATCCAAGGTCACCCTCTTGAATTCAGAATCTTCGGCCTTGTTAAGACGCATCAGCCTTGTTGATGATCTATGATTGAGTTGGTTTCTGCATCCTCATTTTCACACTTGCCACTTGCTGGTTGTCACTAAGCAAATTGCCAAATGGTCTGTGGAAAAAAAGAAATGTGAATAAATTGCAACTGCAGTGAAATATTGTATGGCACATATGGTTAAAGTGACAGGTGAAGCACTGAAAGGGTTTTAAGGCCCACGCATACCAAAAGCCAACCGTTGCGTTGCCTTATGTTGCCTGTATCTCGGCTAAAAAGTTGCACTTGAACACACCACAAAGACTACAGCCGATGGACAACCAGCACATACATTCTGCGCCTGTGTGAGAGGGATAACTCTCCACACCAGCTGACGAGATGACAGCAGTGGTCTGAATTTGTCATTCAAACCATTATGACACTATTATCCAGTTAGCACATTAACAACACAATCCAGTGTTGAAAGAACAGAGCATATTTACCATGCCGCAGTGAGCAATAACATAAACAAACTCGTGTAACTCCCTCTGGACATAAGCTGTTTGTTTACTTTCCTCACTTCCATTTCTCTTTGCGTCCGCTGAGCCGTACTGCCAATCAGAGTGATTTTATTCACAGATGGGTCCCGCTGTTGCCAGCGCTGATTCAACAAGCTGAACTGGCTAAAAAAAAAAAAAAAAAAACAGCTGACAAGGGCCAATGAGGGCCAGTGGTGCAAAGACCAAGGAAACAGCAATGTCTCTACTCATGGATGAGAGGCTCATGCTCATGACAGTTGTGACAGAAGTTAAATTACTGGTGTCCTCCTTGGCTGAGCTGTACTGTTAGCTAGCTCAGTAGTGCTGGGTGAGCTAACATGCATGCTTCCTTCTGCGCATTATTATGGTTGATGGGTTGGTAGAGACAAAATAGTTACATGTGGATTATCTTGAGTAACCGAATCATATTTTCTGGAAAGAGACAGTGCTGTTGACTGTCTTCAATTTTTTTTTACAGCTTTGAGCACCACACTTGGCAACATGCACCAACAGAATCTAAAATGATAAATGTCTCTGCAGGTAAGAGGAAAAATATGAATTCTTGATTTTGGGGCGAACTATTCTTTCAGAATTTAAGTCTTAAGAACTTAAACCTGCTGCAATCAGTCAGCGCTGAAAGCATCTGAAACTTCAGTTTCAAGTTTAAGGCCTGCAGCGATTGACTTGTAAGTTTTCATTTTAGCAGTCAAAGTATTTGAACTGTCAGTTCAAATGTTTGACGAGTAACAACTGAAAAGGCTGTCATGTCAAAGTTATGAAACTGATTGAAATGTCAGTGGCATGAAAGTGATGAAAGCAGCTGAACTGTCGTTTGAATAGAAAGATTAAGGCGGATGAAATTTTTGGTGATGCTGGATGCATTGAGGGGTTGAGGCGTAGTTGAAGAGTCAGCTGGTATGTAAGTAATAACAAAGTTGAAATCTCAGTTAAAGTGTAAGCGCTAAGTGCAGCTAAAGGTATACTATGCACTTACTGTTTGTCAAAACATTGCCAGCAAAAGTGAAATCCAACCCCAGATTCACTCTGCTTGATGATTTGCCTTTAAAGCGTTTTTTTTTTTATTACTTCCTCTTGGATGTGTGCTACTTACGATGGCACCTGGACCTGGAAAAGAAAAGTCAGGTAGGGGGCAGAGTCTTTGCAGGTAAATACACCACCACACAATTTAGGTGGACCTAAAGTGATGACTGAGAGGGATCAAGTCAAAAGTATTTTGCACCTGCAGAGACAAAAATATTTGTCTGTCAGAGCCGCTGTTGCTGTTGGTGAGTGAAAAAGAGTATGCCAGCTTTGCCCTCGGCATGAGAGTGCAATGCATGTCGGTGCTGTTTAGTCCACTTTAGTCCACAGGTTCACTATATATTATTTCCCTGTCATTTCTCCAGGAGTTGTAGTCCTGAAAGAGTTAAGTCTGACACTGCAAACCCAACTGACTAAAGGACTCACTAACTGGTCAGCAGTGCCATGAGTACCAGGTGTATATCTTGTAAATAATTCCCTGTCATCGAATTGTAAATATAGACACGCTGCTGCATTTTAATTTCCTGATTTGTTTTGTGGGTATCTGTCATAAAACCCAGAGCGGAGTTGTATTTTCATTTGGTGGTTAAAAACTGGAATGGGACTAGACTGAAAACAAAAAACAGTGTCAGTGGAATGAACTTTTGCTTTATTGTTTGTGGCCACAGTGTGACAGAGCTATTTTCTTTCAATTTCATAATTATACTGTAAGTCAGACGTGACTCTGGCTGGCACCCTACTTTATTTAAAAAGCAAACCTTGCATGAATTTGATTCCAAATCAAGACACTCTGGTAAGAACTGCTTACCTTGTCAATATGGACTTTAATACTGTATTGAAATGCAAAATAATCGAATTTTAAACGTGATTAGAAAATGCAATTTATTGTGATTAGCAACTGAAATTCAGCAATTAATAGCAATTTAAAGAAATAAATCTTTTGACTGCCCTACTATGTAGTGTTTTTGAGAATTATCAGTCGAAGTGGACGTGCTTGAGGTTAGCTGAAGTGTTTGTATAATTGCACATGGGAGAAGTTTGTCTTTCTGGCAGAAATCACTCCATCTTAACCCAAACCATGATCTTTTTCTTGAACCTTACCAAGAACACTTTCTTGGTTTTTGGCAGCAAGCCCTGAAACTTCTCTTTACAATGTTAAAATGTCAGTTGATGCTGAAGAGCTGAAAACAGTTGAACTGTCAGTGGCAGAGTAAATAAGATAAGTTGTTTCTATTGAATAATTCTTTAAATGAATTATATCTCACATTGTATACTAAGGGGTTAAACTGAACTGCCCCTATGTAGAGAGAGAGAGAGAGAGGGAGAGACCTACCTGGTGAAATTAGCCCTTCAAGGCTACTTCCACATATTGCCTGTGAAACTTAATAAAGGACATTCTGCGTAATTTTGGATTTCAGTCTAAGCGTCCTTTGGAGCTGGATGATGGAATAATATTGAAATTCTATATGCGGAAGCCTTTCATTAGATTTGGCCTTTCACATATTGACTAGATTGTTATGACCCATTTCCGAAACTTCTCAGTGTGCCTGCCTCCTCTCTATCACATTATGGAGAATGGCTTTGATCATCTCACAAATTCACTCCCAGTGTCACTTTAGTTTTAGAAAAGCAATACGGTCAGATAATTCATTTTAACTTTGTTTATGGGGCCATTAATTATTCTCCCTTTTTCCTTGACTCCAGACTATTTCCCTCTGACACACACACACACAAAGTACACACAAAGTGAATCTCAGTCAAATCTCTGTTAGAATTAAATGCTACTCTCTTTTGCCCAAGGGACTGTCATTATCTTTTATTTATAAGCAGCAAACGAAAAAGAAAGAACAACAACAGTAATAATAGTGGAACAATCCAGGAACAGTGCAACGAGGAGGTTTTGAACAAAGCAAGGTCAAAGGGATTTAGGGCCATGAAAATGAAATGTTTTTATTTCCACAATCCGGATCAGTGCTGTTTGTCTCGGCTCGTAAAACCCCCATCCCACGGACACACACACACACACACACACACACACACAAACATTCGTATATTCACCCACATGCACCCGCAATGCATTCAGGCACACAATGGTAAAGCACAGCCAGCATACAGATTAGGGCTTTGTGATGGACGATGCAGATGTTTTTGCAGTTGAGCTTTTGTACCAATATTCAATATTGAAAAGTCACTACTCAAATAAAGTATTTTACTCTTTCCATGCCAAATAATGATATCTGTTAAATATAGGTAAATCCACTAAAATGTCAATTTTATTATGCAGCATTACAATTCTCACTCAGAATAAGATTAAACAGATAGTTTAGATAATTTCAAGAGGGGTTGTGTGTGAGTGTCTAATAATGACATTGATGGGTTTATGTGGGTGTTGGTGGAAAGCCCGGTGAGTCGCACACAGATGCTAAACATTGCCTCAGCACCATTATCATGATGCTAGGGACACTCCCCAAGCGACATATTTTGATGTTCTGAGAGTGAGAACAAGCTGCCCATCTATGATCTCATCAACTCCACCTGACTCTACTGACAAAAACAGTCATTTTTGCTCACTGAACACAGGAGTTGCTGATCTACCGCTGCATCGATCGCTTGGTTAGTTTGTGTTATTGTGTGAGTTTGGTCTTTGGTTAAAATTTACCAGCAGTCAGCCCAGTGAAAGTATTTTTCCCAGTCTACAGCTGCTGCAAGAAGCACCAAAACATCTTTTGATTATATAGTTATAGTTTACTAAGAAAAACTTGCCACTGCATTAACAGTGGTTACAGGAGTTTCAAACCAGCCACAACTCAGCCCTGAGCAAGAGTGACCATTCTTTATTGACCAGTCAAAGGACTGCAGTATTTTTAGCTCCACCTTTTAGTACCAGATCTGTGTGCTAGGTACCCCAACAGACAGGTGACCAAAAATGGGGTTGGTAAGGAATGGTTCCATTGGTACCATCCACAACTTTTCACAATGAAAATGGAAAAATTGCATATCAAACTGAACTGAACTGCTTGGTGAAAAAGGGGCTTAACTGATTGAGGCACTGGTAGACCAGCAGCTCCTGCATTCAGAGATGTTATATTACTGTTTTTCTCAGTGGAGTCTGGCTTTGAAGACAGCCATATAATAGTGTCCCTGTTGGAAATCACTGTCTCACGGTAAGGGAAAGCTATGAAAATACTCTAAATATATCATACCAGAACTGCAATTGACTTTTTTAGGTGGCTATAATAGGTTTTACTGCTGACCTTGTCCACAGCAGTACATTGCTTAGCTTCTGTGTCAGACCCCAGCCTGCTGCTCCAAACGGGAGGCGTGCCGACTGACATCTCCTGTAGATAATACACTGACTATGGATAAGTATCTCATATATCATCACATCAAAAAAAAAAAATCTGGCCTATCCCTTTAAAATTGAATTACACTTGGTAATGTTGGGCTTCTGTGCAAGTTCTGGTGTTTGAGCAGAGTAATTATAGCCTACATTTTGTTCCACAGCTTCGTTCTTTCAATATTCTATAGTTGCATTTAAAATCCAAAGAAAATGTACAATATTTATACAGGATTTTATCCTCACAAGAAAAAATGATGGTAACTTGCTTGTCTGTAGGTATTGTGGCTAAATCTTAGCTGGATCTTACTGACTTTCCAAAGGGATGAAGTTTTGGACACAAAACCAGAACCCAACATTCATGAGCTACTGCATATATGATATATTCTGACTTCCCAAAAGAGGAATATCCAGAATCATGTGACTTTCTATCCTTGCTGAATCTGGGTTGACACTGACAGGACTTTGAGCTGGTGGCACACAGTGTCCTGGTGTAACAATGTCGTTAGTGATGTGACAGAGCTTGTTAGCAGATGGTGAAGTCACCTGGCTGCAGTGCTGTACGTATAAAAACACTGGAGCTGAGGATTTTTCTATCTTTTCCGTTGTCGGTTTTGAAAAAGCCGTTTCATCAAACCGGTCATTGGTGAAGTTAAACATTCCCTGCTTTCACATAACATCACCTCGGAGGAAAGTGTGTCTTTCTCAAATCATCCTGTTTTTACCTCTGCTGTCAGCAGTGAAATGACATCAGTCACCAACTGACGTTGCCTCCCGAGGCCCCGCCATGAGCAACTTAAATCAAAAGGAGAAAAGAAGAGAATGTCGGTTTTGAAATAGAGAAACGTCAGGAGCTGTTCCAGTAATGGTTGAGTCAGTGGTATTAATCAACCTCACACAGACACAGCTTATTATGTTCCTTTCTTTCTTTACGATGTGTGAAACTTTATATTCACTTATACAGACCAGGGACCTGATTGCACAGACTAAGTTCACTTCTTGCTCAAGGACACTGTGGCAGTTTATTTTGTTTTTTGCACAATGTAACGAAATATCCTTCTGTCCTTAAGTCCAACAGCACTATGAGTTTTTTAAGACAGGGTTGAGTTGTCTTGTAGGTTTATGTAATGTGTGAACTACATGGTGGGTACCTGAGGTATAAAAGAGAGAAAATGTGGTGGAGGAATAAACTGAGCCTCTGGAAAAGCCCATACACATGAACTCTTCTTTGCAACTTGTTTGCAACTGAACGTCATGAGAATTGCTGTGTGTTTCCTGCAACTTGATTAAAAGTTACATGTAAATAGCTTGCAGTATGAGGAAACTACGAAATAAAGATTTTGCAACTTTGTTTAGTTTTCTGCCCTGTATACATATTACATAACTACCAGCTATTGTTAGTGGCTGGTTGCTTAAACAACCTTAATGAAACAACCAAAGAAAAAGCAGAAGGCTTAGGAAGGCTATGCAATAAACTGCTGTATTTTTCTTGTTTATCACTGGCCAGCTGTCTGTAGCTACTGTTCAGCATTCACAGTGTTCAAGTGGTCCTGTCAGGCCTTTGTGTCACAGGACTACTGGACTTTAATATTTATATAGGTCCCACTTTTTAAATAAACTATCATGTAATCAAACCTACAGAGCCTGGCAGGCGTCAAGGGTAAAATGTTTTGTAAATCTGGAGCACAAATTAGTAATTTGTACCTTTGGTATAATCAATTCTGTGCACAAGCTACTTAATTATTAACTCAAATTAATAATTCATGACTTGGAATTACTAAATCATTCCCTCAAATGAATATCGTTATCACATTCATGCCATTTGTCTCCTTGACAGTCTGTGTTCTTTCTTCATTGTTTGCAGGCCAGTGTTGGTTGCTGGGTGTGTTATAATGCAGGGCCAAATCAGATGTGAGGTGTCAGATCATGGTCAGTCTAAATTGGATGCTTGTGTCTAATAGAGTTTTATATTGATTCATGACTGAGATATGTGGCTCTACTCTTTGGCTCTTAACACTTCGATCAAAAGTTGTTTTTCCTTGGTATTCACGGTAGTCACTTTTTGTTTTAGCTTGGCATGTCATACAGTTTTGTTAATTTCAGAATAAGTTAGGTCACTCATATATCATTGATCGGCCTGTCAATTGTACTATACTTTTTCAAGAACAGGATTTTTTATAAAAAGGAAATATACTATTTGAAATTCATTGTGAAATCTGACTAGTGTTTCTCATGTAAAAAAAATCCAGGAAACCAATGCCTTGAAAAAGGTAAGTAAAAATAGCTACTAGTATTAAATTGTGTTTACTTCATATCTAATTGTAGGGTTTACTTGATATTTAGTTGTATGTACAGTACATAATTTTGTTAAGTTGTTGCAACTTAAAAATGACAAGGATATTAGCTTGCTCTTTGTCAGTGTTAGCAACGCAAGTAAACCAGGTTAGTCTGACTTAACAGTTCTGATTACTCAGTAGAATTTAGGAAACTGACTACCTTAGATAAATAAGAGTGAGCACAACAAAGAATTATTAATCGCATGGTTATTTATTTTTTTGTTTTAACAAAACATTCTGAGCATTTCAAGACAAGGCCAGTGTTTGTGGAAACAAATGAAAAAAAAACCAACTTTTAAACTTAATACAGTAATCTGAAAACAAGTGCAACTATTCAGAATCTTCCTCGAAGACTTTAAGATTTCAACAGAGCTCCACAGTTTATCACAAAATATCAATATTCAATCAAGCTTAAGCCAACTTTAGAGCTGAATGAAACATTCCCTCAAACTATGCATAATGCATGTGCTTTGAACTGTAATAAACTTAACAACGCTGTGGGTGTTAACATTATGTGAGACTGTGCTTACTGTACTGCAAACTGATGAGTCACATTTGTATATTTTTAAACATCTTATAAAATCGAATTTGCAGATATCTCACCACATGCAAAATCCTCTTTGTCATGATCACGTTATGTCAGGCAAACTTACCCGAATTGCTTTGAAAGGACAGGTAAATGGGGCGTCAGTGGCTTAGTGGCAGAGTAGGCGCCCCATGTACAAGGCTCCTGCCGCAGCGGCCTGGGTTCAATTATAAGCGCGCAAGATATGTAAATGAAATTCTGAGCCTTAGTTCTGTAAAATTATATTTTGCATCATCAATGACAGCTGTAGAGTGGCACGGCTGTAATTTATGCATCTATTAAGTATGGTGAATTGCATTAAAGGATTTTCAGCAGAAAGTGGTGTACATGCTTTTGTTGTGGGCTACACCTTTAAATACATTTCTTTATGTTTTGGTGCATCTGTATCGTAAAAAAGGGCATGTAAAATTAGGTTCCAGTGACCACTGTTTGCATTGTAATTACAATGTACAATCAGTGGATAACTTCTGATGCTGAGGAACTGAAAGGTGAAATGAAATATGTTTAAATCTGATTATTTTGAGGAATAAGCAGATGTGATAATGAACAGCTTACTTATAAGGTCAATTCTGGATGTTTATACTCAGATTTATTTGACATTCATCAAAACTTTTTTACTAAACATTTACCTAATTGTGGCAGGGAATTAAATTTAGTGAATTAGAAAAAAAATACCAAAAACAGGGCCTCACCAATCATTAAAAAGAGAGAAACTGTATAAAGAGATAAATGTGAAAAGACAAAACAGGCCCTGAACAGGCTCAACATTAGATTTATGCTACTTCTCTCTGTGGTTGTGATTTGAAGCAGAGGAGCAGAAGACCAGCTTAAGATCTGTCTCAGTGTGAATTACATCACTTAGCAAAGCTCTGACACTGTGCTGCCTTCATCTCAAGTTTGCTTTTTCACCTTAAAAAGGAACTGTGGACAAACAGTTTGGAGTGGGGCGCCTAAAGCCAGAAACAGGCTGGCCTCTGTCAGTCAGAGCAACACATCTACTCCGATGATGATTGTTCAACTTAAAGTGCCTCCAACTCTGCCCACGCAGCCGTTTATCACAAACTTTTCCAACAAAACTCATCCCACACTCATTTGCAGTGTGTTGTGTCGAGGTGAGAGGCAACGAGAGGGAAGCGTACGGCAGCGTGGGTGCAGCTCCTCAGCAGCTCCTCAGCAGCCATGAATTCATCCAGTGTGGAAGCCAGCGTGCGTTCATAATAGCCTGACTGCTGGGGACTGGAGATATCTCTACTGCAGTTCTTCTTTTATTTACAGCGGTTTAGTATTCAGCCTTAATATCACAGAACCAGTACATTCTCTTCTTTTTTTAAACGATGAACCATTACAGCTCTGCTCTCTGGAGACATCAGTCCCTCAGTAGTGATTTAAATTCAGATTAGAGGAGATGAGATGAACTACCCTGTGTATCTTAGTGATGATAAACAACAATGTTCAAGTAATTGAACAGCCTGGAAAGGGGGGGGGGGGTGCAGCTCCCTTTAGACAGACCTGAGCCCCCCTGCTGGCTACAAAGGTTTGACTTTAAAGGTGTCACAAGAAATTGAAAACAAATTAAAAAAAAAAAAGAAAAATCAAATAAAGATCCAAGTGTGTGTGTGGCTCTGTGGCTCTGTGATTTTGTGTGTAGTTAACTACTGAAACTACAAACAGCTTTTGGCCATGAAAAAAAAAGAATGACTTTTAGGCCTCTGTGCTGGCGATAGCCATGGCCAGAGAGATAATGTTTTTGGGTTGTCCATCAGTCTGTCCGTCTGTACTCACGTTCGCACATCCACGTGTCCCATTCTCTCGTAAATGTGACCTTGAATCTGTCTCATTCTCATTAATACAATATGTCAAAAACACCTTTAGGGGATTTTTTCCAATTCGGCACAAACATCCACTTAGACTCAATGACAAGCTTGTTAAATTTGGCCGGTCAAAGGTCAAGGTGACTGTGACCATGTGTTTGTCTCATTCTCTTGAATGTGATATCTCAAATTTGGCACAAATGTTCACTTGGACTCGATAATGAACAGATTAGATTTTGGTCATCATAGATTGAAGGCCAAAATTACTGTGACCTTGCATCCATGTCATTCCCATGAATGCAATATCTCAAGAACACTCTGAGGGAATTTCTTCAAATTTGGCACAAATGTCCACTTGGACTTGGACAATGAACTGATTAGATTTGGGTGGTCAAAGGTCACAGAGACCTTGCAATTGTCTCATTCTCTTGAACTTGATATTTCCATAAGGCCTTGAAGACCTTTCCTCAAATTTGGCACAAACATCCACTTAGACATAAGAATGAACTGATAAGAATTTTGTGGTCAAAGGTCACGGTGACCTCTGTCACAGCCTGGCTTAAAAATGGTAACAAAAAAGGGAGACCAAATGAGCTGGCTAATGTAAACAATAATTTATTAATAAAAGAACATCAATTTAACAGAACAACATATTGTGTTCCATGAGTAGATCAGTAATGAAATGCATGCGTGAGTGTGTGGCAGTATATGTGGATAAAACAGAAGACCGAGAGTTATCCTCAGGCTGAGAGAGACAGCGAGACAAAGGAGGAAGGGGGTATTTATCCCCAGAGCACACACTGAATAGTCGGGTATTATGTATGACCTGTGAAAAAGTGGCCACTTATTGCAATAAACTCACTTATGTGGATTTTTTTTTTTTGCTTGTGTGTGGCTTTGCTGTGTTATATTTTGTCATTTGATCTTTTTTTTTACAGACAGTTTAAACAAGTTTTTCTTCCCAGGGTAGCTTTGCTGTAGTTCTGCTTCTTACAGTGTGACGTAAGAACTGGTGATATCACTTCTGATGGTTGCTCCTTGTTTGCTCAATTTTACACGTTCATCACATCCCGAATGTGGACCACGACAGTTTGAGAAACTGTATTTTCATGCATTTTGTTCAGCTGCATTCTTTTGACTTCATTTCAAAGTCAGCATCAACAACTTTGAGTGCCATTGTGTGTATCTCAGTTGTGGTTTCTTTTTGAGTAAAAGAAGTGGCTCACTCTGGCCTGGTCTACCTTTCTTTTCATCTACATGGAGAAATCAGGTCTGAACAGCTGCAAAGAGAAGCTTTTTGATGAGAGTAAGGGCATAATTTCTACTTGGGATCAGGGGGATGCTTGCCTCCTCACTTTTACAATTTCGTTGTGATTCATTCACTGAAAGACCACTAAAACGTGTCCTCTTACTGTCCAACCTCATAAGTCCAGGCGGGAGAAGCTCTGATTTGATCAAAATGCTCATCTGAGTTGCCTTCAGTTATTGTCATGTGCTCACGGCATTTCAGCTTTACAAGCAGTAGCAAGTGATTACAGTGTTGGTGGAGGTTGTTGGGGCTGTATGCAGCTGGTGATGAAGACTGCAGATTACTAAGGGATGATAAAAGTCCCCTGGTTGCTCTGCATTATCTGATGAAAAACCCCCCACAGATGATTCTCCTGAAAAGATGCTGGAACTGACCATCAATCACAGATCATGCAGGACAGGGCTCTATGTAGTAAAGATATAAATTATCAATAGTTATTGAGTATTGAAATTGGATGATAGTTAGAATCTTTTGTAAAACATGTTTTATGTAATATTATAATGACTGTGTTATCGATGCGTCATAATGCAGGATTTTGTGCTACACTAGAATTATATGGAAAGTTTGAAAACCAATTTAATCATAATTTATTATTTTCCAGAAAAGAAAAGAAATTCATATAAATGAAGAACATAATATTTATATTCCCTGTGTAGACTTGGCACACTATAAAGTATGAATTACTGTGACAAAGTACTGAAAATGACACTGATTAAATCAACAAAACATCATTACTGACACATTTACAGTTTGTAGCAGTTCTGCGAGTGAGTGAGCACTGGTGCCAGGTGTGCAGATGGGGGAACAAATCTAGAAACGTGTCCAGATGTGCAGCTATGCACTGCAAGCAATTAACATGTCAGATTTATAGATGGAGGCAACATGTTGCTGCTGTCAGAAGAAAAAAACCCAAAATACCAGCTCCTCAGGATTCTCAAGGGGAAAAAAAGCTGTCACTATTGCTTGACCAATGAGCATGCATGCAGAAAACCAACTGAGTTTATGCATCGAACCAACAGAATTTTCCTTACCTCATAGAGAGTTAAAGTGTCTGCATTATTTGGTACTGTCTGCTTCTGGAGATGCTCTTTAAAGTTAAAAATGAGAAATCTGGCAGTGCTAGAGGGGTGGTCAAGGGGTCACAACAATCATTGGGACTCATGAGCAGTGAAACAAGTACCCACATCCTTTAACAATGTAAAAGTGCTCCATCACAAGTGTCCTGCATTCCAAAATGTACTTAAGTGCAAGTAGAAAAGTATCACATTATAAAGTGTAATTTAATGATTTAAAAGTAAAAGGTACTTCTCTGCACAATGCTCCATTTAATACTCACCTACCTGCCCAGTCGCCAGAATAAAAAGAATAAAAAGTACCAACAGTGAAGTACTCAGTATGTAGAATGGCCCATTACAAAATAATATATAGTTTATTGTTGGATTATAATCACTGGGACATGAATGTGTTTTTCTCTGCAGTGTTGTATTTGGTAAAGGTGGAATTCATTCTAATTGCTGGGTAGTTCTACATCTAAAATAATGCATAACCATTTATTAGTTGATTGTTAATCTGAATCAAGCAAAGTAATAAAGCCGACAAATACGTAAAATGTACAATGTTTCCCTCAGATAGTGGAGTAACAGTATAAAGTAGCTTAAAATTGAAATACTCAAGTACAAGGAACTCAAATTGTACCGAAGTACAGTACTTGGGTACATAATTACACTCCACCACAGCATGAACAAATTGAATAACTATGTTTCCAACTCCAGTCAATGAATGTGTACTGATAGCAGTTTTATGTATTCTGTTTCTCTTCAGTATCAATGCTAATTATTGATAAAAACTACAAATATTTTCACCATCAGCAGTTTATAAGGTAGGGCCTATATTAGGGCCGGGCGGTATTCGCGGTGACAGTAACATGAGCCACGGTACTGCTTTTGTGGTTTCCTTCATACTGCAGTACTCTGCAGAATGGGGCCCGGCGGTCAGGCCCCGTCCCAGTACAGAGGCAAGCTCAAGCTAAAAAATAAAATTGAATTTGATTTAAAAAATAAAACCTTCACAGGGAACCTTTTTGTTGCCGTTTGCACGTGGGAATTATAAATGTGTGACACATCAAAAGACCTGTCCAGCATGAAACTACTCCAGTTAGCTCTATCATGTTGTAACTAAGACATCCGCTGGTAAAAATATTTTTTTCACAGACCGTTTATTTATTTAGCTTACGGCCAGTAAGGGTACACACATGTTGACAGAGGCGAGGTTGGTGATACTCATCTTTGATTGGCGGCTCTCCATTGTCTTTGATTGGGTACGGGGGACAACGCCTACTTAGGAGACTGGAAATGTATACCATTTCATACAATGGGAGTTATTGTCGGTGAGGAAGGATAATTAAAGGAGAAAGACATAAGTGGGACAATGGATCACATTATTGTAAGGAGCAAATAACAACAAAGCACCAACAAAGATGACAGTACCAAAAAAAGTTACCTGTTGTATATTTTTTTTTCTCATTTTTATCGTCTTATGTCATGATAAGAGTAATAACACATCTTATAGAAGCTAATGTGCACAGATTTAAACACAGGTGTGCCTTGAGATTTCAGCTTGCCCCTTGGTGTGCCTTGGGCACAAAAAGTTTGAAAACCAAAGGGGCGGTAGTAACATCACCAGCACCTTTCTAAAAAGTTTTTCAACTAGATGTGCTCAGAGCGGCCACACATAAAAGCTGGAGCGGTCTGAAAAAATAAATAGATAAAGAGAGCGTGGTGCTCTCAGGCACATGCGGCCCTTCTCTGGAGATCATGAATATTCGTACAGCATTTATTTCTGCAAGCTATGATCATCATCCTGAGGGCCAATAAATTAAATCATGCAATAAAGCACATTGAAGTAACACGAGTGTTTCATTAACCTTTCAAGTCATGTGTAACCCATAAAATCATACATAGCCTACAGACAGTTGCATTTTTCATACAGGAGTGAGATCAACGTGGAACCCAGAACAACTCGTATTACTTTGTTTTTCTTTTTGACTGAGAGTAAACAGAACGGCTTTGTCTGGGTTTTGGGTTTAAACTTAATACGAAGTTCAGCTGAAGAGAAGAGTAAAACACACAGAGCTATTGTTATTCATGCTTGGATCAGTGTTTGTCCTCTGCGTCCTTCACAGCACGTCATGTGGAGAGATGATAGAGGTGGGAGGTGCCCATTATCTGGGTGCATGTGTGAGTTTATTTTCTCTTCTTGGTTTTGCTTGTGTGTCTGTGGTTGTGGGCGGGAGGTGAACGCACTTGTCATGTGTGGAAGGAGCATTTTGTTTTTCAATCTCTTCACGCTCAGTTGGACAGTCAGATGGGATTAATGGTTGGCAGCGTGCAGAGTGACGGGGTCAGTGGGACACAGGACGGGGTGTGAAATCACTTCTCTGTGGCCCAGTGACACACAGCTGAGATGCCACCATCATTTAAGTAATTATAATTATGTATAGTTTGTGTTTTACTTTTTAAATGCATTTTTCAGTTAACAGTCGATTGCTGCTTGGTTTTGTTTATTTAGTAAGGACACACTGACAGTTAGTTTCCTACAAATTATTGGTTTTATTGCAGTTTTGATGTGAGATAGCACTGTTTCCAAGCATCCCGGGAAATATGGAAAACCTGGGAAGCTTTAATGAGAATACGTTCTACCAGAAGTAAGACCAAGTAATTATATAGCTACATAAGTTGCCATACAGTAGGTGCCACAAGCCTTCAAAATAAACTTTCATCCCACGTCCCCACAACAGCTGGCAGCTGAAACTGCAGCTCTGTTAAGGAAAGTTGAAATGATCTGGGCAACGGTCGTGATTTAAAAATGTTCTGAACACTCAGTTGTTGTTTTTTTTGTTTAGTTTTTTGGGTTTTTTTCAAAGCTCTCCAACTTTTAATTATTTTCCCTGTTGTTGCAGTTGAGTCCTTCAGGTTGTAACAAGGCCTTCAACTTAAGTCAAAACACTTCAGAATAAAAAACTATAATTTACAATGAAGTGCAAATTGTTATGCTTCAAACATAATACAATTGATGGTTAATGTCAATCCCTGGGTGTAAACAGGAGGGCTAGGAGGTGAGCTTACCATCTGCCATCATCAGGTTAAAGTTAAACTAAGAAGATGCCTCTGGGTTCAGATTGAGTGTAAAATATCCAACCCAAAACTGTGGTGAGGCAGTTTCAGCTGGCTTGACAGTTTGGTTTTGGACTGGTGTTTGGACTGGACTGTATTGGGAGATTGGCGATTGGAGCATGTGCATTTAGTGCGATGCAGACCCTTGCAGACATGGGAGGATGACGACATTTACGCCATGAACACGTGGATGCAGAAACTGTGAACTGGCCTTAACTTAACACTGGTTAGCTAACGTAGCTAACGTGAGTGGGCTAGCGTTCCAGTCGAGGGTCTGCTGTGATCCCACAGAATAAATTCAATTAACATGGTGCTATCGTACAACATAATGTTAGTTGCTCTGACCAGGCCAATGACCACATTTGGCTGGCATTACAGAACATGTCATAACTTTGACAGTTTAATCAAGGGAGCGTTAGCTGGTGACTCAGCCAAATGCATCGTGATTGCTTGTAATGATGGTAGCTGTTGAAAACATGAACATGTAGTGTCCTGCGAAAAGCCTTCAATTTTACTTAAATCAATTTTAAATTCAGACTAAAATGTCTGTGCCAAACATTTACGTAACTACAGACACAGCTCTGTGTTTAGTCAGGATTTTTTTTCTTTTTCTTCAACCACGGAAAACTTAACTCTTATTTGAGTTAAGTCGTAATGTCGACATTCTCTGCCAAAGTTTGTCATCAGTTAGCTGAGATAATACAGAAAATGGATAACCTTTGCTGCTGTCGCTGTCAGCAGGCAACAGACACTGTACTGTACACAGCAACATAGGGGGGCCGCAAGATGGCGAAACACTCAGAGCTGTCGCTGAATTCATCTAACGCTTCCTAATAGAGTGCGTGTGTGTGTGTGTGTGTGTGTGTGTGTTTGTCTGTGACATCGGACAGCTGTGAAATGGACTGCGACAGCGGCTTCAACCAGACTTACTGACTGCCCATGGCAAGCCAAGAGCCCTAGTGGCCTTCTGTCAACACACTCTCTCTTCCTCGCTATCTATCTCCGTCATGTTGTCTCACTCAGGACACACACACACACACACACACACACAGAGTTTTACTATATCTAATTAAGGCTGAGTGCTATTTCAGCTTCTTCAGACTGCATTTTTCCACCCACGTGTGCACCCACTTCAGCTTCTTCCCATTGGTCACACAGCGGAATGGATGTTCAAGGTGACAGGAGTCAGCACCCATGGGAGCCTATATCCAGTACATCCACAGGAGGCTATGTTTGCTTCCAGAAGTCAAATAATAATTCATGTTTTGTGCTTTCTAGTTTTCACAAATAAATGTCTTCATTCTTCATGTAGCTTGATTTCGTAATATGTCCACACATGTCATTTATTTATTTCTGCTGTTTCTTTGGACTAATTACAATTGTCAGTTATGCTGTATTTATGCTGTATTTTTTGGCTTTTCCGCCTGTCCATCTGTCCATCCATCCAGTTTTTGTGAACATATATCTTAAGAATGCCATGAGGAATTTTTTATTAGGTTTTGGTGGTCAAAGGTCAAGGTTACCATGACCTTGTGTGTCTCATTCCCATGAGAGTGATAGCTCAAGAACACCTAAGGGTATTTCTTTTTTGTTTGTTTTTTTAATTTGGCACTAAGGTCCACTTGGACTCAGCGATACACTATTTAGATTTTGATCTTCAAACATCAAAGATCAAGCACAATGTGACCTTGAATCGTCGAGATGTGTGTGAAGCATCCATGTTTTCATAGACATGGATATGAACTGTAAGTGGTAGTGGTTGTTTCCAACAACAACAATGCCGTTTCCCCTTTTGGGACATCACAAAATAAATAAATAAATAAAAAAATCCCAGTGATTTGAGAAAGAAAGCCAATTAGGATTTTCACACCATATGTTCGTCATTATATTTAATGAGGCTCTGAGTGTGGAAATCGTGCAATTCTGATTGGTTCATGAGCAGTTCATGAATAATTTCCAATCATGTGTCGAACATTGCCGAGGACTGATCCCTAAGCCTTGTGATTTTCTGGCCTTGCAGGGGGTGCGTTGTTATTTTTCTGACACTAGTGTGGCACTGATCATGCCTTATTATGGCCGGCGGGCACATTTCCCCAGCTCCTCTCTCATGTGTTGATGATGGAGCGCAGTAATTGGCCACGCTGAGTGACAACCAACGTCTCAGAGGAGATAATGAGGCAGCCATTTTGAGCGTAATGCTGACAGACACTTTGAGCAGTTAACACAATTAACTGCTGCACTGGGCAGATCACTGGGTAAATTTATTAGCAGGCTGATTCCAGATTACACATTCATGAATATTAATCACTAACTGATTACTGATTGAAACTAAGAATACTGAGTGAATTTTGGTCGATTTGGGGTGTATTTCCAGAGCTGAGCACTGAGACATTGGAAAGATAAATAGATATGGAAGAAAACGTTCCTTTTTTTTCTTTTTGGTGTCAGATTGTTATGACATACGCTCACACAATGCTGTGGCTTAATGGATTCAGGAACAAAGCGTACAGACATACTGTATGTCCTGCAATAATGTAAGGTAATGGGATGACTCTGGGTAACCTTGTTCAGGAAGCATAATAAACCCCCATATCCACATAGCAGAGTACATGCTTTGCTTCTCGTTTCTGTCTTCCTCCCTCCTCTACTACGCCTGTCTTCAGTCCTCAGTGTAACTGGATGAGCTCTAATGGTGATTTTTTTCAGTGAATGATTTCAGGCCCATGCGGATCATTATACTGCCTGGTTCAACTGCATATGATACATAAATCACAAATCACCACTGTTGAATGCCCAAAACGCAAATAGAACTTCAGCTGGTTGGCGGTGTATTTTTGGCATTATCCACATAGTTGCTTTTTTTTTTTTTTTAACCCAAGTGCTCAAAAATGGGCAGCAGGTGGAAGAGAATGTATTACTTTCATTTAGAATCATAAAAGGCACCAACACTGACAGAAAACAAATAATTAGAGAGAATAAGGAAAGAGAAGCCACTTAAAGTCCAGATAAAACTGCATTATGAAATGGGGCGTAGTGGATAGACCAGGCGCCCCATGTACAAGGTTGCTGCCGCAGCGGCCCGGGTTCGAGTCCAGCCTGTGGCCCTTTGCTGCATGCCACCCCCTCTTTCTCTATCTTCCCCATTCACACTTGGCTGTCCTATCAATTAAAGGCAAAAAAAAAGAAAAAAAAACTGCATTATGAAAGCATCTAGCTTCAGTATTGTGATGTATTTTTGAGTGAAACATCATGGGGAAGCGGAACGATTTTGATTTGATCAGTGAGAATGTCATTAGTGAGGCCCTGATGGTGTAACACCGATGGGATCCATGAGGGAGAGAGAGAAATAGTCGTTTGTGTGCTTTATGTGCTGTTACATGCCTTGTGCATAATCTGGAGCTGTCACAGATTCCACTTTCCTCAAAATGAACACATTCTAGCCAAAGGGCCTTTGGTGCCACCAGAAATGTTTCATAGGGGTGGCCAGATGGGGCCAATAAAAATCATGGGTTTGCACATCGAAACTAAAAGCCATAACTGAATTTCATGAAGTTGTTTTTTGCGGATAGTTTTAAGTAGGGATGCACTGAAATGAATATTTGTGGCTGAAGCCAAAGCTGAATAAAATAAAACGCTTGGCCGAATACCAAGTACTGAATACCGAATACCGTTTTTTAGTTTTCCATTCGTTTTTGCAGATGAACCCCCCTGCAGATTAGTGTTGTCACAGTACCGAAATTGGGACCCATGGTACGATACCAGTGAAAATATGATGGTTCTGAGTAGTATCACTATACCACAGCGAAAATGAGGCAAATGTGCCTTTTGTCATTTATAAAAAGATAAATCACTTTTCTATAATACATCAATGATATTTCAGTGGAATAAATTACTCATTAATTTATTCATACTTCAAAAACAGCATCAAATCAATAAGTGATTAACATAGGGGGGACTGAAATAAAATAAATAAATAAAATAAAAATCAACCAGCCACCCTCCTCCCCTGACAAGTAAAGAACAGTCCCTTCATAAGTAAAGAACAGTCCCTAAAGTGCGGTGAGGTTTGTGGACCGTTACCTGCCACAAGAGAGAAATGTGAACGGCTCGTTTCTCCTCTGACACGCCACATACCTATGTTCGGCTGGCTCAGCTGTCCAGGTACTACTGGGCAGTCATGACACGAAGAAGAGGACATTATTGGAGCCGGACTTCTCCGTCGCCGGTAAGCCTATGGCCGCCGTATCTGACAGGAATACATTCCTGTCTGTGTCTGTGACCCCCGTTAAACCCACAACCAGCGGGATTCGCCTTTCGTTTCTGCTGCTGGTTGAAATCTGTACTCACACAGCGTGCTGAATGATTTATTTTACTCGCACAAAACTATTTTTAGTCGCAAATGCGAGTGCAGTGACGGACACAGTAAAATATCGCCACACTGCCGACATTTTACTCCGTCCGTCACCGCACATGCTGCTATTATTCGGCCTTGCTTTTCACTTATTCCACCAAATACCGAATGTGTGTTTTTGTGCAATATTCGGCCGAATATATTCGGTTACTGAATATTCGGTGCATCCCTAGTTTTATATGAGAGTTAATGAACTGCATATAGTTTGTTATTGTACAGTTAATATTACCAATCATCTGATGTGTACTGTGTCTGATGTGTACCAGTACTGGTGCAATTAATATTTTAAGTTCTACAACAATCCTGTTTTAATGTTTTGTGTATCTATACGTTAGGTGATTCATTGGCTGGTTGTTCTTTACAAAGACAAATACACAGCTTTAATTTGAGGAAGTAGACTGGGGAGCAAAACATTTACTGAGAACAAGCCTTAGGGGAGACTTGTTGAGACTTGAGACAAAATTTTGCCCAAATTTGGAGCATTATTTATATGCCGACATGGTTGCCACCATTGGATGCCATTTCACAAGAAACCACTACCTTTATGGTAAAAAAAAAAAAAAAGAGCATGCCACAGCCTCTTTAAGACTGTAATGTTGACAAAAACCCTTTTTACGTAGAGGTTGTGCTATTTGACCACTGCCAAGTCCCTTTTTCCCTTCGCATTTTTACTCAGAACAAAACAACGGCGACATTGTTTTTCTTCATTGTGTGACTTTAGACAGCATGCTGACATTGTGGAATCAAAAGAGGCATCTAGCCTCTAGTGCGCAATATAACATATACTTCGGCAGCATTTTAAATACTTTAACAATGGCATAACATGGCAATAATAATAATTTACCCATCCTGTTATATGGCAACTGATTTTGTCCTCTGCTTGGAGGGTAAGGACCTCAATGTTTTCCCAATTTGCAACACTGTCAGCCACTGGTCTTCTTCTTTAACTTAGCTGCTAACTGCTAGCAGCTACTTTTTAAATCTCCCACCATGGGTTGCTGTCACCATTTCAGGACTTATATGACAGCTTAAAGGCGGTTTTCCCCCATTCTGCAATAAAATTTTTGTTTATTTTATTTTATTCTGTTTTATTTCATCTTATTTTCTTTTATTTCATTTTATAATGTCAAAAAATCATAATGTTGTCACTCTTTTAATATAATGGCTGTCATCTCCATTCTCCCCCGGAGTAAATTTAAAGATTTTGCTCCCAGCCATGAAGGGGTTTTATTGCGACTGCCACTAGAAAAGAAAACGATACAGAAAACCCTTTCTGAGGATAAATCAACCACTGACAGGACTGATTTCTGTCTACTGACCACTCCAAATGGAGAGACGGCAGTCCAGCTGAACATATTGAGAAGCAGACGATAAAGGAAGTGCTGCCATAGTGAGGAAAGCCAACATTAGCCAAGATTAACTGTCCACTCAGGTAAACAAAGAGACAGGGGAGGGGAGGGGAAGACATTGTTCTCTCATCTGAGATTCCTGTTGCTTTTGTGCAACTTCCATCACAGATTGTCAGCAACTCTCAGGAGAGAGAGCCCACTCTTCATCTCTGTCAATTATTTACTTTGTAAATACACCTGGCTGCCGCTTCTGACCTTTGAGAGAGTTTGAGGCTTTTCAGTCAATTAAGAGCCATTTTTGAAGCAGATGCGATGCCGGCGACCTCGCTCACTTCTCACTGAAAAGCCTGCCACGATTCCAATTTGCAGCATAAACAAACCCGAGACTGTATGGAAACTGTATGACTAAAGATCACAATTATGGACTGCAAGCCTCTAACGACAAAAGCAACTTTTTATACACAAAGGGAAAAAAAACAGCTTTGGGGGAAATTTGCTGTCAGAAGAAATGTGACAAACTGAAGAATAACAATGAAATCAAGGTGTGCCTAATGAGACGAAGGACAGGAGGGAGGCTGGGGGAAGAGAACAGAGAGCGATGTTTCATGTTCTGTCCAGGAAAATGAGACGCATTCTTGCCATATGTCCATCTCCTACAATTAACCGCTCACGTCAGAGAAGGTCTCCTCAAGCGTGGAAACAAGGAGAAAGAAAGGGACGGAGAGCGGTGTGCTGCCTTTCTCCAATTGGCAGGAAGCTTCCTCTCAGCAGGCACTAAGAGATCTTCTCTCCCTGCACTGATTCCATCAGGATTACTGAGGAAATGGCAGAAATCAATGCACTGAGGAATTGGCCTGTGTGTCCAGAACGCCTGGATTCGCAGGAGGAGAACCAATCCAGTGAGGCGGGGGTATTAGCTGTAATCTCTGGACGCAGCCAGCGTGAGACTCTCCATCACCCTTCTCTGCTTTCATATCCTCACCTGCAGTGAAAATGCACAACAGTGTTGTCCACTAGCTGAGGGACACATACATGTAGACTCTACCTTAATCTGAAGAGAGGTTTTACAGGATGTGTACTTTTTGGAGACTTGATGTAAGTCATGAATTACCTGCCCACATGTCTGCGTTCTCTTAATATATAATTTGTGAGACTCAGCATTACAGCCTTCCTATATACATTCCATGACTGCTTCATTTTACATTTTTGACTGAAAGCAGCACAGTATAGCAACAGCAGATTAGAAAATCATTGTCTCAGTTTGCTAACTCTTGCTATTCCTGTAAAATTCACCTGAAAAATGCCTATCCAAGGTTTACCCAAAGTAAATTGAAAGCTGTGATTGAACCGTTTAGAGTATGCACACAGTGGTGCTGTATAGGGGAGAAAAGTTAGGACAACTGACCTATGGCTAAGCCACGCCCCCCTCCACTCACTCAGACAAACCATCAACATTCAGTGACCCGGCGCTATGGCAGGTGTCACAGTACAAGGCATTAGGCAGCAGGCAATTGATGATTTTTGGAGACATAACCAAAAACCTAAACTATGCATTGGAGGGATATATTCATCATTTTATTGTTGAGAAGGTCGATGAGAAGCTTAAACTACAAGCCAAAATTCACAGGTCCCAGTGTAAGCGTGATAAAGTGCATCTCGTTGCCGTCACCATCGAAGACGACAAGATAAAAGATCAGCATTGTTCCACTGAAGTTAAGGTTTTTGGCTCAGAATATGACCAAGAGTGTCTCTCCATTAGTTTGGTGCTACAGTATTTACACTGAATCATTCAGCATAACGTTTGCCAACCTTTGTTATCTCTGCCATTACAGATAAGTTAATGAAGCTAAGCTCCAGAAGTTAACGTTAGCTTAACTAGAGCTCTATGTACAACAGCTAACAATGTTGTACAATCACCAAAGTACAAAACTAGAACAAAATAGGCGAATGAACTCCCAGCAAACAAGGTGACATGATGAACAACGCAGCTAGGAGCTAACGTTAGGCTAACTAGCTAACGCTAGCTAGAGATGTTAAAGATAGCTTTATATTTCTTCCCAGCAAAGACTCTATGTTGCCTCAAACACGATGTTGACTTAGACCTTAGAACAGATGTAGACATCCTTGTTAATCTTATTCACGTTGAGTTGATGTTTACCTGAAGTTGAAGTTGCGTGTACCCCATGGACACCGTTTCACCATTGTTAAATTTCAAATCTCTGAAAAAGCTCATAAAACCGAACAAAACTGACTTTCTGTAATGCATTGCAATGAACGTCCAGGCAGAGCATGTCCGAGTGTATGGGAATGGCTATACGCACTGTGATTGGTACATCGTGTTTGAGGGCGGGGCTTAGCCATAGGTCAATCAACAATAGGTAAAAATTAATATAAAATTATTAAACCATCATCATTAAGATTTTTTTTTCAAATATAGTAAATAAATTAATGATCTCTTTGTTTTTGCTTGTTTTAGGCAGTTAACAAAAAGTAAACATCCATATTGACTGACCAACCCCCCTGTATCTGCATGAAATGGTTTGGTCCTGCTTCAGCGCACTGACGGATGGTGACAGATTTTAGCAGTAGTCAGCACTTGCGCTTCAACGCTACAGTTATCATCACGCTACCTCGTACTTAAAGAAAATTCGGTTTTCACAAAAGGACAGAGAGAAAGGAGAGAGAAGCAAAAGAAAGGGTGTCAATATGTGAGCCAGTTTTTCTTCAAGAAAGGTGGGTAGCCTATAGGCTGTGAGTGGTAGAAATGAACCTGTTAGCTTATGTCCACAGTGAAATAAGCTAGCTACAGACTAGTGTTAGCCTACACTCCTTTTTACCTACATTTAATCAGTGCAAGTAAATGTTTAGCAAGATAACTTATTCATATTAAATCAGTTGTTCCTGCCCCTTTTACCAGACTCAGCAACAGATGAGTCAGAAGCAGCAGCCCTGTCTGCCCATAACTTTACCCCTCCCCGTCCCAATGAAGAAGGTGAGCAACACTGTGTTGAATGACGTGCCAGTTAGCATCATTGCAGGGAGTCTGTGGGAATTTCTCTCTCTCTCTCTTGCTCTTTTTTTTACCATTACAAAAAGAAAACAATTTTTTTTTTTTATGACAGAAATTCAAACAAATTATTTTTCCACATAATGATTATTATGAAACAAAAACAGCCTACAACTGTCTCTACTGGATGCTGGACAGCTGGAAACATTAAGTAGCCTAACTCCGCCTGTATTAAAGTTACAGGCAACATGTTACAAAATAATCCAGTTAGATGCTTTCATTTAGATTGAATTATGGCCGTTAAATGACTTCTATAGATACAGACTTATAAAAAATCTGCTGTTTTTATTATTTTGAATTGATGATCTTAATATATTTTTGATTGAAAAGTTAGTGTATATTTAAGTTGGTTTTTTTTAAGTTTTTCATTAATGTTAAGAGAATTTTCCATTTTGGGATTTACAATAAACATTACATTTAGACTGTAAAAGATGGCCTTTGGCACATTATTTATGGCGGCTTTTCATCTTTCAACAAATAGTGAATTGCATACTGTATGCAGACTGTTGCATGCACAACTCACTAGCAGTAAATATTGTACTGGTAGTATTGAACTACAAGAAGCAAGACACTGAGGACTTTTGGAGTCAAATCAGATGAGCTCAACTTTAATTCATCTTGGCTACCTCTTCTCTCAATTTCGCAAAAACTTTCCTACCTGGGCAGCTGTGGTTCAGAGGTAGAGTGTGGCGGACATGTGGGCAGGTAATTAAGATTGGTGGTTCGATCCCTGGTTTCTCATACACATGTTCAAGTATCCTTGGGCAAGATACTGAAGCCCAAATTACCCCCCAATGGATGTTCCATCGGTGTGCAAGAGCAGCACACCAGCAGTAGCAGGTGGCACCGTGTATAGTAGCCTCGGCAACTAGTGTGTGAATGTGTGTTTGAATGGGTGGATGTGATATGAAGTGCAGAAAGTGCTTTGAGTGGTTGGAAGACTAGTGCAGTCCATTTTACCATTTACAAATCCAAGGTTGTGACCTTGTTAGGCAAGTGGATGCCTCTCAGGGATCCGTTGTGGAATGAAGTCCTTTTCACTTCAGCTTCATAAGAGGACCCAGCATGTAAATAAGACATTTTTTTTCAGATATTGGAGTCTTTTCACCTCTGATTGGGCTAAGCTTGCAGTTTCCCCTGCTTCCACACTTTGTGGGAGGGGGGGTTAAACACATTTGAAGACTGACCTATTTCTTCACTAGATACACAGAGAAGGAGACTACATCAATCTCCCCATCTGATTCTGGGTAAGACAGAAAACAAGCATATTTTCTGATGTCACAGTGTTATTTTAACAGTTGGCCACACTGACTAGTTGATCTTACTTTAAAAAAAATCTAGGAAACCAATTACCATGAAGAGGTAATTTAATCAGTCTTCGTTGTGCTTACTTTATTTTTCTACAGCAATCAGTTTCCTAAATTCTTCTTAGTAAACACAACTGTTTAGTTAAGTTAGACTA
This sequence comes from Epinephelus awoara, assembly GCA_035609425.1. Classification (NCBI taxonomy): domain Eukaryota; kingdom Metazoa; phylum Chordata; class Actinopteri; order Perciformes; family Serranidae; genus Epinephelus; species Epinephelus awoara. Next base: position 7,144,691 of record CM069296.1, on the reverse strand, counting down.
ACTTGGTTTAACACTTTAAAAGAATAAGTTCATTTCACTTGACATTTTTAAGTTGCAACAACTCAAAAATAAATAAAAACAACAACACATTTAAGTAAACTTAATAACAAAACTTAGGACCAATAGTTATATTTACTTTCCTTTTTCAAGGCAGTTTTCTGCATTTTTTCAAATAAGATGAACTTGTCAGACTACAGTGCAGAAATAGTGTAAGGAAATTAAAACCCAGGAGAACTTAATAACACATAATACATTCAGTAATTTTTCAAACTTGCTGTCTGATTCCTAGCAGGCCTTTTGGGGGCCTGAAGCAGAATTTGATCATTGATGGCCTTGCAAGACCATCATACACAAAGCACTGTGAGGTCTTTGTTGTGCCAAAGATCAATGCTGATTACAGAGCAGCTTAATTGCTGATTCACCCACCAGTTAATTTGAGTCCTGGAAGAGACTTAAGACCCTGCACCATGTCACTGAAAAATGACTGGACATTGTTTAACTTTTACAAATCATATAGTACAAGCTCTTTTGCATTGCACTAGTCGGTCTCGGCAACCTCTTAACACATGCAGCCAGTGCAGGAGGGAGCATAATGGAAACTTAAAGACGGAAGTAGATTTCTAGGTTCAGTGCCCTTTTGTAAGTCCGCCTATTCAGCACACGCCATTAGCCAGGTGTGTGATTGAGGTTAGCGCTCTAGCAGTCATGCTAGTCTCCTCTTTCCTTCCCTCCTTTACCTTTGCACCCCCCCATACTGCTGCTTTCAGCAGAAATTAGCTGTATTAAGGCAATGACTAATCGCTTCACGTTCTCCCTTCCGCTGCATTTGCCGGCCAGGCTGCGGCTGTCTGGATCCATAGGTAATGCTAGCCTTATACGAAAGCCAGACCACCTCAATCAATAGCCGCCCCTGGGCAAGGACGGAGATGGAAGGGAGGGGAAGGAGAACAGGATGCCGCCTAATTCAATGAAGTAGACATTACCCGGTGCTTGCAACGCGCCAGGGCATGAGTAATCATAGACAAATTCATTTTAGAGCCCAGGAGCCCAGTATTGCTTTCAATTAAGGGCAGAGTTTAGAGCAAGAGGGGTGCATATAGTGGGAGCTGGTGTTAGTGGGCAGGAGAAGGAGGGAGACAGAGGAGGAGAGATCCAGTCAGAGCTCGGATCAGTTTCTGTTGACATTGCCAATTTGTAGGCGAGGTCTTCTTCAGGCATTTATTACAGCTGCAGCAGTCGGTGTAATGCTTGACTAACCAGTTCACTATGAAACATACACAATGATCCATCCGTAAGAGGCTGGTTGTTGTTGTTTTTCAACTAATGGACACTAAGTAAATTATAGAATGTTGCTGATGGAGTGGCTAGAAAACAAATGCTGAAATGAAATAAAATGTGGAAGGAAGTTTTGAACTGGTAACAGTGCTGCTCAGAACTGACAAAGACTAGGAAATTAATCACAGTGACAAATTTTGCCGTAAACTTACAGTAAACTGCTGGCAGCAGCTGTAGCTGCCAGGATCCTACCGTTATTTTACAGGCTTACTACTGTGATTTACTTACTGTTAAATTTATTAGAGTAGAATGTGAGGTTTAACCTGCTACACTGCCAGTAATATACTGTATTTCTACAATGTTGTTTTTGTAATCTACATTTTTAACAGGTTTTAACTGCGAGTGTTTCAGTACACCAACTGTAGCCAAATTGATTTGCCAAAGCTACATTACTTTGAGGAAATATCTTTATGTGGCATCATAGCCCCAAAGACAAATTGATAAAATATATCAGCTCCACATCTACAGTGAAACAAGTCCCCATATCACCTTGTGTATATTTAGTTTCTTGTTTGAAGAGTTTGTACTTCAGACAAAAGGAGGGGAACTTTTCCTGATGTTTCTGATTGCTGTGAGCTGTTGGGCCGACTATACCTTGATGTTTTATTCTTTCACTCTTTGAAATTGGCTCGACAGTGAGAGTCAGTGAAAATGACTGTGTATGTACTGTATTTTATAACCAAAAGCTTATGAAAGTTCTTATTATAAACCGGAGCATGGTTGAATAAAAAGAAAGGTGTCTGTGCTAAACATAATGGCAGTGTTCATATGTCCTGCAGCTGTCAACGTGATAGTTACGGGTGTTTTAGGTGCTTGGGGGTTAATCAGCTCTGCGGGAGATACACATTTACATGCACCCACGTACACATGACACTGGTTGTATGTATGAGCACAAAAATATGTCACTGTTTCCATGGCATTGACCTCATCTGCCCTTTTTTTTCCATCTCCTCGTATACCTATCCAGCTCTCCTCTTCACACTCTTACAATGCATCATTTTCCTCTTTTGAGATTTAATGATTTTCCATAGCTTTGTGTTTCATCGCATCACATCCTGTACATCAAAAACGCTTTCATAAAAAAAAGTGTGGGCATGCGACCATTAACATCCCCACCGATGCAGTCATCCAGCTGCCATCAGACATGCATATTTATGGATATTGTACACTTGGACTGATGTTCATGATGTTTCAGTGAGAGAATAAAAGTGAGTGGGATGTAAGAGGTGGCATTCATGCATGAATTCCTATAAAAATGCTATATAAACAAGAGCGCATTCAGAAGCACACACCTCCACCAACGCTGGACAATTCTCCAGCAGCGCTTTTGTTTATCAGTAAATAAAACAGTTGTGGAGGCTGCATCTTTTCAAGTTGTTTTTGGATTTGATTTCCAGACAAAATGGCATTAGACTCTCTCACAGAAAAGCAATTTAACTGCGTTTCTGCTCGAATGCCAAACTCTCCCACCAGCTCTGGAACACAGTTTTGGAGCCACTGTTGTGGTTAAAAACATGTTGATTTATCAGGAGATCACTGGAATCTCATCAACTTATCCGTCTTTAACCTTCTTACCACTACATTACTCAGAAATAATAAGGCTTTCTAAGGTAGAGCAATCCCAGATATGGAACCTTTGTTTTTAACTATTATTATGACCGGTAATACATGCGATATGGTCTTCACTCCTCAACATGAGGAATCACTACAATCTCTTAGAAAAACAGTTTGTACATGTTTCAATATGAGACTCCAAGAAATGTCTCATTATGTGTTTGAACACATAAATCCTTTAGACACTGTTTTAAAGCCCCTGAAAACATGGTTTTAAACATGAACAGGGAAACTAAAAGCTCGCTAAACTTTAGTAGCATGTCTTTCTCTTGTAACAACCTAGTTTTAGAGGTGCAGTTTTAAGGATAAATGTGTAGCCTTTATTCACCTCAAATGAAGAAAGATCCAGGGATCAGTTGCAAAAACTCTTAATTTCTCCTTAGCTGAGGGACTTACACAGTTGCACAGAATCCCTGAAAAGTTTTCCGTAGTTAAGGAAAACATGAACTCACTCGCAGTGTTGAAAGGGATTTTACAGCGCTACAAGTTTCCATGGAGATTGTTTGTTTGGACTTAGGCTTGTGATGCCTGTTATCGTCTCACAAAGTTGGCTTATAGTTAGATAGTGGAAAAAATGGCAGAGGAAAAAAAGACAGGAAAACCACATTGGTCAGGAGAGAAAGAGATTACACATCACAAGGAATATAATCATAAAAAGCACAAACCACGAAGTAAATTTGATCTCCACATAACAGAATAGAAGTAATTCAGTCAGATCTGAAGTGTTAAATCAAAAGTGTATCCATTGGGGTCTTCTAGTTGCAGAACACACTTTGCAGGGTGCGTTAGGTTGTTATGTTACAGTCAAGACAGAGTCAAAGGTTGTTGTTGTTGTTGTTGTTTTTTTACCTTGCTCTGGTTGTTAAGGTATTTTGTGCAACAGTGTAAGGATTCCTTGAGTTTAAGACCAAGACAAGGAGAAAACCAAATTTACTTGAGCATTTTAAGGAAATCTTAAGGGGAAGACTTCAGAGTGTTTTGATAAAGAGCAACTGATTTCATTATCAGGAAACTGGAACTAGGCATTAAGGGGATAGTGCACCCAAAAATGAAAATTCAGCCATCATCTACTCACCCATATGCCGATTGAGGCTCAGGTGAAGTTTTAGAGTCCTCACATCACTTGCGGAGATCCAAGGGGTAAGGGTGTAGCAGCACAACTTCACCTGAGCCTCCCTCGGCATGTGGGTGAGTACATAATGGCTGAATTTTCATTTTTGGGTGCACTATCCCTTTAATGGAAAATCTTAGCTGAAGGTATTTTGTGCAACTGGCCCCAGATCTTTATTTGAGACATACTTTGTAATTTCTCATTTTTAATGTTTTTATTGACCATATGTCAGTAAGAGGCCTTACTGTTAACTGATCTGCTCCCATGTGGTGTTTGCTTTTGATACAACCTCAACACTTCCCCCATTTACTTTATACTCAAATGCTCTTGGGGGTTCAGGGGGCAACGTGGGGGTATTAACTCATCAGCAGAATTATTCTCAGTGAAGGGGCAACAAGAAGCTTAGTTTAATAAACAGCAGTTTAACACAGAAAAAAACAACAAATTGTCATAATTACTTCAACTGTGACCCCCTACCACGTATGTAAAATTGCATAAACCTACAAAACATGCAGGGTGACCTAAAGTGCCATGTATAAACATGCCTTTATACAGTGAATACAATATGAAGCTATTAAAACAGTAATTATCACAAGATTCAAATATTTATACATCATGGATTCATTTGATGAAGAGTCATGGGCCATTGCTAACAATGAGCTTATCATCAATGTAATGTGCTGTTAATTAATGTTAATGTTGCCTCTAGACAGCAACACATAAACCCAAATTACAGGCTTTAACACATTCCATTAGAAACCTATAAACTATGTCACAGATGCTATGGTTTAAAATCAAGAACATAGGAACTATTATTATTATTGTTATTGTTATATATATATATTAAAAAAAGCTGCATATGAACAGTTATATCTTAGCTACAGAAAGTCTAGGGAATCCGAGACTATATTTACATCCTCTCTGTTACTGATAAATGGAGGACTGGCCCCTCCTTTATTCAAAATCATTGGCAGATTTAAAGGCTAATGGAGTGTAGCATCGGGGTTAGGACACTCACACCTCCCTGAAATAGACTAGCTTCAATTTGTTTCAGTGACGATGCCACAGTACAAGAACAGCTTGAGGTTTTAAACTGATGTGATACAAGTGTTATCTATCATAAATGAGACTACACTTTACCAATGATCGCATGCAGTGTAGCCAGGTGAAGCAGACGTGTGTAGATGGATCTCTACCACCTTCTCCTATACCTCTTTCTGACAGCTTTTGAGATATGATTGGCCCCATGTATTGCATGTGTTCTGGGCGTGATTAAGACATATAGTGAAAACCCAAAGGAGCAATGATAAGTACTACATCAATCTTCTAATTAATAAATACAAATACCCATAAGTTGTAAATGAGCTGTTCCAGTGATTTAGTATTGGCCTTCCATGAAATTGGTTGGACTCACAAGAGACATATTTTTCAAAAGAATTATTTTAATGAAGGCAGCAGAGAGTAGGCAACACAATGGCCAGATTAAATGTTGACATTGTACATTTATGCAAATCATGCACATTTTAGATTTGTACATTTCATGTGTAGTGGATATGCTATATAAACTTTATTTACCTTTTAATTTTATATTGTGACGACATTAGTTAATGTGTGGTTAGGTTTGGGCAAAGAAACGGAAAAAAAATAGAGTTAGGTAAATATCAGGTTTGGACAAAAATACCAGGTTCGATCACCACAAACACAGCTGGAAGGCTATAGGGCTTATTGCTTAGGTCTGATCATTTCCCTAGATCTGATCTTTCTGCCTGCGCTGTTCACATTTATGTTTGAAGTAAACCATATCTGACATCAGTGTGAATAAACCACACACGTGTGATGGATCCACAATGAAAACATCAGATTTGCGAGGCACTGGTATTTGGGGAAAATGAATGACATGGCGGTGCAAATGTTCATCTCCTGAGTGATTTGCTGCAGAGGTTGGATGACAATTTATGATTTCCTAAGTGCTGTTTTTTCCACTGTACTAACCTAAAAAGAAGCATGTGGCTAGGAATTGGTGAAAGAGACATCATCAGACCTTGTCATACTGCATACTGCTAAGCTATGTGCTTCTTTTTGGCAGACTGTGAAGGCTTTTTTGAAGAAATGTGCATTTGTTTGCATTTGTGTTTTTTTTTTTAGGATAATGGGCTGTAATTAAATGGGCTTTTGGTCCGGTGGGGCATTTCTTGGACTATTGAGTCTTGGGATTATGAGCCATTGGATCAATGACATGAGGATAAGAGGACAAAGAAACACAAATCAGGATCAGAATCAGCATCATAAATACTTAATTGATCCCTGAGGGGAAACTGTGATTCGTTACAGTTGCTCCAATGTAAAGAATATTATAAGAAGTAAGAATATTAGTATGATAAAAGTAAATATTAAATAAAACAATAAAATAAAATAAAAATATAAATAGAAAATGTGCATTATGCTACAATTTTCAACACTAGTACTTAGATATTAAGAATAAAAATATGCTCATTGTGCTGAGTCTGTAAGTGTGTAAAAATATACAAATATGTGCATTGTGCTACATTACAATGCATAAACTGGTATGATACATTCAGAAATGTAAAATATGAATTATGCTATATGTTCACTACAATATATACATAAATAGGATAAAAGCAAGAATAAGAATAAACATAAGAAATATGTACAGTTCTGTGCATTATATGTTGAAACTAAACTAAACTAAAGAATACTGCATATTTGAATACAGTAATTGCACCAATTACCACATGGTATTGCACAGTTAAGGCAGTATTGCAAGGAATAATTGTACAGTTAAGTCACCATTGCATAGGAGAAATATAAAAGATAATTATGAATTATGGCAAAAGCCATAGCTCTATACTTGCAGCTTTTGCTGGTAGTTCGGTATGGAGAGAGGTGTGGGTGCAGGAGGATTGATGGACGTGAACGTGGCCCGGATGTGTTGGGAAAAAAATCAGATATCTATGCCCACACTATTCTGTAAAAAAATAGATCTGTATCACATATGAGCAAAATATTTTGATTTGGGTCACATTTGCTTGTTAAATCAGCGGATTGCCCCTTTAAACAAACTTAAACAGTGTGGTTGCAACAGCTGCGCTACACCACATAACAAATTTGAAGAGAAATAAAATAGCAGTTGTTCGCAGTTCAAAGTAAGACACAATAAATATGCCAGTGACAGGGTAGTTATCTGCTAACATTTCAATGGTCAAACGCAGTTCAAACACCACTGCAGCAGTATTTCAGAGGAAAGATGACTACCTTTTTAAGAGTGTTGCTGTAGCTGTTTTTCTGTGTATTCCAGTAAATGCCGGAGCAATACACCTTGCCTGAAATTTAGTGACGTCTCAATGAAAACTGCTTTTAACGCCTCACGCCGCGTCCTCTGCATCGTAGAGATTGACTCATTTCCACTGACAGGAGAATTATAGGTCTGTGCCGCTCGCAGAGCTGCCTGAATGGGAAACGGTGCTGAAGCAAAGCAGCTCTGGGCCTTACACAAATGAGATTATCTGAATGTAGGGCTGAATGTGGAGCAATTAATTAGGGTCATGTGGTCTATTATCTAGGTTTTCCATCTCATGATACAAGTCTGAGACAGGTATGAGGATGCAATCACATAAAAAGCATACAGTACATGCAGGACACCAGTTTGTAGTAGAGCAAAATCAGATGAACTTCTTCAAATGTCATGTCAATGTCTGTGTCATCTCATTAATAAAATATATAAATTATAAATTCAGAGAAAATACACAAGTCTTTGGATAATTGTTGTTTTTAGAGCACATGCAGGGAAATGTAGCAGTGGAAGGGTGATTTGTATTATATAGTGAGTTAAAATACAATGCTGAGATGAGAAGAAACTAGGTCATTGCAACAGTAAAGGATAAAACGTCAATAGAGTGACATTGATAAAAGACCAAAACCTCAAAAAGAACATGCTCAACATTAATATTTAGCCTAATTTTTATACACACCTTTCTTAACCCAACCCGTTAAATACCACAGATTTTTCATAGGACCAAAATGTAAAAATATGACGCACCTTGTAGCTTCCTGCGTCAGTTTTGGACGTTAACGTTTCAATTGACACTTGTTTCATGATTGGGTCTTTTCAAAATATATTTCCATTTTTTGTTCAAAATAAACTTACTGCTTAGTATTTTAAAAAAAAGTTTTTCTGTTTATTTTGTAAGTTTACACAACAAAAGCACGTGGTTAGATTTAGAAAAAAAATGTCCCATGCATATTATACCACTGCAAAAAGTGCTTCTTTTCATTGGTATTTGACACCAAACTCATTGACAAATGGTCATTGACAAATTGATGAGTTTAAAGTGAGAATGGGCAGTTTTTAATAATGCTAATGCTGACCTCCAAGAGGCTTGATTAGTGCTGTCCATGTGAACTCACATGTCCTCTTAACACAGCATTTCATGGTCGTGGCATGTATTGTGTTGAAATTACGTGTTGACAGCATGGTTGGATTTAGGCACCAAAACTACTTGGTTAGGTTTAAAAACAGAACATGATTTTGATTAAATAGCAATATTTGTTACGTACGAGATGTGAGTATGTCATAAAGTGACGCAAGAACAAGTAATGAGAAGTAACTTTGTAAAGGACATAAGTACATAAAGTTAAAAGAAGTCATTATGGACTTTGAGTTTTTACGCACAGCGGGGTCCTTGGTGAAAGTCCTGCGTTTGTTTGGTGGTCTCCTGCGTTCTCCTGGGTGAAAGTCCTACATTTGATTAACCCATCCACCACCTAGACCTCCTCCTAATTTGACTTTCTAGTTCTTTACACTGCGTATGGGGTCTTAACATTTTCCAGAGCCCTTTGCAAGACATCTTTGAACTAGGGAATTTGTGTGTCAACTATGACAAATAATTCTCATTGACTTTCCACTTGGCACTGTAACTGTGGTGCTTGCATGTAATTTTATCCCATTACATGCCACCACGTAATCAGACTTTAGTCTCCCCCCCCATGTATTTCTGTTATACCAGGTTGTCGCCTTCTGATATTGTCTTTTTTAAAACCTTACAACTGCAATGCATGAGCAACTCAACAGCATCTACAAATCTAGTTTAAACTGAACTGCGGGGGCTGAACCTTGCTGCAGTGATGTACAAGTAAACTGAGGTGTGTCAGTACAGTGTAACATTACTGGAGGGTAAATTCACAGGTGTGACAAAACACTATTATAACCACACTCATCAGAGATGTTGGAAAGTTACCCAATTTAAAACCAGAAAATGTCATACAGTGTTTTTCAGCTTTCCTAACTGATCCCCTCTCGACACTACATGTAAGCTTTTTGCAACTTACTGAATATATTTAAAAATGGTTCGTGATTAAGCTCACAACAAATGCATTTTGGAGACCCATTAATGATAAAGAAATGATAATGCATCCACTTGTTACATTTCAGGTCTATTCTAGAAGGTGCACATTATTAACTGTTAGCATCAAGGCAAAGGTCATATGCATTAACACAGATCAGCTCACAGCAATAGGAATGGGGAAGAGAGAAAAACAGAGCAGCAGACACCATGAAATACGATCTTTAACAGTAATTTCAGCTTTCATCAATATGGAAGTGATATCAACCTTGAGTGTTCCATGTGTTTCAAAAGCAAATAATAATATATGATATATAATATGGGCTACTCTAACAGCTGTGAAATGCCATGTTTTCCATTTACAGCCAGGATTAGACCGTTTTAACCTTTCCTACCCAGCATTCATGGCTCCATTATATGATCAGACACATTTAACCCACAAGACCATCCAGCTACTCACCCCCACTCAGTGTAAGAGCTGCTGCAACTTGACTCGACTCATTGACTCTGTCTTTTCTGTCCAGCTGGTGAAGTTTAACACTTGATTGTCTAGAGTGTATGGTGAATTGTCCTTTAAATGCCTTAGCAGAAATTTAAACAACAATAGCACATATATTTTCAACCCACTCTCATTCCCAGGTCATCAAATAACTATGTGGCATGCCCCTGGGCATCTCAAATTGAAGCACAGGGCATCCTCCCTACATGACACACAGCTAAAAAACACATGGCTAATGTGAAGTGGTCATGATAAAGTGAAGACAACAAAACTACTTGGTTAGGTTTAGAAAAAAAAGATGTTTTGGGTTAAAATAAGTATGTTTATTACATAATGATAACATACCATGGCATAAATATGTCACATGAGTTACCTAAGTGTGCGACGACCAAACGTAAATTATGTGAGTTTACAATAAAACAATGCTGACTTTTTGTTGTACGAGGGACCTAGGTATGTACTTTATGTAGCGTTATGTTGAGCACCTGTTCATAAAAGTCTCATGACCCGACCAGCAGCAATGACTAAAAACACAAAGGCTACAGTCACTTCCATTAAAATAGGTTCTATGTTCTTGAATTACAAAACCCGTCTCTTTCACTAGCTGCGCTTGATGTAACAAATTAGGAAACATGTTAGCATGCTCCTTCCACCACCATAAAACCTCAAAAGGATCCTCCTTGGCTGTCTTAAACTCAATGTAGGCTGCCACCTCATCCGCGCGCTGCAAAGTTTCATCGCTGGAGTCTTCCACGTTGGTGACAAATGTGACGACAGGATCAAAGGTTCTACTTGTGTCACTGACTTTCAAAATAAAAGGAGTTGCGGCTTGATTATAGTGATCAAGATGTCAGAATATTACACATATAGATCTTTTTCATTTGTTTTATTCTGACAAATAAAAAAACAGATTTTTGTTTTCACTCACTCCCTGCTTGTATGTACATTTTTACCCATGCCTGTGAATTCATATATGTATACATATTTTTACCAGTTACACAGCTTTTTGTGGGTACCTGCAGGTACCAGACCTGGTGCAGGACTCTGACACAAACTAGTTGAAAGTCCTATTTGACCCAGAAACCCCCTACCTTATGCTAACTTTCCAGCTCTTAATACTTTGTCAGTTGCTCTCAGCATCAAGTGTTTCCGTGGATGGATGAACATTGGAGTTAGCCGAAAGCCCAGTGTGTCTCATAAAGATGTTTAAGAGTGCCTTTGGCGTTGATATCGCACACTGAGGGGTGTAACAAAGTATCAGTATTTGATGATCTGGGGATAAGAACAGGCTGAATTTTTTTTTTTACATAACTATCTCAGTTTAGACAAGTTAAACTACACAATGTACTGTATAATATGTTATGTTTCAACACTGGATTTTTTTATATTCTTGGGTAACATTCAGTAGATATCAGTATCATTTTGGTTTAGGTTTTATTCACATGGTCCAGACGTTCCAGTATCACTTCGACTTCCTATAGCCACTAACATGTAATAACACTGCCAATCATTAACACGTATACTATTAAGCTCACTAGACATTTATTTTTCAACTGCGCTACTATTCCTGTAAGTGTTAAATTCACTGTGTCCATGGTTGGGGTTGAGGGGCCTCAGGCAACATCCAGCCCATGGTGTGCCCAGTAGCTACAGCCCTGCTCTTTGAGTAAACACTCAGGTGTTAAAGCAGAGCCCTGTGACATTTCAGTCCTGGCCTTCCCTCTGACTATCTTTCTCTCACATGCCTCTGCAAAAAGTGACTCCAATGCTCCCCTAGCCTCTGGCTTTCACTCCGTGGACATTTACTGTCAAAGGATGTCTCTCCACACATACTGTGGAGACACATACATGCACACACTAGCTTCCTCGCAACTCGTCTGAGGTGTTTTAGGGAGCCCTGTCAGCTCAGTAGCATTGTGACTGACACTGAATGCAGAGGGGTTGTCTGAGGGGAAGTTGAGAGGGAGGTCAGCAGTGCAAAACCAAATATAGAATTTATTTTATGTATAAGATGTGGCAAATGGCAGCAGGGGGACACATTATGGCCTCATAATAATGACATTTTGAAATTCTCTATTTACCACATGAATAAAAATGTTTTGCTTTTTCAGCAGCTGCCTCTGTTTGGGGCTCATGGTGTTTATTCTGTGAGCAATGTTTAATTGGAATTCAGATGACTTGGCAGTGTACGCTGTCAGCTGTTTTCAGAGGACATGAGATGGTTCTGAAATGTCATTTTTCTCTGATGTATCCTTCTAAAGCCTACTCAGTTTCACATCAAAGTGTATCCTCCTTGTGATGGGACCCTGTTACTTTTCTTGTCTTCCTCAGGTATATATGGGCCAGATGAAGGATGGGCATCAGCCTACCCAGAATGCAGAGAGAGAAACCAGTCACCAATCAACATTGTGGACCAGGATACCAAAGTATCCACAGAGTATCAGGAGTTGACACTGGAGGGCTTTGATACCGAATCCTCCAATAAGACATCTATGAAGAACACCGGCAAAACAGGTACAGTAAAGACAACGCAGGCTCCTGTTGCAGATCGGATTTGTCTCTGGTTATAGCTTCCCGACTTCTGTGAGATACTCTTTTTTTCCTACAGTCACAATGCCTGAAAATGTTTGACAACGTAAAATAAAAGAGCCAGCTAAAGGTTGAAAATGGTTGAAAAAGAAGCCTATCAATAGTTTAGGAAAAGCAGACACCTTGTAGGTCCCAACTATTATATGGTTTATAATTGGCCCCACTTCTAGGAAATCCTGAAGCTGTGATAATTCCCAGTCAATCTATTAGTCGTCAGACTTGGTTCAATATTTATGGTCTTCATTGTATGATCCCAAATTCCTTCCAATGACACTACAACTCAATTGCTCGAAAAAAAACATTGGCATTGTACATTTTTGCAAACCAAGGATGTTCTACATTTCTACATTATTATGTAGCAGATATGGTGAAACCTTTAGTTTCTTTACGTTTAAACAACACTTTGGATAACGTGTGATTAGTTTACAGAAATACAGAGGCTATGCGAGTCTTTAATATGTCAGTTGTAAACAAGCAAAGGCTGTTGACTTGTTTGGATTTCTTACCCAGAGTGTATGCACCAAAACACAAAAACACACACAACAACTACAACCACAGGCAGTTGCTGGATGCAGGGAGTTGTCTCATTGTAAGTTTGGGGTGTGTACTCTTTGTTTGATACTCTTTAAGTAGTGGAAGTAGGCTGAAATATCAGTTTTTATAGATGCATCTTGTCTGTAAAGTGGAGATGAAACATTTGGCAAGGTATGGCACTGCATTCAAACAACAGTAGATATCCATCTACTTGAAAAATAGATAGCATTTCACCCCTTCACCAGCAGGGCACAGCCATCTCCCAACAAGCTATTCTGTGACGCCACAAGAATGGCTGTTTACTATGGTAGGAATGCTGAGTAATTTGCTGCACTTAGGACTAGTAAGGTGTTGATCAAATAGAGTTTGAGTTTTGATGAAACATAAAGAATGGTTTACAAATTTAAAAACCAATTGCCTATGGTTTTTGAGCCAATAAGACCAGGTTGGGTCTCTGGTTGTGCCAGTTTGATTTTGCATTCTTGCACCCACCCTAATTGCAATGTTCCTAGTTACTTGTTGTTGATATTGTTTTTGTTGTTGTGCCATATGAGTCTCCCATGTTTTTTCATGCTGCACCCAAATTGCCCTTTGGGGAAAATAAAGATTCATTCAATTAAATTGGATACACGGTTGATTGCTGAGGTCTGGGAACGTGGCTGTAATATTAAAAATACTCCCTGGTTCAAGTTTACAGAAGTGTTGTCCTTACCAGAGTTGTGTGCTCACAGTTTCCTTCTGTATTGAGGGATTAGGGCCAACATCTGTATGTGCTCACATTCTCGCTCTCCTGTTGGCTTGTTGCACTGTTTCTATCGTTGTAACAGTATTATCGTGATCCCAGAGCCCTGCAATGATTCTGAGTTTAATCTTATCATAAGTGAAAGAAACAGCTGGTAGCTGGAGAGGTGCCAGTTCATCTCCTGGGCACTGCCGAGGTGCCCCTGAGCAAGGCACCGAACCCCCCAACCGCTCAGAGCGCCTGTCATGGGCAGCCCACGCTGACATCTCTCCACTTCGTGCATGTATAGGTCCAGTTTGTGCATGTGTGTGTTTAGACCTGTGTGTAATTGACAACAGAGTGAAAAATTGAATTTCCCTTCTGGGATTAATGAAGTATATAAAAGATAGAAGAAAAAAAGACCCATGGCGTAAAACAACGCCCCAAAAATAATCTGTCTTTAATTTTATTTGTATCTTCCACTTCACTTTCACTGAATAGCCTATTAAATTGAGCAAAGTTAAGATCACAATATGTAGACACAAACCTCCAAACAGTAATCAGGGTCATGTTCTTTAAAGACAAGTAGCTAGATTTTAATGACATTATGTTTGTAACCATACCGCATAATGCTGTAATGGACCACAGTGCAGAGAGAATGAAAGCTGAAGTGTGACACCTCTAATAATCCCAGCTCATATTGGCAGGTGTCTGCATGTCAAACATCTGTTGCATCACTTCCCCGCACATGATTATATAACAAGACAGGTGCAATATGCAGGAAGTCATTTATGATAAAGATTACACATCCCATTTTCTCTCAGACATGCTGCATCCATATTAGTACAAGTGCCGTGGCAGGTGTCACTGCCTGTAGGATTCAGCGCCGGGCCATCTGCATTCGACTCTCTTGGCATCTCGAGGACCCTTCTTGTCAGCCACAGGTATTTTTCACAATTCCAGGTTGTCACTAAGATGGATGATCCTTTCCCCACAGTGGAGAAATGAAGTTGAAAGGCTTTTGAGATGCAGAGGCCACAGGTGGTTGGCATCGCTGTTGACAGCACTTTGAGTGCTGCCCAGAGCACAGCTGTGTGTTTCGCACAATAATGTTTTACATCCCATCATTTGCATCAAGGATGTGCGAGTTTTATGTGATGACACATTTGAATAAATTGCCAAATTGTCTGTTGTGTAAAATTAAGGCCATTCCTATTAGCCTTAATGACAAAAGAGAGACTTCAACAAATAGAACATTCTAATCCTTTCAAAGACATCATATCACAACAGATGATATTTGTTATATCTAACAAGTATGAGGACATGGACACGTTTGGACATGTGTTAAACTATTAAAAGTGTAGTGAATCACCAGGGATCTCACATTCCATGAATATATCCACCACATTTTTGACCTGCTGCTTGTGTTAAAGAAAAAGTCAGGACATCACCAAAGGTGCTTTTTAAACAATGGGGACTGAGAATTTCTGCACAACATTTAAAGGCAATTAAATAGCCAATAGTGATTGAGATACTTTTGTCTGACCCGCCCAACTGACTGATAAACTGCCCAACATCACCATTCCTAGAGCCATAGGGATAGCCTGGCTAAAAAGATCATAATGTAAAGCATCTGGTTAAAGCAACAGCTCAACACAATGGAAATTCACTTATTTGCTTTCGGAGAGAGTTAGATAAAAAGATCAATACCACTCTCCTGTCTGCACATTAAATATTAGGACCACATTAGCTTAGCTTAGCTTAGCTTAGCTTAGCACAGTGACTGGAAACAGGAAAGCAGTTAGCCTGGCTTTATCCAAAGGTAATAAAATCAGCATTCCAGAAGCTCACTGATGAGCAAGTTATATCTGGCCGGCTGGCTGTCAGTCCAGACACCAGAAGAAAATGCAGGCACTGCATGTTTCTGCAAGCCATGGACACCTCATTTTATACAAATCATATTGTTGGGGTCAACACATTAGGCTTCATACAAACTTCAAACTTCAAACTTTAAACTTTATTTATTTATACAGCACTTTTCATACATACAAGTGTAACACAAAGTGCTTTACAAAACAAACAAGATGAAATAAAACAAAACAAAATATATAGATAATAATGAAAACCGCACACACACACACACACACACACACACATACACACACAAAGATAAAATGGAGGCAGCAAATATGTTGGGATCAACATATTAGGTCTCACCAAGGGCCACCAAATATGTTGGGATTTAATTGGCTATCTGAAATAATTAATAATTATTATCAATAATTAATAATCATGTTAGATAATGTGACTTAATTAACATTAAATCACCTCGTGGGGCACCTTTCCCGTAAAGGGAAAAATGATAGCCAGTTAAAGATATCAGTCTCATAAAACAGGCTAAATTATTAATTTGGAATTTGACTAATAATTAAATTAATGACAACAACCAGAGAGAGAGAGAGAGAGAGAGAAAGAAGAGAAAGAAAGAGGCGGGTGTGGTGATCAAGGAGCCGTTTGGCCTACAAAACAAAATGGCTGACAACAGAGAACTACCAAAATGGCCGAATCAAGGCTGTTTCAGTTTTCGGGGGAGGGGGTTGTCTGACCGTGTGGTCAGGACAAAGACAAAGGAAAAGAAGCAGGAACTTTGAAATGCCTGTTTGGGTGCAGCTCTGTTGTTTGCATGAGTGTCTGTGATCAGGTGCCCTCCCTTTAGCGGTTTGGGCTATGGAGCAAGGGTCTGGGCCTCTGCTACTCAAGGCCCAGCCGGAAAGAGGTGTGCAGCTGTTGAACAGCTGGAGCAAGAGAGACTGATCTGTGGAAGGGAGCACAGATCTACAGATGCCTGTGACATCAGAGTCACATGTCACTGTAAAGGTCTTGTCCAATCAAGTTTTGGGACTTGAGTCTCACTGAGGTGTGAGGTGAGCTGTCCTGTGGAGATTGGTGTCACCTAGCTGTCTTTGTTTGAAGACAAAGAGCATGCAGAGGAAAAAGCCTTTAAATGCCCAGTGATGATTTTACCAAATGATAAATCATCTGTGGTCCTGTGAATCCCAACAATATCAACATTTCGAAAGTGACGTAATATATGAGCTGACTTTGTGATCTGGAGATGGAGGGGATGGCAGATAATGTGACACCTAGGCAAGATGGCTGCCAAGCTGCAGACCAGTGCTCGACACCAACAAACAACAAAACCATTGTATTTTAGCCAGTCATCGCTTCATTTTCAGCAGTTTTTTAGGCCAATGTAAGAAACTGTGTGATATCCTCAGATGAAATGAGTTGTCAGTCATCCCCACCTGCTGCTGGGCTTCGTTACAGCACAACTTGTAACAGTCACACAGAGCAGCTCCTTACTAACTGCTGCCATGGCCTCTCTTTCACTTTCTCTCTGTGTCTGACTGTCAGTGTTAAAGTTAAAATCTGCTCTCCTAACAGAGTGATACGTACTGTACCTCTGTTGCCAGAAAAACATAGTGTATTGATCAGTCTTATGATGTAGATAATAACAGATGAGTATTATGTTGAAAAACAATGTTTTATATGACAGATATTCCTCACTTGGATAAAAGATATTGAATTATAATAACTTAAGTATGAAGAGTATCAAAAACTGGCAAGTACTGACAGCTGGCATCAAAAGCCTGGTTAGGTCACAGAGTATTTTATTTGAATAAAAATCTTGGCATTTTTTTTCGCTGTATTTATTTATTTATTTTAATGCTGCTTTTATTTAAACAACATTTAACATTTGTAAACTTTGGCTTTTTCTGTGCAATAGAAAAAGGGTTTCCGACAGTGAGGCATAGTTTTCATAGTTTTGGCACTATCAAAAAAATGTCAAAACCAAGCCGAATAGAAAATATGTTTGATGTTGGAGAGAGCTGGTCAAAAAGCTTTAAATTTAAATCTTGCAATTACAGTCCCATGTAAAATGCCGATTGACCATTCAGCATTTCAGGATATTTGATTATAATAAAGATGTTGCTGGCTATGGCAGGATTTAATCAGCAACTACGTCATCCCTCCGCACAGATCATTCAATATCTGTAGGGTTCATCTGTCTTGTCATTAATACCTAATTTCTCACACAGCTGCCTCATAGATGCTCATTTGTTTAACATGGCAGCAGTTGAGCCACACTTGTGACTCATTCCCAGTGCATCTTTATGGTGGGGCATACGCTGTCAGTCAGAATGTGTCGAGTTTCCAGTCAGGATAGAATGGTACTTTCTCGGGGGTCCTCTATTCCAACATCAGCCTGTACAGGCTATTTGAATATGCCAAATGTTTTGGTAAAACACCCCATAGCACTTGCTGTTTATTAGGCCTTGCATATAACCGCATTTGTCGTTACAGTCGGAGCATTAATTATATCGTTATCCATTCAGGCAAATGTCAACTAACTGTCAAAACAGCTACACAGAGGAAATGGTGAGAGAAATAAAAAATATGGTTCCTGCAGCTGTTTATGAGTTCCTTGAGTTCAAGTCATGTGATGTAGAGAACTGATTTGCATTCAGTTGTAAGTGAGGGCGAAGGCTTCACTAATAGAAAAGCAATGATTAAATACATCATTGCTGGGAGACAGTCACAAATAAATGTCTGCAACAAATGCTACTTTGGCAGCCAGTGCTGCCCTGATTTAACACGGACTAAGACAGAGTTGACATGCTCATCTATTTTCCCTGAAAACCTAAGTTGAAGTAGCTGTTACTGAGTTTGGTAACACTAATTCTATCACAATTGACCAAATTCTTTCTTTTTACTTTACGTCAAGCTTGGCATGACCAAAACAAATGAATGAAGTGTAGAGCCCCACTTGCAGCTCCTTGAGGCTGCGATATTAATTGCGTCCCACAATATGACTGATGAATGGAACCACAGCCTGTAATGTAATGGATGTAGCCATCTTAGACGTTTAGGGCCAGGAATGACCATATTATGACAAGCTGCTAGTTTGGTTAGCACGATGTGATATTGCAGATTAAACTACCAAACAGTATATGAAGTCGTTAATTGGCCTTAGTATTGACAAACATGAAGTTACAACATGAAAGTACCAGTATCAATAATGATCCAATAATGAATACTTTTACTTTGATAATTAAAATAAATTTTGTTGCCAATAGTATTATCAGTAACTTTTGAATGCAGGACTTCTTCTACCTGCACCTCTACGAGTATTCTTTGTACCAGTGTTTTTATAGTGTGATATTATAAATTGCTTTTTAACTAAATTATCTGAATTTGTCTTCCATCACTAAATGTAGTGCATTGTGGTACTCATATAACATTGTGATTTGACAGAGAGACAGAGAGAGAGACAGAGAGAGAGAGAGAGAGAGATGATGTCCAAGACCATTTCCATCACTCAGGAAATGGGTGTTTGGGACAGGTGGTTTCAAGCCTGCTCATGACCAGCGCCAATCTGTCCTTTCCTTCACCCTGTTATTGTGATGCCTCTTCACTGACCTCCAGTGACAGACAACCGGGGAGACAACAACAGGTTATATGTTTCCCTGACAATAGCATGTAGAAACATGTATATTAGTGTGTGGCTATAACAGAGAATGGAGGCGCTTTTTGAGAAAAATAGAAGCTTCTTATGGTCACACATTTGAACATGTTCCTTCAGGAATATGATCCTATAAGTTAGCTATGTACTTGCAGTTGGGGAATAACTGTAAAGGCGCTTTCACACCACCTCACGTAACTCAGCGCCTCTGGTCATTTTAATGAGGGGAAGGCAGCAGAGGGGAAGCGGTTTTGAACACAGCAGTAGGGGTGTGAAGTGGGTGCTGCGCATGTGAGGCCGCACAGATTAGGCTTGTGCCGATTTCTGGTTTAACCGGTTCGGTCCGGTTTGAGAACTCCACCTGGTTTAATTCACGTCAACCAGAAGAACCGGAGGGAAAAAAAAAAAGGAAAAAAAAGCTTTTCACATCAGCAGCATGTCAAGAGACTATATGCATTATGACAACTTAATAAGGTTTATGTTTGTTTATAAATGAAGTGGAGGAGCCTGCAAGTGTTTTGTTTAGTTTGTCTCAGAGGCTTCAGAGGGACTCAGCTCCGCTCCGCTCCGCTCAGCTCAGCTCTCTGCTGCTACTGCTGCTGCAAGAGATCAAATTTCATTGGGGGCAGGGAAAAGTGCGAGGGAGTCAGCAGTCATTCAGTTTGTTGCCCTAGTAACCCGTTTCCACTGAAGAAGTTCCTGGTACTATTTGGGGGGCTGGAACTACTACAGGAATGTCCTCTTGCTCGGCCCTCTCAACCACCATGTCTCCACTGAGAGAGCGGCGTCGGAAAGGTTCCTTGGTGTCCTTCTGCGTCTTCTTCTTCTTCTTCTTCTTGTGCAACCTTGTGTGTATTGGCTGTTAATACAGCATTACCGCCACCTAGTGGAATGGAAGCGCATTGCACCTATAATGGGCTTTTATTGGGAAAAATAGCTCAAATGCGACCCCCAGTGGTAAAATTAGGTATATAATTCGATATATCGGTTCGGTGAGATATTTGGCTTTAAATCAAACCGGTGGGAAAATTTTCAAATCGGCACAAGCCTAGCACAGATTTTCACCAATTTCTGGCAGTTGCCACCCGCCTTTGGCCAATCAAATAGCTGGCATTGCAGAAGCAGAAAGAAGACAAGATGGAGGAGCCGATAACGTTGGTGCCAAAAGACCAAGAATTACAGTGCAAGCAACTTATAAAGACAACCAAAAGAAAAATCGGGCCTGGGATAATTTTTCGACCAATCTCCAGTTGACTGGTAAATTGTCAAAAAATATAAAAATCTTTAGTAATTTCAGTGATTTCTGTTGTGTTACTGCAGTATGCAGCTACAAACTAGCTTGCACTTCTGGCAGTGTTCAGTCAAGCACCTGCCTGTCATCACAGCCATGGAATCGCACGGCAGCAGCTGCTTCTAAATGCACTTGGTTGTTGGAGACATAACCATGTGGTGGTGTGAAAGCAGCTTAACACAGTGTTTCCCAGCTGGTCCAGCCCCAGGGTTCAGATTTCTCCTGAGTCATCAGTTGAAGGTCTACACAGTTTAATACATTCAGTGTGATACTTGCGTTTGGCCAGGTTGTCAAGCCACTTTGCTGGTTCTGTTTAGTAGCTGTTTGTTAGTAACTCACTTTACAGCAGGAAACAGCATTTCAAAATAAAAGCTCAATGGCAGAAATTCACTATACTTAAAAATGAAGTGTGTTTTTTACAAACTTGACACATTCATGAGTCACTTGCAGTCCATTTGGAAAGTACCCCCAACCCAGTTTTGGACCGCGACCCATCAGTTGGGGACCATTGGCTTTACAGATGATAGCAGTGCTTTTCACTGTGAAAAATAATCAATAAAAGCTTCTTAACGCAACTGGACATTTTCTAGCAGGAATATCATCCAAAAGTGGGGAGAAATTAACACATAAAGTTTCCCTGTAATGTAATGCAAACACTTGCAGTAGCGTTAGTAGTAGCAGTAGTGTTCTGAATTTTCAGAACAGTGAGAAACCTGAGGTTTTTACTCACAGGGATAACTTGTAAATAAGTTTACTCAGCTGTTTGAAACATTGGCAACATTTAATATGAACACCCTTCATTGTAACACTATATATAAGACACAGAATACAGACAAGCATAATAGGTCCTGTCTAAAACATTAAAAGAATAATAAGGCAAATATGCTCAAAATGGCTATAGAATTGTCCTAGTAATAATCTTAATCACATTGTGGCCATTAAAGGACAGGAGAGCTGGAGAACAAAGCATCCCTCCATGCTTGCAAATTCCCTCAGCAGCCTTGTTGCTGTACCTGTTTTTGTTCCCAATTTTCAGTGACTGATTAAGGTCACAGAGAGTGAGTAAATGTCCTGCCCACCTCCCAGTCACTGCATCATGAGCGGGTGGCAGTATGTCGTTGAGATGTGAGACATCCGTTTGTCTGAGCGCTGGTAGCTCAATCAGGCGACGCGGACACACTGAGTGTTGTCATCCCCTGTGGGAGAGCACAGACGAACTGACCTTCAGGTAGAGGATCACCAGTGCTGACACCCGCTAGCACAAACAGAAAGATGAGAGTGAGAGACACAGGCAGAGAAAGAGAAGACCTCATCATCGCAGTCAGGATGAAAAATTCCCTGACACGTTTGATGCAGAGCGTCCCCAGGCCTTCAGCAACTCGAACCATCTCCCCATGGCCACCCAGGCTGCTCGCTGAGAAAAAAAAGAGATGGTGATGATGGCCACCTGCAAAGTAAGAAACACAGCAGAGCACAATCTAAATGGATTTGGGATGCCGCAGCATGTAGAGAGCCATGTAAAAATGCTAACACAAACAACAGCTGCGAAACAAAATGGCTCGCAGCTTCTGCTCTCCCCCCGCTACATAATGCATGGCTAACAAGACAAATGTCCCTGCATTTGTGGCACAAATTATGCATGGATTCTGCACTGTTTCTAAATGACAGATGAGCGTTTTATCTGTGGAGGGATCACCTGGTGGAGACACTGCTGAATGCTGTGAAGGAGCTATGGAGGCAGGCAGGGAGGGGGTGGATTAACCAAACTTAAATCAGAGAGATAATTCTTCACAGCTCAACTTTAACTTCTTGACCTTGAATACAGAGTCAACAACATGTTATGGATAGGGTGGAAATAAAAAAAGTTTACACCATTTTCAAAATAGTTTCTTATTAATTGTTGGTTAATTTATGTAGACCATGTGATCCAAACTGTACATACCTTAGATCAACTAAAGCACCTACAATACTCACATGTATGTATCAACCAGCCTGTAAAGAAGAATATCTGCAGTTCCATCAATTTACAAAGTAATTTATCCAAACATAATTTGGTTATAGAGCTTAGAGAGCGATTTGGCCTGATATGGTGGGCAAAGGTAGAAAAACAAGGAACATGGGAAGATGCTAAATAACAACTTGCAACTACAGAAATAAGTCAGAGTTTTGCAATTCATGGTCAGAAGCCAAATCAGCAGATCTACAGAATGTACCACCTTCAGTGTATCAACCCTGAAAATATGTTATAGTTTTAATAGGCAACAGCAAAAGGTATAATGTAAGGGTGTAGGAGGAAAAGATGAGTGATGTTTGCACCAAGCTGAGCTTCTTTGGGTCATTATACATAACCACTTGTCCTATTCAGGGTTGATTCAGGTATTTGGGGCTGGAGTCTGTCCCAGCTGACATTGGGCGAGAGGCTGGGTACATCCTGGACAGGTTGGCAGACTATCACAACCAACCCTTCATGCTCACATTCAAACATTCAACATAATTTAAGGTGACCATTTGACCTAACTTTGGACTGTAAGAGGAAGCTGGGGAACCCAGAGAAAACCCACACTGACAAACCTGATCGAACCTGGAACCCTCCTGCTGTGAGACGCCAGTGTAAACCACTGCACTACTGTGCCGGCCTGGGCTTCTTCAATAATAGAACATAATAATATCTAAAATAATCATACTGTTACTTTAGACAGTGTACTGGGGCAAAATATGATCCCTTACTGACATCCAAAGTTGCTAAGATTGATCTCATTTAATTATTTTATTCTTATCGAGCAGAATTCTGCTCCCTCAGCTCCTCCACACTAACTTGTTATGTTTAGATAGGAAGTGAGCTCAGGCCACCAGACAGCTAATGTTTGTGTGCTGCTGATTTGTAATGGACTTCAACTGCTGATAAAAATTGAGATTGTGGTTGCCCATGGCAATGTTTTGAACAGTCGAGGGGCCTCATTATAGAAAAAGTCTGAAATCCTACCTTATCTCAGTTCAGAATGACATTTAAGATTTGTGGTTTTACATGAACATGTTTTCTAACTGCATTTAGGAAGAAAATCTTAATTTAGGATGGGAATTTAGCTATTACAAATTCAGCCTAATTTAGAGATTTCCAAGTTAGGAATCCTAAATTAGGGTGGCATAGATCCTGTCCTAAACTGGTAAAAATGGCAACAGCACTGTTGTTAGCACCAGTATATAATGAAATGCTTCCTAAACTGTATGATGATGATTTTATTTTCCTGAATAAATTAATAGGTATATGGTGGCATGCAACAGGGGACCAGGGCCCCCCGCCCCCCAAAGCTTTAAAAATATTGTGACCCCTGAAATATTGTCCCAAAAATCAGCAGCCATGGGCGCTTCTAAACAGCTGCCTGGCACTCTTAAAACTAAAATGACTGACGCCCACAAAGCAGGAGAAATAAAAGGAGCTATAAAAGGATATTAAAGGTTTTTTTTCATGTAGCTGTTTCTTCAGGTCGTAATGTCATGAAGATATTGTAGTTAACAGAAACTGTGGAGGTCAAGTTGAGATCTGGAAGACCAAGAAAACTTTCTCAGAGAGCTGCTCGTGGGATTGTTAGAAAGGCAAATCAAAACCCCTGTTTGACTGCAAAAGACCTGCAGAAAGATTTATCAGACTCTGGAGTAGTGGCGCACTGTTCTACTGTGCAGTGACATCGTACAAATATGACTTTCATGGAAGTCATCAGTATAAAAACCAAACATCAAAAATAGCGTGATGCTTTTTTGGAAACAAGTCCTGCGAAATGATGAAGTTAAAATAGAACTTTTCTGATGCAATGAGCAAAAGTATGCTTGGAGAAAGATGGATGCAGAATTTCATAAAAAGAACACCTGTCCAACTGTTAATCACGGAGGTGGATCGACCATGCCTTGGGCTTGTGTTGCAGCCAGTGGCATGGGGAACATTTCACAGGTAGAGGGAAGAATGGATTCAGTTCAATTTATGTAAATTCTGGAAGCAAACATTAAACCATCCATAAAAAGCCACAGATGAGAAGAGAAAGGCTTCTACAACAGGACAGTGGTGCTAAACACACCTGAAAAAAATCCACAATGGACTACCTCGAGAGGTGCAAGCTGATGGTTTTGCCATGACCCTCACAGTCCCCCTGACGTAAACATCCTTAAAAATCTGTGGATAGACCTCAAAAGAGCAGTGCATGCAAGACGGCCAAGAATCTCACAGAACTAGAAGCCTTTTGCAGGAAGAATGATTGAAAATCCCCCAAACAAGAACTGAAAGACTCTTAGCTGGTGACAAAAAGTGTTTAGAAGCTGTGATACTTGCCAAGGGGGGGGGTGACCGTGGGTGCCCAAACTTTTGCATGCCACTGCATATTGACTGACAACATGATTTAGTTGATCATAATAAATAATCAAAGTAATTTATAATTAATTCTGAATTTGATTGACATCCTCCACTGACACCATGAGTGCCTCTTACTCATTGTTGCTGAAACTGAACGCCTGAATTGGACCGGACCCGGATTGTGACCTAGCTAGCCAGTGACAAGTGAGAGTCGATATTATGGGTTGTCCATCTCAAGTAGTTTATGGGTAGATTCTAAACAAAGATACAGGCATGAATGGATGAGTGCCACATTAAGAATCAGATATACAATTATAGTGAGCATTTCTTTAGTTAAGATAAGAAAGGAGGTCTGAAATGTCTGAGAGGTCAAATTTCAGGTGTGCTCACTTTGTGCAGTTTTGCCTCCAAATGAAGTGATCTGGATAAACTGTTGCTGTGTTTAAAACCTTCCTGATCATGTGACTGCTTGTGTTTCTTGCTCTAAATAAAGTTCATTCTAGCTGTGTCCCTCTTTCCCAAGATGTCAACAACCACTTTGCTGATTACAGTGTTATCATAATTGTTAAAAATGATAAACAAAGCTACAATATACAAATTAGACTCAAGCTTTAGTAAAGTATTCTTTGTTCAAAGAGATATGGCAACCTCAGATCACTATTTTACCTGTGCCATTTCATGTTATTTGATAGCAACATTTCATAAATGCAGAGTATGTAAATTGGGTCTGTTAATGTCTTATCAGGTGTATGTGATACTTGATGACTCAGAGTTGCGGCCAGTGCAGATAAAATGATGATCCAGGTCACTCTTTACTCGAGTGCTTCCTCTATAAATGAGACAGAGCTGTGTGATGAAGTCTGGCTGCACTGGTTAATGGAACACAGGAATCCTTCCAAAGCCATTTGTGGATGTGAAAATAAGGCCCCCTCTTAATTCTCTATATATTTCAGACAGATTTGATGGAATCATAACAAAGGACCTGGTAAGGGCAGTTTGCAGTGGATAAAGAGAATGATTTTTCTTGGCAAATTAGCCCCTCATTTGAGAACTTGCGTTAGGGGCTGATGGAAAATGACGGAAATGGTCTTGTGTGGGCACATCTTCCTCAGAGCAAAATTTAAAAGATAAACACTTATCTAACTTTAGCATGTCCTCAGAATGCGTTCTTCTGTCTGTGGCTCTTAAGACCTTAAAGAGGTTTCACACTGTGTATGTGTCCTCACACCCCTTTGATTAGGTTTTTGTGCCATCTTTGAAGTTTGCCTTCACATCAACAACAGACACCAATTTTCTGCCTTCTGTTTATTTCAGAGGAATGATAACATTTGTACTGTATGTATGCTGAAAACAATGTTTGGTGATGAATGACTTTCTTGCTCTTTTTCTGTTTTTCTCTTTCCTTCTGTCTTTCTTCCAGTGGCCATTATGTTGAAGGATGATTACTTTGTTCGGGGAGCAGGTCTACCAGGGAGGTTTAAGGCCGAAAAAGTGGAGTTCCATTGGGGTCCAAACAACGGATCTGAAGGCTCTGAACACAGCATTAATGGCCGCCGCTACCCTGTGGAGGTAAGCACAAAATACCAAGCCTTGACATACCAAAGAATGAACCATATCTGAGAGCGAGTATATACATTTCTTTGACATGAGTAAAGATAAGGGTGTAGATTTTGAGACCCAATCAATAAGCCTCTGAGGAAAGCTCTGTTAGTCTGGAGTTTGGATAGCCCTTGTCAGTTACTGGAGCCAGAAAATAAGAGCTGCTGCAGGATGAGCAGCCAAAGCTGAGTGTAAAAGGCCGAGACACCTGTCTATCAAGGCAAACAGCCCCAAAAATATGTCCATTTTGGAGCTCAACAACCTTTTACTGAAAAAATGTACTTCAAAAGTGCCAAGAGGGCATTTACCAAATAATGACAGCCTGCAGGCAGGCTGTTTTTTGGATTGTCCATCCGCACATGCGTATGACCATATGTACATCCTACGTAGGTCCGTACTTCCCATCCTTAAGAACACATATCTCAAGAACACATTGAGGAAATTTCTTCAAATTTGGTATAAATGTCTACTTGGGCTCAATGATGAACTGATTAGTTTTGGTGGTCATAGGTCAAGGTCTCTGTGACCTGACATCCATCTCCTCATGAATGTGATATCTCAAGAAGACCTTGAAGGAATTTCTTCAGATTTGACACAGACATCCACTTACAGTCAATGATGACCTGATTTGAGTTTGGTGGTCAAAGGTCAAGGTCACTATGACCTTTTCAATCCCATTCTTGTGAACACAGTATCTCACTTCTTGAGGGAATTTCTTCAAATTCAGCACAAACATCCACTTGGACTCAATGGAGAACTGATTAGATTTTGGTATTTAAAAGTCAGAGTCACTGTGATTTCACGTCCGTGAAATGGGCAAACAACTATGTAATTATGTTGGTAGACGACACTCTGAAAATACTTTTGATATTAATGTTCTGGAGACGGATAAAAGAAAAAGATTATACAGGTGGCTTTACTCAAAAGCAAGTGAATCTTGGCTGTGAAGACCAGACCTCACTCCTCAAACTGCCTGTTTGGCATTAAGAGACTCCTTTAGGACCATCCTTCAACGTCAACCAACTAAACTCAATGCATCTGTATGTGTACAGTAAATATGTGTGTGTGTGTGTGTGTGTGTGTGTGTGTGTGTGTGTGTGTGTGTGTGTGTGTGTGTGTGTGTGTGTGTGTGTGTGTGTGTATTTGTGTGTATTTGCAAGTTGTTTATGTGCAGCTGTCACTCTTGAATGCTGAAATGTCAGCCATCTCTGTTTGGACTTCTCCTAGAGCACTGCCTCTTTGCTGTGGCTGGCCAAACAGATGAATATGTATTGTTTGACATTTGGTAGATCAGCGCACTGACAGTTCAGCTTGATATTGTAATCTTCTCCTTCCACTCGAAAGTATTTTTCCCCCCCAAACCTTTCCACAAAGTTGCATAAAGGTGCCTTTGTGTTAGTGGTTGGTGAGATAGCCCCGTATGGAAATGATGCATTTGTCCGTCCTCACTACTTAGTTCAGAAATATTGCTTACCTGTCTGCTGCAGAAGAAGTCAAAGATTCTGCTGAAAACACAAAACCTCCTATATGAATGCATGAAGTTTTCTGAGACTGCTGTTTTTAAATTGCTAGATTTATAATATACCGTCACAATTGATTTAGCAGTGAGACATCAGCGAAGAAAAGTTTCCATGTTGCACTTTTATGAAGTTCCACTGAAATTCAAGCCTGTTTTCACATATTGACTGAGCCTCTCAGTCAACTATACTATTTCCACACACATACACCCACATTCACACACATACATACCCACCTGTGCCTTGTGCCAGATTCAATATTGGCAGTATGGCTCAGCTGATCTGTCCTTTAAGGTCGCAACTGATACTGATATTCCTGCAGTGAAGCTGCTGAAAGATGAGATTTGATGCTGATTTTTGTCCAAATTTAATCATTTCATGTCCAAATAACAAAACATGATTATGTTATGACGCCTGAGGTGTGAGAGCAGATGTTTTGAATATGAGAAAAAGCTGTTTTCAAGTTGACTGTATGATTTCATTTGATAATTTCATTTAATAACAGCATCAATAAAAAGCCAAAAAAAATGGACTCAGGATTAACAATGTTTTTATATTAATGTTACTTTGAGATTCTTAATGCATCATTTTTTTAAATGATTTTTTTTTTATGTAGTTGAGCTTCCCATTTAGTTCTTGATATGATTGAAGTACACAGAATTTTCTCTAATCTTCTCAAATAATGAGTTGTCATTGCAACAATGTTAATTTGCAAACAAATGAGAGGTCATAGGTGTTGCAAGCCTATAAGGATCTTTTGTCCAGGCTCTTTGTGAAATCTCTGGAAAAATAGAAGCTTACAGTTTTACCTTGGATAACATTGTTTAATAATAATCATTTCCTAGATAGGACTTGTAAAGCAGCTGTAACTTCTTAGGAAGGGTCCTGGAATACACTATGTTATTTGGTACTAATTATAAAGAAAATTGAGACAGTTTTTAATTGGTACACTTACAGTAAATAAACTCCAGTGCTTGAAGTGAACCGGTACTCACCAGTATGCAGTACTTGCACTTTTGCATTTTACTCTCTGGTGCACAGTGACTTTTTCTTGCATGCCGGCATGTCTCACATTCTGCCGGTACTCTTTTCTGCCCTTTCCATATCTCATTCTCTGGGCCAGAGGTGGTCAACATGGTATCCATGAGCACCTGGTCACCCACAGGGAGCCAATGAGTCATTCACAGAGCATGTTCTAAAAATAACTGTGGTCAAGTTAGCCATCAGTCGCATCTCAGTGGTCAAATGAGCTGACGTTACCACTGTAGTGTGCATTAAAATAGCCCTCCGATACACATGCCAACATGTGAGTAAGTAAAGTACTGGCGCTCTTTTTCCCCCACTTCAAGCACTGATTAACTTAAATGCTAATTAAAGGCATAACTGAGAGAGTTGCTACTCGGTGCACAGCTGGCCTGCTGTTAAAACGTGTCCTTCTATGTGATTGTAAATAGTAAGTATACATTCAAACAAATATGGAGATTAAAATTTACAACACTAGTGAATGCTCGCTTGGGTTAGATGCATCCCTATGAATGATGAATAAAAACACTAACTGGTCAGCCTCCACTCTCTAACATTCATTTATTCGTTTCATTTACTCTGGTCCAACATGACAACTCACACAGGTAATGTGTCTTTTGAAGTTAAAAAGTAAAAGCAGTCCTAGAAAAACAGCCATGATGTTGGGAGAATGGATTTTTTTTTTCCCTTTTCTTTTAATTTTAATAATACAGTTCAAGCCAGTTCTCTTCATCTATGTCTTCCTTATCAAGAACACTTATCTGCTACCTAGTGACAGGGACAGTTACTTTCTGTCATGATGTTACAGTTGTGGATGTTCATATTAAATGTGTTTTAAATAATGAAGTAAATATATGTAAAAGTAATGTGTTGACAAAAGTTAACGTTGCTCCAGTAATGTTAGCGTAACTGGAGCAGATAACCATATAAGGAAATTTATTTAAGTATTTACATATGTAGTCTACACTGCTACATGTAGCCACATGCTAATGTCAACTTACCTGAAGTCATAAGCAACTGGACTTGCTTGAGTTTTTTTCTCATTCAAGAGGCTTCTTCAGTTTGACCTGACTGGTGTGGAGTCCCAGGCTTTAAACTCTGTTTGGGTGTGAACCCTTACATTCATTTTCGAGTCATTTAGGTCACGTGTGAGCTCTGAGTTTCACAGTCTTTAAGGTCACATTTGAGTCATTGACCCACCATCCATCATGTGTGTCGTTAGGATGAGATGGGTCCAGGTGTGAATGGGTGTTAAGCCGTCTGGGGAGGGATCCCAAGATTTAAAGGAATACTCTGACGATTTGGGAGTTATTCCCTTTCTCTATCATTTTCATAGTGAGACAACATGATCGATATCTTTTTTGTGTCTGTACGTCAAGTGGCTGGGTCTCAGCGGTTAGCATTGCGGCTTAGCTTAGCAAATACAATTGAAGTCTATAGGGGGTCAGTAGCCGGCTTGGTAAAAGTGAACAAATAAAAGAAACAGAAACCCTGAAGCTGGCATTTCATGCATGTGCGTTTAAACTAAACATGTTTAAACATTAATTCGTAAAACAAGAGTCTTTTTAGAAAAAGTTTGATACACGGAACTATAGTGTGTTTACACCCTGCGCAGAGGTGCAGCTGGTTCTGGGACAGGTACACTAGGTCACTCGGTAAAAGCAAACAAAGAGATGAAAATGTTCATTATAAAGTGGTATCACTCACTCAACTGAAAGCTGTCCATCAGCTCCTGCAGGCCTGGGGCGTTTTGTTTCGATCACGCCAGGATTAGTGATTGCTGCAAAGTTTTCACTCCTTGCACTCTCTGCGGCGGTTTTCCTCATGATGATACAGTATATCTCCCCAGCGATGGTAGGAAAATGATTTCACCTCCGTAGGCATAGGTTGGCAAGCCCCGCAGCTACACCACCAATCCTCCCCTGATCTCCGTCTCCCCTCAGCCCCTTGCTGTTTCGTCGCTTCGGAGGATTCAGCCTCTATTCTCGCCCGCTCAGCATCCAACACCTGGGAGTTCCTCATCTGTATGCTCTGGCTCAAACAGGTATGGCTCTGGATCTGTGTCCGCTACAAGAAACTCTTAAAAATCGCATTCAAAGTCGTCCATTGCAGCTACTATAGTCCAGAGATATCATTAGGCTAAATAAACAAGTTTTGTTTACAAGCTACTGTACGTCTGTACCTGTGCCTGCTCACCGGTGTATCCCTCCGCGGATCACAGTGCAGGATGTAAACACACTATAAAACCACTAAAAAGGACTCTCATTTTTCGAATTAATGTTTAAACGTGTTTATTTTAAATGCACTTGCAGAAATGCCAGCTTCAGGGTTTCTGTAACGTTTATTTGTTCACTTTTACCGAGCAGGCTACTGACCCCCGGTAGACTTAAATTGTATCTGCTAAGCTAAGCCGCAATGCTAACCGCTGAGACCCAGCCACTGGATGTACAGACACAAAAAAGATATCAATCATGTTGTCTCACTATGAAAATAATAGAGAAAGGGCATAACTCCCAAATTGTCAGAGTATTCTTTTAAGATTACCATGACCTGGATGACTGAGAATCTTCACCAACATCATGCTAACGTCAGGGAAGAATGCAATATTGGTTGTTGATGTTGTTAATGTCTCCCAGATTTTGGAGCACATTCCTGCTGGAACATGTTGAGTTGTTTTTAAAAGCTTTTATTGGTGATTTTCCATGGTAGAAAGTGCAACTAAAGTTACTCCATAACAGTCATTCCCTGGCTGCAAGTACACTGCTACATGTAGCCACATGCTAATATCAGGGAAACCTGTAATCTTCATTGCAGATGTTGTGAATTTCTCCCAGATATTGGATCACATTCCTGCTAGAATTTTAGTCAACTCTAGCACAGTAACTATAGTTTCACATCCTATTTCTTTTTTTTACAGACTCATATAAATGTGCAGATCCTGATAATGTTTACTTATTGACTAGACTCTCCCAATAATCAGTACCAAATGACATAGTTCTTTTCAGGAACATTACAACAAAATGAAAGGACATATTACAGGACTAACACATTAATTATTCTTTGAAACACCTTAGATTAACAATTACTCCTTTGCTGTTTGGCAAAAAGATATTTTGTTAAACATTCGCATTGCATGTGGATATGGATTGTTAAAGACGTGCTAGGCTTATGATTTAGTGGCTTATAGCGTGGAAGTTTATGAATGCACATGTGCTGTGCATTTATTAACCAACATCCTTCACATAATTCAGGATAAGTGGTTATGGAAATGAATGAATGAATGAACTATTCGTGTAGTTTTATCATCTATTATTTGTGAGAATTTCACCAAATTAGACTTTACTGTAAGTCGCTAAACATGTCTTTATTTAATATTTTTCTGAAAATGTGTTTCTTGCTGATTGTTCCCAGGGCAGGAACACATCTGAAACTGTGAAAAATCTGTTTTTTGTTTTTTTATTTCATCTGAAATATTTTCACACCAACACTAGTTGGTGTGCTGCCCACCTGCAAATTTATTGGCAGGAGAACTTTACATGATTATGTTTACATAAAGGCTAAAATGAAAAGAAAACAATTTAAGGTTGTTTTGTGTATCTGTGGTCGGACAAAAAGCTCTCTACAGTGCATTACTAATGCCTGGCAGTGAGTGACTGGAGTGTCAGACTGTAAAACTCTCTCAGCATGGCCTCTGATGCTGGTTCATACAACCACAGCATCAGCAGTGAGATAGGAGCACAGTTTGATTGCTGTCTAGCCCGTGGTTCAACTTTATTGCCTGCCTGCTACATTGCACAATGTTATCTCTGCAGGGAGAGAATGGAAAACTAATATATGGACACACATGCATGCATTCACACACACTTAGGTACACATTGCAGACAGTGGGTGCAGTGAGACGACAAGGTTCCTCTGCTATATTTGAGTGGAAACCTCAACAGCACATATTTAAAAGAATCTGCAAATAAAAGCAAAACTATTTGCACACTGAGCTGCCACCAGTGGTAGGTTAAATAATATGTTCTGTTTGATTTATATGACCTTTTGAAATTCAAGATTCAAGACTTAACTGCTGTTTCAACATACAGGAATTTGGTTTGGTGAACCCACACAAACCAAGAACAACAAGAGCCCTGCCTCACAGACAGTGACCATCTTAGAACATTAAAGTAAATTAAGTAGCCTAATTAGTAGTAATAATAAATAATTAGAACGGGCATTCCCATGGGGTTGCAATGACACCACGGCCAGCTATGATGTAACTATCAAATACACGGTCTTACAGTGTGTCAGACAGGAATAATAACAGCACATATGTAATTTAGGAGTAAAGTGAATGAACAGTCTCAAAGTGCTGTTGTAGAACCAGGCTGTCAGTTCTAATACATTTCAGTCTTTAAAACAAGGGTGGAAGTTTAAAAGACGGTTAACAGGATGAGAGGAGTCATGAAGAATATTGTATCCCTGCACCGTAGTCTACACAAGTGGAATACGCCATTGTGAACATTTATACTTGTGCAGTGGTGTGTTTGTGTTACTCTGCAATTGCACTTCTAAAACATTATTCACCAGTGGACTTTCTATGCCACTGTGTTTTGTTCCTGTTATTCAAAATACACCAGGATTATAACCGGCAAGGTTCACAGACAAAACAATTGTCTTTTGCTAGACATGGTTTTATCACAACATGCTAACATTATTATAAGCATAAGCCAGTGACACTTAACACATAAAGAAGTCTAGTGGCTAGCAGAGTTTTCCTCTGCTCAAACAGCAACATTTAAATCAACTCTTACCGTTCTTGCATTTCACACAGCACTTAGAAATAAAATTTGAACATCCACAACTCCCACCTTCCTCCAAAGTCCCATCCTCCTCTTCCTCCTCCTGCAACTCCACCTCCCTCTCCCCCCTCCTCCATTACATCCTCATTATACACGTAGGTATTGGCAAGGTAACGTTAGATACACAGAGGAGGAGAGCGAGGATGTAAATTAATTGCTATCATAAAAATCTCAGTCGAATATCAACATGCCTTTTCAGTCATGAGATGTATTATGTAGCTTACATTTTGTCTTAAGGGTGGCACTAGAAAGCTATGAAACCTCATGAAGAGTTTAAAATGGACAGGACTCATCCTCTGGAAGTGGTATAATGATGGCTTTGGGTGACATATAAGGGGTCACCAACAGTAACGGGATTCCTCCTCTGACGATCATAAATGGCCCATTTTGTAAAAATCCAGACACATTTTTATCAAACTTTGAACCCTTTCGCTTTTTTCAATTCCCTATCTTCCCATTCTCTCTAATTCATTTCTTTCCTTTGTACTATTTATTTTCTTTAATTTTCCGTAAATTTAGTTCCTACACTTTTATCATCCTTTTTTTTGTTCCCTTTCCTTTTTGCTCCACTTCTCAGCAGCTCAATGTGTTGCAGTGGGCGTTGGTGAGAGGAGTATTCTTGTGCTTTCTCAGAGTGCTCCACATGAATGATGTATGATTTACAAGCCTTGCCATTTAGTAATTGTAGCCTAATAGGGCCCTTGAATAGCATGATGAAGTAGGGACCTGCTGCTCCCCTACCTGCTGTTTTAAACAGTAATGCTCTGGTTAATATGCCAAGCACAGCATTGCCAGGCAGCACAGCACACATCTTTAGCTGGAGTGTGTCACTCATCCTTCGTGCGTATGCGCACCTGCATTCTCATTCCACTGTGGTGTGCTTTGCACTGAAAGTCAAACATGGTGGAATTCACCCACAGGTATTCTCAACCAGGAGGTTGTGTGGCCGTTTTTGAACTGTCAAGCCAAGTCCAAGGTCAGCTGACACTGGAAAAGCACACTTACACTCACTCAGGGCTGCCTTTGTTTGGAGGCTTTGAAAACATATATTTTAGACTTGGTCTGCATTAGGAGCAAATACTCAGCACATTCTCGTTCCCAGGTCGTCAGATACTGACGTGTCACACTCCATCAGCATGTAATACTGACGCTGAAGGCACCCTTTGGCATTTCTATGAGAAGCACTTGGCTGACTCCAGTGTAAACCCATCTGCCGCAATATTTCACGCTGAGAGCAAATGATGTAGTATAAGGAATAAAAAATTCCACATAGGGAGGATTCAAGGGGTTTTGGATTGGTCAATCACAGACAGACTTTGACCCAGGAGACCCATGTTAATGTCCCCTGTGAAACCAAAGTCAACATTGTTTAACCTAACGTAACGTACATACAGAGGTACATCCCGTGTAAAAGTAAAAGTCAACGTTGTTTAAAACTAGCTATTTGCAAGTTACCAATGTACATTATGTACTTATCGTAAAACTTCAATTCAAAGTATAGTCCCAATTAAATGCCTAATCCCTTGTGGGGTGTGGCTACACATTT
Source organism: Epinephelus awoara (assembly GCA_035609425.1). Classification (NCBI taxonomy): domain Eukaryota; kingdom Metazoa; phylum Chordata; class Actinopteri; order Perciformes; family Serranidae; genus Epinephelus; species Epinephelus awoara. The sequence continues at coordinate 7,109,242 of CM069296.1, read as the reverse complement.
TGACAAAAGTCTGTCTCAATTAGACAGCTGGTCCAGTTGCGGAGCAATTCTTTTTTTCTTTTCTTTTTAATGAAATTTCCTCTGACATATAAAACTGAGTTGTTGGCTACCTCAAATTATGTGTCCATTCCTTGATTACTTTGTAAATTATTTAGATTCTGTTAATTTGTTACGCTCCTCAGATCATAAGTATCAAAAAGGTTTTTCATAAAAAATTGTGAGTATTGTTTGAACAGGATGAAGTGGTGTTGTGTCGGTACACAGGGTGCCATAATCATTGAGTGCTGTAATTCACTCTCTCTCTCTGATGTGCTCTCTATCGGAACTTGATCAAAGGAATGATTTATAATTGATATATTATCTGAAGCCTAATTTTTTGACAAGTAATATTCATTCACGTTCAGATAAACAGTTTGATTGTATTTCCTTATCTTTGCAGACCAACAGTTCCACATAGACACCTGTCCCAAATATAGGCCTGTTGACTTCAGTGATTTAGGCAAATAATAGCCTGGGCTATTAACTGAGGTTTTATGGTATTAGAACCCAAAACATGTTTATTTTTTATTTTATTTTATTTTATTTTATTTTTTTAAATAAACCCAACCAAGTAGTTTTGTTGCCTAAACCTAACCACGACATGAAAACATTAACCCCACATTGTGTGTATCACCCAGAAGTCAGCTGTGCATCACATACAGACACTAAAGGGTTCCTTGTTCCTGGGCATGAACCACTGGGGGGACTAGGGATGTCACGATAATAAAAATTCAGTAGTCGGTGCTGATACCAGTTAAATTACGTGATTCTTGATACCAAAGTCGAAACCACAGTTAAAAAAATAAAATAAAAAAATCTCAAGATCCCATGTACTTAAACAAGAAATACTTTATTAAAATATTTGCATATAAAATAACATTTCTACCAACAGATTGATATTACTTATATTTTTTCTTTTCCTCTTTACCTATTTTTCACGCTGATAGTGTTTGAGTCAACCACAAGAATGTGTGGAATTTTGTTGGTTTTATTTATTGTTTGTCCTGTCCCTGTGCAAACGGCGTTTTTTAACATCTGTGGTCCAGTTGTGGAAAAATCAAACGTCCCAGTACAATAAATCAAATGCACCCCAACCACTATGTTTTGGTAGTAGACGCCCATGCACAGTCACATACTGCTGAGAGTGAAATCCCTGATCGGTAGCTCACATGCAGCTTGTCCAAGCTGTTCTCTGTGTTGCTGAAATTAAGTAACACAGAACATATCTGCTTATTATGCTACTGATTTTAATTGGGATATTTTTTGATGAACTGAATGACATTTAACGTAGTGTTGCACATCTCGAAGGCTGGGCTCATAGGAGACCACTGGACTCCGTCCCAGAGGAAGGGCTGGGGGAGTGGGAGATGTCCAGAGTCCGAACAAGGCTTTGCACGGAGCACGGACGGTTCAGAAGCAATTCGGAACGAGTTAAAAGCAATTAATAAACAGACAGAGTGGTGTTTAAAACTGCATATATTGCTAGCACATCTATTTTCTGGCCTAAAGTGCAGCCGTGACTGGTTCCAAATGTGGGCTTTAGCAGGTAGACTCTCCTCTTCCTCGTCACCCCCTTGCTTTGAATGTACGCATGGACTGTAACACGATGCTATATGGCGTATACTGCCCCCATCAGTTCCGGAAGAGTCATAGCACCGATTCTGGCGCTGGTATCGGTTCTTCCAGTTTTTCAAAAACAAATGAGCATCAGTGTTTTTTTTGTTGTTGTTTTTTCATGGAATCGAAAGGTATCGCGAGTATTGGTTCTCATGACATCACTGGGGGGACGTAACAAAGCGTCAGATTTTGAGGGCCTCGGAATGAGAGCAGGTTGCAATACTCACACACACACAGTATATGCTGCAGACTGTTTCCTAAGTGCATACTTCAGTATATTCTACAGTGTACTATTAATTGTGTTGCATTCATATTAGAAATGTTTCACAGTGAGGTACATTTAAGTTTTTATTATTCCATTGATGGCACTGTTTTCCCACAACAGAAATGGAGGATATACTCACAGGTGGTCAAAAATAAAATCAAATTATGGACAGTCATTTAAGAGAGCTGAAGCGAGGCTGGGTAACCAACCAGACAAAACAGGAGCTTTGGAGACCCAGGGCAGTTGTCTGAAACAAGCTTTTTTGTGTTTCACGTACTTTGTGCTAATTTAATTTGAAAACATGTTTGTAAACAAGGTCAACCTGATCAGACTGAGCTGCCACATTGTTTCACTTCTTTCATTCAGCCTGACATCATGTTCATGTCACATAATTTCTTTTGGGAGGGCATGTATTTCGTTCTTGTCATCAACCAGCGGAGATAGAAGTGATATTACTGCCACAGCCAGTAAACAGCACAGCACATAGTCCTCTTTAGAACCACAAATCATCAATTTATTCTTTAGTTTTTGTAGGGTAAAGTTTAAAAACTTAGTTTAAATTGTTTATTTAATTTAAAACTGTTATTTAATTGACTTTAGGTGCTGACAGTTTGATTTTTCACCTTCAGCAGAGCTAGGTCAGCTGTTTCCGATGGAGCCCCTCTGGAGTGACTTGAGAGAAACACATACACTCAATGTGTAAATCCATGCAAATGGTTTTGCAATTTGTTGATATTAGATTTTGTTTTTTCTGCATAGCAGTGACTGGGTAGTACTGTGGAGTCAACAACCATCATTACGCATCATGCTAACTTGGCTCCCCAGGGTTTCAAGCTTGTATTTATCTAATTTCCACAATATAACTTGTGACAACACATTTACTAAGGTCCTGATGGTTTGACTGATGGTAGTTGTAATTGGTTTTGTTTAAATTGCCAATATGTAATTTATTGGCTTATCGTTGTTTGGAAGATTAAACTAATAGCTAATGTATTGTGAATCTAATGGAACAGGTTACAGGTGTCAATCTTCTCATTTAACTCAGCAAGAAAGCAAATAGTAAAGCTAAGGTATACCTTAGTGTGAACTTGTCTGTACTGTCTCAAAGTAGCAGTTTGATTGATGGTACATAGTTGGTGCATGCCTTGAATTATGTCAAAGCATGCACATGTATGTACAAATGTTATGTAAATAAACTGATATTTCTTCCTTTCAGTTTACAATCAGTGTACTAACTGCCAGTCAACACTAGCATGCACTGTATTAGGACTGTTTCCAGCCCACACTGTCAAAATGAGACTGAAGTTTGTTTAATCAAAATGGAAATATTTGCTAAAACCTGACACCAAATTGTTTTCTTACTCCTCATATTTTTCTGTGCAAATTAGATGAACTTCTCCCACTCCAGTTTCTACTATTCAATTATTTACAATTGGTCTAAAACATCTCATGATTGGTTTGGTCACCCTGTAAAAAAGTCCATGAAACTCTAAATTAAACTTGCTGTATGATTTCAAGCACAGCTCTTATTTGAAAGCAAAGCTGCAAGGTTTTTATCCAACAGCAGCAATTTCACACCAAAACCTCCTGACATCTGGCAACAAAAACAACAACACTACACTGATAGCCTATGATTAGATTTATGCCAATTTCAGCCTGAATGGCAGAGAAAGTGTTTTCTTTGCTTTTGAGGTCAGTAATTGATTTAACCTGAGAAGTATGCAGATGGGTTTTGTACAGTTTTTCAGTGGTTAACTTGATAGCTGGATCACAGCATGGGCAGAGGATAGGGGTTAAGGGTGTTATTGATGGGAAGAAGTCAGTGTTCAGTTGTTTTTTGAGATGATCTGCCTTGAACAAAGAATAAAAGAAAGTTTTGCATAAAGAATTTAATATTTTTCCATGTTTAAACACTCAGATTCAGTTTGGGGAAGTATAATATGATTTAGCACAGAAACCCTCTAAAATAATGAGTTTAATGGAGTATGTCACCTTCAAATGTGTGCTAATTGTGCTTAATTTACCCTAGCTGTGTACAAAACACATATTGGCAGTTCAAATGACTCTCTGTAATGTGAAAAGTCAGTTGCAAATGCAAAAATTATCAGCCAACTCTGCTGCTCTTGACAGCATTTTAGTCTTTTTAGTTTGTTGTTTTGGTTTTATGGAGCCTTGATCTAATCAACCTGTGGTAAGCCACAGTTTGCTGCAAACACCTTCTGATAAACCCACTGAACCAACTTAACAGCAGACAGTAAATGATGAAGACAATGGAACATTTAACAACTAAACAGCCTGATGTTTTTTTTCAGCAGTTGGAAGACCAAACCTCTTATTTATTAGAGGTGTAACGATCCATCAATCTGGATCAATATATTGATTCGATGATCAGCAATCCCATATAATTGATGCAAAGTAAAACATCAATCCATATCATCACCTTTATGTTCCGCCTTTATTTTGAAATTTCGTGTCACCGTCAAACAGCAGCAGGCAGACGGCAAGCAGCCAAGAGAAAGACGATGAGGATAACGTTATTTACTCTGGAATAAATCAGCAGTGTGGAAATTTCTATTTCAGTGAAAGTGCGGGTCAACAGACAGAGCACATTCTATACATAAAAATGCCGTTATGAGATGAAACATGCATGTGAAATATTTTCTCTACTTTACCTTCTACATTAACCAATCAAAGCAGTAGTAGATCAGCAACCTCCATGTTCTGCAAAGTAAAAATGATTGTTTTTGTGAAAGAAGTTTCGTGTGTTTGAAATAGCGTCTTCAGTTCCCTGTAGGAACTAGGGTTGTCAAAAGTATTGATACTCTGAAAAGTATCAATACTCAAACGCTGTATCCGGATACAATACTAATTTACAAATGTATCGATACTAACAGTGCAGGCAGTGTCTGGCAGGCACAGAGCCCTCGCTGCAACCTGGCTTGTTGTCATCACTGTGCATGCATGCACACATTTCTGTTGCTGTAATATGGCCAGTGCGGCTGCAGGAGGATCAGAGCAGGCAGTTTTGCTCAAAAATGATAAAGGAAAAAGAGCTCTTTGGAAATATTTAGTGAAGTGAACACAGCACGCTGCAGACGGCAGGTACAGCCCCTCCCCTCACTAGCAGCTGAGCAGCTGATGTCGCCAGCATCAAACTAAAATATAACTTCTAATGTTAATGTGGGAGCTAAGCAGAAAACTTTATCAGTCATGCCGTCTGTAACATTAACAGACAATGTTAGTTTAACAGGACAACACAATTATGTGTGTCTGAAAAGTTATGTTAACTGTAAAGTTACAGATTGAAGCTGAAAAAAGGTTTGGTTTCTCCCGTAACCCCTGGTTCTCTGATCACATAGTGAGGTAGAAACAGGAGCATCCTGAGCCTAAACTACCAGCTCTATTTGATCAACAACGAAAATATGGTGCCAATTCACCAGAAGCACAGAACAGGGCTGTAGATAAATACATTTGTATGGACAGAACTTGTTTCTGGTTGTTATTTAGTTGGGGGGATTTTTGTTGTTATCATTGATGTTACTGTTCTGATCTTTATTTAAAAAATGACATGCCTCTCAATTTTTTGCTGCTGTATCGAAAATGGTATCGAGTATTGAATATTTTCCTGGGTATCAATATCGAGTTTGAAATTTTAGTATTGTGACAACCCTAGTAGGAACAGGCTATCTAATGGCAAGGTGAAGTGGTGAAAATATTCCAAATTTCTCGTGCACTTCAAGTGATTTATTGATGTTTTCTTTAGGTGCCTTTTTTTGAGGTGGCTAAAAATTAACCAATTTAGGCAACACTTGATCAGTGCAGTTTAATATAATTTTTTATTTTTTTTCTGCCCACAAGTTATTTTAACCAAACACTGTGATTCTTGAAAGTCAAAACTTGAAGTCTGACTTTACTCTCCGTATTCTAAATTTAAATTAGAACTTAAATAATTTTTTCTTATGTGGCCCTAATCATCATACGTAGATGTCCATGACTGTTGGACCCAATTAAAATTGTATATAGGTACTACATAAGTACTGAAATTATTATAATTGGCAACAACAACTATGGGAAAACTCTAATCCATTGGCAGGAATCTCATCAAAACCCCACTTTAGAATGGTATTCGCTTTGATGATTTTGCAAAGGCAATCAGAGTGATATTCATCTGTTCCACCAAAAACACGTCATGGACCATTCCCCTACATCAAATCAGAGACTGACTTCACTGATATTTATTAAAATGTCAGCTCCAGTGTATCAGCAAACCAGTGTATCTGTCGAAGGCTACCTCCCAGTATGGTGCCTCCCATGTCCACCCCCCAGAGCAGGTGAGAGTGCTATCAGGGCTAGCTGGCCCAGGCGCTAAGCTATCCATTCTGTCTGACTGCCTCTTGCCAAGGCTCGTTTTTATCTCCACCCCCTCCCAAGCCTTCTAGACGTGATAAACGAGGAGCAAAGGATGAAAAGATGGAGGAGGAAGGGACGAGTGTGTGTGTGGCTCCAGAACTTGCTCTGCCAGCTTTTACCCACCTGCCTAGATAAGAGAGCCACTGTAAATTAACACGCGATAGGGGGGATGAGAGCATGGGCGGTGTGTGTCTGTGGATTGGGGGTTTTGTGCACTCATTCACACATATATATATACACACACACACACACACACACACATACACTTCCTCTCTTTGCTTTGCCGCAGGTATCGCAGATAAAGATGTGTCATTGATGAATGGGATTTTATTTCCCATCAACCTTTGCTGTGTGGGAAATGGAAAGCGCATCCCGGCCCCTAAATCATCAGATGAATAATGATAACACTGGGTAGCAGTTTTCATTTTGTCGCACTATTTGTCTGCAAAGCGCCGTATGCAAACTGTTTGTTTCTATCAGCGCTTGTAGTGTGCGTGCGTGCGTGTGTGTGTGTGTATGTGTGTGTGTTTTCACATTGCAGCTAAAAATGAATACTGAGCTTCCACAAACTGCGGTGCAGATGTTTAAACTCGTGTTTGTACCTTGTTTAATCACACCAGAGGGCAGGGAGCTCCTAATTCACCCAGCACCGACACAGAGGCAGAATTACAAGGAGGAGAAAATTCAAAGGCACATCCCCTCCTTTTACTTCCAATACGAGAAATACAACACCTTTCCTGACACATAATAATAAAACAGCTCAATTCATACTCTTCTATTTTGGGTACCACTTGTTTCTCTGATAGTTTCTGGCAGTCATTTCCTGCCTGTGAGTTCCAAGAAACAGCACTGGAATCAATATGCTCAGCACGAACACCATTACTCACTTGAACCAGTAAACTGACAACATAAACTTTTATTTGGCATATATTTGTCGAACAATCAAAAACACCTCCGTGAGATGGCACTCTCTGAGGTTTTTCACAGCCGTCCTGACTGTGCCATACATGACTGCTCATTACATCAGCTCAGATCACATCAACAAAGGCATGTACAGTGATGTGGAGTGGTCCATGAGGATAGAAATACAGGGGAACCGGCATCGTTATCGTGACAGTTCACCCCAAAATCAAAGGCACATATTTTAACTCTTACCAGTAGTGCTATTTATCAATCTAGATTGTTTTGGTGAGAGTTGGCGAGTGTTTGAGATATGGGCCATAGAGATGTCCCCCTTGTCTCCAATACAATAGAGCTAGATGGCACTCAACTTGTGGTGCTAAAACTCATTGTCTCTTTCCAGCAATAATAACCTGATTAATCAAGAATATCCAAAGGCCTTGTTGTGAGAAGTTTCATGTGGGAACTGTTTTCTTTCAACCAAACTGCACCTGCCAAGCATATCACCTTGCAAATGAAAGTGTGTATCTACTCATGGACAAGGAGCTCATGAGAGCACGAATTGTAAACATTCATGGTATCCCAATTATTGTTTTTCAAGTGGTTTACTCATACAATATTCATTCATTCATTCATCCATCTTCTAACTGCTTCATCCTCTTGGGGGTCGTGGGGGGGCTGGAGCCTATCCCAGCTGACATCGGGCGAGAGGCAGGGTACACCCTGGACAGGTTGCCAGACTATTGCAGGGCTGACACATAGAGACAAACAACCATTCACGCTCACATTCACACCTACGGACAATTTAGAGTTATCAATTAACCTAGTCCCCAAACTGCATGTCTTTGGACTGTGGGAGGAAGCCGGAGTGCCCGGAGAGAACCCACGCTGACACAGGGAGAACATGCAAACTCCGCAAAGAGGGGCTCCCACAGCCGGGATTGAACCGGTAACCACCACACCACCGTGCCACCTACTCATACAATATATCATTCGAAACCTACGCTCCTTGTCATGATATTTATTCTGACCATTTCAAGATATCACCTCTGAAACAGCTCAATAAACACTTCTCAGACAAAAAAACAAAGAGATGAACAGTTATATCTCACCTATGAAGCATAATTTGAATATAAATTGAATCCATATATCGATATTATCCTGACAGAATCACTGCTCACACAGATATTGGTTAATATCTCACACAATGCCGATAGTCCAGATGATCTAAATCCCACTAAGAATTGAGTCCAAACACATAGTTACATTCACAGATATCCACAAACTGTTTTAAACGTTCATATTTCTTCACACATTATCCATAGTCTTTCTTGTTCTGCATGTAGACAAAGCGACCAGGCAGCTGCCGTAATGGAGGCAAACTGCTGGGTTTTCCATTGACACCTCACTTGAGCCAATAGGAGCTTCCATTGCTGTTGCTATGAATATCAATAGCCACCCAGGGCCTGTGTTGAGGGAACATCCATTCATCACATTTCCGGGGTTAGAGACAATCAAAGTGCCAGGGATGGGACCAATGGCTGATAGGTCTTGTAGTTAATGACACTCCTGACCTCCTACTTTTGAACGAGTTACTGGCATAAATGTACAGTAAATGTAAACAAATGGCTCCTATGTTGTCTTAAGGAAAACGTCTTTCTTATCTATTTAGGTTTTCTAAGAGTGTTTTATATAAAGTAAGCTCATAAATAGACATTCCTGTCTATGTTGATTAGTTTTTCGCTCTTAATCGCACATTCAGTACATTGTTTTACCCTCTTTTCTTGAAAAGCGAATGAACAAAACCTTACATGTGGAAAATGTTTATTTTCTGTGGTATTGTTATCTACTTTGAATGTGATCAATTTGAGGCTTCATGACACGGCCCCATTGTGTTTTTCAGCTAATACCTCCCAGTCCTAGTTATCTGCAGCAGCTTTTATCAAGAAAATATTCAGACGAAAATGAAAAAACTTTTATTTCATTGTGTTGAAACTTATATAACTCAATAGCTGAAGCACTTACAGTGATTCTGACTGCTGGAGAAAAAAGTTCAGTGTTATCTTTCAAATGAAACCGTGCATGTACATGTACTAAAAAATGGAACAACAGCTTCAATTTACTTTAGGTGTGCCTTGGATAGTTTAGAATTTAGATGAATATTACAGAACCTTAAACCGACAGTTACATAAAAAAAATCCAACACACAATGTAACTATTTTCTTTTCAGAGTCACAAAGATCTGTCTCCCCGGGGCAGTTGCCCACTTTGCCAGTTTGTTAAGCCAGCCTTGTGTGTTGCTGACATAATTTAATACACATAACATCTTGTCTTGTTTATATATAATATTGCATTAATGTGAACATTGACGAACCCACCCAACATCCTCCAAAGCATTCAGCACTTTTGTAAAGTGTTGCATAATGTTCCTCCTATCTTCTGTTGGTTTCAGTCCATTTCAGAACGCTGTGAAAATCAACTTGAGATTTCAAACTTGGTCTAGTTTAGAAATCCACCACAGTGAATATATCTTGTTTTATTTTTGTCAAAGCAAACCTGCATTGCATGCTAACAAAGTTGAAAAGTGCAGTCTCATTTTCAAAGTTCATGTGCTGGTTAGAGGCTCTGAAATGAAAGCAGTGTAGCATCAGGGAGTTCTGGTGAAGGAAAGTAAAGTCCAGAAGACAAACCAGTAAACATGGACACTTTATGGATGACTGCAAAGAGCATAAAGAGTGAATGTTGGCACTGTGTACATTGTTATTGCTATCCCTCAGGGTACGGGGCTCCTCTCGGTATCCTCTGGGATACTCTTGGGATTGGAATACTCAGTTGGATGTTGTCTCTGCACTTGATTAACAGTGATGCAGTGATGCCCTTGTCTTCTTGATTGCTGGAGCTACAACATCAGACAAAAACTGTCTTCATTCTCAGAGATCGGCACTTGTACAGTAGCAGCACAGACAGCTGAAGAGTTTACTCACTGTCTTGTCCAAACGGCGTGTGGACATGCAGAGCTGCTTATTATCAGGAGCAAAGAGTGATGGCAGACTTTACGCTGCAAACACTTTCCATGCCTGTTACATATCACTGGCTCTACGTTGGCCCCAGTCTGAGCCTCATGGAGTCAATGTATTTACATTTGAGACTTTTGCATTGCTGAGGGCTATCAAGTAAAATTTATGCTGGACATTTCTGCAGTTTCAGACCTCTGCCTGCAGGAAATGTCATTTAAGTTTTATTTAAGTCATCTGTTTCCAACTGTTATACAACAGAAAACCCCCATTTGTACTTTTCTCCACTCCCAAGTGTTTTCTGAGATACCTCTGGATAGAAATTTGAAGCAGGGAGTATCTGAGGGGCCGGCAGCGCTGCCTCAACCCCACTCAGAGTGCTGTGAGACTGGACACGGCAGCCTGTGATCTACCCCTCCCCTGAGGGACTGACACATCTGAGGCAACATAAGCAAGGTTTTATTTGAAATCAGACACCAGAATACACTGGAGTGTAAAGTGAAGTCTTTACTGACTCAAATAAAGATGGCAACTGAGAATCACAACAGCTTACTTCTCCAGTTGGCATCTTTGTTTGGGTTGATGGAACGGAGATGCACCTTGTGAAACAATTCTGCCTCAGGAATAATTTTTTTAACAATATGATCAAGTCTTTTACAGTAAACAACAAACAGCTGATTCATCAGTGCCCCCAGAACATAACTTACAAAATACTTACAAAAATTTGTCCTTTTTTTATCTGCTAAATGGTAAATGGATTTGTGCTTGTAAAGCCCGTTTCTAGTCTTTGAACAACTCAAAGCACTTTTACCTTCGATGTCCCACACAGACACACATGCATACATTCAATCAATCAATCAATCAAACTTTATTTGTATAGCACTTTTCATACAATAAATTGCATCGCAAAGTGCTTTACATGAACATAAGATGTCACACACAACAGAAATTTAACAGCAACAACAACAGACATTACATAATTAAACAGATGTAAATAAATAAAAATCCTTTAAACAGGAGACAAGGGACTGAAGGACTGTGGAAGCGCTATTTCTACATATTGAGGAAACACTAGAGATAAAAGAAGAAAGATCAAGTTAAATTGAAATATATATGTATATACATATATATATACATACATACATACATACATACATATACATACACATACACATACACACACACATACATACATATATAAATAAATAACATTAAAATAATAAATAAAAATAATAGATAGGCTAAGATTAATGCACTAACAAGCTAGTGACTAAAACCTAAACTAAAAACTAAAAATCAATAAATAAAAGGATAAGAAAAATTAGTGAAATAATAAAACCTGTAAGTAAGATCTAATCAAAAGCCAGGCTAAAAAGGTGTGTCTTAAGTTTGTTCTTAAAAATGTCCACACTCTCAGCGGTTCTCAGGTCTTCAGGAAGGCTGTTCCACAGACGTGGACCGTAACAACAAAAGGCAGCCCCGCCATGAGTTTTGGTTCTGACTTTAGGTATTAATAAAAGGCCTCTATCTGAAGACCTGAGAGATCTAGTTGGCTCATAAGGTAAAAGCAGATCTGACAGATACGAAGGGCTAAGACCATTAAGAGACTTAAAAACCAATAAAAGTATCTTAAAATCGATCCTGAAGCACACAGGTAGCCAATGCAGGGACTTTAAAATTGGTGTAATGTGAGCTCTCTTTCTGGTCTTCGTTAGCACACGAGCAGCAGAGTTTTGCAGTATTTGTAAAGGTGCAATATTCTTTTTAGGGAGACCAGAAAGAAGAGCATTGCAATAATCAATTCTGCAAGTAATAAAAGCATGGATTAGTGTCTCTGTGTTGGCTTGTGAGAGAAATGGACGCACTTTGGCAATATTTTTGAGATGATAAAAACCGTTCTTTGTAATATGTTTGATGTGGTGTTCGAAGGTTAAGTTTGAGTCAAAGACCACACCCAGGTTCTTAACATTGTCTGATGGCTCAAGTGCCAATGCCTCTAGCTTAAAATTCAATTTTTCTCTCATAGCTTCAGGACCGATAACCAGTACCTCTGTCTTGTCCTGGTTAAGCTGCAAAAAATTTTCTGCCATCCATGACTTAATGTCTAAAATACAATTAAAAAGGGCATCGATTGGCCCTGTGTCATCAGGAGACACAGCAATGTAAAGCTGTGTATCATCCGCGTAACTGTGGAAGTTTATGCCGTGTCTCCTGATGACATCGCCAAGTGGCAGCATATAGAGATTAAAAAGGAGCGGACCTAAAATTGACCCTTGAGGGACACCACAATTCAGTTTATAGCTCCTAGATGAACATTCATTATAACTCACGAAAAGTTCTCTATCGCTAAGATAGGATTTAAACCAGTTAAAAACAGTGCCAGATATGCCAATTAAGCTGTAAAGACGATTTAAAAGTATTCCATGGTCCACCGTGTCAAAAGCTGCACTTAAATCCAATAAAACCAGGACTGATAGTTTTCTCATGTCCAGGTTACATCTAAGGTCATTCACAACTTTGACTAGTGCAGTCTCAGTACTATGGGTGGCTTTAAAACCAGACTGGAGTTAGTGAGGCTACCATACAAGGTGCCACCTGTTACTCATTTAAACTTTAACACTCACTCACATAACAATGGCACAGCCAACAGGGGCAATTTGGGGTTCAGTATCTTGCCCAAGAGCGAACCGCCAATTTTTCTAATAGTGTATGGCTTGCTCCACTTTCAATGCCACAAGGGACTTTTGGTCCAACCAAATGCTAAATAAGACTTTTGATATTCCCACATCATTACAGTCAACTTTCATGAACTGAAATCACACTGAAATAGCAATGGTTACAGCTACACCTATACTTTTACCAAACCAATATTGTCATTGTGGTAGTGATTTGTCAATGGATGGCACCCACCTGTCACTCAAAGCAACCACACTCTTAATTATGCAAAACTTAAAGCCTGAATGAAATTTAATAAGTGATTTACATAAAAATCTCACCCCTGTATAGTTGTCCTAAATGAGCAAATTAGCCTGAAAAACCAAAACAGTTTTTTGTAGCAGGCTGTACCCATGTTTATTTCTACTTGTTGTGTGTTTTACCATGGGTAACTATGGGGATTAACTCACTCTTGGAGCCAGCCTTAAGTGGACAATTGAGGAACTACAGTCTTCTGCACTTTTGCATTGGCTTCATTTTTCAACCCCAAAGGTTGCTGCTTGGTTATTCCACAAAAACAACCTGGTCTCACTTCAAAGTCGCGAATACTTGCGCTTGATCAGTTACTTCCCTTGTCAGACTCTGACGAAAAGAGCCGTTCTTTCACGTCGGCATTATAAGCGGCAGGTTGCTGTGATTTTGTACCTTCTGTAATGAAATTTGGCCTGGAGGTCGAGTGTGTTTGTGTGGGAAGGTGTACGTGTGCAATGGGAGTGGTCTATTGCAAAAAAGCCACATTACTTGCAAATGTATTACCTGACTTGCCAGAGATTTGGTTGAGAGATTGGTCTGGAGCCAAAGGACAGCTGATTAATTGAGCATGTGCATGCAAAAAGGGGCAACATGTGGATGCATGTGTGTATATGGTCGCAGCTATCGCAAATATGTGCTTGTGTGCATTTCCTGCCTTTGTGATTTTCTGCCTCACCCTGATTAGTTTCACCTGTCTCTCATTATCCCCCCCACCCCACCCCGTGTATTTGTTTCCCACTCTCAGTGCCAGTTTGTGTTTGTACCCATCATCACGTGTTCCAGCAGTTTTTAGTTTATTTTTTTCATATATCTCTGCTTGTTGACCTGCCCTTGTGTTAGTCTTCTCCCTACTGGATTTGTCTGCCTGTTCCTCTGATACACTGATGTGTATTAAACCCTTTTTGGCAAGTAATGACTGTCTTTTGAATCAAGTGCAGTGTTATTTACTGCTTTTACCTTTGGTTTCTCTCCTCATTGCGGCAGGATTTTTCAAAAGTGTCCATTTTGCTTTTTGGCAATTCTGTGGCTTTTTTTGTGTGACTGGAGCATAATCATTAATGCAAAAAAAACTCAAATATAACAAACTGATAATTACATAAAAAGCACAGATGGAGGCTAACCACAGCTTGTGTGCATGCCATTATTGCGTATATTTATGAATGGAGTGCCTTTGGGCATTAACGAGTGTGTGTGCATCTGTGTATGAAAGGAAAGGTGAGTAGTCAGCTGTCTTAAGTGATGCAGCAGCACATCAGTGACAGGAGAGAAGGAATATTGAATGGATGGATGCAGAGGGACTGTGCTGTTACACTGACAGACAGACAGAGCTGATGAAAAACAGCATTTGTTCTCCTCTCCTAGAGCACTACACAAGTAAGTAAATCAGTATAACTGGATGTTGCAGGCTCACACATGGAGGTGCTCTGTGCATAACCATATTATGGTGACGGAGGTTGTTTTTTTTCTGTGTTGTTGATCTTATTAGTAATGGTATCCTTGGCGTTTTTTTCTTTCTCGTGTCATTGTTATATCCAGCCTTTCTGCCTTTATGCTGTTTGTGCTCTCCTCATTTATTGCCTTTTCTTTCTTATTCTGCCTCTCCTTTTTGTTCTCTCCCTCAGCCAGCTACATTCCATTAAACCTTCAAAGATAACTGATGACTGCCAGGCTGCACTCCCTTGTTTTTTTTATATTTATTTCTCTTTTATTTATGATTGGCCTTCCCTCCGGATAGGGAACACATGCCATTCCTAACATAATGTTATATTTCCCGGTGCCTGTCCTCAATGACACTGAAAGAAAAAAAAAACAGTCATTCTTTAAAAGCCCAATGCTACCTAGAGGGCAAATAGATGCTGTCCCAGTTGCCGAGCCTGTTCCATACCATTTTTAATAATCTGGCTTGCTGACAGGGGTGGCCCCCACCACCTTTTTTGCGTTTTTTTTTTTTTCTTTTCTCTTTTGGGCAAAAGCAATATTTTGCCCCCCCCCCCACCTTGCTTTTATGAAAAAGTAACACTCATGAAATTGAAAAAGCCACAGCTGACGTTCAGGGCCATTTCTCATGTAATGCATTTCAATTGGGTTTTTAAGATAGATTGCACGAGGTCATAGCGTGCTCTAAACATATCTCATAACCCAGATTGCGCAGCCCTGTCCCCGCATCTCCGATCTGTTTTGTAAAGCCGCGGCGGTAAGGGAGATGAAAGGCAGCGTGCTTGTTGCATCAGTGGCCGGCAACGCTGCATCGCATGCCCTTCTTTGATGGACGCCCTTTCTCCAGCTGCGAGAGGGGACAGGGAATTCAAAACCCTGTAGCGTGGCTCAGATCGAGAGAGAGAGAAAGAGAGGGGCCGCATCAACCCTTCTTCTTGATGTCCTCGCTCTCTCCTCTCAGCAAGGACGTGCACTCCACACGGCGCATTCTGTTGTTCTGTTTTCACACAAAGCCTTGCTTATGTCGCCTCAGATCTGTCAGTCCCTTAGGGGGGGATCACAGGCCGTCGTGCCCGGTCTCGCAGCTCTCAGTGCGGGGTCGTGGCAGCATTGCCAGCCCCTGAGTACCTACTGCTTTACATTTTCATCCTGAGGCAACAGAGCTGTCCCAGGAGACACTTGGTGGATGAAAAGAATGAACGGAGTTCTCAGAGGTTCCTGTCAGGACATATGTTTTTGAATCATTGTCTTTTGGTTTGAAACAGAGGACAGACTTACATGACATTTCCTGTGGGCAGAGGTCTGCCTCAGAAAGTGTTTCTTATACTACTGTTGCCTGTAACTGCTGAGCTTGTGACATACTTCATTAACATGCCAGCTTTGATGTACCAGATGTAGGCTTCTTGTAGGCTATGTTATCATGTTGTCAAATAAGCGGTTAGAAGATGGATGGATGGAAACATTACTTTCTTCAGCACAGTAATTGGCACATGGACCCCATGTATGTCCAAAGTGGAGGCTGGTGAAAATGAAAAGCAACACTACACTCCAGGAGAGGACTGCAAAGTAGAGGCTGACATTTAGTTTGGAATCCAGTGGCTCATGGGATTTCTGTGGGATTCTACTGAGATGGCAGTCAACTTTAGTGTTCATCATGCGACTGGGACAAGACAGGGAAAAAGTCAACAGGAGCTAGCAAGCTAACAATGTGCAGTCAGCTATTAGTTTGTTTCCACAGAGCATAGGAAATATATGCCTGTAATTGCAAACACACATGTTTTATATTAAGCACAGGGTGTAATAAAAAAATAATGAACAAAAACATAAAATGAACATAATAAAAATATAATGAACAAATAATTTATGATGAATAAACATAAGACTTGACTGCTACCTGCAAGAAAAGCCCCAGTAATTTTCTTTTATGTGAAATAGTTCATTCTGCATAGTGAGTACTTTTACTTTTTGTTTCTCTTGTACTTTAACCTGAGTAAAAATTCTGAGTACTTCTTCCACCACTGCAATCATGTGTCTAATTAGTTCGTTAGCTTGGTGCAGACACATAGTAGGAATTAACATTAATGCGCTACCAAATATTAGCATTGCGATAATATTATCCTTACAAATGATCCATTTTTATTTCACATGCTTAACATAAAACAAAATATGTGCTCATACTTACAGGCATAAATTTCCAATGCTCTCTGGAAATGAACTAATAGCAGCTGACTTCTGTCCCTGTGTCGTTGTTGTTATTGTTAAGGATGCGGGTGCTAGATAGGCACTTTGTATTTGCCTACTTGGTACAGTTATCTCAAATGAGGGAATGTCGCCACCTGCTTATGTGGCGAGTAACTGCACCTCACAAAGATATTTTTTTTTTACAGATCTGCTGTTGTAAGAATTAGCAGTTAAGGCCATGACCAAGCCGACGGTCGGCCGTCAACCAAAGTCGGGCCGTCGGTGAGCGTCCGTCACCCTAGTTTTTGCGGTGTGTCCCGCACTGTCGGTCCCTCAGCATCGGCGGCTTTTCGGCTGATTGAGCATGTTGAATCAGCAGCGAAGCTTGTTGGTGAGAGAGATCACTCTGATTGGCTGTTCAGGCTTTATTTCCTCGCCTCTGCAGTGAGTGAATCTGCCTGTAGTGAAACCGGGGCTAACCGGTGCTTCCTCTTCAGGCTCCACTTCACTCAGCTGCCCAACAGATCCACTGCTTCTGCCCACTTTAACCTGAATAACTAACCGCAGCTAGCTGGGAGCAGCTAGTTGGGAGCGGCTAGCAGAGCGTTGGCCGCAGCATGACCGGAGGGAAGCACAGCCAGTTAGCCTTTGCTAGCTTCCCAGCTAGCCCTGGGATCATGCACAAAGACTAACTTGGCTAATCACATATGAAACACGAAGTGAGCTGGTGACTTCCTTAAATGATGTTGACGTTCAGAATGTTAAGGTTGATGTTTTTGTTTCTCTTGGTTTTGCATTTGTTTTACCAGAAAATGCCTTGCTTTATTTTTGATGTCTGATTTAAAATGGTGTCTTGTTATCCCATGTGGGATGGCCCAAATGTTTGGCATGATCACAAGCATGGCGCCAGGATTTCAATTCTGTATCAGCCAAAGTAATTTTGGCTGAGCCTTTTAATTAGACAAGTTAATACTGTTTGCCTGGTTCCCAACTATAGTCTCGCTAAAACAGAAATGACTGATCTCATGCAGTGGAAGGCTCTGGTTAGGACACAAGTCTTTTTCTAAAATATTTTCAATGTCAGGACAGCTTCTTTTTAACCTGCAACAGTTTATATGATGTTTATATATGCTCAGATCTTATTATCACTTACTGTCTTGAAAGCTCTGGTGTATTTCTTCCAAAATCCAGGAGTTAGACTGCTTTCTCTCTAGCTTCTGTCAACTGAGTCTGCACATTGTTGATTTTCCACGGTTTTTATCAGGATATGAGTCTCTATGAGGGTTACAATCTCCTGCTCTGTCCACTCCTCATTAGGTTGTTGCTGTAACATATAAGGGTAATAACTCTTTCCAGTGGTGAGTGTTGTGATGATGGCTATTTGAATATCTTATTAGCTATGAATCTCTGTCTCTTTTGTTATCACTCCCTCTACATACCATCACATTAAGGCTGAATATTCTAAAAGCCTCTCTTCTTCGTTGTCTGATATTAAATTAGCTGAGAAATGGCAATAAAACATTTTATATCTGCAGATTTCCCCATTACTTGATGAGAGAGAGGAAAATGCTGACTCCTCTTGAGTGGAAGTATTCCCTGTACTTTGATAAGGAAAAGTTATCTTTTCTTCAGAGGAAGTGGACTGTCTGTTTTGGGGAGAGATGGTGAAAATGTTGCTCCTCTCCAGGTGGATGCATCAGTGAGAAATAGTGGAAAAGTTGTTTCTCTTTGGGATAAAGTGTTGACTCTGATGAGAAATAGTTCAGGAACTTGAAATTCATTGACTGGATAAGGTATAGGGAATTGTCCAGCTGTTGCTGTCTTCCTCTGCTTTAATTTTTCTGTAAAATGGGAATAAAAACATCGGACATCTTGGATCTTGTAGTGCTTTTGTGAATAAGAAAAGCACATAAATATTGCTGTTCATTATTAGAAATTATTATTTTTAATTTGCATTGTGCTCTGTCATGTTCACAATATGTAGATGCCTTTGAAACACGTAGGTTAAACATGAAAAAAGATTAGAAATATACAAATTCAGTTGAATTAGTTCACAGCAGATTTAAGATTTAAGCTGTTAATGTGTTATTTAAATCAACTTAACACATGTAATTTCTACATTTCTGCAACCTGTTCCCACTTGATTCAATCAGGAGAGAACTCCACACATTTATCTTCTGTTTGAGTGGCGGGACTGTGAGACCCATATTACTGACCAAACTCTGAGCTATCAGTGATGGCTGAATGTACAGTGATTTAACACTTAATATACTATGTACATAACATACCATCTGAGTTTGCTATTGACTGGTCCAGTGGATTTTTTTTTTCTCAACTCCAGCCAAGATAACTTCTCCGTGTCAAGTCACAGCATCTGAATTTTTTTTCTCTCTCTCTCTCGCTCTGTTTTTGTTAGCTTCATGTTCGCAGGTCAGCAGCATGCACCTGTCTATAGTAATCATCACCTCCATATATGGTGGTCACTGGTTATTCATGTGCAAGGATGAATGCTAATTGCTGTTAATTTATGATTGATTCATTCATGAACATACACGTGTGTGTAAATCTTAGTTTTCCACATTGTTTGGAAATCTGGTGTAGTTCTTTAGTACCAAGGTTTTTTTTTATTAATCTATTTACAGATTTACTAACATTTCATGAACGAGACCCATTATCTTTACAAAGTAAATGTACAGTAATTTTGTCCTGTGTGGGGCCCACCCAGTCTGCTGATGTTAAGACATGGATGGGGTGGGAAGAGTTCGACCTGTATCTTTACCTAACAAAGTTAGGTGAATTTTAGTCTAACTTTAGGTTATGTCAACTCAAACATTTTAGTCAAGTTACTTTAAGTCAAAATGTTTTTTCTCCTAAAAGAAATCCAATTTGGCTGCTACAGTTATCAGAAATTGGAATCAAGGTGACAGGTTGAAATATCATCAAAGGTTGAAATGTCATTTAAGAGATATTTTTATATAATTCCAACTCCAGTTTTTCACAGGTTTAAAGGATGATTAACAAGCACATACTTACTGATCATCATTTGAAAAGCTCAAAATCTCTCACCTTAAAACTACAAATAACCAATTCAGACTGTTTGTATCCGGATTCACTGTAAACTTATTGACTTACTGATCTCACTGTAATGAAGCTTTCATATCAGCCTTAATTCTTTATAAATCTGCGATCTTATAGATCTGATTTCAGACTGTTTACTTACAGTACAGCTACACTCACAGATAACTGAGCCTCGCTGTTACCTGCCTGTCAAAGCTGCTAACAGCCACTGCCACAACTGACAAACTCCACAAATCCACCATCCACAGCCAGACGCATGCAGCTGCTGATTTCCTGCCAAATTAACGTTACAGCTCAAAAGTCATTCTCATGGCTAATGCTACTAGGGTGGGAGTGTTTGACAGGTTAGCAAACCAGCCTGACCCAGACTGTTCTTTGGCCTGTTGGCACTCCAGTCTTACACTGCTTATTCAGCATTTGAAAATGATTGCATCTACAGCCATTCTCAGCTTCCTAGTTTAAAATCTATCATTCTGTTCTTTTCTCTTGTTTTGAACGACATATAGTCAATCACTAACACCTGTTTAGTCAGTTTTGATGATCAAATATCAATCTTTTTTTTTTTTTAAAGATATTTTTTAGCCTTTAATGTATAGGACAGACAAGTGTGAAGGGGGGAGAGAGAGAGAGAGAGAGAGAGAGAGAGAGAGGGGGAGTGACATGCAGCAAAGGGCCACAATCCTAAGCTCATCAATATATCGCCCCAATAACTGCCGAAATGGCAATGAATGGCATACCCAGATCCTATGCAGTGATGTGCATGTTTTTTGCTGCAGAATGTGTTCATCATGCATAAGTACATCCTTGTATGCATTGTCTTTTCCTTGACTCCATTCACTGCTGCACCTTTATATGTGGGCCTTTTCAATTTCCTGGCTACTATCTCGACCCAGACAGGCAGTTTGTAAAGACTGAAGGGTCATGGCCACAGGGTGTACCTTTAGTGACTGATCTTCCTCATCACCTTCAGTCTCGCCATCGGTAACCTCGGGGCTTGTATTGTTGGAGTGAGAACGAGTTAGACGGCAGAGTGAAATGAAGTCAGGCCACTGTGCATCCGTCTCTGTTCCTCCTCTCGTGATGCCACTCAATGTTTGAGCAATTTCTGCCCCACAGGAATTCATTTATATGTAAAACACAAAGCTGGGACTACAGCACTGACAAACACTATAAGCAGAGCCCAGAGTCCCACAGGTTTTATGCAATTGACCAGTGTATTGAAAACTTTGAGCTTGGCAACAGAGACAGTCTGTGATGTGATTGGAGTTAACAAGGCAGCACTGTTCTCCCCTCTGGGTGCACTTGTCATGCTAGCTTTATGAGCTTCAAAACCAGATTTTCAGTGTGGGTTTTTTTTCAAAATAATCTGTACACAAAATGGGAGCCAGAACTTTATTTTATTAGGAACAAGTGACCCTTCTCCCCCGCCCCACGACAAAACTCAGACTTTATTCAAAAATAAACCATTTGGGCCTCAGACTAAAAATGAAAGAATTCCTCAAATGAAGTCTCTTTCAAAGCTTGAAATCAAAACGGTTGAACTTCCAATGAACTGTCTCTGTGTTCCCTTTACCAACCTCCCATTACACCATTTATCAGGCTGTCAGTCGCTCACTTTCCACCCTCTTATCTCCTTACAGTCTTGTTTACAAGTCTATTTGACAAAATATTGACACGGTTTCTGTTATCCTTACAATCTTGAAGATAACAGGAATGCAAACCCTTCCTGATCCTGGAAGCCTTGGCCAAAAGCTAAACCCATTGGTTAAATCTAGATCCAGACACACAAAACAATCTCTTGACAGCCTTGGCTGAATTGGTAGACCTTGCCACCCAGATCTTAACAGAATTTAGTACATGGCACTTTTAAATACTTTATTCTGATTGGTCAATCAACAAAATTCTGCAGTGTTTATTTCTTGAGGTATCACTGCTGCTCTGCTGCTCCGTTGCTAGGGACGCCATATCAACAGCCTTTGAGTGAGGAGCATCAAAATCAGTTAACGTTAGTCCACACAGGCCAAATAGGATCGGAGTGGCAAAATGCAGCATTTTCAGGACATCACTTTTAACATTTTTGGAGAGGACAAAACGCTTGATGTTTGTTTTAGTAGTAAGCCATGTTCTAAGCGGGATAATGTACAGTGAGCCAGTGACAGTTGAAAAATAACTCCCTTCAGGCGAGACTAGCTGATGGCTAGTTTTTGAGTCTCGCGCGAGTTGCCATGTAAACACAGCAAGCCTGCAGGGTAGGCTAACTGACAATGGTGAGAAATGATGCTATAAAAGTGGAGTGAATTACGTCTTTTCAAGTCAATTTTGCATGCCGCGGCTTCAGGGCACTTGGATTACGACGGACGAGCCATTCTGATGTTTTTGAAATGCATTAGTGGAGTTTTATTACATTTTCAAAATGTGCCATGCACTTCAAGTGTAGCTGTTATTCTGGCTAGCTGTTATCCTCCCATACCCCTAACGAGTTTTGTGGATAAAAAAACTACACTGGACTTCTTGTAGGCATGAGGGTCAGTAAGTACTGTCTGTATTTTCATTCTAAAGTGGCCATTTCCTTTAAGTAATCTTTCACTGCAGCTGGAATCTTGAGGTATCATGAGTTCACTCGAGAACATTGGGATCACAAGATCACATGAAAAATCTATCTTGTCAGGCTACATTGTGCATTTGAGTCTAAACCACCGGTAGTTTTGACCAATCTGTGTCCAGTGAAAAGTTCATGGCAGACTGGCGTGGTTTAGGTGTGTGTGATGACACGGAGAGGCAGATGTTTGTGTAAAACAACAATGGTGGCTCCTAAAGAGGTTAGTGTAGATGAACGTCAAAAGGATCTTCCTTGGGTGTCTTGAACTCGATGTAGGCTGCCACCTCATCTTTGGGCTGCAAAGTTTCATTGCTGGAGTCCTCCACGTTAGTAATGAAGACGAAGACAATGTGAAGACGGGATCAAAGGTTTGACTTGTGGCACTGACTATCAAAATAAAGGGAATTGCAGCTTGAAAATAATGTTTAGATGTAAAAGCATTTCACATATACTGCACATCTTTTTCATTTGTTTTTTTTCACGTAGCCGTGAAAAAAAAAAAAAAAAAAAAAAAAAAATAAAATATATATATATATATATATATATATATATATATATTTTTTACACAGCTTTTTGCGGGTGATCCCTCTTTGCAGGTTGCAACAGTATGTAATAGCCTACAGTGTGTATACAGTTCGAGTGTGACCAGTTAACCTACAGGGATTTCTTTAGGTGGAAAAAGACAATTATCCAGGTTCACATCTTGACTCAAACTTAACATATTCATCAATTAACCATGATGATCATTTGTATTTGACCATGTCCAAGTTGCTTTATTTGTTGGCTATGGAGATAGTACGTTTTTTAAAATAACGCTGGTTGTGAAAGTGATGTGAGCACATTTGAAATATAAATGTTCTTAAGTTAAAGACAAGCACGTTGTACCATCCAAAGAGTTATGCTTACACTAAGTAGTCACATATGAATGTAATTTGTAGGACAGAAAGTTGAACACATGTTGTCTTTGATAAGACATTTTATATTTAACTTCCAAAATAAATTTGAAATTCACGTCCTTTTATTTCACAGGGGGTGTGTGTGTGTGGATTTGGCCACTTTTCAAAGCGATGACTGACGCAGGCTTTGTTCTCTGAGTTCCTGCATGAGGAGAGTTGTTCACAGTGATAGATAATAGAATCTCGTAACATCACAGAATGAATGCATGCACATTTAGTTTTCAGGTGGGTTGTTAGCTTTAAATCAGCTCGTCCTCCCCTCCCTCAGAAACCACTTAGAACATCTATAATAATGATGCATTAAGGTGTCAGCAGTGCGGGCTGCCTTATTCATCACTGCAGCCTGTTCATGGTGAGAGTCTGTCTCCTGTGCTTACCTTCCCACATATTAATGCTTCATTGAGTACATTACACTACATCACATCTGTGTTTGATGATGATATCACACACATTTACACACAAACGCACAGACACACACATTGCATCAATCCCATCTACTGTTGCAGCTATTTTCTGTTGCTGTTTTTCATGGATGTAGCTCGGTAACTAGCAATCTGTATTCTTAATCCTACACAGCTCTGTTTGGTCAGTTGTTTTCCAGCGAGCTGAACAAGCCATCTGAGGACAACACCAGATCTATTGGATCCAATCAGTGATGTGGGCAGTGACTCAGAGAGAACCAGGCCAAGCATTGCTGCTCAGTTACCTATTTTATCCAGACAAAGTCTTGACAACTGTAACATGGTACAGAAATTAAAGTTGTTAGTTTGTTTTTTTTTTTGTGTTTTTTTTTTACGAATATATTTATTACCACAAATACAAAATGTTAGAGCTCATGTTCATGTCTCAGCTGTGGTCTAATATAGACAAAGAGAGATTTTGGCCAAACATGTCGAACGGCAGGAAAAACTGAGCATACACATAGCTACAATAAACCTTGTAACCTGTAGGTTAATGATAAAGTAAAATGATGTGCCATTCTAATCAATCAAGACAAACTTTATCTTTAGTTATTTAATTAACAAAACAAAAACAAACATTTGATCCCAATTTATATGTATCAGACAATATTGATTTCTTTACTGTGATGCTCACTGTTCGGAACCAAATGGTCGGATGGCCTCTCAAATCCAGTAGCATGGCTGCATGCTGATTGAAGTTTCTGAATCATCAGTCATGTTTAAACATTACCACACATGATTACGGAATACCAGAAAGTTTACCTAAGTTCAAATACAGGACAAGGTCATTCTAAAGAAAGAAAGCAGTGATCTCAACATGGACATTGATATGGTGTGTGCCTCTCTCTTTTTTCACCTCTCTGAATGTACTGTACACAATAACCAAAGGCGTCATAGTGACACAGGAAGGTTCTGATTGGCTCTAATGAGCCGGCCAGGTCACTTCCTTTTCACTTTTTTTTTCTTCTTCAGTGTTTTGAGGTGCCTGTGATTGTCACTGCGGGATGTTGTTCTAGACATGACACCCAGAGGGTTCCTGTTCACTCAGGGCGGACGGAGCATAGAGTTGGTATTTTTAAGGCCTTGACTCGCCCATCAGCCGTCCTCCAGCTCTGATTACAGGTTGCAGCTTAGTCTACGGCAGGCTTCAGACTGGCTGCGTAATGATGTCTGTTGGCCTGCTGTGAAGATGTAAAAGTAGGAAAGTGGACCCTGCTTGCCTCAGGAGCGACAGGGGGTTTCCCTTTCCTCTCCAAAGTGTTTTTCTGAGCAGAAAATAAATCAGTTGTTTGGTGTTGAGATGGCTTGCCTCTAGGCTCAACAGTGTCTCTACCTCTCCCTCTCCCACTCAGGCTTTTGAACTCCAGGAAGGGAGAGGTGCTGTTACAGGCCCCCTAAGGCTGATCGCCGAGAGGGAGGCAGTCTTCCTCCCCCTCTCCCTCTCTCCTCCTCCCAGTGCACCATTTACCTGACTCTCTCTTTTTCTCTTTGTCTTTCTTTCCCCTCACTCCATTGCTACAAATTATAGTTTTTCCTGCCTCCTGTTATTGATAAGGGTTTTCTTTTTTCTCAATATCCTGGCGGATCATAGGAATCACAAGAAGGTGAGAGGAGAGAGACAGAGCACTCAAATATTTGACAGACTTATTATGGTGCCAGTGGGGAATATTGATATGCAAGGAGACTCAGTTCAAAGACATTCCAAAGACAAACATGAGCACAAAGTAGTGACTCCCACCATTACAACATGATAGAGCTCACTATAGAGGGAGTCAATTACAGACCTGAGCCACATAAATGTCTGCCTGTGGCTGGATTAATGAGCAGTGCAGCAGAGTGATTGAAGACTGTTACATTTTTTGATGACACATTTATCCAGACCAACTTATGAAACAAGTCCTTCCTCGTCAGCTCGTGCTGTGGCTCTGTATGTCATCAGCACTGAACAGGGCTGAGCAATGAAGTCATTACAACAAGAAATTGATCACTTTGGCCCCCTTTACACCTTGCATTAAAACCCATTTCATATTCAGATTGTATCTGGATATGAGTAAACCTAGTTGCATTTACATTTGGTATTTTCCACACTGAGATACGATCGTTCTGTCCAGCTCAAACAACCACATGCAGTCCAAATTGGGCCCCATCCCCGCCAGTTAACTACTCTTATGATTAGAATAAACTAATTTACTATTATTATAATTATATTTAAATATTACATTCATAGGGTGCACATTATTGTAATTTCTTCATTTTCAGAGCTAATAATAGCTGAAAAAAATAAAGCAAACATTTTAAAATTCTTTGCTGGTCCATAGTTTTCTTTATTATATACAACAGTGCCAATCAGGAAAAGGTCCACAAGGATGAAACAGACCTGCCTGATTGCAAAGACACTGACCGACAAGACAAATACATTACCGATAAGGAAAACACCCCAGTAGTGTTGGTATCAGATGACACAGCTGCTGCTGTCTCACTGGTTTGGAACAGTCGCATGTGATTACGTATAACCGCCCACATAACTGTTGTATGTGGATTGAAAATGCACTTGCATTTATACTTGTGGTCACAGTGCATTCCTGACCGGCCCCCGGAATGGTTTGGCAAATTATCCTTGCATTTTAGGTACATTTATACCTGTTCTTTCATGTGTTCAAGCACTGTCCGATAGAAATTCGATCACCCAAAATGCATTTTAATGCAAGGTGTCAAGGGGTTCTTTCAGTGCTGTGGAACTGTCATCTGTTTGGTCATGTTGTATTTGTAAGATATCTACGAAATGGGACAGAAGAGTGTAATACATAGGAGGTCAGGAGGTCTACATTAGTGCGTTTATTGTGCCTGTTACAGTAATTGCATGGGTCTTAGACACAGTTACGAAAGAAATGCTAGATGTGGAGTGCACTAAAAGTCCCCTTCCAGAAACTTTTTACATACTCATACTGATGCTAATATTTTGCTGTAAGTCGTGTTCTCACATATTAGTCGAGAAAAAAAAAACTTTTGTAAAGGAGCTGGAATGTCTACTCTTTCTTCCTCATTAATCCCTCTGTCTCTGCCCAGCCCACCACAGCTGCTTGCAGTAGGTTTTGCTTCCTACTTTCTCTAACACTAGGTGCGCTGGTTAGACTAAGTAGATATAGCTACAGCTGGAGCAGCTACGTGACCCGCACACCAGCTACATGACTCACTTGCCATTCCTATACATGGCTGTGTGAGGCACTATATCCAGTTCTCTTTATACATCCATAGATTCATCTTATACTGGTGGGCAAGGTTTGCAGGGGCATGTTGTGTAGGCTCCAAATGGAATGTGGCTGCAGCTATACATGTCACAGAGTGACCAATGAAAGAGCAGTGCATACCAAGATGGCTAGGATTAGAGTAAGAGGAAACATTGGAGAGCCTCAGTCAGACCTATACTCAGAAGACATGTCTGTTTTGCACCAGAATTGCTGACTAGCATACGCACCAGAATGTTAAGTGTTGTTAGCATCTTTTATTTGTTTATGCTATTTGTTAGCTTGTAGTCTGACTTACAGTGGCTGACACAGTGTTGATGGTTGTGAAACATACTGTATTATCTGCCACAATGTGGTTTTTGATAGATAGTGGAAGATAGGCCCAGTGTCAGGTTTACATTAAAAAACGACACACTCCACCAAGGTTGCTGTAAAAAAAAACTTTTCTTGTGCTAACGCTAATTCTGCTCTCTTCACTGACAAGTCTGCTCCGCACTTAAGGTTTCAGGTTTCTTTGTTGATCTTGCGTTGAAGTCCATTTCCCCACAGATATGATTCCCGTATTCGAAAACAATTGACTGCATCAGTGATATACCTCATCCAGCCCCCAGCGTATGTTTGAATCTCAGATTTTAGTGAAGTGCACAGACACCTCCCCCCTTCAGCAGAGGAATGTGAAAACACCTCTCCGGTAAGAAACTGCACAAATACAAGTCAGTATAGTCATGGTCAGATATTAAAGGGTACATACACATAAGAAAAGCACTTTTTGAGTGAAGGGGGACAAACGGGATTTGTCATTTATGCTTAAATATATCCATGTAGCAGCCCAGCAGCCATATGTCTTGGCTCAGCAGTCTCCAAATCTGGCACGCTTGGCTCTCAGCTGAAGGTGCAGTCACACAGTATGATTGTTAGGCCGATTATAATTATGATTTGGGTCTAATGACTAATTGGACCAAGTGGGAGTCAGACCATTTCAATTTGGGCCGGTCGTTGTTTAATGATGCAAATCCGGACCTTTGGCATCATATCACAGGAGAGCAAAAAAGAATAAAAAAAAAAAAAGGTGAGAAAAGATAAAATAGTATGGTGTTGACTAAGAATTATTTTAAAATCCAGTTCATCTAGTTTCAGTGCTGAGCCGCAGCTTGCCTCCAGCTCCATATTTTTAGACTTGGGTGTCTTTTCACCCACCACCCTATTTAAAGTAATAGTTTTTTACACCTGTAACCCCAGATGTAAAAAACGACTTTATCTAGCAGTCACATATGGACCCAACTTCATCTTTATGTGGTGTTAGATGGGGTTAAGGTCAGGCCAGCCATGTTTTTCTACACAAAACTGAGAAATCTTTCTTTCTGGACCGTTTCTTTCTGGAGCTGGCTTTGTGCCGGCCAAGAAAAGGGCAGTAGAGGGCCTTTGTATCCTGTAGCATTTAGATTTCACTTTATCTGAACTAAAGGGCCCAGACCATGAAAAAAAGCTCCAAATAGAAACAAAAAACGATACATATTGTGTTGTAAGGCCAGAAATTGAGCCTTCTCAGCAAATGAACACCCCCGTTTTTTATGGTGTATTGATCAAAACTAAAATTTATCATGTTTGGTCTTAAATAAGCCTCATGATGCATTTAATTTGACTGGCCATCTGCAGACACCCTGTAACAGCAGTGATGTGTCCCATCTGTGCACAGTTGGTACCACAGCTAGCCATCGTCAAGCAGCTATCGACCAATCGACAGCAGTGCGATGATGTTGTTGCTGGCGGTCGAAATCCTCCGCCTCTACTGTCTGTCCTCAAGTCTTGGCAGACACTCCTGTAGTTGTGTTTGCATGCTGGAAGCCTCCCTCTCTTATAAATATGGAGAAAGTGGTGCAGTGGGCCAAATGCTAAATGAGCAGTGACACACATAGGTTTGTGTTGGCAGGGTGAAGGCTGAGGGCAGGCCACAACGCAACGACTGCTTCACAAGTAATATCTCTAACACAGTGTCTCAATCCAGAGAGAGCAGCAGGGTTAAGGCTTGATTTAGAGGGGAAACAAACAAGTGATTGAATGAGAAAATGATATCTCAGTTGTATGTGCACTTGATGGTGCTTGTGTCTTTTTCTCAACATGGATGAAAAATTTGTCCTTCATCACTGGACATTTGTAAGGGCTTATAGTCTTGACAGAAAAGACCCGACTTGTTTCCTGTGCTGTAAGACTTCATAGTATCTATTTGTTCCAACACGTTCTTGAAGGTACAATATGATGTGTACAGTGAGTGGCATTCAAACTCAAGATGACAAGGTTTCCATGGCTGCACCATTCCATCTGGTCGAAACATCACTACGCATTGTGAATACTTGAAGATGGAAGAGGAGTTAGGTTAAGGAAGTAAAAGGATGAAGTATTGCATGAAGTAAAAGGATTTAACCTGAAAATATTCCTATATTCCAGGCTGGATTCATGTGCTTGAGGGCTGGTTTTATGGCTCACAACTTCACAGTTTTGGTTTACTCCCACAGCACTCATCAACCTTGTTTCCAGCTGTAACAGGCAGGTGTTTTCAGCTAAAAAGCTGATAAACCAGCTCTTCACTATGTGCCCAGCACCAGCAGATAGACTAAGATAGTGAGTAGCTGGTGCAAATAGTGGAGCATTTAGCAGCTAAAGATTTTCATAATTGTTAAAGCAGAATAAAAACTGAGAGAAAACTGGATTTACACATGAAACAGGATCCTAAATGTGCTAATCTCGGTGTGTCTTTTGGTCGTGTATTAAGGCAACTGTAAATCATGTTGATATGGCTATCAGGTTTGCAAATTATATGGACTTTGTGGGCCCTATTTAAAATATCTATAGTGCATGGTCAAAATTGCCTTTGTCAAGTTCATTCAGGGCATGTCCAACTCTGCTTTGCTAGTTAAACAGCACCTAATCTGGGTAGGTAAGGCACAAGGGGCAAAGGGGTTGTATACAGTCCCTTAATTAATCATTTATGTGTTTTTGGCATACCATAAATTTAACCAATCAGTGTGTCATCTCCTGTTGTCTTAAAAGCCGAGTGCACCTGCAACTGCTGCACTGCTATTTACATTGTCCATTCTGCAAATTGGAGGAGCAAGTGGTTTTATGTTGAGAGTAGCTAATGCAGTTAGAGCAGTGATGTCACTGCAGCAAGTTTAAACAGCAAAACTAAAAACTGTAGTTCTAAACATAACAGAGAAAACAGAACTAAACTTTTAGTTTCTGAAATAATGACCTTACGCTGGTCTTTGTGTGTAAATGCAAGCAGCATGTCTCAGGAGTCTGTCAGCAGATCTGCAGCTCTACTCTGATCTCTGCTATGTTCACATTTTAGAAAATGTCAATTATGTTTTCCTCATAAACGATATATCATTTCACCCACCTGTAATGTCTGTACATCACTGTGTGTGTCACAGTCTCATTCTCTCCCTCACCTGCTCCTGGTTAATTGACCAAATATACAAATTGACAAAATCGGCCAGGGCCCAATATGTCAAAGGATTGTGAGCTCTGACGCAGTGCTGCATTGTAGTTATTAAAGCTAAAAAATGGCTCTACAAGCGCCACCAGATGAGGTAAAAATCCAGCAGACCTATCAAGGTCCATATGTTTTTAGTTTTAGTGTTGTGATTTGGGGTGCATTTCACCAAACAAATCTGTAATTTATCAAGATACATCAGTGTAATTGCCACACAGTAGACCTGGACTGACCTTGGCCTTTGAGGGTCTGGAGCTTCAGGGCAGCTACTCACTTCACCATACAGTGATCCAGCCTTGCCCTTGCTCTTTCTCCAAACCAAGAAAAATTCCTTAGACTGCTCCAAGGTGCTATCGTGATCTTCATGGGGAAACTATTCCAAGTCCAATACAGTTAACTTCAACAGACAATCCACCTGAAACCATCCTGTTCAAGAGAGAGAACCCAGTAGCCCAACTAAAGTGTTGGCATTGTACAATTCTGCAGACTGTGAGAGACCTGGCCTAGACAAGCAGAAGAGTTTCAAATGATTAAACATACAAAACGGGTCTTATCCTGCTGGATGTTCTCAGCTCAGTGTCCTGGAAACGCTCCACAGTAAACTGTCCCAGCTTAATACTGAAACCCTCAGTCTGCTGCTTATCTCCCACTTAATTAGAGATGTAAAAAAATGTATGTAGCTGTTAGTCTACCACGTGGCATCTTACAGTGCTTTGCAGTTTTCACAAGTCAGAATTAGAGTCATAGAGTCTCAGACTCTTTATTCCCACATTTCCATTATATATTTTTAGTATCTCATTGTCACCACACAATGCAATTACTCCACTATATATTTACAAACAGTTGTTTTCTGCTATATTAATTGTGAAAATCTTATGGAATCATTAAAAATACATACATGCTCAAACAGGGTCATATTTAGAGCAGAGGGGAACTCCAAAGAATTTTGCACATAAAGGTTTCTTGAATATAGTGCTCAGCACATGGTCACAGTTGTGCAATGTCTTCTATTGCTCTGCAAAAATAACCCCGTGGAAGGCACTGGGGGTGTTGGGTTTAAATGACTTATATTGTTATATCAAGTAACATCATAGGAAATGCAAGATTTGGTATTGTTGGACCTTGACCCATACTCAGTAGGCCTACTTAGAACCATTATTCATGTAATTACCCCATTTTCATAGAAGTGCTTTAATAAATCATTGGAGTGGCTCTTAAAATGACAGATGTCTCAACAAGTTTCACCCAGAGAATGACCTACAGTAAATGGGTACTTGTTGAAGAGTGGATAATAAATATGCATCTTTAGTAGACATTTTGATATTCATTCATGTCTTAAGGAGGACTTATTATGCCTTTCTGTATCTTGTGTTTTATACATTTGTACAATGTTGGATGTTAGTATTGAATGTGGCCAAAGTTTCCAATAAAGAGGTAAACATCAGAGGAGTAATCCCTGTGACCAAAAAAACAAAGGTTTCCTATCGTTCTGAACGCTCTGTTTCCAACTTGGGAAAACATAAAAAAGTTGCTGATATCGGAAATTTCTCCATGATTTTGGATTATATTCCTGCTGGAACATGTTGCATTAAGAGCTTTTTTTCCTTAGTATAGGACTGTCATTATTCTCTATTACAGCTGCAGTTACATGCCACATGCTACATGCTAACATCAAGGAAACATGTAATCTTGGTTGCTGACGTTGTAAATTTCTCTCAGATTTCAGATCACATTCCTGCTGCAACATCTCTGCTTGTGTAGGAGCTTTAATTGGTGAATTTGTTTCAAACAAAGCGTCTTAAACAGAGGGTGAATGCAGGTGAATGCATGGACAAATATAATTCCATGTGTGTAATCCTATGTGGCATGAGGTTTGGTGATGGAATGATATTAAATTAATTCATATATCAGTAGCCAGTGTTGCTAAATTAACATTATAATTAATTTCTAATGAATTCACTGACACTGAAATGAAAGCATTTGTCATATTGCCGGGGGACCCAGCAGCCTGTTTAAAGGCCTGAGTGGCCTGCTAGCTCCCACACTTTAAACTCATGTGCACCATGTCACTCAGCTTTAACTGTCACAGATGGCTAAATGTTGCATTCATATCAGTCGCAGAGTGAAATGCAGTCTTTCATCCTCTTTATGTCTTCACCGTCTCATTTCACGATGTGAGAACGCACACATCAACATCATAAAGGCAAATACTGCTGTGTTTAAAGTGATTCTAATTGTTCTCACTGCTACATTCACAAGCACAATCCCCCACGTTGACTTTAATTAATACCCATTTGGGAGAATGTGTTGTTCCAGTTGAGCTGTCTCCGCTATAAATTCACCAAACAGACTCTATATCAGGCTGCTTGACAACTGTTTACTTTGCAAGTAGATCAAAAAGCGATGCATGGGGCTCTTTATGTGCGGATTAGCAAGCTGGAGAAAATGCGAGACAAGTGATATTGGCAGCGTTGATCTTGGCAAGGAAAAAAGACCCCAGAATTGCTTTTGGCATACAGGAAGGTGTTCCTAGACACTGCAAATGTGCACATGAACACTGTTTCTATATAAATGCACACACACAGGCACAATAATGTGTTTTTCATTTCAACATTTGCTGTGTGCCTAAATGCGTCATGCCTCTATATCACCATGACAACGGAATAGTGGCTGACTGTTTGACCAGTTTTCTCTGTGTATACGTGTGTGTGTGTGTGTTGGTTCTCATTGGTTTTCACTGAGCAACAACACATCATCCAAGTCCATTTCACAGTATTATTGACTTCAGGCTGCAACCTGGTTATCTCCTCAACCCAAACAGCAGACTGACAATTTACTATCACTTTTACTTATACAGCTAATAATGTGGTAGTCCAATTAGTTTGTCCAGTTAATGGATTATCAGGGAATTGGGTGTAATAATAAAAAATCAATCCCATGACCAAAACCAACCAATTGAATAAATATATAAATAAATGTATCCACTAACGATTATTGTGTGTGTATCAAAGCCTCATATATCTTCTTCCTCTATGCCTCAGAGCCTTATTGTTGTCCAGAAACTATTAAAAACACATCTGTTAGCCACACTGTTGCACTGGGAGACACTAACCCACTGTAGTTTATTTTGACTCAATCCCACACAGAGCATCCTCCTATTTATAGGATATCAGTTGGGCTGTATTCAACCAAAGAAATTCTTGGTTGACCTCAACGAGTTGATCGTCGGATGGAGAGGGAAAAATCTACATCTTCCTAAGCTTCAAAGTTTTTGTCACATACAGCAAATACCTCCTCACGATCCGCTAGCTACATGTCCTCTGAATATGCTGTGAAAAAATCCGGTCTCTGTAGGCAGCCCAGGCTCCGCAAATGGCAACAAAAACATTGTGGTCCAGGCTGCACCAACCAGCCAGCGCAAGACCAGCGAAAGCAAGCACACACACATGAACACGGTGCCCATGTCTCATGGTCTCATGCAAGCGTGAGCGCGGTGGCCAGAGAGGCAGTTAGAGCTACAGGCTACAATGAGGCTAAAAGGCGAGCTAGCTCCATTGTGTTTGATAACATTGTTGAAGGTAAACAGAAGTGAAGTGTTTTTGTTGCCATTTGCGGAGCCTGGGCTGCCTACAGAGACTGAAATTTTTCACAGCATATTCAGAGGACATGTAGCTAGCGGATCGTGAGGAGATGTTTGTATGTGACAAAAACTCTTCAAGCTTAGGAAGACTTAGAAAGCCTTTAACTAAGTTGCCACAGTGCACTGAGTGCACACTACCTGATTCAATTTTATAGCTAAAAACTGCATCTTTTATGCTACATTTTGATATATAGGTTGCAGGGGTTGGAAAGAAATCCAGCTGTCACACTAGGCTTTTGTCTCACTACTCCCGAGTTTACCTGAGTTAGCCATGAGCTATGATGCACACTGGGTTGAGCATTCCAAGTAAGTTACTAATAACTTACAGAAACACCCCAGCTTCTCTCATTCCCTGTCTCTCATACAGACACACGCCTTTGAGAGCACAACAGCTCTGTCTCTGTCCTTGTCTTGTTCTCATAAAGTCAGCTCTTGAAGAGTCTGTGGGTGCAGTTTTAAAAGTCCCTGACCCACACCTCACTTGCGGTCAGCTCTCAACCTGCTCCCTGCTGTGTGGTGTTAGGGTTACTTAGCCTTATGTTGCAAACAGAATGTGTTTTTATCTTGCGGTCATCCACAGGGTTATGAATCAACCTGAAGAAACATAATGGCAGATGCACAGACATGTCAATCACATTTTTTTGTCCCCCAAATATCAATGTGCAACTTTGGGTAGAATAAATATCTGTTAACTTATTGGGATTCAGGTATGGATGGATGGATGGATGGATGGATCATTGTGCCTACTGGTCAGAGATCATGGGTCATTCATCTCCTACTTACCACTATTTACCACTGCGTCACGAGTTGCAATAAAATGATGAACTGCAGTTTTTCTTCATTCTTGCAATTACCTAAACACTGATTAAGCAGTGGAGTGCATGTTTTCAGCTGAGTCATTTTTCCAGTTTGAAGCCCAGAGCTGTGGATTCCATATGTTGCCAGCTTGTTTAGCCCACATTACTTTGAGAAAATCTCACAGAAAAACTGCAGTGTGGAGTTTTATTTCTGTTGGTTATTTTCATCAGTTTTAAAATGTTATTAAAACTCGGCCGTACTTCTGCACATAAAGGTGCTGCTTCCAGCAATAAAATATTTGAATTCAGCAGTTGCTGGGTTGCAGAGGGGCAGGTTTATGTGAAACGCCAGTATACATATAATCAGAGGCACTTATTAGAATCTCTGTTTTGCATGTATTCAACTGCAGGAAGTGTTGAGACACCCTCTTATGAATTAATAAAAGAAATAATAAACACTGCTGGTGATCATATACTTTTTTCATAGACTCACCTTTAATAATTTTGCAGTATCATTCTATATAAAGTACAGAATTCACAGATACATATATGTATTTTTTTTCTTACTACACGTCATCGTGTTTTGCCACAGATAGACATTCCAAGAGAGATGGTGTCATCATTAGCTTAACAATCTTAGTTGTTAATTTTTAGGGAGATGTTTTGAACTTGAAATTTGAACTGAAGGTTTGTTCTCTTTCATGTGTCCCCCGGCCTAACTCAATGTTTCTGTCTCTCACAGATGCAGATCTACATGTACAACTCAGATGACTTTGACAGTCTCAGTGCAGCTCTGAGGGAGAAGAGGATCATCGCAGCCATGGCCGTGTTTTTCCAGGTAGGAACAGCTTTTTTCCCTGAGCCCGTTTGTGTATGTGTGTACACGTATTTAAAAAAAAAAAACATGAGGCAGAGGCCAGTTTGTGGGATTTGGATTTCGTGGTTCATGGTTTGAGGGTTCAGCCCAAAATTAAACTTCTGTCATTATCTGTTTATCATTGTGCCAGAGTTTATTTGTTGTTTGTGACAACTAAACAAAACGCAGAGAGTGAGCTTTCATAGTTCCGTCTCATTATCTAACAAGGGAAATCTAGGCCATGTGGACCCACAGTGCAGCTGCAGGGCTTAGTGTTTTGATGTTCTTTTTTAAAAACCTCATTTAGCTAAAGTCTATCAGATGGACGTGGACTGCAGAGACTCAACTGATGAAGAGGGAAGAAATGATGAAATATTCTCCATTTAGGGACGAGCTGTTCTGCAAAAGTTTGAATTGTAATTGGTTCATACATTCTCTGGGTTTGACTGAGCACGAATACATTGATCAAAATTGATTAAACAATGTAGCTGAGGAATGGTTATTAAAATAAGGGAGCTCTATTTAAATGATCTATAGCACATGGTCTGAAGTGCTTTTAGGTCGTGTCCAACTCTACTTTGCTGGTTAAATGGTGCATAATCTGGGTGCAAAGTAAGGCGCTTTGTTTAGTTTCTTAATTTCATAGGTGTGTTTTGGGTTTAACATGAATTTAACCAATCAGAGTGACATCTCCCATTCCCTTTAAAAGCCAGATGTGTCTGCACCTGCCACACTGCTGTCTACATGGTGGATTCAGCAAACTGGAGCAGTGAGCAGTTTTCTGTTGAGAGTAATGCAGTAAGAACAGCAGGAACCTACCTGCACAGTTTTGTGTGTGTACACATGTTGTGATCCTCTTGTCTGAATAAGGACCCATACACATGCCGTGATTTTTACACTCTCAAATCCATTGTTTTCAATAATGAGGTAGAGAAGGCGTGCTCGAAAGTGATGCCGTGGCTGCGCCCTGAGATAAACAAAGTTCAACTTTTGGAACACAGCAACGTGTACTGTAGGTCATGGGACAAGGAACACCCAGTCACAGCTGATAAATGTCTTGCCTTTCTGCCATGAATATCAAATACAGAAAAGAAGTTGACTGTATTAGTGCAGGGCTCCCCAGAGTGTTACACCTGTCCCACAGACAACATTTTAGGCCTAATATACACTTGAACATCAATGCCTGACAGAACATCAGCTCTGAGTTTGGGATTTCTGGTTAGCAGGCTACGACACAGTGCTAGTTATGGTCTCTCAGCAACTTCAGACGCAACCTGCCTCTGCACCCTTAAAAGCTGGCACAGAGTAGGAACAAGACAAGCAACCACCACGCTACCTCACATTTTCCAGACAGTGAAAGACACAGAATGCATTCTGGCCCGAATGTGCCATTTGAATAGCGTGAAAATACCATGCCATTCTGACTGTAGACCAGGTTTCTGTTATTCAATGGCACATTCGCTTCCTGCTGCCACAAAATAGTGGAAGTGCATTTGCTGCTGGACTTGGAAATTATTGTGTCATCGGAAACTAGCAACAACAGTCGTGCCATTGTACCTCGCTTTGCGGCAGGCGGCAGATAGGTACCTGAGACTTGGGCAAACAAGTCGACTTTTTTAAGATACTGGGGAAAAAAAATGTGGCCAAAGGTTAGTACCTTAAATGGAGCAATTAATTGTGGGTGAAAAACTGGATAAAAGATGTTAACATTAATTTCACCCAATAAATATTCATTCATTCATTCTTTCTTCTTCTTCTCCTCCTTCTTTTTCTTCCTCTTCTTATATAAATAATTATCCAATTTATTTAATTTAAATCAATTAAAACTACCGCAGTAACTCACTCAGGAAGTCAGTTTACTTGAATTTATGCCTGATGAGTTCTTTTGATAATAGTTATGTAAAATTGCGCCTCAGGATCTAAAACATATTGAACAGAGTTTGGTAGGTAAAAAAAAATCTGAGCAGAATTAACATTTAGCGTGGAGTGAGATGAGGACTGCAGTAGGTTTAAGGTCAGAGGTCAGTGTGTGTGGTTGTATACTCCCCTCACACTGTGTACTGCATGTTATCTCTCTCAGTTTTATTTTATCAGTTGGTTTTTCCAAGAGCTAAAAACCCTGACTTCTGTGTCTGCATGTCGTGATGGTGTGTGAGTATGAGCCATAAAATCTGTAGATCTAGATCAAAGTCCAGCCACCAATAAAGACCTCTCAGGCCTGTTGAGTTGAGCTGTGGGTGGACTGGGATCATTGTCAGCTCTATCACTCTCAATTGGCAGGAATAAAAAGTTCATTTGAGGCCATCGATTACCTAAGTGGGCTTTTACTCGGACCATTAACCCCCAGTTAATATTTCCCTCTCTCACTTCACTCTCTCTCTCTGTCTATGTCTGTAGTCTCTCTTTCACTCCCATCCTCTCAGACTCATATGTCTTGTGCAGACAAACATATGCTCACGCTTGTACAACTAAATCATAAAGACATCTCCTCTCTTTTTCTCTGTCTATCCCAGAACAAATGATAGGAAGTAAATTATGTTTACATTACAACAAGATGAAAGATAAGAATTTTAATACATAGATACTATACTGTAAGCACAAAGCAAGAGATTAATGTGAACAATAAGATTTTTTCTTTCCCAGTTTTTAAGGTTTTCTTTTTTTCTTTTTTGGAGAGCTCTTGTCCTGAGGAAAGGTCAGTGGGATCGTCTATAATCCTCAGTGGGGACAATATGTTGACAAAATAATAAGTAAGCAATTGGAATAGATAGATTTGCAGTTATAACGAGACAGAGGAGATGAGTAGACAGAACGTCGAAGCTGCCATAAGAAATGGTGGAAAAAGTCTGCTTTATTTTGAAAAGAAGCCAAAAGTGCTACTTGTCCTAACAGATAACTCCAGTTATCCTCTGGTATGGGACACATTCTATCTGTTCTTTTGGTTCTCTTTCCCTCCACCACCCTCCTGATTTATGATATAGCAGTACGCACATATTTCCTCTGAACCTGGTGATGATATTGTGCAATTGCAGCTCGCAACTCAAAGATTGATTTGAACCCAGTGCCCTCAATAACTTGGCTCTCGCAGATAGATCTCGACAGGTTGTGCTTGTGTGTTTGTTCCTATGCAAAGAGAAGTGTGTGTGGGCGCCGGCCTCAAAAGTGCATTTTTCTTGATTCATCCAGATGCCACTTGTTCTCCCACCCCGCACACATGCCTCAGTTTTTCTCGGGTGACGAGAAGGCAGGCTCTATCTGTGTGTGACTGTGAGCGTGTATACAGGAGGCCAATAGTTTTATTGTTTTTACAGAAAACGCACGTATTGTATGATGCATGTCAAATTGAAACTCAAGTACAGCAACAGCATATTCAAACACCTCTCTGAAGATCTGCGTAGATCAGGTGTTTGCATTGATGCATTTTTATTATATGCTCTGTTGGTTCAAACACAGCATCTATGTGAGTTTGTCACTGCTTGTGGATAAAGTGTGTTTCTGTGTTGCAGATTTTCATCACTCGAATAGCTTTTGTCATGTAAGAAAAAAATCAACTGTACTGTAGAGAGAGAGAGAGAGAGAGAGAGAGAGAGAGAGAGAGTGGGACAGTCTCCTGAGCCCGCTTGTGTTGACGCTGATGAGTCCTGTTCAGAGAGAAGTTCTTCTGGACTGATGAGCTTAAATGTGTCCTCTGCCAGGCTGTACTGTACTACAGCAGCCTCCCACACAGCACTCCTCAGGGACAGTAAAGACTTAAGACTTCAGTGTGTGTGAGCTAAGACGTTTAAGCTTAAGGGTTCGTTTCTTCTTCCTTTTTCCATTAAAATGGCTGAATTGAAATTTTTTTTTTTAAAGTGATGAAAAGAATCTTTTTTTGTTGTTTTTCCTTTACAATAAACAAACATTTAACTGCATTTTGATATCAGCAGATACACTTTTCATATCCAAAAATTTCAAGCTGGTTTACCTTCACACTGCTGAGTAGGGCTCTATTTTTGTTAACCCCGCAGCGCAGCACAGATTGCAGTCAACTGCGCCCTGCTCAGTGTGCCGGGGGCGTGCCAAGCACATTTTTGGTAATGTTGTGGGTGTGCTCGCCTGGCGCACCTGTGGCACACATGCATACATGATGGGGTGAGAAAGAATACATTATCATACGTTATAGGTGGGCGTGTCAGAGACTGTGACATCATGGCCAATCACATTCCCTTCCTTCAATGCCTTTAAACACAGGGCTCTCCCCATCAGAAGCAAACTTATTATTGTATGGGACTCGAGAGTTTCAGGTATGAATACAGCAGCTCAAATATAAAGCCAAGAGCTGATGATGGCTCTTCCTTAAGTTATCTTTCACATTATGTTGCAGGTGCTACGGGCACCTTTTTTTTCTGTGCATAACAGCAATTTTGGTTAACAATATGATCTATACAAGTTTCAAATTATTTATTATCATACGCGCGATTGCAAACAAGCAGCCATTGGCATTAAAAATCTTAGATCTCAGGCTCCCTCCAACAGTGCTCATTAAACATGTAGAAAAGGAAGTAAAAAAAATGAAAATCTAAGACTTAAAATAGTGCAGAAGTTATTAGATTTATATACAGTGTACAGTTATCACAAAATAACTAAACTGAATGTAAAGAGGAATGCAGTAAATGTATGTGTAATGAGAAAGATGTAAATATAAAAAAACACTAGAAATGTGTAACCCAAAGCCTCTAGTCTTTCAGTCTAGATCACTGTCTCTTTTGACCTGCACTGATAGGGGACAGGTCTGCAGTCAGCTTACATCTCTCTGCAGTTTAAATGTCTTAGCCTTATATTCCACGGTCTATGTTCCCATCATTTGTACTAATTCTGCTGGTTTGGCATGTTATTTGTGTAGTTGTATGTTGGGGCCACGCTGTCTATGGTACTGAAACAGATGGATCGATAGAAAGACAGAAGAAGTCAGAGAAAATGAGAGAAGGAGAGAGAGAGCTGCAAGCTGCCAACAGCCGTTTGTATGGAATTGTTTAGAAGTTCATATAATATCTTCTCTGAATAATAAATGTATTATTTGATTTTGAAACAATAGCTTTACGCTGTTATTTAGCCTTTCCGTAGCTGTTGCATGGTTAATGGTTGATTAGCTTTCTTTTATGGGGGAAGAAAAATGCCCACCCACAATTTTTAACAGCTCCCTCAGTCCCTTCATCCTGGTGCCTTGCCTGGTAAAGACATAGGTAAAAGCATATAGGCCTACAGACAAAGTGACAATATGACAGTGAAGAGACAACAGCCATAGTACCATATATATAACAAAGGTTAAATTTAAAATGTCGTCTATTTTTTTAATACTGTGATTTTTATATTTGAAATTATTCAGTTTCACTTGCAAAATTAACTGCTGACAATATGGGGACAAAATAGTTGTCTTCTTATTGCTACACTAACTCAAAAATACAGTTGAATTTGGATTTTTAAACTAACAAATAATAATAACAGATAATTTCTTGGAGTATCACTGTAAAATCTAATGCAAACAATCTCATCCCATTGTGTTAGTGATCCCAGCGACACATCTAGGGGAGCACAGGAAACCTCCTAACGTAGGGTAAATTGTAACATGGACTTTTTAAGTGGTTACACAGGATCAGTCCATTCGTGCTTCTGGCCAGTTGACCACAATACCGCCAAACCTGCATATTCCACGGTTCTAGAAAGCTGTTCATTTTTAGCTCAGTGACCTAGCGGTAGAGTGTCCGCCCTGAGACTGGGAGGTTGTGGGTTTGATCCCCGGCTGGGTCATACCAAAGACCATAAAAATGGGACCCATTGCCTCCCTGCTTGGCACTCAGCATCAGGGGTTGGAATTGGGGTGTTAGAT
Source organism: Epinephelus awoara (assembly GCA_035609425.1). NCBI lineage: Eukaryota > Metazoa > Chordata > Actinopteri > Perciformes > Serranidae > Epinephelus > Epinephelus awoara. The sequence continues at coordinate 7,067,421 of CM069296.1, read as the reverse complement.
CACCACATAATTCCTGAGCGCAACACTGCTGCTCACCGCTCCCTCAGGGGATGGGTCAAATGTGTAGAACAAATTTCACACAGTCTGGTGTGTGACAGTCAGTGGGACTTTAACATTAATATGTTGTTAGAATTAAACAAAAAAATGTCTCAGATCACTAACGTTTTTAAGAACAGTGGTGATAGAACCACCTGTTTCAGTTGTAATCAGCTGAGAAACAAAAAAGAGCACATTTTAAAATATGATAAAAAAAAAAATCAATAAATGTTATTTGTTTCATGCAGTCAGAAGAATCATAGATTGGGTTCACTGATGAAAACGATAGTGTCCATATACTACATGTGTGAGCATTAAAAAGGCGTAAAGCGTTGCCATGTTCAATGGGACACTTGATCACACTTGTTGAAGCTGGTCTGCTTTCACTAATAGAAAAACCCTCAGTGAACCTAAGAATAGAAACCCTCATACTGTACAGTGTGATGCAGTCCAACCAAAGTCAAAAAACAGCTCTTTTACAACTGTTAATAGTTTGAACAAAGCAGTATGCCTTAAATTTTGGGAGGAAGTTATTTAATTCTGCTTGCATGGGTCTTGCCTTTTTTCATATAATTGTTTAAATCCAATTATCATTCCATCTTTATTCTGGGTCAACATGGTCAGGGCTGTCTTGTTTTCTTTTCCTCCCGACTGTGCCTCCATTCATATGTAATCTTCTCCCTCCCCTTCCATCGGTGTGTTTCTGCAGCAACTACATTGTTGCTTCTGTGTCATGTATTAATTAAATCACCACGCTCGTGTTACAGGACAAATTGGGCCCATCATCTAGGCTGAGCTTGGGAATCGCGCTTTTATGACCCAGCATTGCATTGCACCGCAGCCTCTGATTGAAATAGATGGCCGTTGTAAATAGCCATCATTGCCTTTTTATTTGCTTATTTACAGCGCTGCATGCCTCCACTTTTTTTTTCCCCTTTCTCCACACACTCAGCTAGAGGCAGCAACATGCAAAACAGAGGCCCAGCTGGGATGCAAATCACATGGAGCATCCACTCTACTTTTTTACTTTTTGCTCCTTAAGTTAACATGAAAATCCCACTGAGTCTCATCTCACATGATTTTGGGGCGTCTGTACCTCATTTAATATTACAGAGAAGAGAGAGAGAGGCAGAGGAGGGAGAAGAAGTAAGGCACAGAACAAAGAGAATAAAGGAAAAGCTTTCTTGGACTTGACTTAAACTCCACATTGTGAGTCATACACACTCTGCTGCTTACTGACAAAAGAGCTTATTTAGACAAGGACAAGGAGTAGGAAGGAGGAAAATAACTCTGAAGGCGCATTTCAATACAGCCTAATTCCACATGGCATTGATTGATATCATGAAAAAGGTGATGGTACATGTGAAGCAGTGATTTTCTTAAGCAATTCTATTGATCACAACACTATCCATGCAGGAGTCACAAGACACACATGATCATAAAGAATGCGGGATACAATGAATTGTACAACTGTGGACAACAGTGCAGACTTTGGGCTTTTATTATGTTGCACCCAAAAAGTGAGAGTGGGCAGGGATTTCTCATTTTGTTTAACAGAGACTGTCCTCTCAAAAAGAACAACAGCATCAGTCATTTCGGCAAGTGCCCCCCAAAAACCCTCCACCAATCAGTCAAACATTAAAACCGCTGGCTGGTGAGGAGAACATTGATCATCTTGTTTCAATGCAATGCTCTTATAGGAAACATTGTGTCCTAGCATTCATGCTGTAGAAGTGGCCCCACCCAGGAGGACAATGTACCATGCCCCACTGCAAAAACTGCTCAGGAATGAACCGAGGAACCTGACAAAGAGCTCAAGGCATCCACCTGGCCTCCAAATTTCCAAGATCCCAGTCTGATCGAGCATATTTGGCGACGTACTGGTACCCCACCTTGTAACCTACAGGACTCAAAGTATCTGCCACCAATGCCCTGGGGACATTCCTGAGGTGGATATAAAAGAAGGCAATAGACCAGACAAGAGCTGCGTACATGACTCTGTAGCAGACAATTGTGTGTTTCTCTGTGTGTTTTTGTTTCTTAGTGGTGTGTCACGTTCAACATCAGGAACGGGCCAGAAATCAGTAAACAGTGGAAAGCAGCATGGTGGCCGGTCAAAATGTCACGGTGGTTACTAACTGTTGTATCTCTTATTTATTCAGTCGCTCTTTCAAACTCTGTGCAGACTAATTTGGAACGATGTTCAAGTACTGCTTGGTCAGAGACTTATGGTATTTTCTAGCGCCCCATCATTGCATCGTGCCGGCAAAGTGGCTAAAATTAGCAGCAGATGCTAGTGGGTTTTTTGTGAACACATACCTTAGATTTCCCTGTGGCCTTTTGTAAGTGCACAGTTGTATCGTACTGTATTATGTATGTTAGATAATAAAAGCAGAGGTTGTTTAGCAGTGTCATATTTGCAAAATTGGTGCATCGCTTCAAATTAACTCCACCTTTTTTGCAATTTACAGAGCTGAAGGGTTCTTTTTCAGGTGGATACTTATGACCCATTGAAAAACTCTCATAAGCATAAGAGAAACCCATTTGCCATGTCCCATTTATATATATATATATATATGTATAAAAAAAGATGGATAGTATGAAGACATTCTCAGTACATTCACTCCTGGATCTATTCATTCCCAGACAACCTTGAGGTTCATTTGAATTGGTTTTCCATTCCGTGGGGGCTTTTCCTCACATTAAAGGTAGCAGTGTCAAAGTGGAGGTGCTCAGCAGGAGTAAGAACAGCTTGATGAAAACTTTGGTTTGAAGATAGGAGACCTCGTACCACTTCATTCTGCTCAAAATCCAATACCCCCCAATGACGGTAATTAGGCAGTATATGCCGACACTGCTAAACCACCACTGAGCTGCTTCCAATTCAGCACAGTGCACACCACTTGAGGAAACATTAGCCTCAGCAGTTATGCAGCGAAACAGAATTCATTACATGTCATTTGCCATCAGTCTTTTTTTTAAGCAATTTGTCAGGAATTTTCATCATTACTGATGTTTCAATCGATGAAGTTTTTGTTCTTCACTGTGATGAGGTGATGAAAGCTAATGTCCCAGTGTGCTTTGTCTTGGCCGCCTCTTCCCTGCATGACCGCTGCCCTACTTATTACACACCATTGCTCAGACTGACGAATCGACAGCCACTGTCATCGCTCTCCTCCATCTCACCAAACAAAAAGATCCCTTTATATTTTGATCATATTCTGATCATTTTGCCATGCTTGACAGAAATGGCACTATATCATAATTATGACCATGTCTGCAACTTTGTCATGCTTTCAGCGAGAAACAAAGGCTGTTTTTAATGACCTGTAGTGACGTCCAAGCCTATGTGTTTGAAAATCAGAGGAGAAAGTGGTGTTAAGAGGCAAAGGACTGTAGCTAAAACTATGAGCTGCAAATGGGTTAAATGGTGTGGTGTGGGTATGATTACACTAACAAACCCACAGTCGAATAAGACAAAATGCAACATTGTTTCATTATAGTCAGTCTGTAGAAACACATATCTTGAGAAGTGGTTCAAAACCCTGATATCTCCAGGGCGCACATTATGAAAAGTGAATGCACTGACAGAAAAAGCCGTGACTGTTTTACATCCCATTCAGATTTAATGCATCACATTACATTTTCTGTCAAGCTGCATATACTTTTCATCTGTAGAACTATCAAAACCAACAACTTTCAAAGGAACAATTCTTTCTCGCATAATAATCGAGTCATCAACTTGCTTATCAGTGTCACAGATGGAAGTTGCTCATGTGAACACACATGCTGTTTAATGGGATTGCGACATGATTTAGTGGTTGAATTGGTGATGTTACACAAGATATTGGTGTTAGTCTTAAGTCTAATTCTAACAATCACCAGATGGCACAGCCCCCTTTATACTAGATCTAAGAATAGGCCTGAACTCATCTTCTTTCAATCTACTCCAACAATGACAGAGGATTCAATTTCACTTAGTCTTCATCTACTGAGTAGTCTAACTCACTGTATTAATGACTCAGCTCAGTCACCAGAATAAAATGTTGGCATTGTTAGGTTCTGCAAACCTTGAATACATTACTTTTGTACATTTCATACATATCATATCATATCAATAATTCTAAAGTGATTTAGTGTAGGGGACAGTGGATGGTGTGACTCCTAGGCAAGATGCCTGCCAAGCTCTGGACTTCTGCGGACCACCGTCTGGCTTTTAGCTTTTTAACTGTTCTCTAGCCATCCGCCACTGCGTTTATGCCGGGATAGTGCCATTTGTTTCTTACAGAGTGTTAGAGCTGCTGTGAAACTGCGCCTACATGGGGCAACAAAAGAATTTGTCTTGGGTGCGTCGGTACAATAGACAAACAAGAAAGGACAGCAGAGAAGATACCTGCACACCAATATAACTGGAATAGAAAGCCACAAAAAGGTTCACGGGCTGAAATCAATGCAAAAACAGTATACTTATTTAAGACATCTGTGCACAAAAAAAAGTGATCAAAGTGCAAAAAAATGATAGAGTGAGTAAAAACAGCAGCAAATATTTCAGTCCTTTTTAAAAGCACTGATCATAGTCAAAGACAGAAATTATTGCCGCGATTGTTACTCACTTTTTTTTTTTATCAATTTTTTTGCATTCTAAGCATTTTTTGTGTACAGATGTCTTGAATAAATAGGCTAGTTTTGCATTCATCTCAGCCTGTGGACCTCTTTGTGACTTTCTAGCCCAGTTACATTGGTGTGTGGGTATCTCCTTTGCCATCCTTTCTTGTTTTTACAGAGCCATCATTGCCTTTCTTGTCAGAACAGTGCCAAAAGGCTGCTGTCTTTTGTTACCGAGACATTTTATTTGCAGAGCTGCTTTTCCTGCTAGGATGTTGCCATGAAAAACAGTTGTGTTTTTACCTAGACATCACTGTATTGAACTGAACTGAACTCACTTTACTGCTTGACACATAACTTTACATTTATGTTTCAGATTCAGAAACTTTCAGCATCGTGTAATTCTAAGAATAACTGCACCATACCCCAGCAATGATCAGTGACCCAATCTCCAGATCAAACAATGACCAGAAGGCCCAGTTTCCTGTAGGATAGGTCTACTGGCTCATTTATGCTCTATTTTAGATACAACAGATGTTAGATGTCAGATGTTAGATGGATGTTTGTACTCATCCGTATTTGTGTGTTTCCGGAAAGCTTTCGGAAAGGAACAAAACAGAGCAGTACGTTTACAATGTTTGATATAAATGCATCTATTTTCATTCATGAAGGGAGTATAAATTAGCCTTAAGAATGGCAAGAAGTGACAGAACCCTTTAGTCTAGAATGACAAGAAGACCAGTGTCTTTTAATCTGGACCTAGCATTGACTGAAAGGCCCAGTATCTTTTAGTCTGTACGCATTACAGAAATACACAAAAGACCCACAATGCCTTTGTCTAAATCTGAAAATCTCAAGAAAGTTCAGTATGTATTAAAGTAGGACTTAAAATGACCGTTCAGGCCACAATTCCTGTGGTATACACATACATAAAATGACCATTAGACTGGTCTACTGTAGTCTTGCTCTGACAATAATCAGAGGACCATATTATCCTTTTGCCTAGATCTGATAAAGACATGAAGGCCAGGTCCCCTTTTGCCAGTCCTAAAACTAACAAGTAAAGAACAGCAAAATGATGCCAGAGTTTCTTGTCCGCCTTTCTCCCTGTCTTCCACCTCCTACTGACGAATTGGTCATTGATGTAATTAGTAACTCTGCACTCCAATGTGTCTTCTTTGAAAGAAGTCCAACCATTACATCAATTACGCCATTGATTTATCAGCAGTTAGTGCTGCCAAAGGCAGGGGGGGGGGGGGGGGGGGGGGGGGATGACTCTGTAAGACACAGAAGGAGGTGAAGGAAGTCAAGAGAAAGAGAATACATAGTGAGGGATCTTGGATGGATGACAGTGGGAGGAAGGGACAGGCGATGAGAGAGAGAGAAAAGTGGCGGAGGAGAGAAATATGAGGACATGTCACATTGTACCACAGTTTCTTTTTTTCCTGATTTGTCACTGCAGTGGCCTGTCCCTGGAGAGGAGGGAGATGGAGCTGTGGGGAGGACTGAAGAGAAAGAGCGAGAGACGCAGGATTTGAAGAGGGATAAAGGGGTAGATAGAGAGAGAGAGAGAGAGAGAGAGAGAGAGAGAGAGTAGGACATTGTGATGTGAGGCCCGGTGGCTGAGGATCTCAGGGGACGAGCCTGTGGGCTTTCAGAGACAAACATTAATAATGAAACGCTAATTCCCTCTGTCCTCCTTTCTTTCTCTCCTCCTCACTGTCTCTCTGTATGTCATTTTCTCTCTGTGTCTCCATGACCGCCTTTATTTCTCTTAATCTTCTTTCCTTTACACACACACTTTTTTTCCTCACCCACTTTCTGTCTCGCCTTGTACCAAAAACAAGCTCTTTATTGCAGTTCCAGTTATTAACTTCTTATGCTATGTGAAATGATTACACAGTGTGCGTGTGTGTGTTTGTGTGGGTGGGGGTAAGTTAGAAACTGTGTCTAACATTGCCACAGTTAAACTTTTTCTACTTCCCTCAGGTTACTTTCTTGTTCAGTGTTTTACCGTCTGTATCAGCTGCACAAACCCATGTTGTCCATAGGGGGGAGATCATGAGAGAGAATTCTTTTCCAATGGAGGACCACCTGGAATGCAGTCCTCATTTGTCGTACAGTCTCCTTGGGCTTTTTAACTGTGCGTAGAAGTTTTTGGGAGTCAATGCGTCAAACTGCTCTTCAATGTCACAGTCAGTCAGCCTCTGACAAAGACCTCCATTTCCATCTGGTATTAATATTTGCCTTAGCACTGCAATGGGGATGCTAAGAGATGGACAGACTGCAACTGGAGGTGGAGAGGAGCCCTTTAGCTGCAAAGTAAAAATAAGAAAACCCCAAATAGCTGTATCACTTCAGGAAACATGCACAGGCCTGCTATAACCTAAACTATAACTCGTCTGTTTTGCATCCAGAGCCTCCAGCTTGTGTGGGTCTAAATGAACACATCCTTTACAAAAGCTGGGAGGAATCTACCATGCAGGACGATTGCACATAGCCAAAACCACTGTGATCATTTCACTTTTAGCAAGTACTCGTTTTGACATTCAAAAAATCGAACATTGGCTTGACTCTTGCATAGGGTGCTGAATGTGCTGAGTCCAGCCCTGTGCTTTTGTTTAGTATAATCAGGCCAGTAGTACATTTAAAAGCAGCCACAACACACTTCTTAGTGACGTCAAGAATAATCTGGAGCAGGCTTACAAAACCTCCGCCCAAGAAGAGGCTGATATCCTCATGTATGAACTGCAAAGTCACCACGAGTAAAAGGGCAGCACCTTCAAAAAGCCACCAACAGGAGATTAAATTAAAGCTGCTGTGAAAGAGATAATACATTAGGTTAACATGTGTTGCTCTTGTCCAAGAAGAGCCGTTACCCAGTAAAAGAAGCAGTGCAGTTCTCCTGGGCAAACGGCCAAACAGAAGTTGGAGATGAGCAGCGGGGACAGTTAGAATTTGGGAGAGGATGTAGCTGCTTCCATAATCAATTAAATACAGGTAGCCAATAAGTGTGTGCTTTGAAATCCAGGAGAGAAGCGGTTGAGAAGAGTCTAGGGAAGGAAGGGAGACGTGACAGCAATCTTGGCAGTCTCTCATTTGTTCATACAACATGTTGGATATGGATGCTGGCAGTGGCTTTGCAGTAGTTTGGGTTAGTTTGGATTATACACAACCAAGCTGTTTCTCACTGTTGAAGACATAACACCTCTACATCGATGACTAACGAGAAACATGGAGTGCTCTGGACATTTTGTAAGATATGCTGCATTTTGATTAAGTATGTTTGTCATTTAAAGTTTGTACAACAATATTTTATTATGGTGATAATAAGGATTTTTGGTGTAATTGTGGTCATAGCTGTATGCAGCTTCTGAGGGAATGTCTTCAAATTTGGCATAAATGTCCATGTGGAGTCGAGGAGGAACTGATAAAAATTGGTGGGTGCCCACCTTGAGATTGTGCTGCTGATTGTATAGATCTTCGGTGTTGCAGGAGGGGAAGATGTGTGTGGACCATTCATGTTTTAGAATATGTAGAGTTTTTTAAGCATTATCCATAGCCTATGCAAAGTATTGGTTACATATGACTCTGGGTAACTGCAACTTTACTGGTTCACACAGGTATACAAGTGTGAGGCTGTGATTCTAGTTTTATATAGTGCATTTAATTCCAGGGGAGATTAATTGTGCATCACATAAAAACATGTGTTTGTATCCTACAACATATACCTAGACACATGCATAACAAACATGTGCATAAACAAACAACTAGAACAATCTGATACACGTTGACCCTTCAGAACAAGCAGAAGGCCTGGGCCAGTGAACCTAAGAGTCCTGATTCATTGGTTCATAATGAAAAGTATGTCAGAGAAGTAAAGGCAAGCAAGGCTGCTTGGGTTTTATAGACAAGGAGTAAAAATGCATAATCAATTCTGGAACTAATGAGGAGCCAATATACAGATCTGAGAACAGGTGCGATGTGATCCAGTTTGTTTCTTTCTAGTAAGGATTCTGATAGCAGCATTTTGGATTAGTTGTGTGCCCACAGTCCTCTTAGGTAGACTAGTGAGGGGAGCACTGCAATAGTCCAACCAAGAGGAGATAAATGCATGTATGTTTTTCTGCCTCTGCCAGAAACAAGAGGCCTGTTCCTCTGGATATATTCTTCTAAAAAATAGAGAGCAATTATTTGTGAAATTTTCGACATGGCTCTTAACATTAGGCCTGAATCAACACTGACACCCTGATTTTTGACCTGTGTTGTGCTTTTCAGTGAGAAAGAGGCTAAATGGGAACACATTTTCGCTGCAGAGGCTTAGCGCCAATTACAAGGATTTCTGTCTTGTCACTGTTAAGCTGGAGGAAATTGTGGGACATCCAAATATTTAGGACTCTATTGCATCCATTTCTGCAAACCACAGAAATATTACATTTGTATGTTTCATACATATCAACATTTCTAAAGTGCCGTAGTATATGAGCTGATTTTGCCATCAGGTGGTGAAGGGGTGGTGGACTGCGCCTCACCTCATCCTCACATCGCGGTGCATATGATGGTCTACAAATTAGTGCCACACAAATGGTGTCACGTACTTTACATAAAGTTACGGAGGTTAGGTTTAGAAAAAGAGAAATGGTGAGGACATACCTTAAATATGACTCAAAATTAAGTCAAAGTTTACACGGTTGAGAACACTGGTCTCTTAGGGAAAGTCCAATTTTTGGTGTCCCGTCCACCAACCCAACTTGCCACCTTTATGGACTGCTTCCCTTTCATTTTACTCCCATTGGCGCATTGGTCACATCATTGCAAATCTCAAATATGTGGGTTACACACAAATTGCTGGCTCATGATTAAATAGGATATGTAGGAATTCTGGTGCATCAATTTTTGTAGGAAAACAAACAGTGTGTGAGAACAGCAGCCTGCAAGACACGCAGGTGAGTCAGCTGCCAAGTTGTAGACCAGTGTTCGAGACCAACAAACAGGGGTAACCCCGTGTAACATTTCTGTTTGTGACACCAAACTTGGGTGTTTTTACAAGGCCTGAGTGTTTTATGCGGTACCGCTTGGCATTCCTCAGTGCTGTTTGAGCCACTGAACCTTTGTGTTTGTTTTCACTGACCCGTCCTCGCTTTCCCAGCCTCACAATGTGGATGATTTAGGCAAAAATGAGTGTTTCCTAACCATAACCAAGTGGTTTTTGTGCCCATTACCTAACCATACCAGATACCAGAACACAGCATTTTCTCAAGTAAAAACGTCCATGAAACAAATCCACTTCTAAAAGTTTTTTTTCTACAGAACAAGTCAGTGCGACTTGAATCAGAGTGACACGTGCTCATACCTATTCAACAAAACAGGTTGTTTTTCTGTGCATTTTAGCAGACACTTAAAGGAATTTGTATGAGACATTCAGAGCATTAATAAAGCAGCAAACCACTTTTTTCTGTGTAAAGATATAATAGAGTAATGGTGTCCTAGGCAGAGAATGAAGCCATGCACCCTCAATGTGTGTTGTAATTTGAGCTTTTCTGTTGAGCTGTGTCGTCCAGGCTTGCATTTTAGCGCATGTGAGTTCTTGTCCCACTGGCTAGCTGACGCCAGACACTTACTGCTGATATGGGGACAGTGTCGTCACAGAATTGTAGCACCCACCCTCCAGTTTCCCCCCAAGGAACAACGTTAGCCCTGTCTGCACTGTTTCCGTTGTTAACATTTCGTGAGTTAGCACCATTGGCTTCAGCTACCGGTGCAGCTAGTTGAGAGCTGTGTGCAGTCTATCCTGCTACAGACTCTGAATCATAGATATGCTCTGAATGTAGCCTTAAATCATATGCATCTCATATGAATCATTTTTGAGTGGTCATATGTGGCGTTTTCAAAGGCACTCATGCTTTTTTTATGCTTTAATGATTTCCTGGCTCCATGACAACAATGTCACCCAATTGAAGGCAATGAAAACATGTGTTATGACATAACACACTCTTTGAGTTCAGATGAAGAGGGCCTTCAGGAACTTGCTGATTGCTGCTGCTTGGTCCTCCTTATTGTTTTACTGCCCTTTTCTCTGAGCTTTTTGACTTTTCCCCTCCACCTTTGTGACATTTATCGCCCTTTTCTATCCCCTGATTTAGCACAAATGTATGGCATTGTTATAACTAAGCATGAGTCACCAAACAAGCTTTTTTAACCACAAGTATTTATCCTTTCAGGTGTCATTTCAGTTAAACGATCATATTTGCAGACACTATGTGTGCATCATGTAAACTTAGATTAGTGGACACTTCATGCCTGCAGGGAAGTGAATCACTGCAGCAGCAGAGGGTGAAATATAACAAACACAAAGATAAAAAATAAATAAAGTTAAATGATACAGTCATTAACCTTACCATGAAATGAACTGATTCATTTGAACAACAAAAAATCAACAAGAATGTATCATGTGGGATTTACATATTACAGATTATATAAGAAGTGTGTGCACCCACATACATTCACACATTAGCATTACATAAATACACAAAACAATTTTATGTCCCTAACCTTGAATGTGTGCTGTGATGTTTTATATGAAAAATAATGCCATGTGATGATCGCTGTATTTCTTTGTGTTCCTCAGGTGGGAGGGAAGGACAATCCTGCTGTCGACCCCATAATCCACGGCCTGAAGGGTGTAGTCCATCATGGTGAGTGGCAGTCCCAGCTGACTCATAAGAAAGCCGGGATTGTAGAAGTTATGGTTTTCTGAATGCAAAATATTAATCTTATTATTATCACCCAAGATTTTAGGCTCTTTTAGCTCATTGTTTTGATTTCTCCAGCCCAAACATAAATCAGTTTGTTAACTCCAGCCCTGGTCCATGATCATCATACTGCAATAACGATGGCATTTCAGTCACAGAACTGCTCATAAAACCTGTGTCAGGAATTTCATTGAGAAAAGTGAAACTCACTGGATGGTAGGCAACTTTTTTTAATAAACTACTGTATTAAGAATAATAGACAGATTATGAGAAAATGAGCCCCTTGGCACAGACATGCAGGGGACCCACCACCTCTCCTACACAGGAGAAAGACACAGACTTTATGATTTTATAGTGTCTTTTTGTTGTTGTTTTGCACCTCTTTGTAGTTGTTGCACACCTCTGTGGTTTTGGGTCTCTTTGTAGTTGCTTTGTGTCTGTTTGTAGTTATTTTGAGTGTCACTGTATTATTAACCTCTGTTATTTTTGTCTGTTTTTAGTTGGTTACATCTTTTTGTAGTAATTCTTAATATTTATGGTTGCTTTGCATCTCTTTGTAGTCATTTTGTGTCTCTTTGCCGCTGTTCTGTAACTCTCTGTAGTCAGTTTCAGTCAGTCAGTCTCTTTCAGGTGTCGGTACATTGTCTCTTTGAGTGTGATTTTTAAAGGTGAAGGTCAAAGGGGCAGCTTGACCTGTGCTCAGTGAAGCCTGTACAGTAATCCATCTGCAATAAAGATGGAAAATGATGAAGGAAAGATATCATTAATATCAATAACGGTTCTGCTAGTGGCCAGAATATACATATATATATATACATACATATATATATAAGTGTCTCATCCGTCCAATACTGAGTTCACGGTAGTCGTAGGGACATACACAATGATATTGTCAGAGCAGTTTGCAGCAGTTAAACTGGTTTACCCTATTGACTGAACATCTGGTGGAATGCTGCTATCAGCCAATCAGATTCCAGTATTGTGTGGAATTCAGATTCATTGAGTTTGATTGATTCAATTCAATTTGCAGCTGTATTTACCAGACTACTACAGCATGACAATATTCCTGTCCTGAACCATAATATATTTGAAAACTGAAGGAGTCCAGAGCAGCTTTATGCACTGATGGGGCTGAGTATCTGAACTGTAAATTTGCTTTGCTAATTTTCTCAATGTACTCGGGAGGGGTGTGGAATTAGCATGGTAAATTAGCTCTGCTAACAAAGGCCTTATCACTCTGAGCAATGGTGGCATTATAGGGAAAATGTTCATGTTTTCTTGATTTTTTGTTTTCCTGATACTGCGTCGAGTCGAGGGTTGAGTTGTGTAAGAGTTTGTGGGGGGATTTTTGATATAGTTTTGCTTGTTAACGTGGCCCCCAATGACGTTAATTCATGAAGAAGCTTTGCCTTTTTGGGATTCTTTGTTCACTGTGCAGGCATAAAAGAAAAAAAACATTTTTTCACGATTTCAAGGTAACACTGAGTGAGAAATCGATATGCAAATTATCATTTAGTGGGTGAAGTGCTCCTTTAAATAGTCTTGGTTTGACAAACAAAAGCTTTTTGGTCTTCAGAAGCAGCAGTCAGTAAGAAACCAGAGACTATAGCTTTTCACTTCCAAGCACAGCTGACATGAATGACAGTCTGAGCAGCTTTATATAGAACATCAATCTGCCCATCTGGACAGCTGACCATCAATTACAGGAGACAAAGTGAGTGCCTGGCCCACAACATAGGCAGGGCATTTGAGAAAGTGGAACTGCACAGTATAGGATATATGTGGAGAGCAAAGAATCAGGTGTTACTTTAACTGACAAGGTCACTAGTTGAGGCCATAACATGTTGTGCCCTGCAATTTAGAGAAAAGATGCAAACAAAGAAAACTCAAGCGTAGGTGGGATCTTAAATATCTGATGCATTATGTTTGATCAAACTGTAACTGCAGGGTGCTCTGGCTTTGATTATACTCCTAATCAAAAAGCCGTAGCCTTTTGCATCATTTAGTGCCTCACAAACAGTATATTCACACAGTAAATTAGGACTTCTGGGATGATCTGGTGTTTTATTTTTCCTCACATAACAAATGAGAAGATTTTACAATGTGTTTTGTTAGCACTGTATGTCCTCAGTCAAAAACAGTTGTCTCCTGCACGCAGCCCTGAAGTGCATCCCTGTCATGATCAAAACATTTATCCTAAAGCAATGTTCTGTCTTGTCCCCCCCAAAGGGCCCCGCTCGCCTCGCAACAGCAGAGTGAATTTTAGAGCTTCGGCATACACAAATAAAACTTTGATAATACCCCACCGCATGATACTTGCACTTTATCTGCTGCTCAGCTGTCTTGGAAAAACTACTCCGCCTCCATAATTCATCTAACACAAAGACCACTCAAGTTCAATCAAGGCCACGCTCCCATCTCTCCCACAGGGAAGGTGGTTGGCTAATTTGCTCTGTCTCCACCAGTGCTACTCTATGGAGCAGCGGGTGGTTAAATTTTTCACAGCGCTCTCTCTTCTTGTTGCCGGGCTTGTCTGGCAGACATGCACCGCAGGTCTGACTCCTCTGTCTTTGTACCTCATGCCTTGTTGCATTTTACATGAAACCTCGCTGGAACAAATGCCCTCTGACTAGTTAGCCAGTGAGCGGCTCTGCGCCATTCCTGTGAAATCAGCCCGGTAAAAAGGCTGAGTCTGATTTACATAGTGGACTCATGAAAGGCTTCGGTGGTGAAGAGAGGAGCCCATTGTCTACACAGGGTTTGCAGGGACTTTGGAGGCAGATGCAAAGACTGATAATGATGTGGTGGGATGATGGGAAAGACGAGAAGCGGCGGTGAGGAGGAGGGGGGGAGGAGGAGCACGGTGATAGGTCTCTCATGCTCTCGTGCTTTTCATTTTAATGTTGGTTGTAGTGAATTTTGTATATCATCTAGAAATTTCATCATCACTATTTGCAGAGATCATGTTTACAATGAGAAAGTTCAAACATCAAGAATACTCACAGTTGTTGGAAAAGAAAGAGTCGATACAATTCCTCACACTAAGACTGTCAAAGTGAATCAATCATTAACACTATAGGTGTTGACTGGAAAACACTATTAAATGAATAACAGTATGTCTTTAGGCAACTGGTCAACAGCATTGACAGAATATACAAAGTGCATCATATATTTTCAGTATCAATACACTAAAGGCCCAGTGTGTAGGATTTTAGGGGATATATAAGCAGAAATTGAATATGATATAATATAATATAATGAGTATGTTTTCTTTAGTGTATAATGGCCTGAAAATACAAATTGCTGTGTGTTCTCCTCACCTTAGAATGAGCCGTTTATATCCATGGGGAACGGGTCTTTGTTTACGAAGAGGAGATTGCCATGTTGCATCACAATTTCTAGTAACCCAGAACCGACAAAACCAAACACCAGCTCTAGATAAGGCCATTCCCGTTTTCGCATTTTCGTGTCGGCCATCATTGTGAGAAACCTAACTGCAATGTGTAGCATCAGAGTTCCACTGAGTCGTAATGTGAAACTGCTTAATATTGTGTTTCTTGCGGTTTTATCATCTGGTCTGTTTGTTTAGAGAGGAAGAGACCTTTGTGGATTCAGCTTTCGGTGAATAAATAAATGGCAATTGTCATTGTGAACATACCAGTATTACCATAGTCAAGTCTGTTTAAGTAAACGCCATGAATGACAATGACAATACCGATGTATTAGGATCATGAATGTTTGCATCATGTCACAGGGGAAGATTTGTAACTCTGTTCCAGAGTGCAAAGGGACACTCGAAAATGAAGGGTAGGTGCAAAGATAAGAAATGAGACTGGGCTTTTGCATCATGTATAGTATCATTCACATCATCAGTATCATTGGCATCTTAATTTACTTGCTATTGCTATCCTGATCATCCACAGTAAATCCTTAGCATATTGCATGGCAACATATCCATTGGAGGGTGATAGGTGATAGAGGTGATAGAGTGTCCAAATGCAGAGCATTTATTATCTGATGAATATTAATATCAATACTAAAATGCACAGCAATCTGGAAAGTAGTCGTTGAGAAATAGAGAAAAGAATACAGTACACAAGGGAAATAAAGTTAGTTCATCTTGTTCTTGAAGAGGAGGATGAGGAGTCTGTTCAGTGTGAGGGCACATGAGATTTATTCTCAGGAGCACAGAGAGTTTTCACATCTCATCGAAGCTCTTCCAAAACAGCAGGCCTTTTAAGAGTTATCCTCACATTGACATAATGCACAGCACAGCTGGAGATGAGAAGTTTTTAAAATGCACTGCAGTGCACCAGAAAGTCTGAAGGAAAGGTGCGCTGACCAAACCAAAAACCATAAATAAATGATAACTTTAAAAGCCTGGCTGCTATTCCAAATTGAAGGTCTAAAAAAATATTGGCATAATTAACTACCATCATGCCAAAACTGCTCAACTATCCAATAAAATCAAGATAGAGGCTGTGAATAAAATCCTCAAAAATACACCACAAGAAAGAAAGGAGGACAGATAAATAGATGTGTCTGCCCCAAATTTCTGGAAATCCTATTGAGGAGAGGATGAAAAAGAAGCTTAACATGTGAGCACTGTGCAGTGGAGCCACATCAGATCTGATGTGAAAGAGAGCGCTTTGGGATTAAACCCCCATCAGCAAAGGAATGGTAGACATACTGGTGCAGTAGTACAGATGGAGAGAAAAAGAGAGAAACATAGAAGTTCTCTTTACGAATTCCTATAGAAGTGCCACAGGGTCGACACAGTACCTCAAATCAGGGGAAACCTCCATAAGCCTTGAACACCCTTTAAAAATTAATTGCCAATCAGGGTCGCAGAGTGCCAAGTCAGTGGAGACTCTGTGCAGTGAGTGAGATAGTGAATTAATGGACTTGTAATTTGTGCCGGCGAGGAGGAATGGCTTCATTTCAGCACTGTGACATGAGAGCAGCGGGAGCACAGACGCTTGAGTAGATAAACAGAGGAAATGACACTGTGCTGACACAGAGGGGTGTGTAAATATACAGTTATATGCAGCACCTTAGCAATGGCAACACACCAAAAGCCTCACTCTCTGTCCCTCTATGCACTGTAATGTACTGGACATGCTCTACACACAGACTTCTTCGAGCATAATCCTCTGAAATCTGTCGACATGTAGTGTTGTACTTTGCTTGCTCATGTCCCTCTTCTCCAGCTCACTGGACTGGGTGTCAGACACTTTGCAGAACCGCAGACATGCACTTTCTTACGAAGACAGATACAGTCTGGGATGTCATTCAGTTCCTGTCTCAAGGAATCCATGGTTTGGTCTTTAGAAAGGAGAACACAGTAACTACTAGTTTTAAAGCACAACCTCTAACATGGCCATCGGTGACATGAACGCAGATACCCCTAAAAATATGGGTAAAACTTAGTGGGTACACAACAATTTTTCCACTGCATAATAAGGGGTTCAAGCCTGAAAGGCTGAAACCCTATTGTTCTTGTGCTGGTTTATTAATTTTCTTCAGAAATGTTTCTGCTAATACATCTGAGATGGTACATCGTAGTCATGTGAAATCTTCACCAATGATTGGAACTTATGATGCTGCTCAAGAAATGTGACACCCATCTGATGGGGCGCTGAAATTAGAGGTCAAATTTTTTTTTCAAAATTTTTTGGAAATTGACAGTGGGGTGATGGCGTATCCAAAAAAAGAGCGTGGCCTGGCAGAGCTTTGGTTGTAAATGAATGTGCCCCTGTATAAAAGCTATAAAGCGTTGTGTAAAGTTATTTTTAGTGCAGCTGTCAGGAACTGTCAAAGATCCTGATCCTTCACAACTTTAATCTTCTAATGGTCGTTGTTGGCTTGAACCCCTGAATCGCCACTTGTGGCCATATTTCAGACTGACATTGAGTTAGATAAAATAACAAATTGCTAGATAGTGGACGTGTTTATCCTGCTGACATAATTTTAGTCAGCATAGGCATGCTGATGGTTGCCAGGGCACTCCTTTGTTTGCTTTTATGTTTGTCACGTACTTTGAAGAGATTATGTTCATTTTAAGAGTTGTTTTTTGAGAAAACAGCCATCACAGAGGGAAAGTTTATCATTACACCAAGGACCGGATCTACTAAGATCCAAATTTGCGTGTACTAATTTGCCTGCACAATCTAGAATTTTGCGTGTGGGGCTGAACCACGATTTGCAGGTGTTTTACTAAGAGTGATTGCGTAAATGACAAGTTCTCCAGCCCGTGTTGCTTGCTTCACACAAGGGTGAAAAACGCATTCTCTACGTCTTCTTTCATCGTTTCTATGTCACCTTCTTGCAAAAATAACCACAGCCATGTGTGCGCAATTACGCATACAAACCATTTGCACCTCCCTTTGACACGTGTTAAATATAGACACAATTTCTATGAGCAAAATTGCTTTCAGGTTTGATAAATCACTTTGCATGTGCTAAATTAATATATTTACATTTTCTCCTCCTAGCACATGCACAATTGCGTGTAAACACCCCATAGTGCATATTCATTGCAGCAAATGTACTAACTGGATGCAGACGCGCTAATTTGCACCTTTGAAAGACGCAACCTTTAGTGCGCAGTGTTAGTAAATCAGTTTGTACATTTTTTTGCGTGTGCAATGAGTTTGCACACGTTTTTATACACGCAAACCTTTAGTAGATCTGGCCCCAAGACATCACTGTTCGGTGTAGTTACAACAGAGCAACTTGTTCTTCTGAGGTACAACAAACATAACACTGTAGACCAAAAGAGAAAACTGCTATTCTTGTAACCAAAAAAAAAAAAGTTAATTTTGAGAAATGAGCTTAAACGTTTATTTAAGTCAGGAGGTTTTTATTGTAGCTAAGCTTACCTTAGCTTAGCATTAAGACAGGGAACAGGGGGAAACTGCTAGCCTGGCTCCATCCAACAATACAGCTACCAACACATCTGGTTTAATCAGCGCACAAACAGAAATTTAAAAAGAAGGGACACACATTTGTGACAATTTGTTGTTGTCTATGAATGACAGTTTATCTATCTGCCCAGTACTACTGGTATGAATTACACAAATAAGATATGTGTTTATTAGTGAGATTTAAAAGTTTTCATAGGTGTGGTTTTTTTTAACTGTGGCCAGAACAACTAACTGTGTTCCCCTGCTTCCAACTTAATGCTAAGTTAATATTATTGCCTTCCAGCACCAGCTCCATACCTACACACCAAGTTTTTTTCCGTATGCTTTTTTTTTAATCCACCATCAGATAAAAGTTATGCACAGAAACCTTGCACAAGAGGTCTGAGTCATTTTAATGCTTTTGTTGTTTATTGTTTGTTTTATTGTTGTTTCACTGTGTAAAACAGACAACAAGACAAAATTAATAAACAAATTGCTCCTTTGCCTATCTCCAGTGGAGTTACCTCTCTGTCTGTCACCACGTTTTGTCTGCATGTTGCATCTGGTATTGTGGCTACTTAGGTTTTAGACAGTTAAATTGCACTCAGCTGTAAGCATCTTCATTGCTCATGTGCTCATTGCTCTGAATGGGCTACCCTCTCTTCATCGAGGAAAATTTCAAGAGGCACATTGCTTCCATATATTTCAACTTCTTTTCCTTGCTGGTCCCCTGTCCACCTCTGCCCTGTTCCTCTCTCTTGTTGCGGATGTTTGATGATGTCACATTTTTTTTCCACTGCTTACTGGTTAAAGAATTCTCTAAGGGGTCTCAACGGATCTGTAAAATCTTGGATAATCAAGTCTGCTCCAAAAACTTTAATGACATTTGAAGGTTTCGGAGTTGGTTTGTAAACAGACTGACACAGTGTGAAGTCATATTTATTATCAAACATGCACAATTTCAGATTTAAATGCAGATTTGGTATGCAAAGGCCTTATCTCCTTGGGAAAAAAAGAAGGGAATAAGCATATTTCACAATGTCAAGTTAGTCCTTTAAGTTACGCTTGAAAAACACTGCCAAATAAAGAAATACACCCCAAAAAGTGTAGAAATAGATGCAGTAATTGAAACATTTTGGCATTTTGTCGCCACAACTCAGTATTATTAGGTGGCAGCTGTGATGTCTAACAACATATTAGCCCCTAGGCACACACCAGGTTAGCAGCTCTACAGTGTGTACACTGCATCAGGATGGACATTGTTTTTGGAGTGTATTATAATACTACATGCACACACACACTCAAGAAAAGACATTAGAGATATCTGAATATTTGCACTAACCCTCTGCACTCATACTGAGATAACTAGTCCTTACATCAAAATGCTCTCACTTACTGGTTTCGTTACGTTAAAGGTTAAACAGGGAAATCTTATAAAAGAAAACAACTAATTTATGTAAAACAAATGCCTTGGTTAATTCGCTAATGTTTAGAGAAGTATCATTCATGACCATAAAGTCCTCAAATTAATTCAGACATTATTGTTCAAGGTTTTACAATAGGATCACACAATAAAATAAAAACATGCCATAAAATCCTAATAAATCCACACAATAAATCTCAACATTTCCCATCTGTTGATAAAACTGGGTAGGAAGTCACTAGCTCAGTGTTTTGCAGTAAAAATCCACTTATCACTGCAAAATACAAAGTTCTCATCCAGGCATAAAATGCCACCTCATTTCATGTGCAAATGAAGCAATCTAACTGCGGTGCAGATAAATGAGTCCCTGGTTCTTTTATTCTTTAAACTGCCCTCGAACACTTTGGGATTTGGAACTGAAATATCTCAGCTTTTTTAAAAACATGCGTCACTGTCCCTGTATGACTTTTCCAAGACCCACTTTCTCCACAAAGCAGCACTGTTCAGGAGTTCAGAAATCAAGGAGAAATAAGTTAAGACTCTATTGTATTTACACTCTTTCATCATGGATGCTTAATGGTTGTGTGCTCATGGTAACCCAGAGGCAAACAAACACCTAATTCATTCTGACACCAGCACTTATTTTAGGCCACTAACAGGGGCGGTGTGATATGGAATATTAATTATTTCCAGCCATGCATGAAACATAATGCCCTCTCAAAAAGGGTCAAACAGAAAAAACTACATGTTGTTTCATTAATCATTTTCACACTATTTTTTGTTATGTAAGCATGGCCTGATTTGTTTACTGCTCCTTCATGTAGATTGGTAATTGTAATTATTCTAATCATTAATTACAAGTTTATTGAAAAGGGCTCACATTCTTTCCTTATAAGGATGATCGCCACAGCCCATCATTATTCTGATCACTTTTTCAACATCATAGCTCAGTCAAGAGAAACTTGTATTGGGAAAAAGTAGCAAGCTGTGAGGAGATGTGATTCTCCCCAGCACAGGAAGTTGATGACCGTCAAAACTGAGACAGTTCAAATCTATCACCACACAAGAACAACAATCTCAAGATGAGTCTGCAAAACACTTTAAGTGCAAACAGAAAACCAAAACACTTGGTAAAGGTTGGGGAAAGATTTCAGTCACAGTTACCAGGAGCTGTGATTCTCAAGCCTTTTTCAGTCACGTAACCCCTTTGAAAAATATTTTCTAACCAAGAACCTCTGAGCAGTGCAAAACATTCTTGGTAGAAACACACAATGAACAAACATAAACTTGATTACATTTGTTTCAACAGTTGACAGTTGACATCAACTCATGATTGCATTAAAAATAGGAATATGAAATTACAATGGCCACACACTTTGAGAGATATGGGATTTTGGGTCATCAAATCTTTTAGTCTCAACAGCTCTTCACAACCATGACATTCAGTGGTTTACCAGGGAATATTTTAAAGTCATCATACAGTATTGAAACTCCTTCCAGTCCTGTGTGAAAGTCTGTCCTTCCTCTCACTCATCTACAAAGTCAAACTTTTAAAAAAAAAAAAAGTGTCATTGCTGTATGGCAATACTTGACATATTTACAGCAGTTAACAATTGCATTAGGAAGTTGAATATTGACTAAACAATGTTGTTTGTTGAACTGTCATTTACATATTTTTTTTTATTTAACTTGTATCATTGTTCAGAAAACATGCATGACTGCAATTATTAAAAAGAAACATTCACAAAGAGACCTAGGGGTACCCATACCACCATTTAGGAAACACTGACCTAGAGTCTACAGCCATGCTACCAGCACTTTGAGGTTAGACGTGCTTTGAGCTAAATGCTATTGTCAATATGCTGACATACTCACAGTAGCCCATTTTACACAGAGATCACACTATGGGGCCGCTACAAAGTCCCATCTTTATGCCACCTTTGCATGTGGCAAAGGTGTGTGTGATTTTAGACAGCATGCTGGCATCGCAACAGAAAAAGAGGTGTGACAGGCGTTACATGTAACACAACAGTGTCGATTTAAACCATGAATGTCTATCAAATGTATTACCACTTCATCAAGTAGATTTTGATCTATTTAACTGAATAAGTGCAAACTTTGGCCTGCTGGCGCTAGATTAAAATACAGGGGATCACCAAAGTCCAGGGTTTCCCGCACATTGATTATTTGTGATGATTAAAAACTCTGCTGCCATGTTTTGGTTTTCTATTTTTTGAGCTGGACCATTAATTAGGTGTGGCATTGGAAGATATATACAGATATACGCATATACCGTTCAGTTTTTCATTGCTTCACATTCTCATAGTGCAGAGTCCACTCTGGGCACAGACAGAGCAGCAGAGCACATGGCGCAGTGAAAGGGAATCTTAACTGTTCATTGCTCTGGGCCTAAAAGTTTGCTCTCACACACAAACAGCTGCTCCATCCATCAATCTGATCTGATCAGCTCTGATCGGATTTACTGATCAATTATCCACCCCACGTCTCAAACCTCCACTAACTGCCACTGAGAAAAATTGGAACTCATGAAGACTCATGAAACTCATCTCCCTCCATCGGCAGCTAGTGCCACACAATACAGTACATTCTCAGTCTGTTGGAAACACTAAAATCACTAGGATTCATTCTCTAGGGACCATGCATGTCTGTATAAACTACAAACATCTAGACCAAAATGGTGACCAGATACTAAACTACATAACCAACCACCACCTGACTGCCACACCCTTTACTTTCTGAGTCTCTACATGAGAGATCACTACTTCTTGCACCGGCATTGGACAGAAATTGTGACCTGCAGAATTGTCCAGTATGAACAGGGCATTTACATAAATGGTTCTCAGATGAGGAATATATTGGTCTTATCAAACATTTTAAAATGTTCAAAATTCAAAATATGTGGATGCTGGTTGGAGTTTTTTCAGTCTTTCAGGATAAGCCCTGTTATTTTCCTTCATCTCAAGCTGTCAAATCATGCATGGGCAGAAAAATTAAAAATGGATTCAATAAAACTGTGATAAAAAAAAAGTCCCGATGTTACCAGACATGTTAAATGACGTTTATTTTCTGCAGGAAAAAGCAAAGCCTCAGGTTGGCTACTTACTGGCTGCATCTGTATTTGTCTTCAAAAAACAATCTGCGCTTCTTCAGCTGACTGCCAATTCAATTTCCTTCCCTTGTATTACAGGAGCTTTGGAAACACGTTGTAATCTTTAAACTGCCATGTCCTTAAGCTTCTTAAGGAAGAACACAACATTATCAACAACATATGCACTGTCATTTTCCCATTCTGCATATGAACTTACTCCATTTCAGATAGACTACAATACTCTGATGTACTGCACAGTCCAGTCTTCACCTTGTCCTGTAAACCAACTGTAACGCGTTATCAACTTGTTCCAGAGTACATGCATTTATAAACGTCGAAATGACAAGCAGTGCTTCTGTGGTTAAAAGATTGGACTAAATAGTGTTATTGGGATTCGCTGTCGAGGAAAGAAAATTGTTTGTGTTTTGGAATTCAAAGGGTTTCATTTTTAAAGAACATTTCTCAGCACACAAGCGAACACTGATCATCACTGATGAGATGTTATTGCAGTGGGACAGATGCTGCTTACAAGTGCTACATTTTACAAGATCGTACTGAACAACCTGAAATTTATCCCACACAACAGATCTAGCTTGTTTGTTGCACTCTTCATTTATTTCAATTACACTCTCTGGATATCACAAAACTCCATCTGTCTTTTTCCTGCTTGAAAACCCACCAAATCTGAACCTTTTCATTCACTTTCACCACAGATGGCATTGCTGATTAAAGACCAGTCCAAACTCACCCAGTCAGTCTCTTGGAGTTATTATTCACATGACTGGTGTAATGTGTTGGCACCTTAAGGTTCATACTATCTCCCATGCATTTCACTACCAGACTACATAGCACAGCATTGCTTTTACACACTCTTAAGTTTGTGACACCCATCCAAAAGGTGACATCATGTCATTGGTCCAGGATGAGTTATTGTGGCCAATGTGAGTGTGGCCTACCTAAACTGTTTGAAGTAGTTGCTGTGAGTTTGACAGACTTGTTTGGGAGACTGTCCTCAACAGAAAACCATTGCATTGGTAATATTAACCATGTTCACTTTTGGAAACAGTAGACAAGAATCTCAACCCAAGGTGCTGATGCTAGCTTGTTCCAGAGTTTTCATTAAGCCTTTCATAAGCACCACCACTTTTTTCACTCTGTCATCCACTAACAATTGTGCATGCCCATTGCCCGGTTTCCCTATCCTGGCAATTCAGGAATGCATTCAGAAATTCTAGCTGCGAATGCTGGAGCAAACTCTGGCACAAACTGGACCAATAGTCGTGTCATTCTTGGTCTCCAACATTACTTCTCCCTTTTCATTGAGACTGGAAGCCTCACTTTGCATCATTTTGCCTCACTCATAAAAGTTAACATTGTGAATATATCCATTCATCACATATTGTCTGACTCCCAGAACACTACAGCATTCAGCTAAGCGGAACGGGCATCTTCATGCTTCTTTTTTGTCAAACTTGTCTGACATAGCAACAGTAGCTTAGAGGGGCTGGGGCTTAAAATCAGTCAGTTGTATCTTATGGTCTTTTTAAGGGAATGGAATTTAGTCAGTTACCATTAGGCTATGTGGGATGTACAGAACTTGGATGAGGTCAAGAATGAACCCTACGGCTGGGTTCAGACTACAACATATCAGCCCATTTACAGCCCAATGCGGCGTCGTACAGTGTCAGCGTAGGTCATGAATGTCAAAGTGTTGTACGCAATAATCCAGGGATGCCTCATGACATCCCGACAGAAAGTCTAGTATGTTTGATTTTCTTTTTGTCCTCCACAACTTCTCCTGTCACAGCTGTCGCTTTGACCAGTGGAAACACAGAGTGATCTGCTGCCATGGGCAACTGTATGGCAACAACACCCAAGTTTTATTGACATTTCCGCTGGGGATGTTACCACGACAGAGTAAAAATGGAAAAATGAGGGCGTGAAACAGCAGAGGCACTTTAGCAACCCATTGAGTACTGCCATTAGCATCAAGCTAGCAAAGAATGTTGTTTCTTCTTCATGGAGGACGTAAAGGGATAAAATTCAAAAGCAGTGTTAGGGCTTTTACTGCAGAGGGCACCAGCTTCATTTGACACAGACTACATTAGAAATGGCTCTTTATTTCTCATTCCCTCAGTATTTTATGATTATTTTTAATCTGCTCCCATTTGCCCTGTTAAATGTATTACGTTGCATTGTCGTTTCAAACTCAACACTTCCTGTATCAGTTTAAAATTTAAAACCTCTTATAATTTCAGTTGAGATAATCCCTTCACTTTCTTCACTTTCTTTTATTGTTAAACATTTGTAGGAAGTTGTTGTGGAGGATTCAGTGACTTGCGTAGCGTAGTTTCGATGTGGCACTTCAAATATACCTCCTGCCATCTGGTGGCACTTTTTACATTACTACAATAACAGTTCAGCTGGGACATGAACAGCCATAGTGACTGAAATAATAATAGTAGTAATAATAAAAAACAGGACAAGAGTAAGTCAATGATATGCACATCGTGACAGACGTCCTGGCATCATTGATCGTGGACCAACGTGCAGTCTGTCATGTCTGTCAATTTTAATGATTTCATGACTCCACAATTGCCTAATGACAAAGTGACTGTCAGAATGGACAAAAATGTTGTGTAGTCTGAACCCTGCATTACTCCCTTCTCAGTTAAGTTTGGGAACACATGGTAGTCATGGCTGAAGAGACTAACATCAACTCTTGGAAGCAGACTGATCTCAAGTGTGAAAGTCAGATGTGGTTGAAAACTCTAGAAAAGGCTAGCAAATGGACCTTGAATTAATGCTGCTTGTGTTTTGGGAGGTAGTGACAAACAATGCTGTCGTCCTGATAGGGCAGCAGCTACATCAGAAAACTCTCATATAGGTCATTTTGATACTCGATTTGTCTTTTAGGTTGGAAGACTTATTGCAGACTTATTGTACTGCAGTCAAACCAAAAGTGACGTTGAATGACCAAAACTGCAATAACCATTCATACGCAACGTAATGAAGAGTCCTTTGCAGAAACCACATGATTACAGACTAGTAACAAATGCAGATCAATATCAATACAAAATATCATTCACACACATTCAGAGTTCTTGAGTGCCACCCATGTGTGACTTTGTGCTTAATGTGTGGCCTTTCCCCTTGCTGTGCGATAAAATATTAAGACTTGAGTGACTAACTAAGGAAGCTAATGGATGATTAGATGAGTGGACAGCTTTTCTGATGCCTTGCAGGAGGCTCAGAGCTTAAAATACTTGCTGTTTGATTGCAGCCTCACTCTGCTCTGACTAATGTTAGATTTTCCTGGGCCCCTCTCCGCTGTCTCTGCTGGTGCTGGTGAGAGAAAAAAGGCCCACAGGCCGTCACTGTACGAGCTGCCTCGCCTCACTAAATCTTCATCCTTTTCCTCTTTCAAGTGCCGTATGCTTGCATGTGGCACAGAGCGTATACAAGAGCGAAAAAGTTTGTGTCTCATGTGTTTAGACAATTCCTGAATTTTGTGTTTGAAGCAAGACATGCCAAAGCCTGTGTTTGGTTCTTGAGAGTACTAATTCAGATGCATAAGTCTTGAAGAAGGCCTGTCCCGTCATCCTCTGTTCCCCAAGTACACCCCACCAACCTCCACCGCATTGCTATGAACAACCCCTCCCCTACCCGACTCTTTCTCCTTCCCCGGCTCGCTCCGTCGCACGGATTCGACGGAGCTGAAAATACATCTCTGAACTCGGCTTCGGGGAGGCAGCGGGAGACAAGGCTTGTCAGCAGGAGGGTGAAAAGGAAGAGGAGGAAGGGGGAGTTAGAGGAAGATGCAGGGGTAGGGGAGGAGGGGGCCTGCGGTTCTATCTGTCGCCGATAAAGACAGTGCATCTCCCCCTTCGCCCCGTCCCGGGCCCTGTCAAGTGACCCGCCCCGCTGCACGCATCACCCCGCACTCGAGACACTCAAACACACCTCCTCGCCCTTTATTTCCATTCCTGTCACCCTTCATCCTCATATGTTTTTATTGGAGCGGTGGATCAAATGCATTCTCCTCCTCCCCTTCGTCTCCTATCGTAATTTCTCTCCCTTTGTTGCTGTTTTTTTTTTTTATTATTCTTTTTTCATCCTCTCCTTCCCCACCTTTCCCTTTGCTTCACAACTCACTTCCTCCTCTTCCTTCTTCTCTCCTGTGATGACAACTCCTCCCTCCTCCTGTCACGCTCTCTCCTTCCTCTCCTTTTCCTCCCCTCCTTTTCTACAAAGCTTTTTTTTTTGTTTTCACAACTGTTCAGAGGGAGATGAATGATGATGTGTTGATGAAAATTATGAAAGCACTTTTATTCATTTTTAATTACTAAGGATTTTGTAGAATTACTGCACTATCTATCCTGAAAAATGCCAGTAGCTGATATTCTGTCTTGAGTGACCACCATATAAAAAGTTTCAAGTTACTTTGAGGTTAATTCATCAGTTAAAGCTGCCCTTTTCAATGTCTTATATATTATCAGTGGATCAAATGACTGTGTAATGTGAAAGGGGTCACTCAGCACCAAACACCATGAGGACAAAGTTAGCAGCTGGGTGATACAGTGGAACATTTAGCCAGCCAGACATTTTTTCTCAGGAAAAAAACAAACAAAAAAAGGAGAAAAAAAACACTAAAACGAGTATATATCAGACTTAAGTCGTCAGCTGGACAGAGACATGACTCCATATTGATGCTTAAGTTGCCTTGTGTCCTCTGAATGTGTGCATAGGAAATTATTGGGTAATTTATTTGCTTAGCATCATGTCAGATAAGCGGTCAGATATTGTGTTCAGCTTGTTCTGTTGCCGTCAAGTGGACAGAAGCATTTACTCACATTAGGGGCGTAAATCACAAATTTCATTAGGATACAATATCACCTAGATTCTCTGGACAACAATACAATATCTGCTGATTGTCTGCAATGATATGATTTTGATTTAATTCAATTGAGGGGCCTGTGATCAATATAATATGTATTTATATATACATACATATATGTACATATATATATGTACATGTTTTAATGGCTCAGGGTTTGTCTAGACATGCGTCTCTATGTTCACGCACATATGTACACACCAAGAAAATTATGATGGACACTCTATGTCTAATAGCGATAATGATGAGGTGATGACAATTTATATCCAAAAGATCAAAGTTCAACTTCAGTGGGACATATTTTGGCTGTTTTCCACTGTTACTTTCGGCCATGCTGAGTTGAGCTATTCCAAGTTGCGTTTCCATTATCAGTTTATTGTTTATCACACCATGCCATGCTGCGCCACAGATGGACCTTCTCTAAAGAAAGTCCAAAAGCTAGCCACCCACCCTCAAGCAGATAGCGGCGAGGTCTCACTTACCGCAGCCAACCCCTGATGACCCCGCTTCTCCCCTTCAAACAAATGTATGTGTTGCAAGACTTTACTCACCACTGTCAGGAGACCACAGAGAAAGGCGTTGTGTGTTCAGATCTCAGGACTTTTGTAGCTTCTAACTGAATCTCTGTGATTTGGAGTTTAGTTTCTCTCCTGCATCCTGTTTGGACTTTAGATAGCTGCTTTATTTTACTGGTTCATGTTTGCTATCAGCCGTATTAGAAGTTGTGTGAAGTTGCTGCTCTAAAACTCAACATTTCATTATTTTGCTGCCTCACAGTAATAGTTTTTACATAACAAAATAATGGCCGACTTTTATTGTGATGAATCCATATAAAATGAAACATGTTTATAACTGAATTAGCAGAACTTTGTCAGCAGCTTTTCTTCAATAAAGGCAAGTCTAATAATACGGCAGGGAGGAAAGTGAAAGCAAAAACAGCCACAGTGAGATGTTAGAGAAAGAGCTGCAGACAACAGACTCTTACTGCACTTCTGCAAACAGCTCACCTTCAACAGGTAAACTTCTTTAACCTGCCCTGCTGTGGAAAAACACATGCAGCAACACTAACCAGGGACTTTAGCTGTGGATCAGCCCACTGCTTTTAAACACCATCACTCAAGACAAGCCGTCATCAGTTAAAAACACACCTTCAAGAAGGTAACCCTGTTGTAACGGAAATGCAAATCCCTACCACGCTGGGCCGACAGCCCAAACCAAACCAAACCAGCCCATGCCTTTCAAAAAGGGGTAATAATATTCTGCAAAAACACTTTTTGGGCCATTATTCACCATCATATCTCAGGAACAGAAGGGGAGACATTTGGTCTGGTTTTGCTGAATTGGCGACACTAATCTTGGGTGCCCACCTTGAAACTGTGCTGATTGTATAGATCTCCTGTGCTGTGTGTGTGAAGCTATCATGTTTCACCAAAAAATACATTTACTACCTTTTATTAAATTCCTTCAAAGTTAACTACATATATTATAGACAGACTGGTTGGTAGATGCATACAACCTCAAGGTGGCAATTCTAGGTTGTTGCGTTTTTGCTTTACATTCACTGTAAAATCAACATCTCCTCTGAGGTCAGTGGTAGCTTGAGGTCGGCCACTTGGAGAAAAGAAATTGACAGAAGGTATACTGTAAATGTGTTTACAGATTACTTAATTGTTTTGTTTGAAAAGCCCGTTTCTAGGGGATCTGGATTATTACACTCTCACTGAAAGTGTAATATAAAAGGAAAACAGATTTTCTTGCTTGAAGCCTCCTTTATCATTTCATGAACAGTTTTATTTCCTTCCTCTCCACAGACCACAGTGTGCCTCATATCAGTTATGATTTTTGTTTGGGGCACACACTATTAGTCAGGAATAATTCCACTGTGTCAACATTTGGGCTTAGAGATGTGATGTTATAGCGTTGATTGTATTGTGTATGCCATCCAACATCAAGAGAGGTATAATTATAGGTGTTCAGTGCAATTATGTCTGTCAATAGGGGGGCATTGAACGAGGCAGGCACAATGCAAATGAAATCGATAGCATAAACCTAAAGGCTGTGAAACAGTAGCACTTGGATCTGCTCCAGAAAGCCTGGTCACTGTATTCTGCAGTGAGACAAAGAGTGTTGTGTAGATCATGTTGTATTGATCCGAACACTTTGTCCTGACCTCTCTCATATAGAAAAAGAGACAGTCCTGGAGCCGTTCGTCCTGAAGGACCTGCTGCCGTCTGCACTGGGAAGTTACTATCGCTACACCGGCTCTCTGACCACGCCTCCCTGCAGTAAGGTGGTGGAGTGGATCATCTTCAGCAGACCTATCTATGTCTCCTACAAACAGGTGAGAAACACATCACACAAAAATTGATGGAGAATATTGCACTTGTTTGAAATGATTTGACCAAGGATGGCCTAAGGTTACATTTAGGGTATTGTTTTGGTAGAAAAGAGTGCAGCCATACTCAGACCTGCTACCTCAAGATCATAACTGAATCATCTAGTTACCTGAAATATAAAGCCATTATCATAATCTTGAGATTTAAAGTCCATTATCCTGATATAATAGTTTATAATCTTGTGATCCGGGCTTAAATGTGTTATCATTTCAGGATGACATGATTCGGTAACTCATTGATAAGGAGAAGTGACAGGGCAATAGATTCCTCTGTGTCCCAGAAACATATTTGTTAGATCCAGGGCCCAGTGTTAAAAAAACGTTATCTGGATCAGATCAAAACCCATGTTTTGCTGTCAAGGACAGGGGCGTAAATATAGACAGTGCACTGGGGCCTGGGGTGATTCAGATTGTCACCCTCGATTGTGTCCCTGTGTTCAAAGAGGAATGACAGAAGAATGTTTATAATTTGCTAAATATGTCCTCAAAAAGGTAAACCCATCTACGTCATGGTTTACGTTTTTATCTTTTCATATAGTCAGTAGTTATCTGAAACAAAATGATATGCTTTTTCTATCTAAGTTATAAAATCTATAATTAAACTATGAGAACTATTCAATTTAATGATTAATTTTCTTTGATATTTTCATCAGATATGCAATAATGATTGCTGGGTAATATGTATGTTGATGTTGTCCAATGTCAAGTCCCTATTTGTGTCAAGACAATACATGCACAATAGCATGCACTAGGGCCTGTCGTAACTTCCTTACGCCACTGGTCTAGCATCAGCTAATCCACTGTGGGGTCACTTTAAGTGCTCTATTCAAAGAGATAGAAAACAGAATTAGGGGTGCAACTGTTAGAAACTACTTTAATATGAAGTGATAAATTAAAGTCAAAATTTCATGTCATCATCTTGACGATTTTATTTTAAATTAATGCCTGTTAAGTCACTATCTATCACCAAATGAGGTAACACAATTTTAACTGGGCCTATGGGCCACTGATGGAAGCCCTTACATTTGCAGTATTAGAAACTGGATGTCTGATAAAAAATAAATTCACCAGCCTGGTTTCAAATCTGCCAACATACACACTGCAATTACTGTTTATCACCATAGGTGCCTCCAAAGAGAACGAAAAAATGGGGGGAAAAAAGATATGTTACTGGTGAAATAATCCACACACTGTTGAATGGCTTGTGTTTAATGCAACATTTGGGTCAGATAGACCTCATCATTCATTAACTAGGCTACTTTTCCACCCTTTACTTCAGTGGTAGGCATTACTTTAAAGTGTTTTATGTGATGTATTCATCATCGACCAAATAAATCGCAAAAAAAATACTTTACACACTAATGTCACGTATAGCCTAGTGATACACACATGTAATTTAAGTCTCGGTCAATGGTGCAATAAATTGTGTTTTGGAAAGTATTTTCAATTTTCTACATTTTCCATCATAAGTTTACACAAGATTTATGACACTGACATTTTCATGTCTCATAGTCCCAGACACTTTTGCTACAGTTTCATCTCATATGATATGAAGCAGCCTTCTTCAGTCGTGGTTCTGATGATGTTGCTCGTAATTAACACCTTCAGCCTGGAGTTGACTGATCTATTTGATAACCAGCTTTGTAGTGTTGGTTATCCAGACTGCCAATGTTAGGGTTAGTCAAACCAGATAACGAAAAAATATCCTGGGTAAGTTGAACAGGCTTCATAGTACAGGCCTCTGAAGGTCTGTTAATGTTACTATTATTGTTGTTGTTGTTATATCTTTTATTTAATTTTCTTTTTATTTAACCACGTTTTTTCAGGAGGGTTAAGGTATGGGCTAGCCTGTCCAGGAGGGCAGTAGACCCATCTAATTACACATTATGCACAAACATAATCACATTAAAATATCGTAGTTGGGTTTTTTTTCCATTAAATTATAAGACTTCTGTCATGCATAAATTCATATACATATTGGACAAGTGTAAACTCATTAGCATCCATTCTCTTTACTCCTCTGTCAGTTTACTACAGTCTAAATAAATGTGAGAGCTGTTCCTGTTTGTTTTTCGAGTGATGATCCGGCTGCATTGGCAGGTTTGTACACACACACACTGCCTGCTGACTTCAGGCTTTTTTCCTCCCCATGTTTTTTAAACCACTGTTGACAAAGCTGTCCATCACTGCACCTATTTAAGATCATGTTAAATTCAACAGCTTCTGCACTGTAAATTTCCATGAAGTTTTTAAATGCTTAAATAATAGCTTCCTCCATTTTCTCCAACAGTCAGCACTGTCAAGACAGTTTGCTGTTGGTCGGTTGCGAAAAGGTTAGTGTGTCAAGTCCACCAGAGTTGGACATTGCATGAAAGCACTACAAAATTTTACTGAGCTCCACAAGTGAATTATCTTATTGCAGCAAAAATATGGAGAAAAAAAACTAAAGCCCTCATCTTCCTCAGCCAGTCTTAAGAACACTTGGCAGACTCGTACCCTAATAAGACCAAATGAGTTTGCTTAAGAGCAGCAGTGGAGAGAGCCAAATGTGGATGAAGCTTCTCCGCCTTGAAGTGAGAAGAGCAGGTCACTGCAAAGCAGGCAGTGAGGAGATGTTAAAAAGACTGATGAGATGGAGGAAGAATGGTGAAGAATGTCGCACAGACAGGGCGACAGAAACCCAGAGAGTGAGGGGATAATTATTAACCAAACCCCTCACAACCAGCAAATAATATAAATTATACAATAAGTAGTTCCAACCAAGCAATCTGACTGGTCAACAAGACATTTAGAGTGTGCTCAGATTAGCATAACAGCACACCTCATCACTAAAAATATTACTCCGCCAGTTCCATGGCCACATTACAACGGCCAGAGCAAACACCAGAAGGCCACAAAACTGCTGCAAAATGGATTGTTTTGTTGTTAGTGGACTTAGTTTGATGAATGGTTGGAAGAAGATGAGACTGCTCCTGCTTTTGCTTTGGTGCATAGTGGACACACATGCTCTGTATGTATTCAAGGGCTAAATTCTATAGAAAACCTATTCATGGTCCTGAAAACATTATGTAGCCTAATATGCAGCCTAAATATAAGTACACTGGAAGTCAACATTTATTAAACTAACATATCAAAAATATTTTTTGTCCTTTATTTCCTATGTTTCATGCAGCTGGTATAGTAACATTCACAGAATAATTAATTTAAATAAAACAATTTCAGAACTTGAACTTAACCACTGCATTGGCAGAAATTCCCCAACATACTTATAAAGGCTAAGTGATTCATCGGATTAAAAGATTTACTCTTATTTTTGATTGATTCAACTTTCTTTAATTCATTCAATTTATGGTGCTGTTTGCTGTTCGACTGCCCCGTCAATGCAGGTGTGTGCTTCCCTGGAGTGCAGCAAGTCGGAGTGTGACCGCAGTGAAAAAGGTGTTTTTGAAAGGCTGAAAACCATCAAATATGGATTGAAGCAGAATATTTCATTAGATTAAAAACATTGGAAATGATTACATTTTTACATTATTTTGACTTTTGGACTTTAGAATGCTCATGAGTGATTGGAAATGTCTGGCATCCACCATCAGCTGTGCCGGTAACATGGCACTGCTAGCTTAAAAATACATGTTAAGCAGTTTTGTGTTTATATATCGGGTATTCATGTAGTTTGGGAAACCTGGCGATCTCTAGAAAGTATTAAGCTTATGTTGGCTGGCAGACTCAACAGGGACTAGAAAACAGGTCCATTGCTAGGTTGTTACGAAGGTTCAACCTACCTGCTGGAGTAGTAAACTAGATTTCAGTAAATATAGGAGTTTACTGACGTGACTGATGCTTTGCCAGTTATTAGTCAGACCCTATGTATTTTTGTGGAAACAGAGACAACAGTTGCAAAAAGTTTTTTTTTGTTTTGAGAGCTCATTGTCCCCGAACATGACTACATTTTGATATATATATATATATATATATATATATATATATATATGTATATGTATATATATATATTTGTTGGTAGTAGTTGTATAATCACAATATTACACACGAGGGTGCACTTTAAAGTCATTTGTAGCAGCACCTCGGTCCTGACCGCATCACTGTCATGCCACAGATGATGATAAGGCGCACCCTCAAGTGTAATATTGCTGAAAGCACAGCAAAAACTGACTGACTTTTACACACACACACACACACACACACACACACACACACACACACCACACAGTTAGGGTAGCAACCAACAATTAGTTTAAATATTAATTAATCTTTCACTTTTATGTTTAAATGTCAAACAAGACCCTAATAAATGCCCACATATTCCCACCAGGATGTCTTTAAATTGCATATTTAGTCTTAACAACAGTCCAAAAGCCCAAAGAGATTTAAATTACAGCTAATATGAAAGAGAGATGTTGAAAATCTTCACATCAGAGAGGAAAGAACCAATTAATGTTTATTTTTTCAACATGATGAAGTTATCATCATATCTGCCAGCCAGTCGCTTTTTACTGTCAACAAAATTGCCAAGGTTGAAGTTGTGTCAGAGCATGGCTGGAACGCACATGGGAGAAGTTTGCCTCTCTGCCAGAAAGGGTTTCCTGGCAGAAATCTATTCATTGTAACTCAAACCATGATTCTTTTTTTCTAGCCTTAACTAAGAAGTCCCTTTCTGGCAGAAAGCCGTGAAGGCAAACTTCTCCCAACACTGGCCAAAACAGTCACGCATTCTGGCGGTCATTCGGTCAATCAGAACCAAGATATCTGCTTTGTCATTTTTCCAGGCCACTACGAACCAATCTTGGTACAGTAGAGGGGTGGGATGTCCTGAGTGAATGAGGGGAGAATGATGCTGGATTATATGCTTGACGTATCCTCAAGGGTTGTGAGTGTCCTTGAAGCCATAGTGATGTCACACAACCATACAAGGCCAGAACGACCTTCCATATCTGGTATTTCCTTACAGTGCTGATGCGGGTGGGTGGAGTAAATGAAGAAATAATGCTGTAGATGTGAATTTTGACACAATGCCTCCTACAGTTTGGGAGAATATTGGGTTGCCATGAGTAGAAACCCGCAATATAAATGATCCAAACAGTTCATTTCACTTAAAAAACTCCCAGTAGGTTCAGTTTACACGTCAAAAGTACTTTGTGTGAAACAGAATTAAAATATCACCAAAGTACTTTGAGTTTGAGCTACTATGAGCTGAGCAAATAGATGCAGCTAAATAGACTGCTGTCAGCGGGCAACCACATTGCCAAAGCCAGCAAAGCACTATTTTGGAGTGACTGAATTGCCACAGACCTGTGGATTAAACTAAATTGAAGAAATAATCTACTGTGCTTGCTAAATGGGTGGCAACTGACTTCAGACCAGGCAACATTGTGGAAGACTCCGGTCTAGGAGACATCCTCACGTTGGCATGTTGTGACCAGTCATATGTCTTACCATCACGGGGAACAATAGTTTCATGCATAGAGGACCTGTAGGAATCAGAGAAAGCAACTAAACTTTAACTCTTGAAAAGTGCAAATGCTGTCTCATTAACCGGAGATCACTGGATGTCAGTGAGTAGCCAAAACCACACAGTTGTAGCAGTGTGGCATTGATTTGAAATAAATAAATCTAAAAGTCATTAATTACATTTCTTTGCATTTATTTGATTCCCAGTCAAGACACACTAGTAAGAATTGCTTTACCCTGTTAATATTGACTTCAGACTGTTTTGAAATGCAGAATATTTTAAATTACATATCTAATATTTTGAATTTTAGACATGCAAATTAAAATATGATTAATCATGATAAGCCACTGAAATTCAGCGATTAAAAAAAATAATTGTTTGACAGTCCTACTGTAAAGTCATTACAATGACCTCCACCTCTACCACTGTAACTATAAAACAATAAACACATTAATGCATCAATAATTAAAATTCAGTTACATATTGTTTATTTATTATGCAATAACCGTTAACAAGATGTTTTTTTTGTTTTATTTATCATTATGTTCTTAAAATGCCCCAAAAAGCTTAATTTGCATAATAAAATCACCAGAAATGTTCTTTTGAGGTAAGGGTCTCCCTAGAACCCTCCTAATTGATTTTCGTTTTGTGTCTTGTTGCCTTTTTCACTACTCTAGATTTGCAGGACTAACTGATTATTTTTCTCTCCTGATTTGTGTGACTGATTAGACCAAGTTGGACTGAGGTCATTCTAGTTTCAGTCTACGTACAAGCTGTGGTGGGGACTGCAAAGAGCAATTAACATCCCTTTTTTCTCAGTTATTAAAGAAAATTATTGATTTAAGAGCTGTTATCTCTGAGATCTACATCGATCTCACCTAAGAATGTCACTGTGCTATTTTTATGTTGGTATTTTTCATGGATGTAGCTCTGAAGCTCACCATAAATGTACACAGATTTCTTCATTCTTGATCTAAAGGTCTGAAACCAGGTTGCTCTACAAAGTATACAGTCCTTATTTTCATCACCCAACTCAACTCATACATTTTTCCTTAATTCCCTTTCCTTTCATGTGCAATGTGCAGCATAAATCCACAAGAAAAACAGGTTTTAATTAATTTCTTTTCCAGTTTTTTAAAAAATGAATATGCACAAGTTTGTGTTGTAACTTGTTGCACAATACTGGAGGTTATGTACAATCAGCGCTTATCAAAGTCTTCCTCCCATCCAGTGTGCTGTCCACAGTTGTTCAGTATGTGCAACTTAATGGTTGCCAACACTAAAAAGATCTGCATATGTCAGGGAAAAAGCCATTGTGTTTGGTGTCTAGACTTCTAGGTTTTAATGATCTTAAGGTCTGCTCGCAGCTTAAGCACCAGAGCTCTTGCAACAATAACAGAATTGCTTACATCAATACTGTGCCCACACAAGATTCGACACAAACCCTCTGCTGCACACTGTTCCTTTGAGGGACCAGAATTTTTGTTTGACCTTAACAAACACATTGTATTCCTCATTCTCAGACTTTATTCAAGATTAATAGTCATCTCAAGGATAATCAGACAAACAGAATGCCCCTAAACTCAGTTTGGTGCTATCTCACACAATGTAGTCATTCTTTCATAGTTATGTGTCCAAGAGAGGTTTTCATTTAGGTTTGAAACTTGTATTTATTCTCTCAGCAACTGTGTTTTAATTTTTAAGAGATACATCTGGGTCAGTTAGGTAAGAGGTACATCATTACCTGTGTTATTTATTCAATAAGAGTCAGTCTTTTTAATCAAGTTCTGCTCCTTAACTGAAGTTTCATAAATTGTCAGCATCTCAGGAAGAACAACTCACAAACAGTACTGTTAGGGACACACCACAGAACTGTGCAACAGAGCTGGGACCAAGTCACTGTGTTGCAAGTCACAAGTTCTTTGAACTCAAGTGTTTGTTCCAATTGGTGCTCACTAGCATAAAATTAGCTCGTCATGGTTCTCTCTTGCAATTTGATTGGATGCTGTTAGATTGGTTCAAACAAAGTGGGTTTGATGAATTACAACACATTCTCATTCCAGCCTTGTCACATATCGACGTTTGGTCATAGAGTTTCCACGTCAACATATGACGTGCAAGGTACCCTGGGTGCGTTGGTTGTTGACATCATGGGATGTCGTGTCAAGTCCTGACTGCTACATGCATTGACCTCTTCCAAAATACACTTCCATTTTAACAGGAAGTTTAATGTTAACATACAGTCTCTTTCAAAATAAACAGATTATGTCAGTACAACACCGTGAACGTTTTCTTGTACTCAATTAATGTACATGGTTGGGTTTGGGCAACAAAAGCAAGTGGTTGGGTTTAGTAAAAGAAGACCATGGTTTGGTTTCATAATCTTATGGGACACAAACACCACTTTCCCGGGTGAAAGTCGCTGGTTGTTGGACCTGCTCACCACCTCTCTCACCCACCCCAATTGGACACATTTCCACCTGACACCGCTTGACACCGATAAATTATAGTGGCAACCTGCTGCGTATCATGCCATCATTAAAGAGGCCTTTTTTTAAACAACACTTTTTAATCTGTGGGTTTTGGTGAAGGTATCAAGTATTTTCAAGTCAAAAGGCTGAAGCCCAAGTGAAGTCATGAGTCATTGGTGTTAAAGTCTATTTCAAGTTGAAAGTGTTTTTGATTATGCCATGTCGAGACTAAAGTCATCAAATTTGTGACTCAAGTCCAAGTCATGTAAGAGGAATCCACACCTCTGCTGTGTATTATTTATTTTCCTGTTGTGCCTTTACTTAGCATAAATGAATTAAGCAAATTTTACAATGGTTATTCATCAAGACAGCCTGAGGCCTTTTGTGTTCATTTTAAGTAATTAAACACGGCTTAACATTGGACCGGATTTTGTTGACAGCAGTGAAGGTCAGACCAGGTAGCCTATGCTAGCAGGCTTTATAAAGCTGTTTACATTAAAAATGTTGGAACTACTCATTAAGGCTTTTTCATTCAGAGACATTTTGGCCACATGAGGACAAGTTTCTGCCAATAAACTTTGAAACTTTTGACTTAACGAGAATAACCTGGATGCAGTCTGTGTGGATAGACGGCTTCCAAGGAGGTGCAGGTTCAGCTGAACTATCAGTCCCCTGATGGACCAGGTCCTACAGAGGAAGCAGAGCCTGAATTATGACAGAGCTAAGGTTTGTTGAGTTATGTGCTGTTGAGACTCATCATGACATCAAAGGTGTAAAAGTCAGGTTTTCTGGGCTAGCCGGTGGTGAATTACAAAAAAACAAAAAGAAAGAAGGAGGTGAAGACTGCATGCTGCAACTCCCCTGAACTGACCTTCATCAGTACCTACTTGTACTCAAGCTTCCAACAGAAGGCTTCTAGTAGAAATATCGTCATTATTACAGAAAGAAGCTGATTATTTGTTACTTTGCATAATGTTGTCACTATCAACAGTTACAAAAACATGAGAAAACACATACAGCCCAGCCCAAGCTGGCCAATCACAGTTTAGTATCTCCATAGCTGCCATAGTACAAAGTTGTTACACATCTGAGGAAAAATCCAGCTTTACAGAACATATACACTTCTGTTTTCACAGAAAATGTACAGTTTGCATACAGCCTCTTTCAAAATAAATGCACTAAAGCAGTACTTAAACAGTGAATTAACAATTTATTTTCCTTCGGTGACAAACGCACATGGTTACATGTAACCAACACATGCACGTGGTTGGGTTCAGGAAATCAGAACAGGGTTTGGCCTTAGAATGTTACAGGAAGTGAACGCCTGCCTCCTAGGTGAAAGTCGATGGTTGTTAGACCCATCCACCACCTCTCCCTCCCACCCTATTCGGGCTCCCGCCACCTTTATTTTTGTTGTTGTCGTAAAGCATTTACCCCTGATCCACATAAACAACAATGGCGACAGGCTGCACATCATGCTGATGTGAAGGAACAGCTTTAATCGTCAGTGTCTGAGACTGGAAGTCACTGACCAAGCGCTAGTTTTCGACGACTTCAGGGATCGGGTTGTACACAGAGTTAAACCTTGAGACAACAGCCTCTGTTTTTTTATTGTTGTACACCTTCTGCCTGGAAAGGGGGCACTACCTTAAAGGCTAAACTCTCAGAACTAAGGTCTAATGTCTGCAGTAAACACCATAGATGACGTGAAAATTATGCAACCACCAGGGCTGAATAATGAGCCTGCCAAAAACTGCAGTTCCTCTAAAGTCAATCCCCATAGACCCCCATGTTAAAATGCCCAACTTTACAAGCAATAAACATGTTTACAGCCTGGTACTAAAGACTACAGTTTTGGTCACCATTGCTAATTTCCTAGTATGTGACAACTGAACAAGAGATTAATTTTATATGACACACCTATTTGAATTTGATCAAGGCTTAAAGTTCCATATACTTAAGGTCATAGCGCTTTGAGTGCTTTCTGCCTGGCACCACCTCAGTCAGATCTACTCCTTGCTCTTCCACAGCTCCACCCTTTCATCCAAATATGGTCACTTCTGGCTCAAAAACTCCAAGAATGCGCCGACCAAAATGCCAAATTTGAAACTTCAAAATGGGACTCCTCAATCCAGTGACTGATGTCATGGTGGCTACGCCCATTATTTTTTATACACTCTATGACAGCACTACACTTATTGTTTCAGAGGATTAATTTTGGCTCAGCAGATTAGAGCCATGATGAATAATTCTTTGTGATACAGAGGCTTCTGTGTGATCCCATTTGATAGTTATTTTAATCCAACTTTGGTTAATTCTGTCAGTGTACTTCACTTAACTTTTATAAAAAGCAAAGGATAAAAAGCACATAGGACATGATGCAAAGACCAGCGGAATATGAAACTGAGAAATTAATCAACAAAGAGTCAACAAAGAGGCGAGTGATGGGGGCATCATTCATCCTTCCTGCTCTCTGGCTGATGATTCCTGACCATTAGCCAGTCTTTCTCAACATGTTTAAAAGCCTCTTTAGAAGTCTTTTTGTTTCCTCTCTCTCTCTCTCTCTCTTTTTTTTTTTTTTTTTTTTTGTTGTGCGACTCTCCAGAGAAAACATTATAAAGAAAGATAAAA
The DNA here is from genome assembly GCA_035609425.1 of Epinephelus awoara. Lineage (NCBI taxonomy): Eukaryota > Metazoa > Chordata > Actinopteri > Perciformes > Serranidae > Epinephelus > Epinephelus awoara. Next base: position 7,026,730 of record CM069296.1, on the reverse strand, counting down.
GGAGGAGGTTGGAAAGAGAATTAACACAGATGGTGACTCTAGTTATTGTCTCTCTCTGCTCCTTCAAATTTTGTTTCTCTCCACTTTTTCTGCTAGTCTTTTGTTTTGGATGATAGTTGAAGTAGGTCAGCGGGAGTGACAGCCGTTGCTTTGGGCCTGCTTTTAGAGTGGATCGATGCTCAGGCTCTTACACAACAACTCACCCAAAATGCCTTCCTTTCAAACAGACGTGGACTTGCCACACTTGTATTTGTGTGCCTGACGTGGTTGTGTGTGTGTGTGTGTGTGTGTGTGTGTGTGTGTGTGTGTGTGTGTGTGTGTGTGTGTGTGTGTGTGTGTGTGTGTGTGTGTGTGTGTGTGTGTGTGTGTGTGTGTGTGAGTGCGAGTGTGGGAGAGGAAAACTGTGTCTCAGATGTTACCAACCTAAGATGGCTTATGCCACGCTGGTCTCACATCACATTCACCCTAAATATGAGCTGCCAACTGGGAAGTACCGTTGAGATCAGCCTCCTAGTAGCATTTCCAAGTGGGACATGTGGGAATTTTTTATAATTTCCCATCTGGCATTGTGAGCAAGTGTGCCAGCATTTCCAGAAAGCAGCTAAGATGCAGCCATATGGGTTTCTTTTTCTCCTTGATGTCTTTCAGAAGATTTAACACTCTTAGATAGTAGAATACCTCCTCGGTGGGCAATGATTTCATGATTTGCATGTTGATATAAATTTACACGTCTAGATTAAATGTAGGATAAGAACTGTAAATATAAAATGCTTTTAGACATCTAGGATACATTTAACCGTTTCCAGTGTCTGATGCAGGATGTCACTAACCAAGCGCTGGTACTCAACGACTTCAGAGTGAGACCCGGTTGTACAGAAAGTACTTAACTTACATTACATACTTAATGTAAGGTAACTTACACATATAACTGAAGATAAAAAACAAATGTACTTATTTTAACCCAAACCATGATCTTTTTTCTAAACTTAACCAAGTAGAAGGGCCTTAATTTTTATTCAACATTTGATGGGTGTTTTTTCAGATGCAGATAATTTTACAATAATAATGACCTGTTTGAATTCAAAATGTACAGTATGTAAGCCAGCAGGCTATTTGAAGTAGTTTGCCTGGTGATCCACCTCAGGGCACTCTAAAATTTCACTTGCCCACTTGACCTCTCAGTAAATTACGCTTCAACTGATAATGTTGATGTTTGCTATGGAAATGGAGGACGCTGTCGAGCAGGGCCATCCTGAGTGGAAAATCACGACACCAAAGCATCTCAGAAGCAGTGTATTAAAGTATTTTGGGTTCTTCACCTTAGATAGAAAAGCTATGATGACAAATCTGTAGACTCACCTAGTAACATTAGCTTGCTAACCAAGTGAGGAAGCGGAGGCCCCACTGATGAGCAGAGCACCGGCAAGTGTACAGCCTCATCTGACTGCAAACTATTCATCAAAGTCAGCTTCTCGTAAATATACCATCACAGCCAAGATATTAAGATTTGTATAGAGGATGTTGTCCATTGGTATTGTTTTTTAAGAGGGGTTTAGGATCTCATGATGGAATTAGAGCCACAATATATCAAATTCCAAGTTACGATACAATCTAAAAACACATTTAAATTAATTCGAACAAATTGTGTGTCATTTCATATTTATTCAATCTTGATTTTGGGGAAAAGAAACAACCCTACCAAGCACTTTTGGTGCCTAACTGCAGCCATTTCACAATGGTAACCATATGTGTAAGAACTGTGACCATTAGTATGTGTGCCTGTGGCTGATGCTCTCCAACATCCATGTTGTTTCAGAAATCACTGGCAAACAACCTATTCTGTTGTGTAAGTATGAGGACATGTTGGTTGTTCAAGAGCATCTTAATGATTATATTTCAGTGTGAGGCAGGTCCTAGTTACACATTGATTTAATCATAAAAATGTTGTTAAAACACTAGCTATCATTTACCTAATAGGGGTGTAGCTGTGCACAAAAACATCATTCAGTATTGTACATACCTCTGTATTTTTGTGATTTTCTTTGAAATGTGAGAATTACAAAGCCATATTGTTATTGTAATGATGAGAGTACTCAAATGCTGACATATAGCCAGCGATGATCTAACCTGCAGGAATTTAAAAGGAGATAAAAAAATTGAAAAAATTGTCCATTGTCCCCTACCCATGTAATTCACTATATTTCAAATGAACTTAAATTAACCATGAGACCCAGCAGTGCAGTACTTTTTCTCTCTCTTTTTCACATTCATTTCCTCAGCTTGTGTTTATACAGCATTCAGTCGAACCCTTTTTTCACAGTTGAGTAGCTCTCTGCACTACTGGCAGTCCACTTCCAGGAATCATTCTTGCACAACTGCAGCTTGGGCCTGTTTATGAGGTCAAACACAACAGATTGACTGATGCAGATGTCGTTAGTGAGGCTACCCTGTAACAGACACATACAGATGACAGTTCAGTCATTCAGAAAGTTTGTATTTTCAGAGACATACCCATCTTTGGTTGTACAGTGTGTACATACAGTTCCTTTCCAATCCATCGCTATATGTCTATTGTCACAGTAAGTAACTCGGAAATCATGATGGCTCCCTAATGGCAGGTCTAAATGAAATCAGAGACTAGCTTAAAAGTTGCTGGAAACACAGTGACAGGTCACTACAAAAGACATGTTTGGTGCCCACAAAGCTGCTGGAAAGACAGCTACAATTTACCACAACACACCCACATTTGGCTCCTAAAAAGCTCTTGGAAACACAGTGAAGGTTTACTGTAAAAATAAAACACCATGTTTGGTACACACAGCAACGGCTTCACTTCAAAAATCTGCCTAAAAATCTGCTAGAAATACTGTAACAGGGGCCTACAAAACACCAATTTTTGGTGCCTATAAAGCTTTTGGAAAGACAGCGACAGTTTACTACAAAGGTCCCACGTTTGGTGCTGAGAAGTGGCTGGACACACAGCAATGATTTGCTATAAAACACCCATTTTTAGTAACCTAAAAAGTTACTGGAAAAACAGCAAGGGTCTATACAAAACACTCATGTTTGTTGCCTAAAAATATGCTGGAAGTGATTTTCACAGTGATTCTGATCCCTGCCCACAACACAGATTCATAAATCTTTCAAATCTGTCTGCCCCAAGCCATAGGGACATCAACGCATATGTATGTAGGGCTGTTGGATAATTTTTTATCTACAGAAATGCAAATATAGTTACTAATTTCTGGCTTTAGAAGACATGAAAACAAGCCTTATTTATTGCCTTGAAAAATAAAAAACAGCTTTAGCTCCAGGCGGTGGTAACTCAATGCAGAGAAAAACACTGTGTCCCCGTTTCTCTGATAGATTATGTTGTTCCCCACAGCAACAAATACAAGATGCCTATAATCTGCCTATACTGTCAGAGGAATCTCGCTCTGCTAATTTCTGCTGTGACCAAGGCTTTATGCTCTGATGGTGTAGTGATTTCAACTCAGATTGGAGGGTGATGTAGAGGTCGGAGTAAAAACATGGCCTGGTGTGAGTCTGCACTGTGGTGTGTATGCCAGAACTGTTTGCATTTGATCCAGAGGTGGAGGAAAGGCTGAAGGCTCTCACTACTGCAGTCCACTGTGTGAGGAGAAACACAGATTGGAGGCAGGCCATAAATAGTAATCATTCACACACACACTTTTGATGTCTGCAGCGTAAGTCGACAAACACAGTTCAGTGCACACAGTAAAGCCATACAGTTATGAGCATTCTGAGAAAATATGCTCTTAATCTCACACGCACACACAGTTAGAGGCACTGATGATTTCACACTTTAAGAAGAGAGTTTAGTTTAGTCAACTTTTTAGGACATTGCACAGGCGTTACTCACAGTCCCTTACAGTTACCACAGTCTGACTTTCTCCAACCTTCAGGCTGCACTAATTAATGCATTTATGAAAACAATGGATCCAATGACCATGTGTAATGTTAAAGGTGTCGCTGTGGTGGGGAACATAGAAAACTATCGTCCAACTCTGCAGTTCACCTAAGCTCTGCAGAGTGTTTACTGTCTTTCATCCTATTGTTTTGGATTTTCTGGCTCACATGTTACTGGTTAAGCCTTTCTGCTTTCATCAATATATATATTGTATTGCAGTTTTAAGGATATTGGTCCGTCAGTGCCCAGCAATTACCTAACGTTACATTAAAACTACACTGATTTTGGTTTTACACAGGATATGGACTGCGGCCTTCTGTGTAAAATTCTTGTTTTGTTTGACCCATCCACCTCCCCTGCCTCCTGCCCTATGTGGTCTTTGCACTACAGCAGTTTATCTCAGTGTCAGGTCTTGCCGATGTCAGAGGGGTCATGCAGAGGGGCATGACAAAGCATTTTTTGGGGGGATGAGAACAGCCTGGTTAATAACTAATTATGTTGTGACCTATAAAATAATGTTCAATGAGTTGTTTAGGTAGTACTATCCTTAGTTTTGCATTAACAAATTGATGAATTGTAATTATTTTTTATTACTGATTGAGAACTCATGACAACCTAGCGCCCTTTCGACTAGAATTACTTAAGAATACAGGATGCAGACAAACAGAAAATATTTTAGGAAGTCAAGAACTTGATCTCAAGTCAACAACACTATGCTATAAAGCAGTTTTGGCATAGCAGGCACAGTTGGACTTGTGACGCCAACAGTGAAGGACTTTAATGTGCGTGCTCCATGGGTTTAGAAAGCAGAAGCCTAAGGGCTTGTGTCAATATGTGAATTTTTTTGTATGATGCGCTTTGCATTGGTTTTGTTTCTGTGACAACAATATCTTGACATTAACATTAGCTAAGTAGCCACTGTAAAGCTGAGGGTTGAATGCACATTTGCTCATAAGCTGACGATTCATGGTGATGAAAGCACAACACTCACCAGCAACATGACATGGCCGGCAAGTCTGCTCCGACAAATGGGCTTTTCTGTCTTTGTTGTGATAGTTTCATACAGTTTGGTGTAGACAGTAGCTTAAGAAGTGGCAGTGATGATGCAAGCACCTTTCTGGGAGACTTGAACTAGAAGCAGTTGGAGAGGCCACACACAAAAAAACGGTGTCTGTTTTTTCTCCAGGTGGCCACATGTAGTCACATATGCTCTCCCCTCATTGGAAACAGGTGAGAAAGATGCCAGCACTGAGAAAAAAAACACTATGTGGAAACGGCCCGAAATAGACCTGGAAAACATCACTGGTGCATGCACTAGATGAGTTGCTAACATTGGAAAGGTTGTGTCTCCATCTTGCAACTCAGTATCTAGTTCTCTTGATACATCTATGCTATAGCTGCATGCGTTTTCAGACCAAACAGGGAATTACTGTGAGGAGCTTCCCACTGGAAAGCTTCCCCGAGAACTTCCATTTCTTTTCTTTTTTGTTGTTACTGTTGTTTGTGTTTTGTGTTGTTTACACGACTAATGGGATTTTTAAAATGGCAGTTGCCAGTGCTGACACTTATTGGAACCACAGAGCCCAGGAATCATTAAATCAATTAGTAGCAACAACAAACATCTGTTTCCAAAGCTTTACAAAAGCATGGGAAATGTAACCTTCTACCTGGAGAAGGGAAAATGGGTTAAACCAAAAGATAAATCAGCAGTTAACAACAAAGCTACTCAAAGAAAGCACTGAAAACCTAACACAAAGGAGTGGGCTAAACAGCTGTGCATGGATCTGTGTTTATTCCTGCAGTCTTGCAGTGTTACCTCCATCCTCAGTCTTTGTCCAGTCTAAACCCTCAGGGTTTACTACGGCTCGGTAAACAGTAGAATCAGACTAGAGCTTTTTCTTATTAATCCTTTGCTTTGACGCTCAGATTTGACTTTCATCATCTCAGAAAGTCACCCCTAAAGCTGGTCACCAAAGCTGGCAGGCTGATGTTTTATGGGCGTTTTACATTTGTTTTGCAGCAGCTTTGGGGGTTTGGGATTTGGATTTGCTGCAATCACATTCTGCTCATGAAAAAAAAAACACTGGCTGACTTCCTCATCTGCTGTTATTTTTTCCTTGCAAAAGGTGGGGCCTAAGAGTGGGGACGAATGTTGGCTTATCCAGGAATCACGCTTTGTTCAAAAGTGAGATAGCCCAACACCTACTACACTTGGTATGGATATTCATGGTCCCCCGAGGATTCCAGCAGTGTTTGAATCAGAAAAAAGGGCTTCCACGACACTAAACCACTGCAGCTGTTGAGGGAAAGGATTAATGGATTAAAACTGTCATTTCAATCTAAAATTAGATTTGCTCTTTTTTTATTCAACACTTTTAAATTATAAGGTTTAATGAGCATTTTCTTGAAAGGCTATTAACAGTCTTTTTACTTCAGTTAATGTTCTTAACTTGTTTTTCATTCTCTGGTTTGGTCTGTGGTTCATTCTTTCTTGGGAGGTTGTTTGGCAAACTGGTGGAGGAGCTTTTTCCACGAGAATGGCTACAGTAGGTTGGAGGAGAGGACACAGAGTCGCCTCTTACATCCATTTTATAGGATGCAACATGGGCCAAACTAAAACTCAAGGTACATGTTAGTTAATCCTAGTAAAGTTAGCTTTTATCACCCTGATGTGTGTTCAAATGTTTGTTTTTCTGCTAAGTTTGGTTTTAGTTATTTGATGCCATAAAAAGGGGGTTTGACACGACATGATGACATGATTGACAACTGTGTGTGCCAATCAGTGTGCTTGCATTCAATGGCGCTGCTCATGATTGGTTGAACAGGAGTGTACTGAGTCTACAGTAGCTCAGAACAGACAAACCAAACACTGACTTTAGTTAGGGTGCATTTGCATTTTTGTGTGGGCCACCATAGTTCTTCTACTCGCCTGGCAAAGGTGAGGTTTCAGTTGTTTGCAATGTTGCAACCTCACCACTAGATGCCACTAATTCCTATCCACTAGACCTTCAAGGGTTGATTTAGACCAAACCAGAGTTGGTGATTGTTGGAACAGTGGACTAACTAAGTAGACAACTGACAAGACTTACTGAGACAGTTTTGAGTTTTATTTTATTTGTGTCGTTTGAATAAAGTTCATGAGTTACCAAGGCAACTAAGCTAATGTTAGTCTTAGTAGAAAGTGGGATTCGGAAGGTGCACAGTTGTATTTCTCTGTTTATCAAGAAATCAAGGTACAAGAATATTACCTTCCTTGATATTTTGTAAATTTATATTGTTTATTTATTAGACTGAAAAAGCCAAGAGAGCTTGCGTAACGAAGCAAACTGGCCATTTCAGGGGGGCCATCAGTGCTGTTTACAAATACCTTCACATACCCTATGTCCTTGTGAAATTTCAGAAAGGTATAAAGGTATGAAAAATACCACCCAAGCCAAAGATAGACACCTTATTTTACTGTAGTTTAGTTTCAGTATTTTTTTTTTCCACTGAGCACCTGATTGTTCTAGAGCACAAAGACATCACTGAAAGAATTTGCCGGCCTCTCCCCACTGACACATTTACCTTCATGAAACTAAATCTGCCTCTAAGCAACCCCTCCCCCTTCCAACACTCCCTTGCACACAAGCTGTTTGTCTGTGTGCATTGCTTCCAAACACATTGTACAGAGTATCCATCTGCCAGCACAGACAGAAAGATGACACTTCAGTCACACAGTGCAAATCCATGTCTGGTCGCACGTCTTGCCACCCAGCACGTGCTTGACAAATGGCAACATGCAGGAAGAGGCCAACTTCAACATCAACCCCAAGCAGTACAAAATGTTCACAGCTTGATAACATGGCAGCTAAATTCAGATTAAAACAGCTTTGGGAACTGTTTTATTGTTTCAAATACTAAGTTTTACCAATTACAGCAAGTACAGTATACAAATTCTTTCTTGTTGGAGTCATGTATTGCGGCCTTACGGGAATGATGTGGGGGTGGATTGGTAAATGCTGTATGTATGTATGCTGTATGTTGTGTGTGTGTCTGTTCTGATGTATTGTATAGTATGTTTTGTTTTAGACCCCCTCGAAAATGAGATGGGTCATCTCAAGGGGCTATCTACTCATAAACTTTCCAAAATATCTGTCATTCCAGAGGTACTAACTAGTTTCCCAACCCCAGCCAAGTACTCAGCCAGCTCCAGCCAGGTGTAACACAATTGTAAGACAGCTTTGGCCCATACATCTTTGTAAGATTTGGCCAGGTTTTGGGGGTTGTGCCAGTTGTGACAGAGAATCAGCCCATTTTAGCAGCACTTAAACTGCAGTTTGCCCCCAGAATTGCCAGTCTACTTTGGGTATTTCTGCTTCACCATTCATCATGCATCTGGCATGAGTTTGGCAGCTAGATTTGGATCTAGACTGCTGATCAGCTTTATCAGATGCAGTTCATGCAAATACTGTGACAACATCACTCATGACAACTCTTTATTTAAATTTGTTCATCAAAACACTGACTCTCTCAAGGACTTGGCCAACTCCAGCACTATTTGTAGTGCCGTTTGGAGTGAGTCTGTGGTTGCTTTATGCCGGCCACAAAAAACACAGCCTGAAAGACTGACTGGCAGAACATGAATATGCAATCAGAACTCCAAAACCGCAATTATCCCCTGGGACAGCACTTCAGAGATGCAGGCCACAAGGACCCACACTCACTGAAAGTTCATGTTTTTGAAGTAACAGGTCTGGGGATGGGAGGTGGATGGAGGGTTGGCAGTTGACAGATACAAACATCTCGTATGGTGTGAGACCTTTTGGATCAAAACCCTCAGGGCCACTTCTCCCTCAGGCCTAGATCAGGAAGGTGACTTTTCCTCTTTCCTGTGATGTAATTGTCTGTTTTAAAGCCTGGAAATGTGACTAGTTTTAGAATGAGACATTTTTGAATCATGTGAATACACAAAAATCCATTGCTTGATTTGATAGATTTTTAACATTTTATTGTGTTTCGTGGCCAGTTCAATATGACTGCCTCTTTGTTATATCCATATGTGATTTAATTATGCTTGTACTGACCTCAATGACATACTGTATTCCTGTATTCCTTGGCTTTGGGCATCCTGATGAATGGCTTTTCACATCTCTCTTTTTATCTTCTTATCTTCTGCCTTTACAAGCTGAATTTAATATGTTACATTTTGAACTTGACAGATGCATTTTCTTTTCAAGAAATATTACATTAATTAGGCTACATTCACACTTACATATTTTTATTTTAAAACGCATAGATATTGCTACATTTATGTAGCTTCCACACTACTTAGGCGTTTTGGAGCCCTTAAAACAGAGACCTTTGAAAATGTTAATGACCCAGTTTTAGTTTGATAACTCTGGGACTGCATTTTAAGACTTTTGGAAACAATGATGCAGATACCCACCTCCTGATTGGGTCTTATGAGTTATGTTCTAAGTCAAAACATCATAGCTATGTCTACACACATTTTATGATTTTTATGGCTTTTATGGCGAGATGTATTTTCAAGCGTATCAGTATGGACAGAGATTATTTCTGAAACAGTGCCAGGACCTTAGTGAGTTGCTCATCAAGAAATATTTACGCTACATATCTCCCCCAATAACCACACATTGTGCTTTTTACATTCCTTTTTGTTTCAGGATAACTTTGGAGAGAGCAAGTTAGCTGTTGTAACCTGCTTCCTGTCTTCATGCTTAGCTAAGTTAGTCAGCTCCTGGCTCTTGCTCCACATTCAGTCTACAGATATAAGATCTAAGAAGTAACCATCGTCTCATTTAACATCCAGAAAGAAAGAGAATTTCCAGAAATATCAAATTATTACTGAAAGAAAAAAAATAAACTATTTAATCAACATTTTGAATTATCAGCGCTGCTGGAGAAATATTATTTTGTTGGAATTATGTTGACTATTCTATTTGACAAGTGTCCCTTCACTGTATTCACTGTATTTTGTATTTATTTATATTTTTCATTGACGCATGAATATATTATTAAAGATGTTTCTCATATGTTAGGATTATTGGTCATATGTTTTGAATATTCTCCTCTGAATTCTATGTTTTTATGTAAAGCATTTGCTTTGCTGCAGCAGTGACCCAGTTTCCTCATGGGGATCATTAAAATTTAATCTTTTCTCATCTTGGATTTCAATTAGATGTCTGTGCTCCATTCTCATACTGTGTATTTTGTGGAGTGAGTTAAAGTGTTCCTTACTGCTGTATGATAGATGCAAAAATCACCACCAACTCAAAATCACCACAGGATTTGATTCCTGCCTGGCACTAACTCCTCTTGTGTTTACTCTTCTCTCTCCACTCCTGTCTCTGCTGTGCTCTCTCTTCCCACCGGCACCAGTTGGAGGCCTTCTACTCCATCTTCACCACAGAGCAGCAGGACCATGTTAAGTCTGTGGAGTATCTGCGCAGCAACTTCAGGCCCATCCAGAGCTTGGACAACCGCCACGTCTTTAAGTCAGCAGTCAAAGATGCTTGGCTGCCCGACCTGACTGACAGCAGCAGCGGGCCATACGGCACAGAGGCTTCCAAAGGTAGGACTGCTGAGACAGGAGAAGTTTCAAATGTACTTTCTGACTTCTTCCCTATCACCATAAATGTCCTTAAAAGAATCTGGAAACTATACAGAGCCTCTTTTTACCCAACACTATTATAAAGATAGTTTTTTATTATACCTATCAAAATATTCAGCAGTGTACTTTGGTAGTTGTTGTGCTTCAGTCTATATTTATCTTATATTTCTAAAGTTTTAACTCTTCAAACTGTACACCGATGCTACTAGCTGACATAGAATGAGGTAACTCTGAGCCTCGTCGTAGGTGTTTCAGAGTGGAGGTCTGAGGTTGTGTGTTTCACAGTGCAAAAAGTCTTAGTATCACTACTTGGAGCAACTACCTCTCTAAAACAAACAGACTGAGTGATTTACGTGAGTAAAAATAATGAATAAAGCAGTTTCGCATTAAAAATCAGTGTTTCTGTGATGCTGTTCAGAGGGGCTGCTGGCCCAGCACATGCCTATGTGTGCTCACTATACATCTTTTAACTTAAAATGCAGACATTCAGGAGGTTTTTAATGTGAGCTATATTATTCGCAGAGGCCTCCTCATCCTCTCCAAAAAAAAACAACAGAGCCACTGATTTGAAGTAGTAAAAACACTGAATAAAGCAGTTTTACATTAAATATCACTGTTTCCTGCTGTTCAGTATGGCAGGGGCTGAAGCCAAGCTGATGCTAATGTTTGCTCAGCTTGTGTCTCTGATAACTTATGATCCAAATGTCCAATGACAAAAATCCTTCATCCAGTTAAAACATAGTTCAAAACAACTGAGACCTAAAATGTATATCATAAAATTGTGGTTTAAAACTAGATAAAAAGTCAATTTATGACAGTTTCTGGCAGACAAACATGATGCTGATGCATGTGCAAAGGGGATATGACACCACTGACAGGCGACAGCAACCAATGACACAAACCATAATTAGAATGACTGATTTTTGAAACATTTGGTATAATGTAAGTACGCACCTCAACAAAATATGTGGTGTAATCCATGTTTGTCATTTTAGTAGGGAAAAGTTACAAATTATATCTTTAATCAGAAATATAAATGTATTTGATATTAAAGGAGGAACACATGCATCAAGATTAATGTTTTACAAAAACAAAGTCTGATGTGCTCCTACATATTACTCAAACTGCATTGCTCGTTTTAAGACTACAAATTGTTCACTTTATTCCTATTATATCTGCGCGTGAAAAAATGTCCAACTTTATCACTAAGACACTCTCTCAGTGCACTGTGCTATCTCTTTATTCTACCCACTGATAGCATTGTTTAAGTTTCCCCTCTTTTCTCTCTGAACTGGTCCAATATTCTCATATTATTCCTCGATAGTGACATTTCCTAATGTTAATAAATGAGGGATATTCAGTGTTGCTCATATGCCCAGAGGAAGCTGATTGTCTTCTGTGTGTGTGTGTGTGTGTGTGTGTGTGTGTGTGTGTGTGTGTGTGTGTGTGTGTGTGTGTGTGTGTGTGTGGTCTGTGCTAGCTCTCTGTCATTTCACCAGCGAGCTGGGTAACTCCCCTAGCATAAGGCAGTGGGAGGCACACCAGCCGTCCTCCCACTCCTGCCTCATTACCACTCAAACAACACCACACAGTGTGTGCAGTCTGTGTATGTGTGTGTGTATGAATGCATGTGTGTGAGTGTGCACGCGTTTCTCTGTGTATTTGTAAGTGTTTGCGCGTGGCCCAGCATCTGTGCTGTGTCAACCGTCCTAGCAGGATTTGTCCCCTCCCTTCCTTCATACACACTTCCATATGGTCGACTAGGGGAGAGGTGCATCACCTAGATACACAAACCCACTCTCAGGCATGTACTGTATATGTGTATGTGTTGTCCTGGCACAGTGTGCTGCATACTCGTGCAGTATGTCCTTGAGCGCTGCAGTGGGACATGTTTGCTGTAAGCAGATCTATATGGCTGGCAGAGGAAATGCAGAAGAGGCAGATGAGGAGGAGGAGGAGGATGGACAGCTGGGGAAAATAGCAAAGGGAAGGATTGGAGCAGTAAAAACATAGCTACAGCTGAGTGGGCTAGAAATCTGTGCATGTATGTGCGTGTTCACCTGGTCTGTAAGCCCTCCTCACCTCACAACATTCAAACACACAGGTGGTGCTGTAAAATGAAAACCTGCACAAAACCTATACAGCAGCAGCTGAATTGCATGAGTCATTTTCTTTCCTGTCCCCCCTCCCTGTGCTAATTTATTCCATTTTACTGAGGCTCAGCCCAAACACCATCCTCCTGCTGGTGATTGTTTCCCATCAGCAATGATGGTTCATTTACTTTTGTGTCCCTGAATGACTGGCAGCCTCACATTTAGTGAGGCAGAATGACAGATAATGGTGTTTTGGTGTTAAAACTACACCCCAACATTTTGAGAAATATACATGTCTTGTGTTTCGAAGCAGACCAGTGAGAGGACCAATTTCAGTTTCATCTGTGTGTGTCGAGTACGGCAAAAGGTCTGTTACATTAAAAACTTAGCTCAACGCACTGACTGGAGTCAGGGGAAACTGCTAGCTTACTCTTCCCGCTGCACAAAAACCCACAAACGCACGCTAACATCTGGCTTTGGTATGTATTGGGAAAGGTTACAATTGGCATTCACACCCCAGGAGTCACAGGTATTTATCGGCTCAGGCTCCGCTTGACAGTGATGGAATTACAACACCCGGGTGAATGCAATAATTTTAGCCCCTTTACTGGCGAGATGCAATAACACACCACGACAAAATACCATCTGTCATTCAAACATTATTACAAATGGTCACATAGTTTTCAAGGGAGACAGAAGTAAGAGATTAACAAAAATAAGTAACCAACGTAACATTGTCATTGGCCTCCAAGCTGCTTTTTACAGTTTACTAACCTGTTTGCGGCCTGTACATGACACGAGTAAAAAAAACAAAAAACAGAAAGACATACTTATCTACTGCAGTGCCGTGTGACTGGCTCTAGTCTACTGGCAATAGGAAAGAAGTTTATCCCCCTTTTTAGCAGGTTTCCCTGTTTTCAAAAAAACCTGTGTACACACGTTAATTTTGGTAGAAAAGGGGTATAAACTATAACTAAATAGGAACACCTTCAAAAACTGTCAAAGCTGCCTTTTTCACATCATGTTAGCTCGTGATCTCTCCTATTTACATACTAAACATTTGGATCAGTGCAGTTGTAAAAACATTGTTTCCTAACCAACAAGAACAGGCAAAGTCTCAAGTCACCTGCGGGCCAGACACTGTCCTTCTGCATTTAATTTATTGGTGTCTCTGAAAAAATGAAAGGTGCCTCTGGATAACTACTTGTATTGTTACATAAGTGATTATCTTCTACAGTGCTTCTTTTAACTTACAGTAACAACTTAACAATTTGTGTGATAGCAAACACATGTCTACAGCTCCCATGATTTTTTTTTTTTTTTCAATTTGGCAGTGTGCAAAGTGCCTCTCATGACTGCTGGTGTCCATGGTTTTCACAATTTATTTTTTTTTTCAAGATTATTTTTTGTGTTTTTAGGTATTAGATAGGACAGTTTAAGTGTGAAGGGGGAAGAGAGAGGGGATGATACGCAGCAAGGGGCCGCAGGCTGGAATCGGGTCCACGGCTGCTGTGGCAAGGACATTGCCTTTGTATATGGAACACCTGCTTTACCCACTAAGGCATCAGGTGCCCCAGTTTCCCCAAATTTTTAACTGCAAATCTCTACTGTTTATATTTGTTTTAATTGTCCAAAAAATCTGATAGCCCCTCACTGCCCTTCTGTTGTTACAGCCACATCTGGACTAGCTTTAAACTCTTTAAACCCACTATGGTTTTTAAAGCCTCATCATATGAAACAAACAACAATTTTAATCAATACTTATCCAGAAACATGATGTGAGCAGCATACTGTTGAGCAATGCTACGTTCCATGGCAGAATTTGAAGTAATTTGCATGTTTCAGATTTTTTCATTCCGATTTCAAGGTTTTCTTACATTTTTAACCGAGCCCAGATGTGCCAGTCTCTGTAAATAAGACAGGTTTAGGATTTTTTTTTCTTAAATAAGGCTTGTGGTTTTCCCCTGTTTTCCCTATTTGTGCAAAGCAGACATCAAAACACATCCTGGACCCGTAAATGGTCTGGGCCAAGACTGAATTGATATTGATCTTTTAATCTGGCTCTGAGTCACACAGCAAACAAACATGTTGCCAAATCTTTAGTCAGTTGTTTTTAAAATAGGGTATAGGGTTGAGTCAAAGTTAAGGTCAAAAGGTGAAAGGAGCAATGATAGGATTCAGCTGTGATTTAAAAAAAAAAAAAAAAAAAAAGAAACAACTTTAATCAAAACAAAGTCAAACTCCTCTGCTGACCAAAGAGAGTAAAGGCATTTTGTCCAGGGTGTCAACGTTTTGCTCACAAGGAGTCTTGAAATGTGAAGCAGATTTTCAGACCTCACTTGCATGGCGGCTGGATTGCCAGCTGTGCTAACTGTTGTGCTAATAACTGGGGAAGGCGGCTAGCGGCTATTTTCAGAACTCACAATCCTGTCCTTTGGTTTCGCTCACTTTTCGTCAAGTCCTCGCTTTTTTGTTTTGTCTACCGTGCTAATTTTGAGTCACAGAGCTGAGGGTGCCCATAGACAGTGACAATAAGTTTGTTCTCCATTTTTGATTCATCTATGACATCAAGAGAATTTTAACGCTAATAGGCTTTCACAACAGAGCGTCATGACAGTTGTTTTTGTATTTGTGTCTATTTGAGTCACCCTGCACAAATTTGCATCTATTCTCATCTTTGTATTGACTTCCCATGTAATTGTGCCATACAAAAAAGTTGCTTCGCATTTGTTCTGAACACACTTACAGAGTGTCTTTGCTTCCTCTTGAAAAAGATTCTCTCACACTTGAAGAAACCTTTCAGCAGGGAGAGGAGCATCAAGTAACAATGACCTCTGCCTCCTCACAAGTTCCTAAATTACTGACTGTCTGGCCAGATCAGAAGAGTTATTCCAGTACAGGTCATGAGCAAGAAGAAATCAAGACATAAAATCTATTAGCAATCACATTTGAAAAGCACTATAGGGGCAAATCAACAGTGCACATTCTTTGGAAAATTAAACATTAAAAACAACACAGCTTGTACCTAAATGACAGAATAGGTTTTTTGCCAATGACTCCCTAAACGACATAAATCCGGGATGTAAAAAAAAAAAAAAAGTTGCTTTTCGGGGAATGCCAATTATTTTTTCATTCATTTATTTTTCATGTTAATTTGGCTAATGAACATACAGTCACACGTAAATGCTTTTAAGCTTGTGTTTCTTTCAGCCCAGCTCAGCTTTGCTGGAGGCAAGCTTCCTCTGGCTCCGCTAAAAGACTATTCCATTTGCAGAGTTTTATTTGATCTTTTAGGCTATTCAGAAAAAAATCTACTCTGCACATTAATGACCTTTACCTTTTCTAAAACACAAAATGACACTAGCTTGCAACCTGAATGTACTTATTCTTCACCTCTCTACACACTTTTTTTGTGTCTATTTTGTTTGAGGTCGAGGTTAAGATGTCCAAGAGCTGAATTATGTCCCTGCATAATATCTAGAGGTGCACCAATTACAGTTTTACAAAAAGATACAAGTACCATATTAAGTAGCAAGTGAGCAATGCAAGTGCCAGTCTGAGTGCTACTCAATTTACACTCCTTCACGCCATCGAGTGGTTTTCTGTTATGAAACAATCACACACTGTGTCATAGATGCACAACACAGAGATTGAGTTGTACTGCAGAGATAAACTTCACATACAGCAGCATTTACATGTTTTGCATCAAGACATTTTCCTTCCACATAAATTTACAGTTTTGATTACATTTATATTCAGCAAAGTTGACATGTTGGTTGACATGTCACCAGTGATGTGCTGTAAATGTGTTGTTTAATTTGTGCAGCCATTATTGCTGACTGAAGTTTCCCTGGATAAAACTCACTGTTAAAAAAGGACCTATTATGCTTATTTCCAGGTTCATACTTGATTTGAAGGTTTCTACTACAACATGTTTACATGCTTTAATCTTCAAAACACACTTTATTTTCCTTATACTGTCTGTACAGGAACACCTGTATTCACCTTCTGCCTGAGAGGGCTATGTGTAGCACCTGTCTGTTTAAGCCCCCCTCTCAAAAATAGCCCACTGCTCAGTCAGCATATTTACGATTTATTTAAGAAAATCAATTTCTTGCGTTAGTCTGACTAAAACTGGACTTTTAAAATACATGTAAACATGGTAGCCCAACTGGAATCGTACTGAAACGAATTTCTCAAAGTCAGACGAACACACCCAGATAATGCAATTGGGAGTTGAATTACTCCTGTATGTATACAGTCCATCTGACTAAAGCTGACCAAGGCACCCTGTGCATGCTCCACAGTTTCTGCCCTAGGCTTTGTTAATGTTTATGCTTGTTAATGTCAATAACATTAGCAACCAAGATTACATGTTAACCTGATGTTAGTATGTACAGTAGCTACATATACGTTAGCAGTGTACTTGCAGCTGGGTAAATGACCATAATGGAGATAGCAACATTTCATACCATGAAGAATCACCAGTAAAAGCTTCTAAACACAAGCAGACATGCGTAATGTAAACACTGCAGTGGTGTGCCTGGAGTAGATGACCATATGAAGAAATGTGGCACACTATAATGTCATGGCTCAAGCTTTCAATTTACTGGTCCATCTACAGTATGCCCCAACCCTCACTTATGGTCAGCAGTGTGAACTATCCTTCTTCCCTTTTTCATGTCCTTCTCATCTTCCTCCCTGGATCACTGCCCTGCATGATGCTGAGCAGTAAAAGGTTTTGTGTCCTGGTTAAGGGCACCTCAGTGTGTACTGAAGAATGGGAAAAAAAATTCAAACAAGTCTTTCCCAACTGTGCTTTAACACTACAGATGGTTTTGGCTGCTCATGGACTCCATAAACCTTTAACTGTAGACATCGAATTACAATGTAAAGCAGGCTTTGGCAGAAGCCCCTCTACCACAGATCCTATTGGTGCATGTCTAACAGCAGTGAGAACTGTACAGTATTGTGACTGAGTTCCCACCCAATCCCTGCAAGTGCGTATCCGCGCAGACGGACCCACAATCAAGACCCGGTCATCGATCAACTGTGGTCAAGATGCTGCAGGGCCAAAGATTTCCTTTCCTCCTCCAAATAGCCTCTCAGCGACTTATGAACAAGAGAGAGAGAGAGAGAGAGAGAGAGATGTCTTCTGTGGATTTCACCTGTGTTAGACATCCCCTCTACCCATGTCCTGTTCTGTGTGATTGGGCCATATAGTCTCCATCACTCACTGCCATCCAGACCTCTCCCCCATGAGTGTGTGTGTGTGTGTGTGTGTGTGTGTGTGATGGCCCGCTTATCTTTGATGAAAGCCGTAAGAGGGTCGCTTCATCACCCTGCCAAACACACAGGGCTGCAAAACCCCTTCAGTTGTGTTACACACAGGAAATATGAGTTGTGACTATTCTGCAAAACAGGAGTACATGCAGATAGACACACACACAAACACACGCACTCATACATATTATAGCACACAGAGGTGAAAGGCCAATGTGAGTAACAGTTCTATCCAATAATTTGATCCAAACTGAGGAAAATATCATGACTCACCCCACAGTTACGCTGATGAAGACTCCAGAGATTTATCTCAGATCAGCACAATGAAGCTTTCTGGCAGATTATTGATACCATGATCTCAAATGAACCCTCAGATATATCTGCAAACATCCATATTTGATATCCTACCCTGATTAAGATATCAACTTCATCTCTGTGCATCGTGTTGTATTATCTTTTAAAATGACTTTGTAACGTCTGTCCAGGGACATCGGATGAAAAATGGCCTTTTGGCAAATTCAATAATATACCAATAAATACCTAAATCCACTAAAAGGAGGTCCAGGGTTTTTGTCATAGCTTAGCACAAAAAACAAGGGAGCACTACTTGCATAAAAATAGGAGAAGTAGAAGTAACAACTTCAGGGATGTTTTTATCACACTACTTCAAGGACTACGTTCACACGCGCATACTGTAGGGGCGCACCGTCAGGAGAAGCAACCCAGGCAAATGTATGGGGCCCCCTAAAATGTTTTGGAAAAGGGGCCACTTATACGACAACAAGTGTTGGACAAGTTATTCTCAAAATGAAATACATTACATATTAGTACATACTAGTTATCTTTATTTGAAAGTAATTCATTACTTTACTACATTACTCTCTGTGTAGAGTAATAAGTTACTGATTACACTATTTTTTCATTGCTTTCACCAAAATTATCTCAGAAGAACAGCTAGGCATTTTAAATGGATGAGGCAAATGTTGAATAGCAGGTGATCAAAGCACAGAAGCTCCAGGTTATTACAGTTCATTCCAAATCCAGTGCTCCGCAGGTCTGACCTATAAATTCATTCACATACAGCAGTTACCACTTTGTAATCCCCTGCTTATATTAATAATAGTGTGATGATATAGAACAATTAAATAGCCTAGACCCTCTTAAATAAATGAATAGCCTTGGACACAGTGAGGGTCAGGCAGAGGATCAAAGTCTGATAATTATGTGATATAGATAAATATTTGTGGGCCTATGATATGAAACATAACAAACAAATGCTGAGGTTAGCACAACAAACGGAATGCCATCACTATGATGAGTTCAAATTAATACACCAGAGGTGAAGAACCCACCAGTTCCTGGTGTGCTGGTCAGCTACAGTAGCACCAGAGAGAAAGAGTTCTGCATAAGGATGGGACTGTGTGCCAGAATGTCTTTGCAGTTGTAGGGGATGTCAATGGAAACATACTCAGCATACAAACAAACATTTGATGGCATCACCCAGATGTGCCAATCACTAGGACCAGATTAAAAAATAAACAATCTGGAGACCAGCCCCTTATCCCTGCTGCTGTTTAGCAGTCTTAGGATGCAAACGCAGAACAGGATATGCTGTAGAGAGAGTAGCGTAGCTCCTTCAATGCTGTGTTCACACTACCAGCGACACAGCATCAGCGTGACCAGCAATATTATTGCCAAGTTGCAAGTACTGCTCAAATGCTTGTTCATGTTGTTACGTTGTCTCAAGCTCATTTGCGTCTGCTACCAGCCACAAAGCACCTCAACTAAAAGGCATCTAAAGTTTGTATTTTATCATAAGATATCTATGCTTATTATCAATGCCTGAGCCCCATTTTAACATTACACTTTACCACCCCATTGCATCCTGTGTGCACTGCAATGCACAGAAAGCTAGCATCGTGTCAGCTAACTAAGCTAATTAGCACAGTGACACAGCTAGATACAAAAATATATGATTGGCTGACACTTCACAGTTTGTTTGTAGCCTTATATTGAATTGAAAATGACTTCTAGCCTGTTGCGGTAGATATCCTGGCTGCGTCTGTTGTTGACGTTCCAGGATGGCATGTCAGTTTGTCTTATTTTATCTTATTTTTAAACTAAAAGTCACAGTGTGAACATACATGCTGCACTAATACCTTGTTCTAACGTGTGACAATACACACACCACACACACACAGAGCATGGTTGACTTGGCCCAGGTTGATATGATCTGTTTGATACGTTTTCCCTGCATAGAGGTCATTCACTGTTTGACTTCCAAATGATGTCTGTGTATGTGCATGTGTGTGTTCCACTTTGTGAGCGTGTGTGCTGTGTGTGTGTGTGTGTGTGTGTGTGTGTGTGTGTGTTTGTGTGTGACTAATGGCTTTAGTAATGCTAAGCCACATGGGGCTCGACTGCAGGTTATGAATAGAAAAACTCCACTGCAGCTCTTTATGAGCAACCTAATCAATTTGGTTCCACCAGGCACGTGAGCCCTATTCTCAATCAACCCATGTTCATCATCGAGTTAGTGTACGCATTTGCATAATATAATACAGCGTTTGGAATAATCATTATGTGAATTGTTCGATGGTTTGCGCTACTCCCTCTTTTACAACAGTGAGTAGTGTAATGAATTTGTATAACATATGGTCACATTACATATACACTGACCAAAGTATGTGGACTCTCAGCTATTTCAACAATGTGTGTTTAATGTTCAATGTTTAAACTTTTCATTCCATCATTAATCGGCTGCTGTAACAACCTTCACTCTTGTTTGAAAGCTTTCCACCAGATTTTGGAACATGCAGGGATTTGCTCCAGTTCAGCCACGAGGGCATCCATGAGGTTAAACATTGATGTAGGGTAATAAGGTCTGGCTCGCTGTCGGTGTTCCAGTTCATCCCAAAAGTGTCGCATGGGGTTGAGGTCAGGGCTCTGTCCAGGCCTGTGAGGTTCCTCCAAAGCTAACTGCTATCTTTATGAATAAAGCTGTCTTTGTACAGGTTGACACAGGAAAAGGGCCTCCTCTAATTTGTTGTCACAAAGTTCGAAGAACAGTGTCTGACCTATCATTGCATAAAGTAGCATTAAGGGTTCTCTTCAGTGGAACTAAGGGGCCCAGCTAAACCATGAAAAACAGTCCCAGACCAAAAGTACCTTAAAAAAATGTCCACATACTTTCAGCCACATACTATAAGAAAAACAAAATGCAGTAATGATGTTGACTTTTGGAATTTTTGCTTATTTGTCAATGGGAAATCAAACAGTTTTTACATAAACAGGATTAAAAGTTTAAGGTCATGCTTGCCAATATATTATACCGACTACCATTACCACTTCTAATAAGAATAAGAATAATACTGTATATTTTCATAGCTGATTTTTAAATAAATAACAAAATAAGTGTGTGGCCAGCATTAAAAAAGCTGCCAGCAGTGGAATTACCTGATACTAGCTAACAAAGTAAATTCAGTATATATTACGGTATTTAGTATATTATCCTACTGCCCTTATTCCATTAGTTCAATAGAGTCATGTCATTTTCATCACCTGGATTACTATTATTAGATTGGATTATTTTTAGGTCACTATCAGTAAAACTTAATACCTCTTGCAGATGTGTCACATTAAAAGCTCACCATGGATAATACCCTTTGAGTTGTTAGATGGCTTTTAATGTGAAACATCCGCACAAAATGTGCCCAATTTCAGTGGTGATAGCTTGAGAAAAAGTATTTAACAACTGGAAACATGGTCCTTTCATAATACTGAGGTGTCCATGCAGTCGAAAGATGCATGCACATTTGAAACTGGTACATCATGACCAGAGAAAACAGATGAAAAATGCTGTGGCATTCTCTTTTATTTAAGAGGTGGAAAAACCTACAACTTCCAGAACACAGTACACTTCTGGTGGGTGCTGTAATGAGTTACCTGTCCAAAAAATACCCAATATGGCAAGAATTTGGTCTTGCATTAAAGATTAGCAATAACCTTGAATATGTTTCTGGAAACATTTGAGCAGCACTGCCTAGTTTTAGCTTTTTTCACAATACAGGAAACAGTGTGGTGCCCACTTTGTGTTCATAAGTTCTCATATTACAGCTGAACAGTGCACTAAATTATGTTTCTGAAGACATTTAGGTGATAAATAGGCAATGCAGTCACAAAATGTTGATTATATTTGATGAGCACTGCCCAGGTTTTATGCCTCTCTGCTGGTGATAGCTGTAGCCACAGGCCTTATGATTTTGGGTTGTCTGTCTGATCGTACGTCCATCCCATTCTGATAAACTCAATATCTCAAGAACACCATGGAGGAATTTATTTGGCACTAAAGTCCCCTTGGACTCAATAATGAATTGATTAGATTTTCTGGTCATAGGTCAAAGGTCAAGGTCATTGTGACCTTGTCTGTCTCATTCCTGTAAATGCAATATTTCACAAACTGCTTTAGTAAGTTGTTTTTTGTTTTTTCAAATTTGGCACAAATGTCCTCTAGGACTTAAGGATGAAGTGATTAGGTTTTTGTAGTCATGGGTCAAAGGTCAAGATCAATGTGACCTTGCATCCAGCTCATTCTTGTGAACGTGATATCTTACAAGCACCGTAAGAGAATTTCCTCAAATTTGACACAAACGTTCATTTGGACTTTAGAATAAAGCGATTAGAATCAAGTGGTTGAAAGTTCTTGGCCAAAATCCAAGAATCTGCGTATGGATCCTCTGTGCTGCCGGGGTGAGGATGTGTGTGAAGCATTCATGTTTTCACTGACATGGGTGTAAACTTTAAGAAAAACTTGACTGGTGTGCAGAGGCATACAACCACGGGGCGGTAATTCTAGTTTTCTTTGATCTGAGTTTGAGACAGATAGAGAGGGGAGCAGGTCCCTCCCTCAATCCGCCTCTATACTCTTTGTGTCTGCAGTGGCGGCAGGCGTGCAAACATGAAGATGTACAATCTGTAATTCCAGCAAAAGTTTTGGATCATCCGTTGGATTTTTTTGCTGGCAAATGAGCAGGGAGATCTGGGCGCGTGTGAGAAGGAGGGAAGTTTTGTTGGGGTGATTGTTGTCATAATGATGAAATTAGTTTGTGGAAATATATATTATACTGAATTTTATGAATCAGATAAACATGGAGGAAGTTTGCATTGAGTTTGCATGAACATCTATAGCATATTCAAACGGGAGCAGATCACAAAAAGAGAAGGCATGTATGACACATGCAGGGGAAATTTGAAAAGCTTTATGTCTTATGTAAACCTGTTTCAGACAGAGCCCTGGTCCTCATTCAGTACTTGAGAATTTGCAGTAATCATTAGAAAATATTTAATATTTGAAATCAAATAAACTCTATGTTATGTCCCAGCTGAGCAGAAAACCTCACTGGTCAAACAGAGACATCTAGTGGTCAGTAGCAGCCAGTGCAGGGTTGGTCCATCAAAATGAATGGGGTGTTATAATGCATGACTGTGTATTGTTAAATTCATAATAAAACATACAATGTTTATGTGTTTTCCTTCATATCTCCCCCTGCCAGATATTTGAAGGCAGAGGAGGTTGGCTGCATTTTGCCTGAAGGAGACTATATATGAACTCTGGTGTTATTGGACCCTTTAGACAAAACGTGTGTGTGTGACACTGTGTGTGTGGAGAATCCAGCCATTCATACATAGACTTGTGTGAACTGGATTATGCGGTGGTGTGTGTGTGTGTGTGTGTGTGTGTGTGTGTGTATATGCGGGTCTGGATGAGTCAGTGTCTCACAGCAATATTAATAACACATCATGAATACAACTCACGCTCACATAACACACACACACACACACACACACACACACACACACACACACACACACTTTCTCTCTTTCTCTGGGTGTATTTGTAAGATAAGCTGAGCTGATGTATTCCCTTGTGTTTTCCCTTTAATTGTCATTGCTTCCTTCATTCTATATTCACACCAATCCTTCCTTCCTTTTTCCTCCCTTTCCTGACCATCATTTTATTCATGCCCTTCTCATCTCTCCTTTCCTCATGTCTCACTTTCCTTCACTTTATTGGTTTCTTTAATTCCTCCCTTACATTTTTTTCCTCCTCCATTCTTTGCTTTTATATTTCTTCCTCACTGCTTTCCCTCTCGATATACTTTCTTCTTCTGCCTTCGCCCCCTTAATCCTCTATCCTTATCTTTTCCTTTCCTCTGCCCTTCCTTTGACTCCCCATTTTTCTCTTCCACATCCCTCCTTTTTGCATCTGACCCATCTCACACTTATTTTCCTCTTCCATCCCCCAATTGTAAATTTTTACCTCCCCTTTTTATTCTCTCCAACTAATCTTTCTCTCCCCTCTCTCCTTTCTCTGTACACTTCCCCCCTCCATCCCTCCTTTCTGTCTCTCCTTCCTGCCTCCATCCTCCTCCCAGTGTGCAGCAGTGCTCCCATCAACATGAAGGTGCAGCATGTCAACAGCAGCGCTCTGGTGGTGCGCTGGGCCCGCCCGGAGGTCACCTACCACCCGCCTATCCTCCACTTCCTGGTGTCCTACAGCTGGACGACCCATGACGACAGCTATGAGGAGACACACCTCACTGATGCCAAACACAAACTGGTGAGACTGGGAGGGGACTGGAACGAAACCTATAACATACAGTACATATACGTATATATGTGACACAGAGTGGGTTGGATGTGGATTTGAGTTGAGATGCTGCCCACATGCTGGACTGCAGTGACAACAGTAATAAGTGTATGAATATGTCTTGTTTAGTATTTGTGAGTTAACCTGATTGTTACATGACAAAGCAGCTGAGAAGTGCAGGCTTGGTTGAAAAGGCCAACACTGACTTGTGTTGCATTCAGGTACTGAAAGGCTCAGATATGTGATGTATATGTAAAAGTTAACTGCTGAACAGTTTTGTGTCAGTGCACGCTGTTGTGGAAATTAACAGGAACACTGTGCATGTGATACACAGATTAAAATACTACTTTTACACCACATTACTATAGTAGCTGATTGATGAACAGTGACCTAAATGCGTCAGTATCTCACCCTGTCCCCCACAAAATGTTCACTGACAACATATTTTATTAATTTTCCAACAAATTCACTCAACACAGCTCAAGCCTCATGAATGTTTTATAGTTATATAAGGTCAGTGAAAGATAATGGTCTTTACTGTATTTTAAATAATGGTGACTTGAAGTAGGAGACAGGGCGTGTTGAGTTATTAATTTTAATCCACCATCTTTGCCCACAGGAGCACTTCACCCACAAAACGACTATTTGTATATCTATAACCCATCCAGTGTTACATTGAATTCATACAGAAAACTTGGAAAATGGAGTAAATTTTTAGTTGACTTGGATTTAAATGGGCTGCGTTTAACAACAGCAAAACTATATCTAAACATCCATTTACAAACTCTCACACAACTTATGCAGTATAAGTCTTATTTATCCAGTCGAATGCACATGCACATGTACTTCCCAAACACATGTGGTGGGCGAAAATGAACCAACAAATGTACAAGGAATGACTCTTTATGGTATCTGGTATGTAACAGATCAGTCTGACAAACGCCTAAGTGCTTATTATTCCCCAACTATACCCACTCGCTGTTAATATAGGGTACTGTTCACGCTGCCTGCTAGGGGAAGTGAACAAGAGGCAAATGATTCGCACTCAAGTCCTGACCTCTGCCAGCCAAGGCCAATGGTGTGTTCATGTGGTCCTTGGCTGGTTTTTCCTGGAAATGGACGCTAGCTTGGTCAGTGATATTTCTCTAACATCGTACTGAGCTTACATAGCCTACCTACATACAAGTGGGATGCTAAATCAGTGTTTTGTAAAATGAATATTTGAACTTTATCAATGTAAACTTATTCATATACTGGTAAAGCATTGAAGTAACGTTTTGTGGGGCAATTTAGACACCAGCTGTCCAACATGCATGAACTATTGAGTGACACTGAGAAACTACACCATATTTGAAAAAGTATTAAAACTTGAAAGGTTCAATACGTTTACGTGTGTCAACTCATAACAACTGAAAAGAATCGGTCTGCTCATCACTACTAAACACATGCATTTTTTGCTAAACCTTGCTATTTAAATGGATTCCTCATAAACAGTCTCACGCACAGACAAATAGTGTGCCTGAGCAGGCGTGTATGTTTGTATTCAGCTCAATGGAACGCACGAGTAGATTTCAGCTCATGTGTCTAGTCGCACTGCTTATGTGGAAGCGTTTTAAATAGTAAGGAAACTTAAGTTAATGATGGATGTTTTAAGGTCAACTGGATATTGCCCTAGAAATTAACACATTCTCACTCTGACCTCGCCACATATCATCATTTGGTCATGGACGTTCAACGTCGATATATGACATGCAAGGTACCCTAGGTGCGTTCGTTGATGACATTCTGGGACGCCGTGTCAACTGTTAAATGCATTGTCTGTTTTCAAAATACACTTATGTTTTCACAGGATATGTATAGTTTGCATACAGACGTTGGTACAGCACCACAAATTAATGTTTTTTTCCTTAAACAACACGTGCACATGGTTGGGTTTGGGAAAAAAGAACAGGGTTTGGCTTTACAGTCATACAGGAAGTGAACACAAAAAGTCAGTGGTTCACCGATGCTCCCGCCCACCCGACTTGGACTTTTTGCCCCCTTAACTTATGTTGTTACACCGCTGTTACACAATGACAGCTAATGGCTACTATCATACCGACATGGAAGGGCCGCGTTTTTTGTTGGTGTCTCATGCTGAAAATCACTGCCTAAGCACCGATATTCAGTGACTTCTGAGGTTGTATAAATGAGTCAGGTTTACCCAGAAGTATTTCGTGATGGAATAGAATTGAGTTATACTGAATTAAAATATTGTATACATTATTTTAAATTTTTATTTTTTTTTTATTTTGTATGTTTACTACAGTATATATGGTGATCTATAAGACTGGTTTGGTGAATAGAGCATGCTGTCCTGGAGAAGAGTTGTGCAACATCTGTAATTAGAGGCCTAAACCAATACATGGGACCCTGCTGTTCAACCATATTCCTTGACTTCCTCCCCATGGCTTCTGTGCAGATAAGAACATCATGATTCCTAAATGATAAAAAAAAAAAAATCATTACCAGACTTCAAACCAAGGCAGCAATTTAAAAAAATAGCATTTGTGAATAATGATAGTTTTCACATAGAAAGGCAGAGCCTGAATCCCCTTCGGCCAAGCAAAGATGCCAATAATCCTGCACAGCGTGCCAAACATGTCTGTATCCACAGCAATCCAATAACCCAGATTCATAAAACTTTATCTTTGCTATAAAACAGTGCAATCCAATAAGTGTCTGCATTAACATTAGTAAAATATATTAATATATATGGAGAGACAATAACATGCCAATCAAGAGAAGTGCTTAAGTATGTCAAAAAGAAAAACAATGCATTTAAAAGCACATGCACACTCATGACATTTCCAGTATAACAGTGTTCTGTAGTGTAACATGTTCAGAAATCACCAGCATGGACCAGATTTGTTAAACATCAAATATGTGTGCATATATAATGAGCTCAGTGCTTTAAATTGTCTTTGAATGAGCTTTTAACACACACTCCTCTCTTCACACGCACAGAGATACACACACACATTTGCAGTCTTTCTCTGATGTGCTTTCTTGGCCTGGTTTGTGTGAGGAAAAAATAAAAGGAAGAAGCTCTGTTCAGACTTTTCTGACTCTTAGCTGTCGATAGCCATGTTTGTACTGCCATATATTCCGCAGAGATACAGAAGAACAATGAATCCTTTCAGTTCTTCCTCACACACAGCTCAGATTTCATGTCCACAGCTCAGTGTGCTTCATCACACCACTGTGTTTTAGGCTTTGTGAGGAATTCCACTTGTGAAGTTAGTTTCAGTGGAGTTTATTTCAACTTCCAGCCATGCTAGTCCATGGAGAAGTCTGAGGAAGAGCCTGGTGCTCCAAACGTTATACAGCATTAAAATCCCTCTAACAGGAGCTACTTAGTGTGTGGACCTATTTGTTTGAACTCTGCCAGTCCATGACCTTCATAACACTGATATCAAGCAGCAGCCGCTACGGCTGAATAATGAATGAACTGTGTATGATGAATATTGAAGTGCTGTTGGGTTTCTGACTGCAGTTCCTGTAACAACCACTGGACGTGGCTTGTTTCAAATTCTAGAGGTCTGGCTAACCCAGATTTTATGGCTCAATTTCAGCAGGAAATGCAAAAATGTCTCAGTAATAAACAACCACTTTTTGTGAGACTATTCCTGCTGGAAAATGGCAATAGGTCACCAAGAAACAACCAGTTTCTTTTGTTTGTTGGTCTCAAATGGTGGTCTGCACCTTGGTAGGCATCTTACTTAGGTGTCATGCAACCCACCTTCCCCTCCACCCCCTGGTGACAGTCAGTTCATATAATACTAGTCTATACCCATTGAGTGCACAGTCGCCCACGCACAGTTTCACATGGTGTGTGTTTGGAATACATGTCATAGGAAATTGCAGATTAAATAGTCAACTGAACCCATTAAGAAGAGCAATGTATTCAGACAGAGTTTTTGAAAAAACGTGGGACAGACAGAATGACACACTGACAGTTTCCGTGATTATGTACAGCATACCAGACCATGACTTCAAACCAAAAATTAGAAAGAAAAAAAACAAACAAACATTGGGCCACAGGGGGAGCCACAGCAATCGGTCGCATTTTAGCCATTTTTAAGCATTTTTCTGTTGCTATAGCGCCACCCAGTTGCCAATTAGACTTAAATTTCTCCAGTCACCTTGAGGCGTCCTTTTCTACCTATCTACCAAGTTTAGTAAAATTCGATATGGCGGTTAGGCCTAGATAAGAAATTAGCTCTCAACGCCCCCATTTTGTTTGATGGGGTCAAAAATCCTCTCAGATTATGTGTGGTCATATGCCTACAAAGTTGCGTGGTGATCAGTGAAACCCTTGAGATGTTATACACCTTTATGTGATGAGCCACGCCCTCCGCAATATTCATTGCCTTATAGAAGCTCAGTTTTAGTAAGTTTTCCAACTTTTGCCAAGAGGGAACTTTAGATATTGGTCCCTAGATTATGTTCACCGAATCTCAAGCAGATCGGTCAAATCTCATAGGGAGAGATCGATTTTAAGTGTTTTTCAAAAAATTCAAAATGGCGGAAAATCTATATAGCTAGAAGTTATGGGATCTTGAAGCAGACTTGTTCCTCATGAGGAGAGGCATCTCTGTGCAAAGTTCCATGTCTCTACGACATACAGGTCATGTGATATGCCCATTCAAAGTTTGCAATTTCAATCGGTTGCTATAGTGCCCCCCTTTGGCCAATTGAGGTAATATTGCTTCATTCACATCCTCCCATGACCCTCTACCACTGTGCCATATTTCACATAGATTGACCAAGTCAGTGAGGAGAAAAACGTGTAACAGACACACAGACAGACGCACCCACAGACAGAGTTTCGTCATTACAGTATATAGTAAGATGACACTTTATTAATAAATGAAATGCCCACAGTTTCCTCTGGTGACTGGGCTGGCTATTAGATTATAGATAAGATGGATTTTTTTTGTTTATCTTAAAGGGATAGTGCACCCAAAAATGAAAATACAGCCATTATCTACTCACCCATATGCCGATGGAGACTCAGGTGATGTTTTAGAGTTTAGAGAATTGAAACCACATCTCCAACATGCCCATCCATAGTGATCCAAGTATCCTGAAGCCCCGACATAAAAAGTTGTTACACATACACCGCAGGGGGAGACAGCAGTAAACACAGAGCTAAAAGATAATTTGCACTACGGTCTTTTAGCAAAGGACAGCCCAACATGTCTGAAGACTCTGAAATTGAGGAAGAATAGCATTTCTTTGTTGAACCGTATTTGTTTGAGCCCGAGTATACGGATACAGAACTCATGAGCCTAACCCTCAGCCACCCGCAGAATACCGGAGTCGAGCACTGGAAACCTGGTGGTGTAGTAGTTTCAAATGCAAAGCAATGCCAACGGATGAGGAAAGTCTTTGCTGCTCAGACTGGGCATTGGCGATGCCTGCACTTGAGAATCTGGACATCAGTACTGACGAGACTGCTGCTCTTCAGAGACCGTGCATCACCGATCACCCTGAGCGCGCACATGTGAGTGTGGAGCACAGAGAAGCAGTGAGAGCTACAGGCTACAGTGAGGCTAAAAACAGAGTTCAAATGACATTTTTCGAAACAACTTTTTATGTTGGGACTTCAGGACACTTGGATCACTACGGATGAGCATGTTGGAGGTACTTTGTGGTTTCAATTTTGTGTTCTTGGACGTTAGTCTGGGGCGCCGTATGCCATTCGGTGTGCTAGTCGCTGCCCCCGCCGATCTCCACAAGGGATGTGAGGACTCTAAAACTTCACCTGAGTCTCCGTCGGCATATGGGTGAGTAGATAATGGCTTTATTTTCATTTTTGTGCTCTCTATCCCTTTAATGTGACACTCACATGCCATATATATTGAAAGAAAAAAATATTGGTCACTCTAAACAGAGGTGGGTAATATGGATAAAATCATACATCATTAGATATGTAATTTTACATTGCAATATTACTGATTTATGAGGATGAATTATTTAAGACGAGATAAAATAATGTAACTTGACAGAGAATGTTTATGGTCTCATCCAGACCACAAAACAGCAACTCATGCCCACAATATTCTTATACACACAGAAATGTTAGATAGTGTTGCCGATGGTTAAAGTCTCATAATATGTACCGACCCTCCTATCCATACTGGCTACACTGAGATATCCTTGTAGTACTGTGATAAATTAACAGTCTTTATTCTGTGCAAAAAATACATTCTGTAGTTTGACAGAGGCTTATGTGAGGCTTCAGCAGTCTGAGTTTGACACATCAAATGTGTATCTTCCAAACTGACAGTTTTCTATAACAACACTCCCTCTTTGTTATTCTTTAGGCAGCGTTTCTTGCTGAGCCCTGGTGGAGAGATACACCCTTGTAGTCCCATGTAGGTTAGTTAGTGGGACAAAACAATAGAAATAAGCCTGCATGGACTGCTAAAATCTGACTTTATCGTGGGATACATTTTGGAATATATATTTGTACAGAACAAGGAGTGTGGATTTTGTCCCTCATTTCTTACAATGTTGTCTCTCTATAAAGTATTTGCTTGATGGACATTATGATATAAGCATGAGGAGACCCAATAATTCTCTGGGTATACATATAACTATAAAAAGAAATTATTTTTTTCTCCCATTGTAATGTCTCCCATTATAACCTTTAACATTTTGACAACATAAAATTTTCATCATACGTTTATGGACTGGTGCTTTTTCCTCTAAATTTTGCAGACCCTCAGTATTGGCTGGTCTTGAGTCTCCGTGGCTAGGCGGTTCCAAATTGAAAAAAGGAAAACTGCCAAGTTACAGTGCCAAATAATCCTAAATGCCCACTGTAAAGTAGCCGCCTTGTGGTAAAACATAATAATGAATGCTAATTTAGACCGAATAATAATATTGATAGGCCACCTTAGACCTAAACAGCCATGTCACTCATTACTTTGATTATAAGGCTTTAAAATGTTTTGCAGCTCCAGACAGATCAGAAATGATCAATGCGGCTTCATGCAGAAGTATGATAAAATATGCTTAAAAAATGAGAAATTAGAAATAAAGATGTGTCTGTATTATAGCCTGGCTCCATGAGAGATGTGGTTCTGCCATCTGTTGAGATAAGAACAGCCTCTTGCTTATAATTTTGTATGGATGATAATTTATGATGATATTTTGGGCTTTAGGGATTTTAGGGCTTTAACTGTTGTGCTTAATGGTGCCTCCTAATCTATGGATCAGGGGCAAATCTAGACGTAAACATTTGGGGCTCAGCCCCAACCTCACGGGGGTCTTGGGACATGCTCCCCCAGGGAGATTTTTTTCCTATTTTCTGCATTTGCCATTTGAGATAATAAAATGCCTAAAAATGTGTAAATAATTTAGGAAAAACATGATAATTCCAAAGTAAAAAATCACCCTGTGGAGCCCACATGCCCTTTTTAACTAATTATTCTCAAACTGTCTTCATCATACTGAAACCATGACACAGCAAATGTTTAGGTCAACTGATTTTCATGCCTATATATATATATATATATATATATATATACACACGTATATATATATCCAGCCACCAGTCCACACTCCATATTTGGTCCAGACAGAGACTTGAACAGTCTTCCCTCCGGTTCCCAACCCAAGTCCCTATGGACTAATGCTCTACTGCATTTGAATCCTGCCATAATAATCTGGGCTACTTTATTTGCAAACAAGGATCTCCGACAATGCCAAGTAACTGTGGTCTTCACTACTGTGAATATTAGGCCAAAAGAATGACATTTACTCAACTATATTAGATTTTTTTAGGAAGTAGCAGAGTAGGAAAAAAACAACATATTCTCACTCCCAGCTCGCCAAGTATGATAGCTTGGTCAGTGGCCCTATACTTTAAACTATGATACCTCTCTAATAGTGATGGTTTTGACTAGTTAATTAAGTGCTTTGAAATTTAGAGGATTTTTTATATAAGGTCATGATTTCTTGTAATGAGAGTTGGGTTCTGTAAGTAGACTAGGGTGTCATCTGCTAATAAGTTTATTTAATGGTCCATTGTTGTGGATGATACATATTTAAAATGATTGCTCTAGCAGGATGTGGCAGTTTCTGTATCGGCTTCACAGGAAATGTAGGTTTTGCCACCAAGACTACTTCAGGTTTAGGCAATAAAACTGCTTGGTTAGGTTTAAAAAAAAAAACAATTACGGTATGGTAAGTACTTCTGTTACAGTAACTAAACAAGTATATCACTTGACGACTATGTCAGGTGATGACTATGTCATGAAACATACACAAGTAACTATGTTACAAGATTAAAAAATCTAGACTTGACTTCTGATTTCACACATGACATGAAAAGCAGTTTCCAGGGTGAAAGTTTGGTATGTGTTTGACCCATCCACCACCACTCTGTCCCGGCATACTCAGACTTTTTCATACAAAAGCTGAAAGGGGCCTTGTGTTGCTGTAACAGAGGACAAGAGATATAAGGCTGCTGGTATGCCAACATGTGATACAGTATTATCTGAATGACTCAGAGTTGAAGCTTTTTAAAAACCTAAACAATTCAGGGCTTTTGAGAAGCCACCGCTCCACCTCTGTTATAAAAAATGTAATACAAAAGCACAGGTCTTGAAAAACCCAAATGGGTCACATCAAAGTCCAAATTCCAGATCAGCCAACCGTCAACTGATCATCAGAAAATAATCAGATGATTTCCCTGAGCACCAACTACACACCCACTCACACAACACCAACTACACACCCACTCACATAACAAAGTGCTCCATATTTCTTACTGTATCTGCTATTTACTACTTCCTCTTTGACCTTCTTGTCCTCTTTGCTTCTTTACTTTCTTTTGTCCTTTACTGCCCTCTCCTTTCCTTTCTTTTGTTTTTTTATGCCCCCCACTTTCCGTTCTTCCTTCTTCATCCCCTCCCTGCTGATGCATTGCAAGCTGAAATCACACCACCCACCGTCCTGATCTTCAGCCATATGTTATTTGGTTAACTTGATTAATGGACTATGATTTAACCTTATCACTGTGATACACTGCACTTCTGAACAGCACATTGCCATGTGTAGAGACATCACTGTCCACATTAAGTTCTCATTAGACAGTGAAACAGAACTTTGAACAGAGCCACAGTCAAATTTATTGTAAATAATGACAAGAAAATTTTGGACTAACAGAGTTAAGTAATAGTCAAATGCAGCTGCACTAGGAGGAATCGTGTGTGTGTGTGTGTGTGTGTGTGTGTGTGTGTGTGTGTGTGTGTGTGTGTGTGTGTGTGTGTGTGTGTGTGTGTGTGTGTGTGTGTGTGTGTGTTATTTCACAAATACAGAGGATTTTACATCATCAAAACTATGACTGCGAGGGCCTTGCAAAATCTAATAACTTGTTTTTGAACCAAACTGTTTTGACGCGTACAAAATCAGCACTGATTGCATCATTAAAAATATGCTTTTTTTTTGTTTAACAAAGGCACATACACAGAGTGCGGGCAAAATAAAAGCCATAATGAGAAAATATCTCAGCAGAGGTTTTAATAAAGTAGTTATTAATTTGTCTGGGGACAAAAGCTTTTGATCACAAACACGCATACACACACATGCCAACACACACACAAACCAAGTAACATCCTCCATCAATTCCATTACAAATGGTCTCATCAGGAGCCAAAATGAGCTATGAGAGAAGGCTGTGGAGCAGACAGGAGGTTTCATTCCCTTACATTGTGGTCTGCCGATCGGCTAGCAGAATACTAATGCTAAGCTGGAGGGGATGCAGGGCTGCCAGCCTGTGCAAAAAGCATGACCTTGGGCCAGTGGCTCTGTGGGAAAAAAAAAAAAAGAAAAAACAGGAACGGCTGCAAAAAAAAAAGGGATCAGAGTGCCCCCTGGCTGTAGAAGCAGCATCGGCTTTCAGAACTGGGATTCTGCCATGATGAGAGATGGAGGGAGAGAGGTGGGAAGTGTTTTATCCACCCATCATTAACTCAAGAGACTATCCCTCCCTCTGAAATCTACTTCACTCTCCCTCACCCCTCCTGCTCTTCCTCTCCTTGCCTTCTCCCCCTCCAACGCCCCCTTCCCACACGCTATTTTTCATTCCCTCTTTCTGTCAGCCCTTTGATTCTGCTCTTATTCCTCATATCCTCCCTTGACGCCTCTATCTAGGTCACAACAGGGACTTACATGGCTTTAGGACCCCCAAATCCCACACACGTCCCCCTTGTCACAATCAATGGAGAATCCCCATGTAATAAAACACTCTGGACTGGACTATTTAATGGCCCGTACCACTTGTAAGGAGGGGGAGGAGGGAGCCAGAGGATCAGAGGATCTGTAGAAAAGGGAAGAGGCTTATCTCTAACACAACCTGTAGAAGGCAAGTGAGTGTATCTTATGTACTAACACATGTAGAAATAGATCATAATCTGGGAGCAGTGACTGAATGCAGCATCTCAAAAGTTCTGTCCTGATGGTACGGTTAAAAACTGTCTGTTTACTTGATGG
Organism: Epinephelus awoara; assembly: GCA_035609425.1. Lineage (NCBI taxonomy): Eukaryota > Metazoa > Chordata > Actinopteri > Perciformes > Serranidae > Epinephelus > Epinephelus awoara. Next base: position 6,991,616 of record CM069296.1, on the reverse strand, counting down.
TCAAAAAAATACCAATTATAACTTTGCTGTTGGTTACACAACAAACCTCCTTTCCCTTTGAACTTCAAGGTGTTAATATTGAAAGTTCTTACATACAACATACACTTATTTGCGGTTTTATTAGGAATACATAGTTAAAATGAAGGTTGTCTAAAATAACAGTCATGCAATTAATTCTCACTCATAAAAGTTATGTTCAGTTTTTGTTGAAACTGTTTTAAAGACGTATTGATTCAAATGTACAATCATTTTAGAGCATGTAGTATGTGGCGCTGCTAAATAGGTTATAATGAGTGGTGTACAGGGGCAGAGAACCACCTGGGCCCTATACATAAGCGCTCTCTTTGGGCCCCCTGTCCTTCCTCTCTTGATCCATGTCTTCTGCACCTTTTGAATTTTTTATTTATTTTTTACAAAGTCAGTTTGCTTTCTTTCCCTTTCCTTAGTTTTCTCTTTCTTGTGGAAAAGATATGACAATGCACATTGGGGCTCCAGCATCATACTATGCAGTCACTCGGCTCTTGCTGTGTCTAGAGACGAATCCTGGTGCAGGGATGGACTATACTACTTTGCACCTATATGGGGTGAGAGGCACCTCAGAGAGCTTTTCTATACTAAGTCTTTCAAATTCTAATGTATGTATGGCACTTATTACTTACAATAAAAAACTGTAAACAAAACCAAACTTTTTATGAAAGACTTTTCAGGGGCCCTCCACCCATTGGAGCCCTGGGTAATCAATCCCACTTTTCCCCATGCTAAAACACCCCTGGTGGTGTTTCTAATATTTAGTCTGTCCTCATTCATGTACAGTAACAATGCAACACATTCTCACTTTGACCTTGTCACATATCGACATTTGGTCATGTCTGTCGGCCAAGTCACGGCACGATTTTATGAATCCACAGTCGCGTAATGTGACATAGTGACTGTCAGAATGGACAGAAATGTCATGTAGTGTGTACCAGGCATTACATTGTTTGCTAGCTTGATGCTAATTGCAGTACTATTACTGCTACTGGCAGTAGTATTTTCCCTTTTTACTCTTACTTACCGTTATAGTAACATCCCTAGCGGAAATATGAAAAAGGCTGTGGTGTTGTTGCCTTGTCTGTGGCAGCAGATCGCTCTGTGTTCCTATTGATCAAAGTGACGGTTGTGATGGGAGCAGTCGTGAATGACAAAAAGAAAATCAAAAATGCTAGACTTTCTGTTGGAACGTCGTGAGGCGTCCCAGATGTGGCGTCGGTTGTTGTCTAATATGACACACTACATGCGATGAAACGATCAATTATCGCGTACGACACGCTATAACCGGGCTGATATCGTGTAGTGTGAACCAGGCATTACAGTCTCTCGAGAAGCGAACACTGGCCTCCCGGATGAAAGTTGGTAGTTGTTGGACCCACCCACCACCCCACCTGCCCACCCTAGTTGGAGTTTTGCCCCCTTAACTTACACTGTTGCCCCATCATGTTGTCCCGTGACACCGCCAGGCACTATTTCACAATTACGGCAACCGGCTGCATATTATAACAATGTGAAACAACGTCTTTTTTTGGTTGGTGCCTGACTCCAGAAGTCACTGCCCATTCAGCAACTTTGGGGTGAGACCGGGTTGAATAATGTGGAAAAAGTATTTGAGACACTTTTCAGTATAAACACACTACAATTATACTGCACCACAAAATCACCATAAACTGTAATCAGCACCTGTTAAAGTGGAACTGAAGATTATAAACCACCAGCAAGTAGCATTTTCTGCAGGGCTGTTGTATTAGACTACATTCATTTTTAGCTAAGTGTACCTAACAAAGAAGGGAAGCTACTGTATATTTTTTATTTTATATTTAGCAATAAAGTCAACAGCCTGCTAACAGCCCTGTGTTTTGAGCTAAATGCTAGCATCAGTGCACAAACATACTCAAAAGGACAATGTTTAACAGGTATAGTGTTTGCCGTGTTCACCAGCTTGGTTTAGCATGTTAGCATGCTAACATCATGCGCACTTAACACTCAGCACAGCCAAGGTTTATGGGGATGTTATAAGTATTGCAGGTATCTGGCCACTAACCAAAGTATAGGGCAATTACTGTAAATAGTTTGTTATGATGATGCTGGATAAAAAGTCAGAGGGTCACCAAAGTAGTAGAGGACCATGAATCTCTTAACCAAGTTTCATGCATCATCATCACTACCTCACTAAACACCAAGATTCAGTAGTCTTGACATTTAACATTTGCTCATTCTAAACTTACAGAATACCCTGTCTCTCTACAGACTACTACTGTCTGTGGTCTTATTGCAGCAGTAATAACTTAGGCATATGGTGTTTGTTTATTTATATACAAAACTACGCATTGTATGTGTATAAATAGAGCAACTGTGCAGATCAGTTCTGTAGAGCAGAGAGTGATGTGATTCCACACTCTTCAGACATCCTGTTTGTTTATCAGCTGCCGTTGATGCCACTGTACATTAAAGCCTTGAGATGTTTACATGAAACCTTTTGATTTACTCAATCTTTGCCACCCATCTGTGTGAGAGCAGGAGTCAGCTGGAAGCTTGGATTCTCCACAGCGTTCGTGTAAACAGCAACACCCACATCTGACAGAGCGCTGCCTTCTCATGAAAGCTATCAGTTGTACGTCAGATTTTCTACGCAGTCCTATGCTGCATTTGTGGTGATGATATCTAGTTCTCTCTGAATGCATGACAGAGATTAAAGGTGTTATGTGGCAAATCACAACACAAATGTAAAAACTTAAACCAGTTCAACTGTCAGAAAGAAAATGTGTGCTTGTTTTTTATTGAAGATGTATAGTATAGTATATCATTACCACACCAGTGTCAATGGCTGTATAAACAATTTAACCAAATGGCACTGCCACTAAGAAAATTGTCAGCTTGTGTCTAACTTTACATTATCCTAATTCAGGCCTTTACCTATTCACACACACATTCATACAGTGGTGGCCGATGTTGCTGTATAAGGTGCCACCTGTTGCTCAGTTTTGGACATATTCATGCACAATCATAGCTATTGGGAGCAATTTAGGGTTCAGTGTCTTGTCCAAGGACATTTCAACACACAAACTCGGAGAGCAGGGATTGAACCACCAACCCTCTAGCTGGTGGGTGACCTGCTCTACCTCCTGAGCCATAGCTTTAATAAATAAGACATTTTTCACCAACCCATTGAACTCTGTTTCAACAGTGCTGTGGTTAAAATGCGGTTAGGTTTAGACACAAAAAACACTTGGTTATGGTTCAGAAAAGATTGTGTTTAAGTTTGAAATACAAGCTTTGGTGGCACAGTCCTGGCTGGAAATGCAGTGATGTCTCAGTCAAAAACAATCGCATTTCATGGCACTGTTTTCCATGGAAACACAGGGATGGGTCGCTAAAAACACCCACGTTAAAAGCATTTATTCACTAAATGGGGGTTTCGAACAGTGGTCTGCAGTCAAAGTCAGTTCATATACCATGTCACTTTAGAAACGTTGATATGATACATAGGACACATACAGTACAAATGTAAAGTATTTGTGGTTTCCAGAAATGTTCAATGCCAACATTTGAAGCCTGGGCTGTTCCTTCATGTATTTTTCTACATGAATGGGTAAGTTGACAGGAAGGACTGGAAAGGATTATTAAAAAATGTTCCCTTGATTTGTTGAATTAAACATTTTACCTATTGAAACCATAAAAAAGAGAAGCTATTTTCCAACGGACCTGCTGTATCTTTGCACTTTGTAACTCAGTATGACTCTGATTATCTGCAGCGATAAAACAGCTTATGAAAATGGCTGGCTGATAAATTTGTCAGACTTGATTAAAAAACGAGACTTTAGTGATATAATGACATGGTCTAAAGAGAATAAAGCAGTGGAGGAATAATGTGTAAGAGCCTATTATAGCATTAAAACATGGCTCTGCTGGACGTCATCCGGTTTTTAAGATTAGTCCTATATTCTCACCCCTTATGTGAGAGAGATGGATAACAGAGGAGACTGCTTGAACATGATAACTTTATCATTGTGCTGATCCAAAACAGCATGAGTTCTTTTTATTAACTGGTTTGGAAAGCTTGACAGGGGGCTTTAACAATATGAGGGGGTGAGCTGATTTGAGCATGAACAATCATTCTTGACCTTTGGGAACAGTATATGAGAATCTTAGCTCAAATGTCTAATAACTTTTAAGCGCTCTGAGCTTTCAATAGAGATAGGAGTTACCAAATCCCCACATACACACAACTACCTTGTTTTTACATGACTGAAGAGCCACATTCGGGCATGTGCTAAAGAGTGGATTTTTCAGCTCATATTATCTTTTGTATTTGACAGGGAGATAATGATGTGGGAGTGACCATGGGGGTATAAGGAAACATACAACCTGGATGTAATGATATGGATGAACCACAGAAAGAGAGTTGCATTGTCTGGGTTGGGATACCTCCAGTAAGAATGTCAAGTAAACTGACTACATTAAAGGCTGTAGAGAAATAATGGTGTGTATGGGGATGAGATGGCCTTCCTGGTTGACCTTCGCTGTGGCTTCATTAGGAGAACGCAGTGCCCTACCTGCCTAACAAGCTGTAACACTGCAGTCTGATTTGGTCTCAAGGCGGATCTCTATTTTTTTATTATTTTTTTTTCACTTTTACTTTTGATTTAAAACTGTTTCAGTTGTGCATAAATTTTGATCTGTAATAGAGGTGGCAAATTTTGGATGCCATGTTTAAGGACATTTAAAAGTTGATGGATAAATGAATTCTGAGCCATTATTTTCTCCCCTCTCCCGGTGTTCCTCCAGACAACCAATAAGTCCACCTATGCCTAAAATCGGGCCTGGGTCAGCCCCTGTTAAGTTTACTATTTCTGTTTATGTGTGTGTGTGTGTGTGTGTGTGTGTGTGTGTGTGTGTGTGTGTGTGTGTGTGTGTGTGTGTGTGTGTGTGTGTGTGTGTGAGAGTGTGTGTGTTTTCCAGTCTCCCTGGATTTAATGTAACTGTTTGGAGTCTACACCAGGTAGATATCTAATAGGGATATAAGAATGCTGTACATGTGGGGTATGTTTGACCCACCTATATAAAAAAGTTGGGGAAATATTACAAAAAAACTGTTTCCCTTAAAAAGGAAAATGGTGAACAGAAACAATATGATATACATTTTTGAGGGAAACCTGGAACATGAAAAGGTAAAATATTTTTGTTTTTTTTATTTTTTTTTAGCACACCTTTGCATCCACAGTAAGAGTTAAAAATCAAATTTAGTTGCCTGATTTAAAAGGTAGATATTAGTTTTAAAGGGACAGTTCATCCCATGTATATATATATATATATATATATATATACATATATACATGTACTTATATGTCTTATTAGTCTTATTATCAGAATTATTATGATACAAACTTAGATGACTTTACTGATTTTGTCTGTGGTATGTTTGTGTGTGTTGTCCAGGAGGCTGTCATTTCTCCCGTCTCCCCCGATGTGCTGTACCTGTTTCGAGTCCAGGCCGTCTGCATGAATGACATGCGCAGTGACTTCAGCCAGAGCATGCTCTTCAGAGGTAACAAACACACACACACACACACACACACACACACACACACACACACACACACACACACACACACACACACACACACACACGCACACACACACACACACACACACACACACAGACAACTTAGACCTTAAGTGTCCATGAATTGCAGCCACATTATCTCTAATGTCATCATAACTGTCAGTATGGGCTTCAGTGCATATCTCTTTCATGTACACAGGCCTCTCTCAACATGCTCTGCATATTGTCTTACATTTGTGCAAATAGTGTTTTCTGACAGTCAGGATCCCTTTGATCATAATATCACAAAATCTCTCATATTTAGGTTATTTATATGAGCTCATATCAACAGCTGCAGGCTAAAGAGAAAAATAAAAGAGGGAAAGAAAGAAATGAACTAACAGTAAGCAGATGAAATGCAGCCACATGAATTAATTTCATCTAACTACATTTAGTGTATTGGCTGCCCACATTAAGTATTCAGTGCCTTGCATTTACATTCTGTCATGTTGTGATTAATGGGCTTGCAATGCACTCACGGATGTCTGTTAGACACCCCTTCAAGTGAAGTGTTGCTTGGTCGTCTCTCCTGTGTTTAACTGTGAATTATCCTCTTCTTTCTCCTGTGTTTCAGCAAACACCACAAGGATATTTGAGGGGACAAGGATCGTGAAAACTGGAATGGTAAGGGAAGCAGAGGTGAATCACCAATATTGTCTTTTCACGTTTCATCCAGCAGAGAGCAGTGTCTATATTAGCATTGTTCCTCCCTGTGTGGACAGGAATGTCTCATGGGGAATTATAGTCAGGATTAGAAAGCAGTAGTTCACATGTAGCAGAATAAAGGGATTTATGATACAATAGAATAGTGTTTTGTTTTGTATAAATAATACATTAAAACAAAAATCCTTTTGTACTTTTCCGACACTATGGGGCAAATATAAAATTAAGCAAAACACAAGACCAAGATTTGTGTGTGCAAATTTAGACAGAAGTATGGCATGCTCAAGCTGTTTGTTTTGATGATTGTATATCTTAATCTCCCTTTACCTTGACAAAATGTTGCATAAATATACTTAAAATGAAGCAATTGCACTACATAAGCACTGATGATGACTGATGATGGATAAAATCAATTTTTCTTACTTATTTCTAAAACATTTCATGTGAATCTAAAGTTTATAAAGTGGTTTGAATGTTTGAAATTAAGATATTTTGCTCCCAACAACAGTGATTCCCAACTATTTTAACCTGTGACACCTGAAGGCCTCAGTATGCTCCAAAGAAACAGTTCGTAGACTATCCTCAAGACTTGCCTTTGGTACACATTTCACAAAAGGCTTTAAATTAAAAAGTGGTTTTCAGGTTTGATGTTACAGGATTCCATGTGACCCCTTCAGCCCTTATTATGCCATAAAGGAAGTAGTTTGTTTAACATGTTGTACAACCACACCTAAAATCAAAAGTGTTCATAGGTGTTCTGAAAGGCCAGACTCAAAGGCGGGGCAAAAAGCCTGCTGTCAAAAACTCTCAGATAGGGATGATAGAGCACACTTTCGGACAGTCTCACCTCAAAGGAATTCAAGCTGTTGTGTGCTTACACAAGAGAGGTGACAGAAGTTGTTGTGAGAAGAATGAATACTGAAAGCTAAAGAGAAAAGTTAAAACTGAGAGGGGTTCCTGACCCAGATCCAAACTTAGAGGACTGAACCCTGAAATATACCTTAAGGGGTTAAACTCAGTAAGGCTCGGGCGTACTTTCTACATTGAACATCCATAGACAGCTGGCTGACAGCTGACTTGTAATAGTTGCCATAGGAGCAGTTTTCGGGGCGGATGAAACGCACCCTAATGTTGTCTGCTAAATGCCATAAAAAGTATAAGAAGAAGAAGAAGAGAAAGAAGAAGTATAGCATGTTTGTTAGGATAGAAATGGCGACAGCAAGAAGAGCTAATATTTGTTAATTTTGGTTGTACAACTAGAAAAACATATTCCTTTAAATCTCCTTTTACATTCCTCTTCTTCCTCCTCTGCTTCTTCTTTTTCTTTTTCTTCTTGGCAAACCAGCTAGAGGTGCATACACCACCAAATGGAGTGTGGGACAAGAGATTACATGTTGTAACTGTTATTTTTTCAACATTTGCTATGCATACAACCTCCTCATAGGGGTCTGCACAGACATGGCAGATGCTGACATTTACGCCACAAGGACCAAAGCGGACCCTCGTAGATACGCAGAAAGTGTAGCCGAGCTTTAGTTAGTAATGTCAAAGTTGACTGAAGAGGGGAAAAAAACCAAATTATTCCAAATTCTAATAAGTGAATTGTTCTTTTTCTCAGCCTACAGTGTCTCCAGCCTCCTCAGCTGATATGGCTCCCATCTCCTCTGGCTCATCTACTTGGACCTCCTCAGGTATCCCTTTCTCCTTCGTCTCTATGGCGACAGGAATCGGCCCATCCTCCAGTGGAAGTCAAGCAACGGTGGCGTCCGTGGTGACCAGTACTTTACTGGCCGGCTTGGGCTTCAGCGGCGGTGTTATCTCCTCCTTCCCCAGCTCAGTTTGGCCAAGCAGAGCACCAACCCATAATCCCACACGCCAGACCACTGAACCCACCGAGCCCGCCAAAGAGGCCACCACCTCTGCCTCTGCTGTCACGACGGCTGCAGCCAAAGATAACAGTGACACTGGGGGTGAGGACAGAGAGAATAGCAAGGGTCAAGGAGAAGACAGTGAGAGGGAAGGAGAGGATAAGGATGAAGAGGAGGAAGAAGAAGATAAAGATGAGAAGAAGGAGAGGAAAGGATCAGGAGGTGTTGGCAAGGCAAGGAGGAAGGACAACAGCACAGCAGTGACAGAGCCGCTCAGAGAGACACCAGATGCTACTGCAAAGGAGAAAGAACAGACTGAACCAGATCCAACTGATGTGCCACCTGATGTAGAGGACCAATTGGAAGTGTACACTCACAATCCACTTCACTCTAACCCCACTACCACCACAGAGGCTGCCACTGAAATGGTCAAATTTCCTGCCCCCAAGGACCCAGCAGCAACACTCAGACCCAGCTCAGGGAGGGACAGTAAGCACTGGCCTTTCTCCATTCATACTGGTGAGTCAACTAATGCGCAAAAGCTTCATGTAAACAATTTGCTTTGATCATTTGTAGAGAAATGTGGTGAATTTGCAGAACTGCAGAATAATTACCTTTGCTTTACTTTACTGTAATTACAAATGTAATTATTTGTCAGCTGTGTTTCATCTCGTTTGGTGACCCAGTCTGCAGTTTTATGCTTCCTCCCCGGCAACAGCTGTGGCTAGAGGCATTATGTTTTTGGGTTGTCTGTACATCTTTCCATCCCTTTCTTGTGATTGCGAAATTTGAAGAACACCTTGAGGGAGCTTCCTCAAATTTGTTGCAAATGTCCATATGGATTCATAGATGAACTAATTAGATGTTGGTGTCAAAGGTCAGTGTTTCCCACAGAACTAGAGTGTATGTGTGGCAGTGCTGATGACGGGGGTGGGACAGCAAACTTTTGTTTTTTGTTTCTTTTTTAAATGCCTGTGTGTCCCTTTGGATCATTCTGTCTTCCGTCTCTATACTGGGAGGTATTGTTGAGTCTGTGAATGCAGTGCAGGTGGAGCTCTCCATGAGTCCCCAGCAGTTTGTGACTTACGGGGTGGATAATTGATTTGTGGATCTGTTCAGAGTTGATGAGATGAGCAGCTGCTGCAAGTGAATGCAAACTTTTAGACGCACCAGAATGAAAGGTTAAGTTTCACTTTCAAAGTGTCTGACATTCTGCTCCTCCATCTCAAACTCAAGTATTCATAAGCTAATTATTACAAATTTTACAAAAATATCCCATAAGATAAAATGATGAAATGACATATGAAGCGTGTGTACTGTCATGGCAACATATGAATCTGGACAGACATGGATGTTAACTACAACTTGACTGGTTGGAGGAAGCATAGGGCTGTAATTTTAGTTGCTTCCAAATATCTACAATCTGATGAATCCCAATCTTCTTACATGAACATAAAATAAAATAACTAGATAAGGTCAATGTTGAGCATTTGGAAAGTCCTCAGACGTACTTGTCTTTGTAAAAGGTTGTCCCTTTATCAAGGACTCTCCAGTCAAGGGTCCAATTTGAAGAAATCCTTCAAAAATCCAACATCCAAATGTGTGATATCTATGGCTCCCAAAGTCCCCTGGAAGAACCTCTTAATATGAGGTTACACTGACAAAACTATCCTATTTTTGAAGTGTTGAATCAGTTGATATTTTTTATGTCCATACAGATTTTATCCATCTCAATGTGGTAAGGCAGTGATACATGGGGTATTTTTGTGCAAATAAGTAAAGTAATAATACCACTGATTTAACAGACAAACTCTTTTTTCTTCACAAAGCAATGTTTCCAAATATTCCCAACAGTAAGATAATGTTCAAATGTCATTATTGCTGCTATCATGTTTCAGTGGAAAGTAACAGGATGATGTAGAGGGGTGGCTGCTTTGATCACATTTTCATTTTCTCCACCGTTATCTCCTGGAGGTGCGAGATCAATGGTTATGCAATTCTTTTTAGATTAAGATAAAGAGGGATGTGAAAAGAAAATCCAATACATCAGCTGGTTCAGGCAATGTCTATGGCGCTCAGCAAATGATGTGTGAGTCCAAATTTAATCTCATAGCTTCTTTCATTAAAACTAAAAATAAAGATTCAGTAAATACATAATATCTAAGCCACACCTAAGGACCAACAGTTTGACTAAATATTGTCTTTCTCAAGTTACAGCTCAGCTTCACGAGTTTATCTACATAAATAAAATAATATTAATAATAATAATAAAATAAAAATTTAGGAAACTGGCCTGTAATCAGGGGATGGAAAAAGTATTAGAATTATGTGCAAGTAAAAGTACTGAGACTTTAGATACATAGGCTACAAATTCTGCTCTAGGTTGAACATTTTTGCTTGTTAATGCTCAAAACACAATATAACCAGTCCACTCAGCGTCCACCATAACACGTCCCAACATGTTCTCATCCCAATTCATCGCATATTGGCACTTTGTCAGTGGACTTTCACGTCTACATATCACACGCTAGGTACTCAGGCATCTGCTGCTGACATTACGTGATACCAATACTGATGCCAGGATATCCAAAAAAAGACACATGGTTAGGTTAAGGCATCAAAAGCACATGCTTAGCTTTATAAAAAACATTGTGGTTTGGCTCTACATTCATGTGAGAAGGGAACATCAGGCTCTCGGGTGAAAGTTTGGGGTTTGTTGGATCCATTACTGCCGACCCAATAGGGACTTTCCAGCTCCTTATATTATGACATTACAGGCAGTGTACCGGACGTGTTTCAAAGTGATGCCAATCCTGGGGCATATCATACTGCCGTGACAGGTGCCATCCAGCCGACCGGTTGAGTATCATGGCACTACAAAAGGTTATGTCCAGGCCGCATTACAAACTGATGCCGCCCCGCAGCATACTGTATCAAAGGTAGCTTTTGATGTCAATGTTTGATGCCAAAATCAGTGACAAAGTGGCTGTATTTGATGACTTCAGGATGAGAACAGGCTGCCAGTCAACTCAACCTCCCACTGTAACAAGTCTACTCAGCTGCTCTATCCCACGGTGCTCCACAAAGTGTGTTTTTAATACTTAGAGCTGAATGAGTCTCTGCAGTTACAACTGTGACAGATACGAATAGTCACAAACGGCAGAAAAACCTCACACACATAACTTAAGGTAGAAGTTTCTTAGTGAAAGCAGAAATCACTGCTGGATCCACCATGAGCATGATAGCATTTAGCATACAAGCCAGACTCAGCAGGCACCTGCCGATCACTCAACATTGTTAGTGCATATGAGTCAATTAGCATGTTTGCCAGGGTGGTGCATTAAATCAATGATTAAGATAGATGCAATCATTTTTACCTATGCTGATGTACAATGAGGCTAACTTTGATCAATAATTTCGTCATCCTACATTTAGAACACATATTTTTTCCAGAGTGTTCAAGTGCAGTGTGTCCTCTCTGGACCTCTGCCCTCCTGTGGCTGAAACACACACCTGCAGCTTCTTCTCTGAAGCAACTGCTGATTTACCCTATAACCTTATTTACCGTACCTTATTTACCGTACCTATGTACCTATTTTTACTAATACAAAGTGCAAATACAAGTACACACAAAAAAAGGATAGATGGGATAAATGTAATCTGTTGTTTTCATCCCTTACTCAGTGTTAAGTGAGATGACCATGGGAGACAACTTTATCAAGCAAAGGTAAACAGCAGGTTTATGTTTTTGATTAGAGTTATTGTAACGAGAGGTTGATGTAGGATATTGAAGCAGGGGCATAAGGAAAATAGAGCTGGATTATAGAGAGCTGAATGTGTTGTATATAGTGCAAGAGGTGGAGCTGGGCTCTTGCATGAAGGCCTGTCTCCATGCAAAGGTCTTAAAGTAATAAGTGGTGATGAATTGCGGTAATTTAGAGTGGATGAATTGCACTGATGTAGAGCAAAGTAAAGTGTTAACAGAGTTGCAGCAGGAGCTGAGAGCAGACCTAATGCTTCCCCCCCCCTCCTCCCCGCCAGCCAAGACTTTCAGCAGGGCACTGCATTAGCCAAGCAAACACCATGGGACATCAATTCAATTTCAAGTGCTTTGAAACACAGTCTAAGCGCAAGACCAGACATTATTATGAACAAAAGCAATCTTCTGATATTCCCCGGAAATGGCTTTCTCAATCTCTTTGTCAAAGCACATTTAACAAATTTTATTCAGTTTGAGCTGGAGGGACTCAAGGGTAAAAGCTTAAAAGTTGTTGCACAACTTTATAAAAGTGGTAACTATATACATTTCTGCTCAGAACCTCTGTTGTGGGAAGTGTTTTTATGATGAGTGCATGCTTTCAGTCCTTCAGAAAGCATCAATCTTCAGCCTGTGAGCTACAAACAACTACAAATCCCAGTTTTTTAGGGAGAGAAGCATTAACTAACCTCCTAACAAATGTGTCTGGCTCCATTTTCGACATGTATTCTGTGGAAGTCTATCTGAGTGTAATAACTACACATAGCCCATGAACAAAAAAATCTTTTTTTTTTTTTTTCTCAACACACTGTGTGAATTTTACAGTATATAGCCCAGTACATGTTCTGTTGATTTAATGACTGTATAATTTAACTGCACACTGAAAACTATGCTAAGTAAGGCAGGTTAGGTTAAAACTAGCAGGATGTAGCACATAAGCCCCATTTCCACTAAACACTTTTGATATGGTATCTTTGGAAACAAAAGTACCCTTTAGCTATGGTACCTACACCGTAAACAGTTCTCTTAGATGTGGGCGGGGTTGTTGTCACTCATTGTTCCCTCCAGCACTCGCCGTGTTTCCTCATCACTGATGACACAGATGGAGGTCTGCACCTTGTTCATTGTCCACAAAACAGGGTTACACGACAACATTTTCAGGACGAAATGGAGTGAGAGTCTCAAATAGCGGGTTTGTGCATTTAGTCCTTTTCAGGCAAGCGCAGGTGTTTGGCGTTGCTGTAGCCCACAGGAATGTCACTCCACAAGGTTTTTTTTCTCCAAGTGAGGATTAGACTATATGCAGTTCACGTAATCCAGTTGAAATTAATATTTATTCTTAAATATTTGAAGATCCACACATTAGTTAAAGTTGTAATGTTGAAATTTAAGGTGTGCTGATGGATTCACGTTATCAACTCATGCATTACAAATAAATGTTCCATCTTAAAAGTCGCCAGCAGTCGGACCTGTGAATTAATTTTTCTCACAGGCCACATTTACTGCTAGAGGCAGCAAAACATCCTTTCATTTTATAGTTATAGCTTACTTGCCACAGTATAAACAGTGGTTACATAAGCTTTAAAATCAGCCACAACTCAGCACTGAGCAAAAGTGCTGTTGACCAATCAACAGACTGCAGTGTTCACAGCTCCACCTTTAAGTACCGGATTAGAGTGCTAGGTACCCCAATAGAGGGGTAACCAAAAATGGGGACCATTAGGAAAGTTTTGATTTGTACCACACACAACTGTTCACAGTGGACATGGAAAAAATGTGTACCAAACTGAACTGAACCATACCGGACTGCTTGGTGGTAATCGGGCCATACAGTTACAAGACATTAAGTAGTTAGTTTTCTGGTGCTTGTAACTCATTCCACTGCATTCATCAGATTGGAGTTAGCAGTTTCTTTGCAGATTGAGGTTTAGATACAAAATAATATCATCAGTTTATAAATGGAACAGAAGACCAGACTAGCCCCACAAAGTAGTCAAAATAAGCTCTACTTAGACCAGAAAAAAAATGAAAACAGGGCCTCTATGCAAAATTCAGATTGTATGAGTTGTCAGCGACAGTGCTGACACAGCTAACAGTGTTAGCCAGGGGGAATTGGAGGGTGGGCACTACACTTCTGCAGTGACATTGTCCCAGTATCAGCAGTAACTGCCGTATGAGCACAGTGTAAAGCGGCAGCAATGAGCTTGCCAGTGGGACACACACATGCACGCGCAGCCGGACCAGCTTACCACAACAAACCACAGAGAAGCTCGCATTACAACACACACAGAGGGAGTGTGACTTCATTCTCTGCTCAGGATGCCATTACTCCTCTACATCCTTACATAGCAAATAGTGATTTGCTGCTTTATAAATGCTCTGAATGTCACATGAAGAACTTTTAAAATGCTGATTACATGAATGCATCATATTTTGATAATATAATATATATAGAAAACATAAGTCTAAAAAGGGGCCATTCATTGTTTTACTTCGGATTCTTAAATGCATCTTACTAATTATACCACTGTACTTTTACTTCAGTAAATACTTTTCGCACCTCTGTTAAACTGTGAGCTTTTTCATAATCTTCTGTTTGCTTTAATAGCATTGTAGAAGTGGTGTGATATTAGTATAGAGAGAAGACCTGTACTGGGTACCACGCTGTAGAGACCCTGATACAGCAGCCTGTGGAACTGGGATGTTAAAGTTACAGTCATACAGTAAAAAAAATCTGCAAATGAAGCCAAACTTATTTTCTTTTCGTGCCCAGATTTCCTCACTCTCGTTCTATCACTGTTGCTCTATCTGTCCTCCTTTCCCTCCTGCTCCTTCATCCTCCCCTTTCTCTGCTGAGCAAACTTTGCTATACTTTCTCCATACTTTTCATTTTGTTTTCTTTACTCTCTCTCTCTCTCTCTCTCTCTCCCTCTCTCCATCTCTTCTTTTAGTCCTTCTCCTCTTTTTCTCTGCCCACTGCCCCCCTCCCTTCCTCTCACTCCTCCAGCGCCCCCTCATCCTCTCTCTGCCTCTCCCTCTCTTCTCGCTCTGATCTGAGTGCTGGCCTACTTTCAGACATGGCGAGAGGAGATGAGGCTTGTAGGCTAGACTCAGCTGCAGGGGAGGGGGGAAAAAAGCCTCTGCTTCATTTATAGTTACATGTGTGTGTATGGTGTGTGTTGGCTGTGTTAGTGCCCGTACAGTATGTATCTCGCTGCACATTAGTGACTGGCGTGTGTGTGTGTGTGTGTGTGTGTGTGTGTGTGTGTGTGTGTGTTTGCGTGCTGCTGGCGAGGGTTTATTTATTTATTTATTTATTTTTGGCAGACCGCCGTAATCGTAAGAGAAAAGCAGAAGGAAAAGAGAAGGGAACAGAGGCAGGCAGCATCTCTGGGTTTCTCTGTGTGCACTGTGCATGTCCGTGCGTGTGTGTGTATGTAAGGAAGGAGATGCAGAGTGGGTGCCGATGCGAGCCAGCTGTGGTGCAGTGCAGGGGCCCAGCCTGATGTAGCGTTCGGCTCCAGGCAAAGCTGCAGATTGAAGGCCATGGGGGCCGGCGTCAGCTCCAGCAACGTCACGGCTGCAGCCGCTGAAGTGGGTAGGTGGTAGTGATGGTTGTGGTGTAGATTAAGGGACCTAAAAGGAAATGGGATTTTACAAATGACTCAAAATGTTCCAGAGCTGTGTGTTGTTTTGATGCAGTTATCTGGCTGCACCTCCTCAGAGAGTGTGCAAAGAGTGTGCAGGGCTGAGGGCAGGGAGGATGTCAGCTGGGAACTGGCGTGTCAGTCTGTTGTGACCTGTATTCATCTTGTTGTATTTGATGGTTTGTATTTGCTGCAGCCCCCCCAGTTTTTTCAGTTAAATGAAGTTAAAGGAACAACAACATGTTTTGGTAGATATGCCTGTTTGCTGTCTTGCCCAGCATGAGATATTGATCCATTTAATTTCTGTGTCCCGTACAGAGATACAAAGTCCAGGATGTGTTTAGCCTAGCTTAGCAAATAAGCTGCATCCTAATTTCACACTATATGCAAATTCTAATAAAGTATATCAGAACGTATGTACTGCATTGCAATATATACAGGAAATTAAGCACGATATGTTTCAAAAGATGCCATCAATCAAACTTTGGAACTCTTATATGGAGAAAGCAACGTGTTTTTCCACAGATTTCATACTTTTTTGGGGCCTGTCTCATCACTATCCACAATTTTTTTTTTGTTTCCTCATTTGTTAGCTGTCAGTTAGCCCCTTATTTCCTTTGTGAATTGTATTGTTGGACAGTATTATGCAGCAACAGCAAGTGAATTAAGTATGCATACGGACATTTTTGAGTAGATTTCGTTTTGTCAGTTTTACAGAGTGACCATGTGAACAGCCTGATTCCATGGTTTGCTTAGTGGATCACCAGCACAGACTCACAGTAATAGATGAATTGCACTAGACCTCTTAACAATGAATTACATGGATGTGGACACGAACTGTGTTAAAATTACATGTGAAGTGTCAGCCAAGTGTGTTTTTGCTCTCAAAATAACCAAACTTCGACCAGTCGTAATACACTTCGGACTAAGTGTTTAAAATCACTATGTATGAGACATACCATAAGTGACATAAACTTGTGTAATTTTTGTTGTTTTCATTACATATCTACATCAAGTACTTGTGTTATGATATGTTATGTAAAGTCACATAATTACATTACTTTTGGTTTCACACAAGACACCAACAGCAATCTCCTGGTTCAAAGTCCATGTTGGCATGACCCATCCACCACCCCTTCCAACAATCCTATGCAGGCTTTCTTGCTCTTAGAACTTTAACTCTTTAAAGACAGACCTCATGCCTGACGGCTGCAGGAAATCATTGTTTGCGTGATTCGGTTTAAATAGATCTTAAGTAAGAACCATAATATCTTGACCATTCATTATTTATGCAGCACAAAGCTAAGGCTTCTGTCACCCCCATCATCACATCATTACCTTACCTTATGTGCAGAGTAAACGCAGTATTTCACTATAATTACGCTGGAATTTTACCAGGAATTTCCCTGCAATGGTCGCGGAAGATCATAGTTTGCACACTCGTGTATATATTGATCTAAAAGAAAAAACATAATAGCTAGAACATTTTTGTAGCAGAAAGCTAAGGCTTCTGTCTTCTGTGTCATCACACTATATGATCACAATGATGTCATTGCTCTATGGTACATGTGCAGTGACGCCAGAGGAATAAACGATAAATCTATCACAACACCTCTGCACTCTGCTCATAAAAATGAGCATATCTCAAAAACTAAATAATGTACATAGTTCAAACAACTAACAGAGTACTAAGATAGACTTTCTTTATGTTATTACATTATACTACTTACGGATCAATATTTTCTGTTTTTATTTTGTAAAATCTAAACAAAAATGGTCAAATTTAGTATTTTTTTGTGACACAATTTCAATTCTTGTATCAATAATTATGGTCTATTGACTTACATAACCTTTTAGCTTAGGTTGTACAGATATTAGGGATATGAAACATTTGAAGATACTCCAGGAAATGACACCACAATGAGCAAACATACCAATGTGTGCAGTGGCAGATCATTTCTATTGCGGAGTTTAAAGTGTCAAATCGTGGGTCAGTCACGAAAAAGGGTCCTGATTGACTTTTCATGGGCATTGTTTCCATGTTGCCAACATGTGACTTTAACACATTTTGTGCCTACCACCATGTAATGTGTTCTTAACACTTTTTGTCCATTTCATGTATTTCTGTTAGGGCTGGATTAACATAGGTTGGCTATGTCTGCTGGTTTGTGAAACAATGAACACATCAATGCCTTGTAGCCAGGATGTACTCTTTTTTTTATTATTTTTGTGGGCTTTTTGCCACACTGGATAGGACAGTGTGTGAAATGGGGAGACAGAGAGAGAGCAGGGACAGACATACAGCAAAGGGTCGCAGGCCGGACTCGAACCCGCGACCGCTGCAGCGAGGCAATACCTCTGAACATGGGGCGCCAGCACTATCTACTATGCTAACGCACTCATAAATATGCAGACTTAGTTGGCCCCCTTCCTCTTTTATTACATCCATTGTCATGCCAATACAAATAATTGAAACAACAATGGAGCACGTGCACCCACAGTGACCAAGACCCAGTTGCTATTATTTACAGTAACTCTGTCATTCCTGCTGCTTTCTTCCCTCTTTTTCTTTCTTGCTGCTACTTTATTAGTTGTACTTCAATCCGGTCCTGATTTCCACATATTAAAAGTAGAAGCAGATAACATTTTAGGGATTGGTCCTCTGACTCAATTTTACTATTTCACCCTCCTCTAAGTGTCCATCTCTTCCACTTTCTCAGTCATATCTTCCTCCTGCCTCTCCCCCTGTGGATATTCCTTTTTCTCACTAGTTTCTCCATCTTTTTCTTCCAGACCGTCCCACTGCTGTGACCAACCTGACCCACCAGGCAAGGCCTGGGTCTGGGGCGGGGCTGGGCCGTGTGGAGTGGCTGGTACCTTTGGTGGTGGTTTCAGCTCTGACTTTCCTCTGCCTCGTTCTCCTGCTGGCTGTGCTCGTCTACTGGAGGTGGGTACAACAACACAGTCACTTTTCAACCACTTTTGAGTTGTTGGTCTCGAGGTTGGAGGGTGGATAGATAACTGGAGGGATGAAAATCTGATGATGCATCCATTTATGGTTAAGGATGGGAAGGAGAAAACTCATCATTGCCAAGCTTGATGCATTAAAGATACTGAGAAAGGAAAAACATGGACACCAGCAGTACAGTGAGCGAGGGTTTGACTGCTCACAAGCACCACAGTTTCATTGTAATGCTTTTATCATATAGATAAGTAAATGCTTGATGTTCACAGGATTGGGTTGCATCGTGTTCCAGCTCTGTCATGGTTTCCATTGCCATTATAGCTGGTATGTGTGTGTACACAGAACATGTCATGCCTAGCAAAAGCAGTTCAGGACTCTGAAGCGTGAAATTCGTGTTTAAATGTATATATTGTAAATTGCTGTATTTGTTGGCAATTCACTGAAAGGAAACCTGTTATGCTTATTTTCAGGTTCATACTTGTATTTTGGATTTCTAGTAGAACATGTTTATGTGATTATGTGTTAAAAAAACACTGAATTGTTCTCATAATATCTGTGCTGGAACACGTGTATTCAACCACTGTCTAAAACGTTCTGTTTTCCTGTCTCTTTAAGCTCCACTCTCGAAAAATCTGCACTCTCTGCAGCTCTGCATTTTCATTGCAGCCAGGGGAATGACCGTAATACAGTATAGCCTTACTTTCTACTGGAAAAAAAATGCAAAGAAAAGCTTCTAACCCAAAATCTACACATCTGGACATGTTCTAGCAGGAATATGATCAGAAATCTGGGAGAAACTAACAACATTGGCAACCAAGATTACGTGTTTCCCTACTGTTAACATGTAGCTACATGTAGCAATGTAAGCTATGTAATGTAAAGACTTTCGGTAGTGCGCCTGGAGTAGATGGCCATATAAAGAAATCTGTCATGAGCTGAGGTCAGCTTGTCTCGAAAGTAGGAAAAAAACATTGTAAACTGAGTATTTAGAACAGTCTGCCTGAAGTTTCTGCTCACAGAAATTGCTTCTACATACATTTACCTCATTGTTTGAATCTTTGGCCATGTTTAATATGAACATCCAGCATTTAATTTGTTTCTGACCTTGCGTCCACACAGCAAAACTAGCGTTTGGAGCTAGTAAGAGAGAAAGAGAAGGAGAAAAACAAGGGAGAGAGACCGCTTGTTAAACCTCTGTCCCTCCTGCTTGCTGGCATCAGTGACACTGTTTTGTAATGCAACTTAATTCACAATAGACTTGGTGTTGTTCACATATTTTTCTTTGTGTTCTCAGTCAACAGAACAGCTACAACATCTGATAAATGATAACAAAATAATAGATGCTACAGTTAAAGTGCTGCTAAAATAGCAAATTGTTCAAATGTTACTCTACTGACAGAAGTACATAGCCTATCTATTAAACCTAAACTACCATAGGTATGTTTCAGCTTCTCAAAAGGAGCAATGCAAGAAGTAATGTTAAATGAGAAAACCCATGTAGTTGCAGAAGCTTGTGGAGCAGAGGCCAGCTTGAAGAGAGGGCAGGACCGTCTATGTCATCAAGGTATCAAATGTGGAGGTGGCTC
Organism: Epinephelus awoara; assembly: GCA_035609425.1. Taxonomy (NCBI): domain Eukaryota; kingdom Metazoa; phylum Chordata; class Actinopteri; order Perciformes; family Serranidae; genus Epinephelus; species Epinephelus awoara. The sequence goes on along the minus strand of CM069296.1, from coordinate 6,971,495 downwards.
ATTAACTGTGTTGAAGCCATTTTCATTTTACATCGTGCTGTCGACTGAAGGTTGTCCACACATGATGGATATCCTGTGCTCAACTTTTCTGTCATATTACTTGGCATTCAGAAAAAATGTTTTTATGCCTCCACGTACGCGACAGCTGTGGCTGGAGACATTATGTCTACCTGTCCGTTCGTCCGTCGATCCCATTATCGTATATGTGTATTTAAGGAATGCCTTAAGGGAGTCCCTCAAATTTGGCACAAATGGCCATTTGAACTCAACTTTCAAGAATTCCAATCATAATAAAAGTGGCAGTAGGATACAATGATGAAGTGATGACATTTTATATCCAAAACGTCAATGGTCAACTTCACTGTAACATCATAATGTTTTTGGACATGATTCAATATCTTTTAATTCCGTGTAAGTCTTCAATATATGAGTCTGGACAGACATGGATGTAAACTGCAACCTCACTGGTTGGCAGAGGCATACAATTGTGAGGTGGGAATTTCTGTTTGTTTGTTTGTTGGTTGGTTGGTTGTTGTTTTTTTGTTTGTTTATTTGTTTTTTATCATTTGCGCCTTACAAAAGGTGCATTAAACTAAACAATTATGTTAATTTCCCAAATTGGACATTTTGTTTACTGGCATGTCCACTAAAATCTATATCAAAGGTCTGTAGATTTCAACAGTGTTAAGCAGTAAAATGGGTTAGTAGGGCATAAAAACATTTAGAAATAGTGCACAAAGTATACCCTCAATTGCAATTTCTTTTTTTTATTTGTTTTTGAAGCATGAGCTTAGTGCTAATAGTTTAAAACTATCTCAGTGAGGATATCAGGGTATATCGCCAACCTCTGAGTTACCAACATGTAATCTAGGGATGTTAGGAGCTATGCTTAAAATACATTGATTAATTCCATTCTTCATTTGTTCAGCACTGTATACAATAAATGCACAGCTTCATTACAGAGAGAGAGTCACTGGGAGTCGTTTAGTGTGAATTTGTCCTCTGAGTGATGGTGTCGAGGGATGCCAAATCTTTTGTTGTGTTAATTAAAACTCAATGAAATGATAAAAAATACAAAGAGTATTACCTGAAACCTCCAGGGTGGCCTATTATGGGAAGAAAACAAGTTTTCAAGATAATATTTAGCACAGTTAATAAGCTTTTTAAGTATTCAAATCACACCCAAGAATTAACTAAATTTATCTATTCAGAAATAACTTCCATTTAAGGCAGAGACAAAGCGAGTCCAGATATGGTTCTCAGGATTGATTGATATCTTCTGGCAATGAAACCGGTGAGGAATTACACATTTAGCAACATCTGATACATGCAGTTAATTTTCTCACCACTCTGCCTGTGAGTCACTCAATCATGGCAAGTACAAAGACAGTAGTAGACTGCCATGTTGTAATGAAAGATCATGACATTATATACCTGAGCATAGACTTAATGTTTTCATTTGTTAACAGAGCAGTGGTGCTGTTTTTTAGGGGATTATTTCAAACAAAAAAGCCAGTTATAATCCAGCTCCTGGGGTCACAACATCCCGTGCAACTTTTTTGACATGAAATCCTGAGGCTTCCATCAGCTCCAGATGGAGATGCTGCAACACGACATCTGATGTCTGACATGCACCAAAACCATTAGAGGCATCCTTGATTATGCTAAAAACTCAGCATGCTATATTAGACTGGCCTCACCAGAAAAACAACAGCTGTGTATTTCTCTAATATACAGCTTCTAGTACATCATAATTTCCCATTAGGGATCAATAAAGTATTTCTGATTCTGATTTTGACTGTAGCTGTGCAAATAATCATTGGAGAAGCAAAGGCAGAAGTAGCATGACATTATTATAATGATGCACAACAGAAGGCAGAGTGTACAAAGTGTCTGACTTTTAACCTTTTTTAGACTGCCTCGTCAAGGCGGGAATTTTTTGCTGCTTCACCATTCTCTATAAAAGGTACAATCAAGGCACAGGGGGGACAGATTTGTCTCACCTTTAAGCCAACATCAAAGGTAGTAACAGCGCAAAAATGATGTATAAACAGGACAGCTGGCAGGATGGTATCATAAGCGATATATGGGCATGATGTTTTGATGACGTGTTATGCGTCTGACCCACATATGAGATTAAAAATGTAGCTGATACAAGCTAACTCAAAGAAGAAGAACTGTGGCCGAAAATATCTGCAAATTGGAAAAACAATGAGGTCAGGGAGCTGCTTACCCTCTTCGCAAAGGCCAAGAGAAGCTGCCATTTAACAGAGACGTTAAATGATTGTCACCTTATGTCATTGTTATTGTTTAGAAAGTGCTGCTGACGCATCTGTTATACTATATGTCATACATGTCACACCCATGGATGTATTAAGAGACTTGGATACAGCATTGGCAGTGTGACCCCATTTATTTCAATGACAGTTGCTCAGTGGTGGATGAAGCCAAAAAAGCTCTATTTCTGCGGTATGAAATTACCCAGGTGATTGGTGCTGCTTCCACGTCACTGGGCCTATAGAGCAGGCACACTAGAGACTTCTGCTGGCCAGGCTGGCTACTTCTGGTTTAGTGCTCTGTTAAATTGAATGGGATTGAAAGATCTCTTTCTAGGGGCCTTGTCATGATGGTGCAGTTGTTTGGTTCTTTGTAAAAATGTGAAGGCAGCATAAAGAAGGGACTTACCTGCCATCCTTTAGCGCAGTCTCTGTGTAAAAGGGGCTTTGACACTGTAGACTGCTGTTTGCATTGTGTCTCCTACTGACAGTCACCATTGGTTTCTTTCAACCAGTGGACATATGAACAAAGAAATGAACACAGGATAACCTTCATGAAGAAGTGAGGCTGTTTACATATTCTTTCCTAGTTTGACACAAACTTTAAGGTTGAAGATATAATTTTTAAGTTACAGTCCGATGTACTGGCATATTATAACCGATCATGTGCATTTTACAAGTACATGTATGTGGATGATGCTGTGATACTGGGCCTCCTGCACCTGATCAGGCTTCTGTTGGTGCTTTTTTGTTTTAGTTTTAATTGCAACAACAAAGACACAGGGATGACATACAGATAGGAAGGTTGGGATGAATAATGGTTTATAGAAAACTGAAATAGATGAGATGAAGTGGTGTGGTCAATGACTGTTGTAGGGAATCAGCAGTGTGGAGTCAGTTTGTTCATAAAAGTATTTGAGAAATTAATTATATTTGTGGCAGCGGTAATAACAGAAGCAAACAAAAGGATGGTAAAAAATAATGATGATGATTGTTATTATTATTAGAATTATAACAACAATAAAAATGATAAATGAGTAAATACATTTAAAAATTAAATGAATGCATTTGTGTGTCTCCACCTGTATTCCTGCCTCTACAGAGTGTGTATGTATTTGCAATAGTGTGTGCATGTGTATGGTCTATGTGTGTTTGTGTTTTATGTTATTGTACAAGGGTGCTATTTGTTTGAGTTTGCTGTGACATTAGCTCAGCAGCAACTCAGAGATTTAGGATGTTTTGAATACCTTTCATTCAAGTGTTTAAATTGTTTTGGGCTGAGTATAGTTCCAGTGTTACCTGTTCTGTTAAAAGATTTAACAACTGTGTTATGGTGAGGGTTTTTTTCTTGTTTATTCCAATTTAGTAGAATAGTTTTCTTGAAAATAGTTTGGGCTGTCAGTAGGGGTGTTGTGATTTGTTTTTCTTCTCTTGGGGCTTTTGAGGAAGAGGTGACAGCTTTTGCACAGTGGTCCTCTATTTAAACAAAGTAAACAAAACAGATGGTATTTGATTAAAAAAAAAAAAGACCAAAACCACTCTGCCTGCTAAAGAAATCAACAGACAAATCCAATGATGGAAGTGCTCGCAACATACAAATATCTCAAAATTGAACTAGACAATAAATTTAACCTTTGGGACCACTGCCACTTCAAAATCATGAAATACTTAACCATTTTGATATAAACTGTTGGATTGTACAAATAATTTTTACAAATGTTTTATTCAATCTCTGGGGTTTAAAAACCCCCAACATATTCTCATAGAATGGTTTATATGATATCCTACAAAAAAGGCATGCACAATAATTAGTATGATATCCTACAAATTGATGTCCCATGAATGACGTTACGTAATTAAAGTACAGTTATATAATTAACATAAAGTTACAGGGTTAGGTCTAAGCAATAAAAGTTTCTGTGGTTAGGTTTAGGAAAAGAAACATGGTGAGGATGTACCTTAAATTATCTCAAAGTTCACATAGATCTGAACACGTGACTCCAGAGGAAAGTTCGAGGTAAAAGTCTGTTTTTTTGTGATCCATCCACCACCCCAACCCGCCTCCTTACAACAGCACATTGGTCACGTGATCGCAGCATTTCAAAATATGTGGGATATGTACAGATTTGGGTGCTTTTTTGTAGGAAAACATGGAAATTTTGTGAGAACAGTCTGAAAAAATGAAGGCAATGCAGAAATGCCAAAAACTGCAGTTCCTCTGATGGCCACTAGAGATGGGCTCCATAAGCAGGTCAATCCTCATAGAAACTTTTTCACCTCTAAAGCTAATTTCCTACTCACACTTACTAGGCTGAATCTATGCATAATTAAGGGTGTGGCCACTTTGAGTGACAAGTTGCTACTATGGCGACAATGTTGGTTAGAAAATATGATAATTGCACCACCCCAAATTCACAATGTATAAGCGTAGCTGAAGCTGTCACTATTTCATTGTGTTTTCATTTCATGAAAGTTAATTAGAACATTTTGGTCACCTCAAAAAGTAACACTTGGTTTTACTAACAGATTAACTTTTCGGTAGCAAAAATTAGCATTAGCATCAATATTATGGTTAATAATAGCTGTGAATGCACCTTGCTAACCAAGCTAGCAGCTAATGTTAGGGTAAGCTCAACTCTCTCATCCAAACATAGTCACTTCTGCCTCCAAAAATCGAAGATGACGTTGGCCAAAATGCCAAACTAAGCTTCAAAATGGGAATCTACAAACCAGTGGGTGACATCACAGTGACTACGTCCATTATTCTCTTGAGTCTATATGCTTCCTACATTGGTACTTCAGGGTGTTTTGTCTTTTGGTTCCATCTGTGTGCTTGGTAACATGCACAAACGACCAAGCAAAGCTGCAATGACAAATCGGGATAGCGGGGAAAATCATCGGCATTGACCAAGAAACAGACACCAGCCTGTATATCAAACTCATCCTCGAAAAACTAGAAAAAATTAACATGACGGTACCCACCCCTTTCACTTCAAATACAATCGCACCAGCAACCTGACCTAGGGAAAAAGACAGAGTACAAGTACAGTACATACAAGAACTCTCTTATTTCTCCAGCCTGTACAACATAGAGCTTAATCAAAAGGTCTCTTACCTGGTCACTTGCACTTTTCCACTTTTACATCAAGTTGGATTTTACTGGTTTTGGTGTGACGTTCTTTTTATTTGACTTTAGTGTTTAATCTGTCTCCATGTCAACAGATTTGTTTTATTCTATATATGCTGTGGTCATATTGTGGATGCTATTCTACTGTTGCGTTTGTGGATATTATGGTGTTTCTATGTCTGGAGCAATGGACCAAACAAATTCCCCCGTGCAGGATAATAAAGTTGATCTGGATCTGAAACTCTGGACCAAAGTCCAGTCTTGCCTTCCGAGTTCTTATTGAAAAGACTGGTATGCACTGGCTGGTCCACAAGTGTGGAGAAATTATATGTAACCCTCTCACATGCACACACACACACACACACACACACACCCAGAGGCTGGGCACCGAGTGCTGGGGGGAGTGTAGGGTATTTAATCCTATTGTGAAGCAAAGCTCAGGTCACAACCCCGTGTTCCGCATAGACTCCACCCCTGCTGCAGTCCCATTGGCCCTCCATAGCAGTTGCTGCGCCCTCTTTACCCAAACTGTTGCTCTGCTGCATTCAGGTCGTATGGGAAAAAGAGGTAAACATGAGCTTCCTAACAACAAATAAAGTTTACCTTACTTTATATTGCAATATTTACTGTAAATCCTGTATTGTACCTTACCTGATAAAGAACATCCGGGAACATTATGCAATGCTCAACTCATATCTAAGGATGCAGGACAGTGGGATGGTATTTTATTTGTAAAAATTTGATAGTATTCACATTTTTACTCTGTTACACTGCAAACATAAATGTCACTTGTGATTATTTTTTTTATTTTTTTTTTTTTTTACATACAAATGGTGTGAAAGACATTTATTTAATATTTAATATTCTGTGGAAAGACCTCATCTTTTAACATATTTATAGGTACAGAGTGATTTCTTAACATCTGTTTTCTGCTCAGAAGCAGATGAAACCCTTCATACCTAACAACCAGCACACTGACTGCAGTACTTGGAGCTTGGAACAGGAACTTCTTTTTGAGGACAGAAAACTACCAAGTATCAAAGGTTGGCTTTTAGTTCTTGCTCACAGTGGTGATTTATCTTACTTTCCTTACTGTGACCTCCGCTCAGTTGGTAGATAATTTCTTTGAACCACAACATGATTCTGTCAACTATGTCCCGTGTGACCTGAATGCATCACGACACCAGCTGTCTCACACCAGGAAGTGGCTTGGGATTGACCTGCGGTTTGTGTGTGTGTGTGTGTGTTGGTGTCACCGAGAGGGAACAACCCCCTTCATGCCTTGTTAGGAAAGCCCGTCCTCCCTCCCTCTGCCTTCCCTCCTTCTGTCTCTCCGTCCCTCAACACTTGCTCTCAGTACATGTCAGCTACAGCATGCGGCAGCCTCCCACCTCTGCTTGTTCACCAGGATGAACACGTTCTGCTCTCTGCTCTGTATCAAATACAGGTAGGGAGGGTCTGGACACACACACACACACACACACACACACACACACACACACACACACACACACAAATAGAGCCAGTGGGTGTTGGGTAACTGTTGTTGACAGTGGAAGTTGTAGTAGCAGATAAGGGCACCATAAAGGATAGATGATAGCACACACTATCAGTAAGTTCAGTTGAACTGTTGACTCTAAAACAAGGCATGTGGTTGTCCTTCATTTTAACACATTGTATCAGGAATGAAGTGTATAGGAATTGGTAGGGGTAGGTGTAGTAGGTGTGTTTTTATTTCTAATGTGCGCACAAAAATACAAATTGGTTTGCCTCCATGTAGTGGTGTCAAGAAGGCACAGGATGACATAACTTAAAGAGGACCAGTAACGTCAGTGTATTTCTGGTTCAGAGTGAAATCAGTGCTGTTTCACTACTTAAATGAAATTAGTGATGTTTTCGCCGTAGCAGCTCTTTTGATAGTGTGTTTTTTGGGGGGTTCTGTGTATCTATTTGGTGGAGAGATTTACAGTGTTGTATTTATTTGAAAATGTGGTTACCATCAATCCTCATCCAACAAATCTTTGCATCCAAATGACAAAACATTTGGTTTTGGGTTAGGGGTAGGGGTCTTTTGGGACAGTGCAACATGCCCGTACCTGAATAGCAATAAAGGTCATGTAGTAGTGCTTTCTAAACCAAGCCACGTGATTGTTGTCAAAATCAATTCACGTGAACATGTTCTGATCCTCCACCTGTATAGTTAAGGAGACAGGATGGCAATAGCAGTCTTATGTCAGAGTCAGACACTTTGTGCACAACCTTGGAGCCCATCTGCTATCAGTCTGGTGGAGATTTAGCCTCTGGGGGCCAATGTGTCAGGGATTCGGATGTAGCGAGCTAGCCTGTTCGCATTCCAAGGTCTTCAGAAGCTTTGTCATGCCCCAGCCTTTCAACCAGGAGATTGCTGTTTGTGTCCCGTGTGAAACCAAAAGTGAGTGCTGTTTTGACATAACATTATGTAGCTAATGTCTGTCTGTCACGTTCTAACTTTACTCAAGTGACATATTTCAGTCTGTTCTCAACATTTTTTTGTATGTTTTCCTACACAAAGCAATATGTACATATTGGCTGTGATAAAGTGAGTAATGCGCTGATGGCAGTTAACAAGGAAGCAGTCCTGAGCAGGTTGGGGTGTTTCGGGATTTTAAAGTACATCCTCACCGTGTTTCTTTTCCTAAACCTAACCAAAAAATGTAACTTGGCTGAACCTAAAGACACCGAACCATGTTTCTTTTCCTAAACCCAACTACAATAACCTAACCTAACCTCCATGCACTGGTCATTGTTTGCAGTCTGATTAGTGAATTCAGAACCCATGGGCTATTAGATTACTTTGTGCACCTAAACATCAAACCCCTTCTGCTGTAGCACTATAACAACACCATGCTACTTCCGCCTGTGTTCTCAACAGGCAACAATCATTATTTACATGACCACAAGATTGTACAGCTTTTCTTAATAGTGTTGTTGCAAAAGCATAGCACCCATTCTCCACTTCCTGTCTGATTAATACCATTAGCTCTTTCAGTACTGTTAAGCACTGTTAGTACCGTAAGCTGCTAGCCACCTCCATATTGAGAACCTTGTCCAAATAACTCATACTTTCTGAATTTCGCATAGAGCCTTTTTAAGTTTTCTCAAAGCAGCCTGACAGCTGGATGTAAACATAGTTTGTCTACTTCTTTTTCATGCTCTCTGTCTGTGGATTGGTTTTTTACATCTTTGAGTGTTTTCTGAGAGAGAAGACATGTGATACCTCTGTATTTAAACTCCAACTTGTGTCTAAATGCCTGATGCAGATCTCCATTTCAAAGCAGTCTGATTGTCAAAGCATCACATTTGTGAATTGTCAAAGTCACCGTCACAGACTAAAAACACGCCAGGAGTCCTTCTGATGTTTCTGCTCCTAAAAGCTTCTCTGTGCGACAGCTTCTACATCTATGTGACTTCAAACACACCTTGAGGGAGGCACGTTCTGTGTCTATGTGTGAGTGTGTTTGTGTTTGTGTCAGCTACGGTACATAATGCTTTGAAATTAGACAAGTCATTTTGCTATAAAAACCAGTAGGATGCTGTGGAGTTGTTCATGAGAAAAGTGGCAAAGTGGCAGCTCTGACAACCTTAAAAGACTCGAGTGTGTGTGTGTGTGTGTGCGTGGACGCGTAAGTGTGTGTATGTGTGTGTGTGTTTACGCGCCATTTGTGTGAGACGTTCAAAGTCCATTTGTGCCATTTTTATGTACTTTGAGGGGAGGAGGACTACTGACTGCGATGATGAAATCTGTATTCTCTCTTTCTCTTTTTCCACACACAGACACACCTCTCTCGCTCAGAGATTAATGGTACACACGGAGTGGATAAAATATCATTGTAGTGTGTAGCTGAGGTCCCTCTCAAGATTTCACTACACAGATCTGGCCTACGAGAGAGGACTGAACCTGTTCCTGCTCCCTAAAATAACATTTCAAAAAAAAGGGTTGTTTAGTGCAAAAAGTCCTCCAGCCTGAACAACGAAATAGTTCTAATAGCGTTGCTTTCCAAAATGACCAAAATTAGTGTTTTCTAATTAGCAATCACTATCATCAGTCCTTCAAAAGCAGTTACAAAAATGATTAAATAAGATGATTTTCTGGTCTGCCATTTCTCTGGTTAACACTTGGTCAAGTTTAGCAAATATAACCTTGCTTAAGGTTCGGGAAATATGGCTGACATGGTCAAAAAAACTAGTTTACCAAGTTGACTGTTGCAAGGAGACAGAGTCTCATAAGCGAAAGCATTGCATAAGCAAAGCGAGAGCATGAATGAGTCAGGACTTCGTTAAACTCCCGCCTTCTGGGGAAAAAAGCATTGTTAAACTATAACCTCTCTCTCCCTTCCCATCAGGCGCTGTTTCCAGACAGCCCACTTCTACGTGGAAGACAGCAATTCACCTAGGGTCGTACCCAATGAGACGATCCCAGTCATACCCATTCCAGGTAACAACCAACCACAGCACTGCTCATACTTATAACCCACATGCAAAACTGCTGGCCTCATGTGCCGGTATGCCTTGCCATAACAAAAGATTTCAGACGATTTGTTTGTTGGTATTGTGTGTCTACTGTTTAAAGTAGATATAAGATATTTTGTTTGGCATTATATGAGTTGGTCTATTTCACTTTTGATGTGTTGAATATAATGCAGTTTGCATGTGTGCAAGCTCAGAGTAATGCCCACCATACACTAGAAGACTTTGGAAAGACTTTTAAAAGACTAGATTCTGACCCACTCTCGCATCTAAAGACAACATGCGTCTTTAGTCATACACTACTTGATTTAGTAAAGACTGGGGGTCTTCATTGTGTGTCTGCAAAAACACACAAGATAAAAGGTGTAATACGCCCACAGTATTCTTGTCAGTTGGGCATCAGCATGTTCCATAAAGATAAACTGTGTATGTGTACAAACTTTACATTTTGGATCTTGCTACTAGCCCCCATTGATTAGCTGCACTATTTTAGAGGGAGGAAACCACGGGAATGAAAATTTAAAAATTTCTCACTAAACTAAGTGCAGGTTGGTGGATCAGATACACACTGAACTGACTCTTGTTCACGCCACAACTCCACCAGTTTCACTCCCTTTTTCACAAAACAGAACCAATACTTGTTCACATTCTGGCGCCTCCCCAGAGTCCCCTTCATGTTTACTATCTAGCTGGTTTGCCGCTTCCTGTTTGGTGCTGGAGAAAGCGCAGCTACTGGTTGTTAACAATGTTCACGTCACTAAACTTCAGTATTTGAATAAGCCAAGACTGAAAACTTAAAGGGACATTGTTTAACATTTTCAGTTGTTTATTGGCAAAAACTGATGTCTGCATTCATAAATATGTCATCACTGGTGTACTATTACCTCCACCAATAATCTGACTTATTCTCGTAAAGGGAGAATGTTGGATTTGTTTGTACATTGTGCGGGCAAGTCGTCTGTGGGGTTCCATTACGTTTCGCCATCTTGAGAATACACCCGCCAGCAAGGGACATACAGCACCGCCTTCGGCGTTTTCGTTGAGAGCCAGGCCAGCACTGCGTGACTGAGGAGCCGAAGGAGAGGAGCAGGCGGCGCTTCGCTACTACCCTGGCACATTTGAAACAAAGTCCCACTCTTTGAGCATAATGCAGGATCATGCATATGCAGCATCATGGGAGACAGAATCCTTGTCGCCAAGAAAGCGCAAAAGGGAATAGAAAAGGCAGCGTGACCGGCGAATTAACAGAACAGAACGAAGGCCCACATCGGGGTAGCCTTTCCCAGGTAGAGAGAGCTGCTGAGGGAGGATGGTAATACAATCACAGGCCAGCGCTGCTGTTAGCCGCTGTTAGCCGCTGTTAGCGCTGGCCTGTGATTGTATTACCTTTCTCCTTCAGCAGCTCTCTCCACCTGGGAAAGGCAACCCCACTGCTGACCCTTGTTTTTTTAATTCGCCGGTCACGCTGCCTTTTTGATTCCCTTTTGCGCTTTCTTGGTGACGAGGATTCCGTCTCCCGTGATGCTGCATAATACATGATCCTGCATTATGCTCAAAGAGTGGGACTTCGTGGCCAGCGGCACTACTGCCATATAACAAACAGCTGTTTCAATTTACATCCGCCCCAACAGTCCTACGTTGTAAACACAGCCAGCATGGTGAGGAGGGGGTTTGTCAACTCGCGTCGCATGTGTCTGTGTAGCAGCCTGAATGAATACTCCATGTAGTATCGGATGACATGGTTTCATCAGTGTTATCATAGCTTTTTGGTACACAGCGGCTACAGTTGTTGCAATACATGTTTGAAACAGTGAGGCGCTAGAGTGCGCCATCTGTTTGAATGCAATATATGATTTCAACGTTAGATGGGAGAAATTCCTACACACTGTGGCTTTAAAATAAGATTTTAGTTTCAGAACTGAGTTGATGACCACTTAACACCAAACGATCAAGACCATGGAAGTGCGCTGCAACTGAAATATAAGTCTCATGATTTTATTCCAACATGAGGAATATGTCTGTGACAGTGAAATCGCTTGAAAAGTCATTTTTGTGTGAGGCCGGAATTAATTGAATACAATGTATTTGACCCTAATCACATTGCTTTACACACCTTGCTTTGGAACTCTAAAACAAAACACACGGATGCATAAAGTACGCAGGGCATTGTCTTTTTTAAGCATTACCTACTGACTGGAGCACCTGTCTTGGGCTAAAATGATCCACGCTATGTCCACTCTTTCTTCCTATGATAACTCCTGTTGGACATTTGCTCAGCTGAGGAAACTTTTCCCTCAGCCTGGTTCTTTTAAACAGTCTCAGACGCCCTGTAGTCACCATCAGTGCTGCAGGTTGTGTTCATCTCTGTTTGCTGACCATATGCTCAGCTGTAAAACTTGTCCTATCGGCCTTTTGCCAGTAAAGCTTGATGACCCTTGACTAACAAACCATTAACTTTTAACGCCACATTAAGCACACGACCGTTGCTCAGATCTTTTCCCTGAGATGAGTGACCGGTTTGTGTGAATAAAGTTAAACAAGCTGATGTCGCCTTGTGGAAATGCATAGTGTTAACGTTAGTTGATTCAGTAAATAAAGTCATATGAAGTAATTCGTGGCACAGTTTTAAATAACATATTTTACAATCTCAGCAGGAAGGTATCAAGTATTCTCAAGTCAAAGGCTCAAATCCAAGTGAAGTCACAAGTCATTGCTGGCATTGTTCACTGGAGTTAGATGTCTTGTTTAATTTTGTCAAGTTGAGTCTTAAGTCATCAGATTCGTGACTCGAGTGTGACTCAAGTCCACACTTCTGGAAGACACCCTGAAAAACCGAGTGTTAGCAATGAGATTATTGGATTACACAGCTCAGACTTTAAACTACTGGTGACGAAAAATATGATCTGTAGCCACATTACAACCTGTGTTGTGTCAGTAAAGTGTGTGTGTGTGTGTGTGTGTGTGTGTGTGTGTGTGTGTGTGTGTGTGTGTGTACGAGAGAGAGAGGCTATGACCAATTACAGTGAACACACACACACACACATTAAAACCTCTACAGGGCTTGAAAACTGCTCCAGCTCCAGTCCTCAGGTCCAGGATTTGAATCCAAACCCGTCAAATCGATTAAAAGCTTGTGGGGCCTCTTTACAATGAGCCTTGGCTGAGTCCAGAGGCCTCCATTCACACCAGGGCCAGTGTGCCCAGCATGGCAGAGTCCAGCACAGACAAAAAGAGGGTCTACCATTGAGCTTATGCCCCATCCCCCAGCAGCAGGAACACAGGCTCTCTGTGTACCATTGATTTCACATCACTGTGGTGATGATATGTTTGTTTGTTTCTTTATAACCACTGGAGGTGTCATGTAGCTTTACAGACTTTCAGAGGCTAAATATCAGAAAACACCGTTTGGACATCAGAGTCCACTGCTGCAGACAGGGTGGTGTGTGACCATATGTTAGTTGTGTTAATTGTCTCAATAAGCTCAGACCTAGAGCCTCGCACATCCCATAATCCTCTTTAAGACCTTCTGCTGGATTTAAAACCTGCAGGCAGCAGCCACTTATACTGCGGAACCTTCCTGTCAAAACACACACACACACACACACACACACACATGCACACAGACAAACATTACAGATGTGTTACATTAGCATGGGTAGATCAATATCTGATAATCAAACACTGCTTATTTGGTATTCATACCTATAAAAAGTCACACTTATTACAGTTAGTTTAAAACAACCTTGAGATTGATGATAATGAAGCAGTGATGACATAGTCATGTTATTAAGGGGAAATTCCACCAATTGTAAAGCATCAAAAGTGTGTTTGAGCAATTCTAACTCATAAATGTTATTAAAACGTTATAGTATGAGGCCTTTAGAGTCTACAGAGGGAGCTGTGTGAAGTCTGATAAATGTCCTCAAGTGATGTCATTTGAGTCATAGTTGGTTTGGGCTGGAGACAAGTTTGGCAATGAAAAAAATCTGAGGGCGTGGTGTTAGAAAGAAGTGAGCTTATACCAGAACTGTGTGGCTGACAGCTCATCTCTGCTGCTCAGACATTCTCACTCCGACCTCGTCACTTATTAACATTTGGTAGTGGACTTTTCATGTAGACATCTGATGTGCAAGGTACCCTGGGTGCATGGTTGTTGAAGTTCTGGGACGCCATGTCAACTTCTGCCTGTGCCATGCATTGTGTCTTTTCAAAATACTCCTACAGGAAATGTACAGTTTGCGTACAGTCGTAATGAACACACTATGTCAGAACAACACTGTAATTTGATGTTTTTTCCTTCAACATCAAATGTGTGTGGTTACGTTTAGCCAACACACGCACTTGATTGGGATTAAGCAATGAAAGCACGTGGCTGGGTTCAGGATAAAAACAGGGTTTGGCTTTACAATCTTTCTGGAAGCGAACACCAGCCTCCCGGGTGAAAGTCGGTGGTTGTTGGACCCATGCATCATCCTTCCCACCCGCCCTACTCTGACTTTTGCCCCCTTACGACGTTGTCTGGCTGCGTTTCCTCTTGACACTGCCTGGCATGGTTACAGAATAACGACAAAAAGTCAACGACAACTACAAAATGTAGTTAAACTCCTAGTTTAATTACAAGTAGACATTACTCCTGAGCACTGCTAATCACTACTGTATGAAGGGTCAGCCGTTAGAGCCGCATCATGGGTAATGTAGGATGGACCCATTTTTGACAAGATAAAAAAATGCATAGAACAAATAGACATGGTTCTGCATCATCAATTGGTGAGTCTGACAAGGTTACAGGAGTACAATGCTAAATTAACGGAGTGCTACACTTATGCTTTAATGCACTCACCATAATTATTAGAAAATGTGACTGAAAACAAAATATGAATTACTTTTCTGTCCTTTCTCACTCATCTTAGTTTTTCTAACAGCTTTTTTCTTTTATGTCGGAGCTTGTAGGTGTATTCCTGCAGATCGGTGATCTGCCAGAAACACAATGGAAGAACAAAAAAAGAATGTCCCGATAAAGAGGAAGTGTCTTGGCTAATATTCTCCAAAATCAACACTCTCACACCTAAACAACTGAATAGGTCAATTTTTACTGACCTCCAAAATGACATGTATTACTGTCCTAACAGTCGTAGTAGTAAATACATCCTTACGTTATCAACGGTCACAATTACGCTATAAAACTTTGTGGTTAGGTTTATTGTTATTAAATTATTGTTTTTTGTTTTTAACCTGTGATCAGCTGGAACAGGTACATATGCATTTCCCAGCACATTGTACTTGTATAATTGACAATGACAAATAAACTTGAAACGTGAATTAAGTGATAATGGAAATAATTATTAGTGGCAGCCCTTATTACTCTTGCTGGTTTTGTACCCAAAATGATACATAGAGAAGTCATGAGGTGCACTTTATTGTAGGTATTTGGTTTGCTAATGCTCATGCTTATGCTTATGCTTATGCTTTTGCTTATGCCTCCGCACCAGTGACAGCCACGACCAGAGTGAAGTTTTTGGGTTGTGCTTCCGTTTGTCCCATTTTCATGAACGTGATGTCTCAGGAACACCTTGAGAGAATTTCGTCAGATTTGGCACAAACCTCCCCCAGGACTCAAGGATAAACTGATTTAGTTTAGCAGTAATTCTAGTTTTTGAGGAAACCAGGTGTTTTCTGCTGCTTTACTAATGAATACTTTATGTATTCTCGAGCAAAATAACAAATATTTCAGTACATTCTTTGGTGTAAGTGATTGTACTCTGCTATGTAAAAGATGTCAAAGCAATACAATGAGGTTACATCACTTCTCCATGTAGCTAATTGGCTTTTCCAGACCGCTTACACTCAGCAGCCCGCTGTGTTTACTGACACACAAATCATTTTGACATATTTGCATACCTAAATGAGCGTCTCGCAAGACACAAAGTGAGAGCGAGTGAGTGTATGCTCTTGTTAATATTTGATGACGACTAAACTGAGGGGTGCTGTGAGAGAGTTTTTGCTGTTGTGTAATGTTTTTACATGCTTTTCACTGAACGGCCTCCAATCATCTGGGTCGAGTTCAGCTTTTTATGCTGTCTGTGTCTGAAGAACGACTACCACTTTGCAACCGTTTGTATGCAAGGGTTTGCCAGCTGATGAAACATGCACTCCAGTCTTGTTCCGTCCTGCTAAAAGCTCCCACAAGCAACACAACATCACAACAACAGAAAATTACTCATGCAAGCTTTCTTGTATGTTTTTAATTGCTTGCTCCTCTGCGGTGAAGCAGTGGAACTGAAACACTGCTGATCTTGCATTATTCTTGGTGGAGATGGATGTAGGGAATGGATTTACTCAAAACACCATTTACTGTAGTACCATGAGTGCATATATTAGCATATGCCCTTAACCCTGGCATTTTGATTCAACAATATCCATCAGTCTAAATTCTAAAATGTATCTATACTGTTGGCTCTGTTGCCTCACAGCAAGAGAGTTCCTGGTTCTAACCCAGGGTGGGGGGCTTGAACCTAGGGTGAGGGAGCCCTTCTGTGTGGAGTTTGCGTGTTCTCCCCGTGTCACCGTGGGTTTTCTCCGGGTACTTTGGCTTCCTCCCACAGTCCAAAGACATGCAGATTGGGGACTAGGTTAATTGGTGACTCTAAATTGTCCGTAGGTGTGAATGTGAGCGTGAATGGTTGTCTGTCTCTATGTGTCAGCCCTGTGACAGTCTGGCGACCTGTCCAAGGTGCACCCCGCCTCTCGCCCAATGTCAGCTGTGATAGGTTCCAGCACCCCTGCAACCCCCAACAGGATAAGCGGTTAGGGGAAGTGAATTAATGAATGAATGCATCATTTGCATAACAACATATTAATGACAAGAAAAGAAAAAGTCTTGACCTTTAAAACAGTGGTTGACAAAACATTCAGGGAACATTAAATAACCCTTTTTTTTTTAAGCACGTCATTCTAACATTCAGTATTCACAACCAGGTGACATCCTCTGTGTTGGAAATGGGCTTTTTTTTTTTCAAATTCCTTGTTTTCTATGTAGACACACAGCAGGCGCACTCCAATGCCAGGGCAATGCAGTCATGTTACAAGGAATAACCAATCACGGCAGACCAATATCTTTCCCATCTTCCATAAAAAACAGTCTGTGATAAATATGGAAAAGTTGATCATTTTGGTGCAGAGCTACTAGAGCTCTACATCTGTCCCAGAGATGATATACCCACACACTTGTATACAGCACTTGGAAGAAGACCAGCTCTGCACTCAGGATTTCAGGTGTATGAGCTGTGTTATGGTGCTTGTTAAGGTTGCCCAGCAACCTCAGACACAACCTGCCGCTGCGCTCTTGATAGCTGGCTCAAAAAAGGCACAAAAGTGTCCCCGACCTCGCGTTTTTCAGGCTAACCAGGAAATTAGTGCGTCCACCATGACAAAGGATCCTTATTGATTTTCCATTGCCGTTGCATGCACATGATTTTGTCACCAAACATGCCACCTTCAAATAATGCAATGTTAAGAGGCTGTGGCTATTTCACATATTTCTGTGAGATCATGTTGATTTTGCAGTTGCTCATGTTGGCTCCAAAAGGAAATGAATGACACAAACAGCTACTACATTACACTACAACAATTTTTTCTCAGCTGCTGTTTCGAAGGTCAAGAATAGACTTTCAGCTCAGAAAAAATGGACATTTGAGCATTTTCAGTATAATTTCGTGGTAACTGGGGAACTCCATTTGCTGAGGAAAATGATCAATACAAATGCCAATAAATAAACCTTTGTTGAGACTGTTTGTTCAACATAACTGACTGTTTTCTCCCTCAGTCAGATATCACCATCTCAACTCTTCTTACATCTCACATACGTGCTAAGCAATCAATGGGCTTTACATTAAATCATCAAACTGGTAAAACATGGTGTTGCTCTGGAAATGTCAGATTTCTCCTTGACTGCCAAAATAAGTTTCTCAATTAATGTGAGGTGAGAAATAGGCCGTTGAGTTGCTGATATCTGTTACACTTAGTATAAATACTTGCTTACAAGGTTTAGGTGTTTGAAGAGGTGAGTCACATCATCACAGATTGCTCTGCCAGCCATGTGGTGGTGAGTCACTTCTCAGTTCCCAGAATGTTGTCGTGAAACTGAGCCTGTGAGTTGTAGTAGTAGCCTGGCTTGCCAAGGTCACTTCTAATTCTCATATTGCGGTAACCCTAGACTGTTATGTAAAGGATGAATTGATTTGACAAAACAATGGCTATGGTCTGGCAAGCCTCACATAATACCTGTGTACTTTACCTTTATTTGTCAAAGGCAGGTTGCTCTGTTTCTGCAGTGTGCTGTCAAATTTCGAAGTTGTGTCCAGTGGTGCTGCTTTAACCCTGACGTTGTCTTTTCTCTGCAGATGATATGGAAGCCATTCCAGTCAAGCAGTTCATCAAACATGTCTCTGAACTCTACTCAAATAACCAACATGGATTTTCTGAAGATTTTGAGGTAAGAAGTGAAGTCTTTTATGTGGAAGCTATGGGTGGGAATCTCTAGGCACCTCATGATTCCATTCCATTTCAGAGGGCTACAGTGTGATTATAAATCAATTATTGATGCGTCTTGATGCAATGGATTTTGATTTTTTATGTATGAACAATTTTTGGCAGATGCTGTTTGCACCCAGTGTGGAATAGCCAATGTTGCTATTTATACCCAGGTGTATATTCCAGGACGTCTTAGCAACTTCAAAATATGACAGCACGAATGGGTCTTATCAGCTATTCAGCTGAAGTTTGTGCATTCAGCAGCTTTATACATTCTTAAATCAGAAAAAAATAATAATCGTAATGGGTTAACTACTGATATTAACTTACACAGGACACAAACCCCAGTCTCCTGTTTGAAATTCTTGAGCTTGCCACAGTCACCCACCACATATCGCTTCCTCCATAGACTGTGTCACCCTTTTGTTAAGTCACCTGACTTTATTGCAGTACATTTGTGTTTTTTCTCAATAATCCACCCACTCTCATTTCAAAGTCATCAAATACTGCTGCTTGGTCAGTGATTTCTGCGTCAGACATTGAGAAATTAAAGCCAACCTTTTGTGGTGGTATGATATGCCACCAAGTGGCATCAGTCCATAACACCACTGGAGCGCGTCAGTCAGAAACGCCACCAGACAACAACATAACTTAAGGAGCCAGAAAGTACCCATAGGGCGGGACCAAGGGAAGGTGGATGGATCCAACAAACTCCGGACCTTCACCCAGGAGTGCAGAGTTTGCTTCCCATAGAATTGTCAAGCCACACCATGATGTTTTGGAGTTTTTTTTATTGCCTTTTGTTGCCACTTGTGCATTTCTTATGAAAAAGACTGTATGCATCTAACAAGCCGATACTGTACATTTCCTGAGAAAACAGAGGTGTATTTTGAAGCACAATGCATGTAACAGGTGTAAATTGACATGGCATCCCAGTATGTCAACAAAAGACACACCCAGGATAACTAGTGTAACATATGTAGACATCAGAAGTCCACTGACCAAGCAGCGATAAGTCTTGAGTTGGGAATGGAAATATTTGCAGTAATTTAATTTCAGAGGATATCTGAGATTGGCAATTACTAGCCATAACCAGGGCTTCTAATTCTAACCGCTTCTGACCTCGATGTGTCATAGTGACAAGTACTAGCCAATCACAGCATGGAGTAACGCATTGGGTGTAAATAGCCAAATAGCTGCAGTGTGACTATTCTCACTAATGTGCAGATAGACACTATCTTCATTCTTTCTCACAGTGTGACTATTTGCTACTTCTAAAACATACTTGTAATGATCCATAATTTAAATAAACAGATGTATTCATTCGCATTACCGTTTGTTAATACAATAGTAGTAACACATGAAAGAGAGGTGTCAGCTGAAAGGTTACATTGAAGTGAGTTTCTCTCTTGATGCGATATTTAAAAATAGTGATTTAGTGTATGTAGTCCTTCTCAGGCAAGCACAGGGGCTTCGTGTTGCTGGAGCACACAGGAACAATGCTCTGTGAAGCTTTTTTTTCTCCAAGTGAGGATTAAAATGTATGCAGATAAACAGAACAGGTTTTAACAAGTTTCTTTTTTATCAAGCTCGTGCAACCTAGCAACAGTAAGAGGGGGGTGGGGCTTTGGATCTGTCAGATTACAGCTGTAAGGAGCGTACAGCCTGGACTGTACACATTGCTTCAGGTGATCATAATGATGAGAACTGGGCTATAAAATTCAAAATATTGACTTTTCTGCATTGAGACATAATCTTTGAAAAGGAAATTACGATGCATCTGAGAATCTATTTTTCCCCCCACACACACTGCAAACCAAGCACAACAATGCAATCATGTTGCAGTTCTTAGATCTGTATTTCTTAAAATCTTTGTCACCTGATCTTTGCTGTTTTAGACTACACCAGTATTCCAGTACAGTTTGGAAACACACCCACACATGAACACACTCGGTATCAGATTCTGAGGGCCAGGCTGTGATAAACCTATGAAAGAATGTGCAAGAGCAGGTTACTACCACAGATCCTGGCACAGTCCACTGTGTCAAAACACAAGTGGCCATTATCTTTTTTCAACTGTGTGTGTAAAGCTCTAAGTAGTGTATTATTCACAGTGGATCAGTATGTACCTAGAACATTCAGATGTAGCAGATCACTAAGAGATATTGCGAAGTTATTAATCAGAAGTGTTCCCCTATTTAATCTTAAGGGGGAATAAAATATGCTCTCTCTACTGTCTAAATACACTCCCACACCAAATAAATATTGAAAGCAGAGAGATAATGCAGTCCAAAAAGCCGCATACTCAACGACTCTGGTTTTCACAGAGAAAACGAGAAGGAAGTTTCAGTGATGGGCAATTTAGTTTAGTTATAACCCTTGTATGCTTCATCACACCAGCCAAAGCTCCCTCTGCAATTGTGGTCTGTGAAAATAGCTCGCTCTTTTCTTTTTTTCCATCCTCACTTGTCGCTTTGTTTCCCGCTTTTTCTCCAATCTCTCTGCATTCCTGGTCCATGCCACTCCCAGAAAGTGGTTAAACTGGACCCCCTGAGAGAGTAACTTCAGCGTCGCCCTTCCCCCTCTCCCCTACGGTTTAGGCTTGATGGACGCAGGAAAAGTGCTTTCGGAAGGCAGCCCCTTCTCAAATGAAATTATCATTCTCACTATCCCTGCTGTCCCAGTTTCTTCTCCTTTAACAGAGTCGAGTCAGGGAGGCTGACGGCATCAGTCATCACTAATTAGCTGACACTGTAATGGCATTGTTGTCACATAGCCAAATAAATAAAAGTATCAGTGAATGCTCCACTAAATTAATGAAATACTTCAAACATGCTCGGTTTGAATGTCCCCATCCTGCAGTTATCATGGATGAAGATGAGGAGACGTCCAGTACACAGCATGACATGCACGTTACCTTTCTGTTGGCTTCTACACCGGCCCAGTCGCCAGAAAAAATGTTGGTATTGTATGTTTCTGACAACCATGGATACCTTACACTTGCACATTATTGAGCTGATAAATTGAAACATTACATACAGCTCTGTGGTATATGTGAGGTTATCGTGTTTTGGCTTAAATTACCTGGATTCAGGGGCACAATCCCCGCTGGAGAGGCAGCGATGTCAGTAAAATAACAACCGCCTTTCATGGCACTATCCCCACTGAAAAAACAGCAATGGGTCATTTCAAAGCACCCACATTCAGTGTCAGAAAGCCACTGAAATCACAGCAATGACTCACTAAAAAACAACCCATTTTGTTGTTTGTTGGGCACAAACGGTGGTCTGCAGCTTGGCAGGTATCTTGCCCAGGTATCACGTCATCCACCATCCCCTCCACCTCCTGATGACAAACTCATCTTATATAATTCGTCACTTTAGAAACAAAGAAATGATACATGTGAAACCTGCAAAGAGAACATATTTGTTGTCCTCTGCAGTGAGAGCACTTCACTCGCATTTGCCCCTAAAAAAATTTACTGTATATGTGCGAACCGGGAAAATGATTTAGGCGCACGGTGTATCGAGTAAACACAACCTACTGTTTACTGTAATCGGCATCAGAGGTTTTTTCACGATAACTGATCAAATAAATGTATTTTAAAACTTGCTCCTTTGGCTCTGATACAGCCGTCTCCCTCCCTATCTGCACTTGGCTTGTGACAATGTCCCGCCTACAGCCCCCTTTGATTGGTTACATAGCACAAGTGATAGCCAATCAACACTGACGCCTGTGCATGCTTTCACATCATGTCACATTGAGACACAGAGCACAGACGGAGAGCGGGAGACGCTCTGGTAAGCCAGCGGTAATTTTGAAGGTAAGGCAACAGAAACCAGACAAACGAAAGTTGCAATAAAAGTCCTCTATGCTGAATTTTTAAAGTCACCACCACAACATTATATGATCCATTTCAATGATGACATGCTTGCCCAGAGGCGAAATTTCAATGTAACTGCCTGTTTAATTCACATCAAGCGCAATACAATTTTGCAAACAGCCTAAATATTTTAGCTTCTAAAAATAAATAGCACCAAGGCAAAAAAGAGATGTAGGAGCTATAAGTCAAAAGGTCTGTTAACCACGGAAAGTTTAATCTTTATTTATAAACTCATTATGCTATAAAAGTTTAATCTGAAAAGTAACTACTAAAGCTATAATCTTTTAAAGCTATACATTTCTATTCATTTTGTGACCTCAACACCAAGCCCCCCGCTCCGGGAAAGATTTTAGATTTCAGGCACACAAATCTTCCGTGCTCCACATTTCAGGCAGAACATTTTTTCTTGCTTTAACCCCTGAGTTTAGTCACAAAAACCACTTGGTTATGGTTTAGAAAAGATCATGTTTTGGCTTAAAATACCTGGTCAAGTGGACACAGTGCGCACTGGAAAAGCAGCAGTGTCTTGGTAAAAAAAACAAAAAAAAACCCACTTCATGTCACTATCCTTGCTGAAGAAACAGCCGCGGGTCACTTCAAACATCCACATTTGGTGGCTAAAAAGCTGGATTCACAGCACGTCTTCCACCATTCCCTCTACTTCCCAATGTCAAAGTCAGCTCATATACTACATCACCTTAGAAGTGTTGATATGAATCATATGAAGAGTACAAATGTAAGGTACTTATGGTTTGTAAAAACAATGCCAACATTTTCTTCTGGCAACTGTGCTCGAAATGGGATGTGTTTGTATCTGAATGCATGTGGGTGCATTACAAATAGCACCGAGTGTGTTGCATGTCATTCAGTTTATGTGTCTGCACACGTGTGCATATGTGCCAGTTCATGTACCATCTGCTGATCCCATCATAGGTTTCTGTGACATCATCTCCAGTCAAATCCTGTCTCTTCCCATCATACCTGCAACCTGATCTGCTCACACATACTCACCGTGAAGCTCACTACGCCCAGATTAAATCCCCTTCCCAATTAGTATGATGAATCAATGTTTAATAGTGCTAAAACAAGGCGGTCAGCCTGTAAAGCTCCAGAGGAAATGAGGCCGAGAGGTCAGAGCCAAATCCAGCGCCTGCCTTCCCTGTTGGCCATGCTGAGCTAGCAGCCAACAGCTGTTTGCTTGGCAGGAACTCGACATTAAACACTGACATATATTCACAGGCTGCTAAGCCTGGAATTGCTCTCTGTCATTTTTAGGACTGTAAGCAACAGCCATGAGGCAGTATCCACAGAGGAGAATAATTAGGAAAAAATATATGAAGTAAACAAGAAAAAATCTCCAGGGTGAATCCTGTAATTGATTTTCAGTCTAAATTTGCCCATAACTCAAGCACTAGTCATTTTACTGTTGCTGGTACTTTCCAACATGTTGTACCATGCCCTCAGGTCAAGAAAATAAATGATTATGCCAAGCAAAGGATGTAGCTTATTTCAGCACAGGCTATAAAGTGTGAAACGTTTACTAGAGCAAAATAGGAAGACTGAAAGAGGGAAAGAGAGAGAATATGGGGTTGAGGAAGTTGAAATCAGCTCTGACAGGTAGAACTAGGAGAGCAGCTTTTGTGCAAGAGGTGTGGACAGACGAATGTGGCGGATGTAAGACACAAAAAGCCCAGTAAGCATCAGCAGCAACAACAACAAATATATGTGTATACTCTATATCTATATCTCTATCTATCTATCTATATATATGTATATATATATATATATATATATATATATATATATATATATATATATATATATATATATATATATATATATATACAGAGAGAGAGATAGAGATAGATATAGATATATAAATATATATAGATATATATATCCCTAAAGGAAAGGTCATGGTGTTGTAAAAAACAAAAGGGTGGGGTTACTCCTCAGTGAATCATGAATGTGTTCGGTAAATTTCATGGTGGTCTGATTTGATTTGATTTGAAAATCTTTATTGTCCCCTAAGTCTGTCTTTAGATTGAGATATCAAGTACACATAATCCAATAGATTTAGATATTTTTTGCATTCAAGTTCAAATTTTGGTGTGATGGTTACCTGACAAAAGGTGAGAGGTCATCAAAAACAGGCTGTTGTCATTCACTGTACACTAAATAGAAGGAAGTAATATATATAGTATATAAAGGGAAAGTCCAGGTAAGGAGGCAAGTTGGGGTGGTTGATGGGTCAAACAAACACTGAACTTTCCCCAGGAGACTAGTATTTGAGTCCCATGCAAAACTGTAATTGTAAAGCCAAACCGTTCTTTTTTTCCCTAAACCCAACCATGTGATAACCAACGCACCCAGGGTACCTTGTACGTCATATCTCGACAAGGAAAGTCCATGACCAAATGTTGATATGTGATGAGGTCAGAGTAAGAATGTGTTCTTAGTACGTAACTGTATGTAACAAACATAATGCAATGATGTCCAACTATTTTTGTTTTCCTAACCTACGTATCATTACTTTAGTGGACCTAACCTACATAACTTAATTTAAAGTACGTAACATGGCAACGCACAACCATAATTCTTTTCCACAACGTAACCTAACCAAACTGGTAGGGGTGCTGTTTTGTTGGGAGCTAATTCGTTAGATATAGCATACAGGTTGTTTGAAGATACCTTGCCAAAAAAAAGAATAGGATTCAACCTCTGGGGACATCCACAGTAAATTTCTTGGAAATACAAACAATCATTTTCAAGATACCTTGCCATACACCAAAGTGTGCAAACATGTCAGAATGACGTAGAGGTGTGCCTGTGTGTGCGTGTGTGTGTGTGTGTGTGTGTGTTTGTGTCCTTTCCCAGGAGGTTCAGCGGTGCACTGCAGATATGAAGATCACGTCAGAGCACTCGAACCACCCTGACAACAAGCACAAGAACAGATACATCAATATAGTTGCCTGTGAGTACACACTTCATAGCACAATGTTATGCATACTCTGTCCTATGTCCTTTCTACAGTACACACTCTTACGCTATCATTTATCCCTTATGTAATTTAAACTACTGCATCAATGTGGGGGCCAGACATGTTTTATATGTATTAAGGCATGTAAAGAGACATACAATATTTCATATTCAAGTCTGTTTACATGTGAATATTTTCTATAGACAAATTGTTCTCTAAATTTTAGTCAACCCCAGGTCATTTGGTGCATGCTTGGTAGCTTTTTTAAAACATAATGAATATACTGTATGTATTTTTGCTGTTGAACACTTTATAGTAAGTTATTTTCAGAATGAAAGTGTCTGTACCTCTTTAACAGACCCTACGTATATTCATGTGACAAATTGCTCCAAAATTACAATTTAGTTCAGCCAGTGCACAAATCTCTCCATTTCAAACTTGTCACAGCTCTGACAGGGGCTCTTCTCTCACTATTCCTTCCCAAATGTCCGCCTGTCTTCCCTCAACCTCAGAAATGAATATTACTATATTCAGCACTGAAATTATATTCACAGCGATTTCATCCAAGTTGTCACTCATGTTGCAACCAATGCTAATTCCATACTATATAATCTGTGTGAAGGTTTTCTAAGCAAATTTAGTTAAGTTACTAAAAAAGCATTTTATTGCCCAACTTCTTTTCACCTGCTGTGTGGACACAATTTTTCTCTGAACTTGATTTGAGCAGATTGGTTTAAACTGATTTTTGTGTTCAAAGCTGAGAATCCTCCTCAGCATTCCTCTTCAGCGACAGCTACGACTATTAGAGCTAGCCAAATAAATGTAAATATAGGAGGCAGAGTAGGGCCATACTACTTCAAATCTATGTTCCTGATGACAACTGATGACAGCCATTTAATGATTTGATAACATTAAAAGCGAGTGCCACTTCTGGAGAGTGTTAATAAACTCTGATCTGGTACTAAACTGTATAGAATCCTGAGTGCAAGTGAAAATATTGGTGTGAGATGTGACTCTAGAGGAAAGGCAGCTGCATCACCTAAATCAGTGGGGTTCCTCCTCCAGTATCACAAACATAAAAAGCAAATTGGTCATCTAGTCATTGATTATTTTGTTGATGATTTTTTCCAAACAGTGGCAAAAAAAATACACAGAGATTTCCTGGAACTTCCCTAAATGTTACATACCCATTAGATGTTAAGATTGTTCAAGCTTGGTCCGTAGTCGTATAGACTAAAGGTCATGGTGTCAATAAAATCATAAGTGCACATCAAACACTCAACTTTGCAGCAAAAATACATGCACATATTTTAGCCCAGGTGCAGAGTCCAAAACTTGTACACTGATTTCTTCTATGATATTAGGAAATTGGCTGAACTGGGGCTCAGAGAGGTTTTTTTTCTGAATGTTTTCAAGCACAAATCACAGCTCTCACTCTAAACCAAAGTGTATGTGTAAATGGTTAAGCAGACCAATCAGCTAACATCACCACTCATGGGCTCCACCACTAGCAGAGCAAAGACATACCACAAAACGTCAAGTATTAAAGCACCACATACAGGCTTGGTGCTTGACTACATCAATCTGTTATAAATATTTCCCATGTCTCATACAACCATTGGCTGTGTCTGAAAGCAGCTGAGTCTTGTGTTTATTAGAGTGCATGCTGGAAGCAAAGGGCAGGTACCCTGCTGTTTAGCTGTCTGTTAAAAGCTACACAACCCAGTTTGACCATCGTTTCAACCACAAAGGTTAATGTGCTTCCTGGTTGGGAGCAGGTGCCTTGGCAGGGCACCAAGCTAACAACATTACATGGACAACACTGTGTTAGGGTTAGAGTTAAGGTTAGCTCTCGCCGTGGTTTCAGTCACTCAAACACACTTACTGTTTTGCTGCTTTGTGTTTCCTCCTCAGATGACCACAGCAGGGTGAAGCTGAGGCCGCTGGCTGGGAAGGACTCCAAACACACTGACTACATCAATGCCAACTATGTGGATGTAAGCGCTTCCACTGGGATAGCTTAAATACTGATATGTTCATGTGTTTCTATGACAGGAGGAATCATTGTGAAGGTGGTGACTGCAGGATGAAATACAAAACTGTAAAAATATATTCGATATGTAATAGTATTGTATTGTAATAGTTTAGTTTTGTCATTTCTGTTTGCCACATGTTGCCAAACTAATCATCTTTCCCTTCATAATTCATCCATCAGGGTTATAATAAGCCTAAAGCTTACATCGCAGCCCAGGGACCTCTCAAGTCCACCTTTGAGGACTTTTGGCGGATGGTGTGGGAGCAAAATACCTGCATCATCGTCATGATCACTAACCTAGTGGAGAAAGGCCGGGTATGTTATGACACTACCACAAAATCAATGTCTAAAAGGTGCAGTCTGGGATTCTCTTCCAATATACTTTTTTGTCATTTTCAGTAAATTTAAAAAAAAAAAAAATCTGTTGTTCATACACAACTCTGACTCTGTAAATGGGAAACCAACAAAGTGGCTCAAAACCTGAGCTACAGACCTCTATTCCGGCTTATCTCCCTCTTCCACGGGGAACAGAGCGATGCTGTGATAACCATGAAACATATATAACAGAGATATTACTGGAGCTTCTGAAGGAGCACTGATGGGAGGGGTGTACTTGTGTGGGAGCTGAGTTCAGAGGTTTGAAAATGTTTCATAACTTGCAACATGTGGTGGCAGGGACTTATCAGTAGCCATTTCTCACAGCAGACATTTTGTCTTGTCAAACACAAAATGTAATAATAAATAATGGCTGAATTTATTTTGATGAGTCAAAAGGCCCCTGGTATGCTGGCTCAAAAGTCAAACAATATTTGTATTAGTTACAAATGGGTTTTTTCATCAGATGCCTGAAATTAAGTCTGTGATTAACACAAGCTGAAGAGACTTTAAAATTTTGCTCTACAACACAAAATACGTCAGTAAATTCCCCACTCGTGAATTTTGGAGCTTTTGTGTGTCTTAAAAAATACAGTTGCAGAAGAAGCAGGCTTAGCCAGCTGAAGTCTTTATTGCACCTGCTCTATGGGCCCAATGATGAGGCAGCGCTGATCATCCGGGTAATTTCATACTGCAGAAACAGAGCTTTTTTGGCTTCATGCACCACTGGGCAACTTTCATAGGATTGAGCAGGAACACTGTATCCAGGTCTCTTAATATATCCGTGGACACCACTCAGTGGCAGCGGCGGGAATTTGCTTCACAGTACGCACAAGATCTGCCTGTCTGCTTGTATGTAGTTTCCCATGCGTGCCCACACCTACTCAAGAGAGTGCAAGAAAGTGTGACTGATTCCTTATTTGCAAATGTTACTGATACAGCCTATGGCATGCATTTCAAAAACCAGTCACCACTTTACACAATCGTCATCGCTACTCTCCTACAGTAGCTCATATTTACAGAGGAGTCATGCAGAAGGCCAAATACATCACACACAGCCAGCCACACACAAACACATACACACATTCTCATACAACATTCACATTTGCACACGTGGTCAAAATAACTAAGTCATATCTGTAGTGAAGTAACTTTCAACAAAATGAATATATCTAAACAAGCCACTGAAGGATGAATGGATGAACTTGTTTTGGACACACTTTACAACTTTGGATTGGACAATCCATTTATTCATACTTGTTTAATCACATGCTTACTGTAATGTTCCACTGTGGCTTGGAGACAAGAGTAAAGTTCTCTCATAAACTAGTTTATTAAATGACTCAAAACAGTGCAGAGAAAACTCAACTCACTCACTCACGAAAGATGTGTAGCTTTGTCTGACAGGAAACATTGCTCTCACTCAACAGCCCCTGTATCAACAACAACAACAACAGAGCTTATGTCACCAGCGGGCCAGTCTTAAAAGAGAGAGAGGGGGGGACATACTGTTAGAGATAGTGTTATTGCCACTTGTTATGGCTCTGTGCATTGACAGCTCTTTTTTATTGTGTTTCTGCACTTTATGATGTGTATGGGTCAGGTATGACTGTCACTTTTTTATTTCAAAAGTCAAACAGTAAACTCTGCCATTTTTTATTGCATTCATTTGCATTTGTTTAAATTTGTCATAACCACAACCTTAAACGTTTGAATAGGCTGCTGAAAATGTATGGTCCTTCTACATATCCTGGTTTTAAAATCTGTCCCAGTTGATTTTGTAATGAAATAGCCCTGTCATAAACTTCTGTTTGCCACAGAGCTTATTTTCTGCAGTAATCCAAAATCCAATGGAAAAATCCCAGAGGCTTTTTGAGGTTTGAGGGAACCAGCGGGATGTTTACTACTAGTTTGGCCTAGTACAAAACAACATCATCCCTGCACCACTCCATAGAAAGTTATTTGTTTGAACATGCTACCGCATATGCTACTGTGTAACTCCCAAATTTATTTACTAAAACTACCCCTTGAATGAGTTCAGCTCTGGAGAAAATACCTCACCACAAAAACAATACAGATATTTGATCTGTTTCATGCGAAAAGTTATACACTGACTGACATTTCCTGGTTCAACACCTACTTGTAAAGCTGATACACACACCTGACACCCTACACAATTTGTTGACAGCAATTTAATCAGATTTATATGTGTGTTTGTGCTACAGAGAAAATGTGACCAGTACTGGCCAACAGAGAACAGCGAAGAGTACGGCAACATGGTAGTCACACTGAAGAGCACGAAAGTTCATGCCTGCTACACTGTTCGCCGCTTCACATTGCGCAACACTAAAGTCAAAAAGGTGAGAATGAGAGGAAAGAAGTGGTGTAACAGGGTAAAGCTGTTTACCTCAATGGCAAGAGCCTGTCACCTGCAACTCTTTTCAGCTCACTGTGACTGTTTCTGTTTGTGCTTTTACTCTTTGCAATATCTAAAACTGATCTGCTGACCAGACAGAGCAGTATCACTGTATCTGATTAGATCAATTTTTGTTGAAGAATAACATATATAATGAAGCTCCCATAACTGGTGACAAACAAGTTGCATTTCCAAAAACTTAATTCACAGTAAAAACATCCCTTTGTTTCACCAGTGGAAAGTTTTTAATGTGAGGCAGCAACAGTCAGAAATATTCAGTTTAGCAGTCACCTAACACAGCTCCAGTGTGGATGAAAGCAATCAGTCTTTTGCTAGACACATTTTACAAAATGTGGCTCAATTATAATTCACAAAGTTCACCAACCAAATAAATCTTCCCTGTATAATTAACATGATAACACTATTGGCATAAGCCTGTGGCATTTTACATTGCATAAATTAGCCTAGCAGCTAGCAGAGATTTTTTCTACTCATATGAAGCTAAAAACAACAGCAACATTTAACAAAGCTAAGGTTACAAAATTCTGCTCAATTGTAACTCACATGGTTCACTAACGCTTGTTTTTTGCTTGGCAAATAAATAATATATAGTTAGCCTGTGTGTCAGACTGAAGCTCCCAGAACCTCCGGTCTGACATCTCCTCCACGGAAGGCGATTTACAAAGGGGAGGGAATTTGATTTTCTCCCTAACCAATCAGTACGAATAATCAACGACTCACCCAGAATCTGACGTCATTAGTATCCATGCCTCGGGGGTGCTGAAAACAAGCGAGCATTGCCTGTTTAAAATGTCTCCGTCATCGTGCATGCCCAGCTGCATCGCCATTAAATCCAGTTTAGCAGCTTCCTTAATTTGGTCCTCCATTAACACGAGTAGTGGCGAAATACCTCAGTAGCATCTTTCATGTGGTCTGTATGATATGTAGCAGTCGCCATTAGCGTGGCGCTGATTGGCTAATCGCTAGACCCGCCCCCACCCCCGGCGTTCATTGGTCCTTCCATCGTTTGGACAAGATAAATCGCAGATTTATTGCAGTATGCCAGACCAGAGATGCAAGCCTACTCAGTTGAGTGGGCGGGGTCTATGGTCTGGAACCAGGCTAATTTAAAGTAGTTTACATAAACAACATGGCAACATTATTACCATATGCCTATGACATTTTACGTTGCATAGATTAGCCTAGCACCTAGTGCTTTTTATTTTTCCTCTAGTTGATGAAGTCAGGAACAACAGCAACATTTAACAAAGGTGACGTTACAAATTTGGCTCCATTAGAACTCA
This sequence comes from Epinephelus awoara, assembly GCA_035609425.1. Lineage (NCBI taxonomy): Eukaryota > Metazoa > Chordata > Actinopteri > Perciformes > Serranidae > Epinephelus > Epinephelus awoara. The sequence continues at coordinate 6,940,064 of CM069296.1, read as the reverse complement.
CAAGGTTCACTGACAACATGCTAATATTATTAGCATAAGCCTGTGACGTTTTCCGTTGCCTAAGCCTAGCAGCTACTGGGCTTTCCCCCACTCATATGAAGCCAGGATAAACCACACGTAAGACTTCAAATGCTTTCATGCTTTCATGGGGGATTCATTGTCTTCACAATTTATTGTTCCTTAAAGTTCATTTAATACTTCTGCGTTAAATCAACGCTGTATGGCGTACGCTCCACGTCGACGTAGCGCCTACGCTCTAACCTATGCCGTAGCCTGACGTGCACCTCCCCAGAATTGTAACTACGCTTCGCGGTGACTCAGACCTCCTGTCTGTTTCTGTATACTGACACCATTTCCCTCAGCGGAAACAAAGCTTTTATTTACTTTTAGTTCACAGATAGCATTTTAAGTTTTGTGTGTTATCCTTCAGGGATTTATCCAGGTTTCATGTGAGAAGAGGAAATCTCCGCTCGTCGCTAAACTAATTTGTACAATGTAAAATGCCATAGGCTTGCGCTAATAACATTAGCATTTTGTATTTCTTTGGATACATGTTTAGTATGACAGTTGTTTTGTCAGTGAACCTTGTGAACTGTAATAGAGTCGAATTTTGTAACGTTACCTTTGTTACATGTTGCTGTTGTCCCTGGCTTTATATGAGAAGAGGGGAAGATCGCTGGCCGCTAGGCTAATCTATACAATGTAAAATGCCATAGAGTTGTACTAATAATGTAAGCATGTTGTATTTGTGGGGAAAATGTGTCCAGATAAAGACAAGTGTTTGTCTGTGAATGCTGCGAGTTATAGTGAAGCCAATTTGTGTACTTGTGTTTGAAATTGTCTCTATTAAGCCATATTAAATGTGTGTTTTGAACTAACTTAACTTACAAGCACTTCACAGAAACCTCCGCCACCGACTAGTGTTTTGGAGGTGTAACTGCAGAGTGACACAGACACACCACCGCACAAGTATAAATGCTCACAACAACGTAGGCGAAGTGCGTAGGATCCATAAATCTTGCTTTATTGTGAAATAATAAAACCTTTGTGTCCACTAAGGAAAGTGGATTTCAGTTTACAAACATAAACAAGAGGTTTGCGTCACCCCAGCTCTGTCAGCATCTATTTATTGAGAGCAACAGCCAATGAGGAAACACCAACACTCACGCACAGACAGACTTTGGCGTATATGTGGGGCTGGCTTTGAATTCTGTGTTCGGGCCAGGAACAAAGGTTGCTCTACTCAGTGGCACAGCCACAAAGCTGTACAGACTGGGCAGAGGCCATCACAGTTTGACCACAGTCAGCCCCTCTACTTAGCAGGACCACAGCAGGGTGGCGCGGCTATCCCCTGCTGTGAGGCTGTTGTGGAAACACGTGTCCTTACAGCTTGGCTTGGCACAGCTCAGTGCAAGCAGACCAATCTGGGTTTTGTATTAGTTTCAGATTAACGCAATTCACTGATAACAATACATGATTTCATTGACCAGATGAAAATATCTCCTCTGCTATGACTTATTACTCAGTTTTTTTTTTAGTTTCATATATAAGTTAATTTTAAAAGGATTGTGGGTAAATACAAGGACTGCACCTTATTGTAGAGGTCCCCCCTCTTTCAAAATCAGCTTGTCTTTTTATTTTTTCCAACCTGACAAACATCTCCTCCTCTCTTTTTCCTCTTCTCTTCCATCCAGGGGGGGAAGGGGAACCCTAAGGCACGGGCCCAGGGTGAACGGACAGTGCTCCAATATCATTACACCCAGTGGCCAGACATGGGTGTCCCTGAGTACACCCTGCCCGTCCTCACCTTTGTCCGCAGGTCCTCAGCTGCCCAGATGCCTGACATGGGACCCATGCTTGTACACTGCAGGTAAAGTCTCTCCACTGCTTTCACTTGACTTTAACTTCTGTCATTAGTCTGTTCCCCATCCATCCTTCAGCTACATTACTGTGTTGTTATTGTACATATGTTAAAGGGACAGGCCACCCAAAAATCAAGAATACACATTTTTCCCCTTACCTGTAGTGCTATTAATCAGTCTAGATCATATTGGTGTGAGTTGCCGTAGAGCTGTCTGCTGTCTCCTCCGTATAAAGGAACTAGATTGCACTCAGCTTGTGGTGCTCAAAGCACCAAAATAAAAAATACCCAACTATGCCCGTCAACCATGTCACTGCTCAGAGGGAAGCGTGCATTTACTGCTAGCTCACCTAGCACCACTGAGCTAGCTAACGTCATAGCTCAGCCGAGGAGGACAGCATCAATGTTAACATCTATCACCGTCAAGAGCACAAGCATCTCAGTGAGTAGATGCACTCTTCCCTGTGCACAGTGATACAGTTGGTGGGTGTAGTTTGGAAGAAAGAAAATAGTTTTTGCATGAGACTGCTCACAACAAGATCTGTGGATTATTTTGAGTAACGAGCTCATGTGGAAAGAGACATTGCTGCTGAGTTTTTCAAATTAATTTTTTGGCGCTTTGTGCACCACAAGCCGAGTGACATCTAGTTCCATTATTTTGGTGAGAAAGCAAACATCTCTGCAGTTGGTATCTCCAACACTCAGCTCACAGCAGCTCACACCAAAACAATCTAGATTGATACATATCACTGCAGGTAAGAGAAATACCAATTGTTGATTTTGGGGTGAACTGTCCTTTAAATTCCTGTTTATAGTGAGTGTGGTCATTCTGTGTCTGTGTTTTTTATTTTGCTCATTTTTGTACACTTAGTTTTGAGATAATTTAAAAAGACCTTTTATATAAACTAGGGCATCAATTTCATCCTTCGTATGTTTGTGAAGAATACACTCTTTATACTGCCCCAACAAATGCTACAGTCTTATTCAATTCCCTTTTAGACATATTACAAATTGTCTATACACCTCTGCCTTTGTGCTTTTCTACACTCACAGCTGCTCTTACCAGAGCTGCATATCTAAACAGCATCACTGAACCTGCAGTCACAGTTGCCAGCTTGTATTTAAGGGCATTTTACAGTAAGGCAGGTAGGGAAATTACTGGTAATTGTCCGCTGACTGTGGCCCTGGGGGGAATGAGTATGAAGCTCTCTGCTATCATCTGCACTGTGATCGTCGATAATAACTTGTCACACTGCCTCGCCGCTGTGGCTGAAGACACACGACTCATTACTACCATTTTGTACCAGCACATACACACACACACACACACAGACATCCTCCCACTCGTTCATGCAAGAAACGGCACACAGAGACGCACTCACATTCACTCTGCTGCCTTGCTGCTTTAAAGCAACATGAAAATTAAAGTCCTGAATTTGTAAGTACAGTACAGATGTGAGTTGTATCTGTGGCCATGCTGTCAACTTGTAGAAATGCAGAACCCGTTCAACAACACTTCTCCACTGTTGTTTTAATTATGTGATCTTTTTTTTCTAGTTTTGACTCCTCAGTTCTGATCAGTAAAAAAATCCATCACCAACAGGGACAGCCTCCAGATATGAAATACAGTTCCTGGTCAGTGTTAGAGAACACATGCTTTCGTCAATTCTTTTACTTTTTAATGGTCAAATTTAATTCACAATTAAGTCTGTGGAGAAATGACAACACTTTGAAACACAGTCACAGTCCGATGTGACAGGATAATTACCTGCTAAGTGATAGAATCTGCCAACTGAGGCTTACAACTTTAAAGAGAATGTCAGCAAAACATCAATTTGACAATTCTATCCTAACCTGCTGTCAAAAGTTGAGCATTTATGAATCTGCTAATGTGTGTTCTTCAATCTGGACATGTACAATGATTGATTGGTGTTTTGTTTTCACTAAATAGTTGCGCAGATAATGAGGTTGCAATTTGTGAATGACATTTTTTATTTGGAATTGAATTTTTTATTTTTTATTACTCTGTGCTGGTGATAGACATGGCAGGAGGCATTGTGTTTTCTGGTTTTACGTCTGTCCATTCGTCCATTTGTTCATCCATCCATATGTCCTATTCTTGAGAATGCAATATCCCAAGAACCCCTTGAGGGAATTTTTTGTCAAATTTTGCACAAACATTCACTTGGACTTAACAGTGAACTTATTAGATGTTGGTTGTCAAAGGTCACTGTGACATTACATCTGTCTCTTTGTCATAAAAGCTATATCTCTAGAACACTTAGGGTAATTTCTTTAAATTTAGCACAGACGTCCACTTGGACTCAAGAATGAATGATTACAGTTTGGAAGGTCAAGGTCACTGTGACCTCATAAAACATGTTTTTGGCCTCAACTCAAGAATTCAGGCACCCATTATGACAAAATTAGAGGCCAGGTACAAGGTCAACTTCACTGTGACATCATAATGTTCTGCAAAAACACTTTTCTGGCCATTACTCAACATCACAATTTAGGAACAGAAGGGGAGATATTTGGTCGGATACTCAGTTGCAGACCACTGTTAGAAACCAGTTGTATCGAGTCATTACTGTGTTTCTAGCTGCTTTTCAGCCCACAAAAAAATGGGTGTCTGTTAGCAACCCATTGCTGTTTTTTCAGCAGGGATTGTTGTGATTTGAAGTGATTTTTGTGCCTAATCATATATTAACCGCAGCGTTGTTTAAACATAAAGTTTCAATGTATCTGCAACATAATATTGTGCAAATATAACGTGTCTGTGGTTTGCAGAAATGTATGATGCTAACTTTTTTTGTGGTGATTGTGTTGTAGATAGATTCATACATATATAGACCTCTAATGTTGTGCTGTCGGATATGGAGGTCTCCACCTACTGTTCAAGAAACAACAAATACAAGTTGAAGGGATTTTATTTTATAATTCATCCAGGGCTGTAGATAGCAGTGAATGAAATGCATGACATGAAGTCTGAATTCCTCATTTCCTGACAGCTGTCTACTGTCACCTATGCTAGGTAATAAAGGCATTTAAAAGTATTTTTATGTCCACTTGAATGCTAATTTTCCATCCATAAACCTTTCCTCTTATCTGTAATCTCATGTGTTGCAGTGCTGGAGTGGGACGCACGGGGACGTACATCGTCATAGACAGCATGCTGCAGCAGATTAAAGACAAGAGCACAGTTAATGTACTCGGCTTCCTCAAACACATACGCACCCAGCGCAACTACCTAGTCCAGACTGAGGTTTGTATATCTGTATCTGTTTGTTTGTGAGACTCTTGTTTGGAAATGTAGCCCTTAAGTTATGAAAGCATGGACAACAAACACATTCATGTGCCTCATTACTTCCTCTTGTGGGTTTAGTACAAATAATGTTTCTGCTACCTGGTGCTCCATTTAGACAGACAGGGACAAGTGGCAAAATAAGTTAAAAAAAACCAAGCATTAAATTTGTACTGTAAATTGTGTTTGAATCTGATTTCATCCATCCACATGACATTTATTACACTTCCAAACAAGTTGGCGGTATGTGAGGTAGAGATGATTATGCCCACTTAGGAGACCATAAGTATATACCATTTCGTAATATTGGTGCAGCTTGTAATGCAGTGTGTTTTGTTAAAGAGTATCTTTGATTGCAATTAGCCCTTCCTAAATCCCGCCCCTTTTAGTTTTGTCAGCACTGTGATCTGTATTAAGTAATAAATACTGATCCCTTAGAAGGGGGAAAGGGAGCACATACCCAGCAGTGCAGTAGCAGTGTTGACTGACTAGTCTTGTCATCCTCTGTCTTTACCTCCCCCTTTTCTTTGAGACCAAAAGCCTCAGTTCAAGTTGTTTTGCCTTGTTCACAATAGTTAACATAATGAATATGTCCTTCTCATCACATACTGTAGTCCTTGCTGTCGGTTTCTTGAAGCCTGACACCCAGAAATTATTTAATAAGCACTGCAGCACCCCCACTCAACAGAGCTGGTGTGGCCATCTCTCTTTTTGTCAAACTTGTCCAACCTAACAACAGTAACAGAAGGGGGCAGGACTTAGGAAGGTTCAATTCAGTAAAGGTCAGGGGGTCACCAAAAAGTCATCCATGAATGTCCACTCGGATGAAGCATGAATTTCTGGCAAAAATCCAGTTTCTAGGTATCTTGTTATTAACACCAGTGTAAAAGTGAAACAGCAGCCTAATAGTGTTGCTTAAGGAAGTCCGAAAGTCATTAGGAATCATTCTCTGGGGACCACAAATATCCACAGTCAGTAGCTGTGGATATACAGTATCGTGCTCTGTACAAAGTCTTGAAAAGACTGATCAAATGTCTTAATAAGTTTTCTACAAATAAAAGTTGTGTTGCTCAACATAGTGAATGCTAAAGCTAGCACAGAGACCCAAATCAAACAATCTACCTTGGACACATGACTAATTTTAGCAAACACTTTTTGCTGTGGAAATTTCACAAACAAAGTGTGTCTAAGTTCATTGTCACACTTGCAAGCAGGCACAAACATCCTTCAACAGAGTTTCAGGCTCAGAGAAACTTCTTCTCCCAGGATCCATTAATACATTCTTGTCATTTCTTAGAAGATAATCTGCAGCTCCATCTCTGATACACAGAGAACTGTCCTTGCTGATGTGCTTCAAGCAAGCTTCACACACTAGCTTAATAAGAACACTGTAGCCATATGCTAGAACATTATGTCACTTAGAGGTTAAGGCTGTATTTCTCTGTGTTTGCCAGAACAGTTTCATTGTGGAAGAAAAAAAGTATTGTAAGATAACTTCAATATCTTTTTTAACTGAAGTCTCTGTCTGCTCTGGCAGCTTCTGTTGAGTTTATCTGTGGTCTGCATGTGTACTGAACGTATGGTCTGGAACGTATGTGTGTTTGTGTGTGTGGTTAGACTGATACATCACTTTACTTTTAAACCCTTAGCGCAGGAAGGAGAGGCAGTTTCTCCTGTGTTGCACTCCATGTTTTACGTCTTCAAATAAACCCAAATGTGGTTACAACTAATACTTAATTTGATTACAGAATAGCAGTAGCAAATCAATGCTTTGGGCATGCCAAACACCATCTGCCATACCAGCTGCTCAGCATCCTTTTTGTCTTTTGTCACCATTTGGCTGATCCAGGAACAGTACATCTTCATTCACGATGCCTTGATGGAAGCCATTTTGGGGAAAGAGACGGAAGTGGCAGCCAGCCAGCTTCACTGCTACTTCAACAGCATCACGACACCAGGACACAGCGGCCGGACACATCTGGAGAAACAGTTCAAGGTTATTAGTCATTCCACATTAGAACATTCAGTGTAAACAATTTACACACATTTGTCACAGAAAACAACAACGGTTGTCATCATAAATCAAGTTCCATTACCAGCTAATCATTAGTTTAGTTGTTTTATTAGCTTATTATTACTAGCATATTGTGCCAGTTCACTAGCTAATGCCTTTCTTTAAATACATTATGCTAAAGCATCAAAGTACATGTTATTTAAATTTAGATTCAAATTCTAACAGAAATGGGGCCAAAGGATGCTTCATATTAAGGTCTCAGATTGCAGCCCCCCAAATGCAGGACAGACTACAGGGGACTGAGGTGAACAAAGGGAGTTTATTTTGCAGACAATGGCAGGTGAGAATGTTTGCAGGGGTGAGTTAGTGGGCAGGCAGATGGCAGGAAGACAGACAGGCAGGCAGGCAATGTATCCAGGCAGATGGAAAACTGAGTTAATTCACAGAGCAAAAATCACTGGAGCAAAAGTTCAACAAAGGTTTCAACAGGAAAACAATCTGGCGATGAGTGGAGAGAGGAGCCGGTGTCTTGAACTGTTTGGGTTGATTACTGGATGGATTGCAGGTGAGCAGCAGAGAACAGGTGGGTTGAATGAACGCAATCAGCAAACAACAGAGTGAGGAGAGGAGAGACACGGACAGACAAGGGAGGGGAAACTGGAGACAAGGGGAAAAAGACAAACAGCAAAAAAACAAGTGACATGGCCGTGGCCATGACACCTGTCTCCTAGAAATAAAGTTTATATTCAGCTCATTTGAAACAGCAAATACATTTTTGATGGAAACATAATGCTGAGTCAATTATGTTTTCTATTAACATAATGAGAAAATGTCAAAGCCAGTGCCAACATATCTGGCAAGTTGCAAAAACATTGATACTGAACATTTCAACAAATTGTTCACTGATGTTGTTCACATATTTTCGCCATAATAAGTAATGTTGCATTACACTATACAGCTTTTTTTTGTCATTTATTAACATTTTACCAAAATCACGATCTTTCCCTAATTCTAACCAAAATGCTTAAGTTAACAACAGACAGCAGTCTGGATGTGAACCTGGCATTCTAGAGTGTCACAGTCCTGGGCTTTGTAAGACCGCCATCCACTCCAGCCACCTCCATAACAATTCCAGGGTGCAGGGTACATAAATGTACAGGGTTCCTGTACATTCTTAAAACGTCTTAAAAGGCACTAAATTTACTAATCTAAAAATAAGGCCTTAATTGGTATCAAACTGTCTTATATTAGTCTTTCAAAAGTCTTAAAAATTCTAAGACATGTCAGTAGGATTTTCTGAATCTTTTTTTTTTTCCTGATGTTGCATTATTAAAAATAATTGGTAACATCTAATTTTCTTCAACATTTTACCCGATGCCTCTCACAATAGTGTCACACGCATCAAACTAGTGGAACCAGCAACACACATATTTTGTTTCCAGCCAGTAGGGTTGTCACGATACTAAAATTTCAAACTCGATATCGATGCCCATGAAAATATTCAATACTCGATACCATTTTCGATACAGCAGCAAGAAATTAAGAGGCATGTCATTTATTAAATAAAGATCAGAACAGTAACATCAGTGATAACAACAAAAAATCCCCCAAAAATAAATAACAACCAGAAACAAGATCTGTCCATACAAATGTATTTATCTACAGCCCTGTTTATTTTCTGTGCTTCTGGTGAATTGGCACCATATTTTCGTTGCTGATCACATAGAGCTGGTAGTTTAGGCTCAGGATGCTCCTGTTTCTACCTCACTGTGTGATCAGAGAACCAGGGGTTACGGGAGAAACCAAACCTTTTTTCAGCTTCAATCTGTAACTTCGCAGTTAATATAACTTTTCAGACACACATAATTGTGTTGTCCTGTTAAACAACATTGTCTGTTAATGTTACAGACGGGCATGACTGATAAAGTTTTCTGCTTAGCTCCCACATTAACATTAGAAGTTATATTTTAGTTTGATGCTGACGACATCAGCTGCTCAGCTGCTAGTGTCACAGCGCGTGTCCGTCGGACCCGTCGCGCGCGTTATTTGGCATTAATAAAGTCTTAAAAAGTCTTCAATGTAACAGGTGGCATTTATGTTATCACTGCAACATAATTATGAATGCAATTTAGTAATATACAAACTTAAGTTGTAGAGTTGTAGATTAATGCCATCACCACCTTAACTCCACCAGCAAAGACACAATTGTAGGTTTCTCCTCAAATCAATACGTTATAAAAAATGAACCGTAACACAGCTTTACATGCATTTAGTAATTCTTACACTCCTCCTCCTTTAGCCCTGAAATGGACATTCTCCTGGGCAATATAAGATCATTCTTGTTATAAACAATGGAGTGACAGTGCACTTAATCCCCCCCCACATTTTGATCACAAGAAAAGTTGCTAAGTAATTAGTAGTTTTGATAGATTGCAGTACAAAATTCTGAATTCAAGGTACAATACAATAAATGTTTCCTAAAATGAGTGTTGACTGTAAATTTGTATAATAGAAGTTGGTCCGCCACTTGAAAGTTTGACAAAGTGTAACACCCTCCTTTTCTGCTCCTTTTGTCTTTTAGTTGGTAACACAGTGTAATGCCAGATTCATGGAATGCTTCAACGCTCAGAAGGAGTGCAACAAAGAGAAAAATCGAAATTCCTCCGTGGTGCCATGTAAGTGTTACACTCATGTAAAAACATATTAAATTTGAAATGAAACTGCCTCCAGCAGTCATAACCACACAGCAGAAAGTAATAACTCCCAGTAAAAGCAGTCGCAATTTGAAACCTCTGGTTTTTGAGTTTACAGCTTCTGCATTATAGGAGAATGTTACACAGAGAATCTTAATTCTGAGTCATATTTCTGTGCTGCTTCACACCTAAATGAAAGGTTCATGCTTTTTGTCATCATGCATGTCAAGTTCTGTCAGTTTTCTGTGTGTTGCTTTCTATGATTTGCTTGTCCTGCCATTTGGAATTTTCATAAAAACCTACATTTTTGCTAAATCCTCTTAGAAATTCTTCTTAGGAATCAGGTCATCTTCAGATATGGCAATCATGACCTCCAGACAGCCATGATAAAACTTCTTTAAAGAGTTTTGTATTTCCTGATTGAATGGTCATGTCACTATATATATGTATAATTTGCTGTAATGTTAAACTTACAAAATGTAACACTGACACACAAAATGAAAGCTTTTTTTGTTTGTTTGTTTGTTTGCCACCAGTTTAAAAAATGCAAATATGAAGAACAGCCCTGTGTTTGCAAATTATATTTAGCTACAAAATACGCCCTGAAAAGCAGGAAATCCCAACAGAAGTACAGAGAGTTGTTGCTATGAAGACGATACACTGTCTTGTCTAGTCACATTGGTGTAAACCACCATTGCAGAATGGCCCATTGCAAGTTGCTGCAAATTTCAACTCATCTCGCTGCACATCTTTGGTCGAACTGGGTTTAACACAGCTGTCAATCACTGCTCCTCAAACAGTCAAACTAGGCAAATGAATGATAAAATATGAATCAAGAGTCTGCAAACATAGTTTAGTGTACTGGTTAGCTGTAAAATGAGAAACATTGCTCTGGCTGGTGGGTGGTGCTTGGTTTTACCTTGACTGCTTTCAACATAGCGGCCTAGTCACAAACATTCTCATTTTACAGCTAAACAGTATACTAAAATATGTTTCTATAAACATCTGAGATGAGAAATAGGCAATGCAGTAACAGAATTTATTTAATGGTTTATATTTAAACAGCACTGCCTAGTTTGACAATTTGATGGCAGCTCATGAGCAGTGATTGACATGATTGACAGCTGCGGTAGAGACTTATTGGTTGTTTTTGCTCATGTGCGGTGGATTCTAGCAATTTTTTCTTTTTGAAAAGGCATGTGCATCCTCCTTGTAGTGCTTTTAATGGTATTTTATATAATCTACCACAGAACCGTTAAAAGCAGAGGCAGTGGAATATGATTTTTTTTACAGATGTGTCCAATGGACTGCTGTGTAGATGTATAATTTATTTTATTTTTTTCAAGTTACCAACTGTAGCTTTAATATGGACTACTCTATGGTTTACTGTCTCTCTGATCTCATTATTATTATTATTCAGCTTCTCTCTGTTATCTGCAGCTGTTACACAATCTGTAGACAGTCACTGGCTGTTCCACAGTTCTGTGAATCACCAGCCAGGCATTACCAAGAACTGTTTACACTCAACCAATAACAGCAAAAGGATGAATGAACGCACACAGAGCAGCCTTTCGGTGTGATTGGTGTGTTCGAATAAACTTGTAAATGCCTGTTCTTTCTCTGTCCCCACCCCTCCCACTCCTCTCCCCACTTTCTCTCTATCTCTTCCTCTGTGCGAGCAGCGGAGCGAGCGAGAGTCGGCCTAGCACCTTTGCCCGGCATCAAAGGCACAGATTACATCAACGCCTCTTACATCATGGTCAGCACTTCCACTTCTTCTATCAAATCATTGATCTCTCCACTCTCTCCTTGATGTTTTGACTCAGAGCAGGTTACACTCAGTCAGCATCACTGGCTGCATGTTTTAATATACACCTCCTGATTGTGTTTGTTGCCGCAAAACGTATTTTAGCCACCTTAAAAAATTCTATCATTGTAAGTGTACACTACATTTGTACATTTGCTCAACTGAATGTTAACCAGTCGAGGCTGTGGTAGACCAGCAATTCTCTGTTCTGCTACGTAAAATTACTGTTATTGTCAGTGGAGTATGGTGGCTTTGATATAACAGCTTCAGTTCCCTATTTAAAAAGCTTCAAGGTAAAGCTGTGAAAAATTTCTGAATGTAATGTATCTACTAACACAGGGGCTCTCTACCAGGAGGCTATTGTTAATAAACACTGTGATTCAGTCTATGACAAAGTATGTTTCTGGACATCAGGTGTGAGGAATGTGGTGAATCAGGGACACTATGACAAAATTAGGGACTGTAGCTTTTACAGAATGCTCCAGCAATTTAGTGTTGCACTTGCATTTCCAAAAGTCAGATTTAGAAGAGAATGGTCAAAATCAAAGCAGCAGAGACCTAGAATAGTCGTGAATACTGTGAGAAGCACTTGGGTATATTGAAATACAGACCTGACACCGCAACTTGTTTCTTGTAACAATGGAGACATCTTCTGCGTAACCCATTTTGTAATACAAGCTTTCCAACAAAACTCTGAGGTGTTGCGCTTGGCCGAGATAACCCTAATGATTTCATTATGACATTTTGTCAAAGTTAAAGATAATCTCCTCCAGAACCTCAAAAGACATTATGCAGCGGGCTGAGAAGGATTCTCCAAGGCTAGAAAACTGACCTTGATTTGTAATTGTGGAATGGCCCTTAAAGGCATAACTAAGAAGTTGAAAGCAATCCTTAAGCCAAAAGCCTGTGAAAAGCAGGTGGTTAAGTTTTCATGTGCTCTTGGCTGGTCTTTCTGTTCAGTGAGGACACTATTCTTCCTCTGGAGCGTGAAATCAAAGCTCAGCTAACAGCAGCTCAGTATTTTCCTTTCACCAGCAGATTTCAGGTTTTTCACAAATTAGATTTAACCATCAAAGCTCTGTTTAGTCCCTTAAATGAAACCGAATCCCAACTGTGCAGGTGGATGTCTGACGATTAGCTGGTGATTTACTCAGCAATGTAAATGGTATGTGTTTACACTGTTTAGAGCAGAACCATAATCTAAATTAATGAAGTGTAACCCTCCCAATGACCTGTTTGTTATGCCTCTGTGCTGGCTATAGCCATGGCTGGAGGCATTATGTTTTCGTGTTGTCCATCCATCTGTCTTTCCCATGCTTCTGAATGTGATATCTCAAGAGCGCCATGAGGGAAACCTCAAATTTGGCACAAATCCATTTGGACTGAAGAATGAACTGGTCAGAATGTGGTGGTCAAAGGTCACAGTGACCTCACAAAACATGTTTTTGGCCATTACTCAAGAATTCATACACTAATCATGACTAAATTTGACAGAAATGTCAAACAGGATGAAATACGGAAGTGGTGACATTTTATATTCAAAAGGTCAAAGGTCAAATTCACTGTGACATCATAATGTTCTACAAAAACACTTTTCAGGCCATTGCTCAACATCATAACTCAGGAACAGAAGGGGAGACATTTGGTCATCTTGAGTGTCCACCTTGAAACTGTGTTGACTGTATAAATCTTCTGTGCTGCAGGGGGAAGATGTGTGTGAAGCATCCGTGTTTTCACATGGTTGTAAACTGTCACTGCAGCTTGATGCGTTCTCTGACGCATACAACTGCAAGGCAGTAATTCTGTTTTTTTGTTTGTTTTTCACAGGGTTACTACCGGAGTAATGAGTTCATCATTACCCAGCATCCTCTGCCCCACACCACAAAAGACTTTTGGAGAATGATCTGGGACCACAATGCACAAATTATTGTTATGCTGCCTGCCAACCATGGACTGGTAGGAAACACACACGTGCGCGCACACGCACACACGCACACACACACACACACACACACACACACACTGGAGGGTTACAGGTGCCTCCTACCACTTTGACAAACACATGCACACCCCTTTATTTTTCTCCTAAACCTGTGTTTAAGGTATCATGAATCACACACACATTTTCATGAGCCAGCATTATACACCATTTTGTGTAATTATGGTCAACAGCAGTCATAGGGTTGTGACAATTACCGCAGTACCATTGTCACGTGACACTCCCGAGGTGATGCGGCCGTACCCGTCATTGTCATAAGTCACTGTAACCTCATAAAACATGTTTTTGGCCATAACTCAAGACTTCATATGCTAAGTATGACAAGATTCCACACAAATATCTAACAAAACAAAATGATGAAGTGATGACATTTTATATCTAAAAGGTCAAAAGTCATTTTCACTGTATCATTATAATGTACTCACCACCATAACTGGCAGCAGCCACCCACTGCAAAGACAGAGTCTGTGTAGCAGGTACAAATCCCCACTCTGGCCGACCTATGTGACACGTCCCATATCAGTCCTTACACATAAGCATCCATGTTCATATGCACACACTATTGGCAGATGTCTGCTTATTGATCCTGTGTCCTGTGGCTTTTGCAGGATCTCCATGGGACAGCAGGACTGTTACATTGTGTTGTAGGGATTTTTAAAGCCTGTGAAGTGGGGAAGAGTTGGCAGAAGTGTACTGCAAATCTGCCTTCCCACAGTGGTTTTATGTGCCACAGCCATTTAAGCATGGGACAATGATGGGTTCGCCGCAATATGAATTCAGAAAATGCATACATAAGCCGATTTACACAAATTGCAAGATCAGATCTGAGGGGATGCAGAAACAACTTCTATTGAGCCCTGTAAGGGGAACTGCACTGATTCCACAAAATATGTGTTCACAGGAGTTCGGGAGAATCACTGCATATGTTAACAAAGTAGTTTAAAGCCACGGGTGGTTCCAGATGGAGCTACTGTATATGAAATCTGGGGCTGTATTTACAAAGGATCCTTTCTTATCACTTGGAGTCCCCCTAATGTTCCTATTCCTCAGAGCAACTCGGAGCAGAGAAGGGACAGAAACTTAAAGGGAAATTTTGGTTTATTTCAACCTGTCTCCTATCATCCTAAATTTGTTTCAAGTGACCAGTGACATAAAAAATAATAGTTAGCACGTTAGCCGTTAGCCTAGATACAGCCGGGGCGCATAGTAGCGTCAGACCTGTTAAAACGGAAGTGAACGGGCATACTTCAAGTGCAAAGTTAGACCACTAAACAAGCTTTATTCCACAAAGACCGCCTCATATCGTTAGGATAAATGTCAGAGAACATATAGAAAACTACATGTAAACGTGTTGTCTTACCTTACCGGTGTGGAGCCATGTTTGTTTACCATTTAGTTCTGCTTTCCAATGCACGGCCAAAATACCACGAGAACAAGCAGTGATCTCATACCATGCCTGAAATCCTGCGAGAACAAGCAGCAGCATTGCTAGGTATGACACATTCTTTGAAAAGGCCTAACCACAGAATTCTCTGCGAAATAAACTGTAAGCCATACTTTAAAAGTTGCATTTCATGAACTCACTTAGTCATTTAGCATTTGGAGAGTATTTCTCCTACCTATTTGTCTTTCCACCATTTTCTCCTCTGCTTAAGAAACCCTTAAGCACCTTAGAAGTCTTCATTGCTACTCATAACAGTTTTTCACCTTAGGAGCTCTTTAAAGGTCTAAGATGCTCTGTGAATAACTTTTATGTTTGCTTGGACCTAGTCTTAAGTGATAAAAATTCTACGAAAACGTCACAATTTTCAGAATTTTCTGAGGGTTTCATCTCCAGGAGCAACTCTTTATTTCAGAAAGCCTTAAAAATACGGCTCCTGGATCTCAGACCATATTGTCAGTGGTCAAGTTGTATATTGCAGATAATATTCTTGGTTTTGCTGCATTAATTTTTAACCTGTTTTTAAACTGTCCAAGCTGAGTCAGACAAGAGGGGTGGAAATAAGATTGACATGATCAGGACCAGACAGGAACCATGGAAGTCCCAGGGCCAGGCTGGAATGAAAAGAAATAAATCAGGGCACCTGTCTTACTCTGCAACAATTTGTTTTATACACGCATAGTCGCATACACAAACATATAACCATGTAAGGCTCAAATAAGTACATAAGTGGTAATAATATAACCTGTGGCGCTGTTTAAAACTGTAGTAAAAAGATGTGCACTTTTACAAGAAGCTTTCATTAGTTTTAGACCAGCACTTCAGGCTGTGCAATGAGGCTTTGCAAATTGCAGTTATATGGTAGGTCAGTTGGTGCACTTTAACTAACTGGAACATTGCCTAATTGGGTCACCTTTAACAAGCCTTAATTGAAAGCTTGGGTCACAGCTAAGCTCCACATTTTCGGCATTCAGGGAATCTTGAAAATGGGATTCACTTGATTGCAACATCAGGGGACAAACATTCTGCAGCATTGGTCAAAGAAACTACCACAGATTCAGTGACTATTTGGTTTTATGCACCAGAGGTGTGCAGCAGCAAGTTTCATAAAACAGGGAGTGCAAGACAGCTGTTTATAATGTTCAAATATGTTATTTTCCTCCTATTGTTGTCATTACTTTATTGTTATTTACTCAATCATAGTGGCAATTTCAGTTCAAATGTTGCATTGAGTGAACCTTTCTCCTCCCACTAGTATATATTTTTAATAATATAATATAATATATTATAATATAATTTGATATAATATAATAATATACTACAGTAATAATGTATCATGTGACACACTGTTACATGAAGGGAATGAAACTGTCTCTGTGCTCTTCTGCAGGCAGAGGATGAGTTTGTGTACTGGCCCAGTCGGGAGGAGGCCATGAACTGCGAGGCATTCACTGTCACCCTCATCAGTCAAGACCGACTCTGTCTGTCCAATGAGGAGCAGATCAGCATCCACGACTTCATCCTGGAAGCTACACAGGTAACTACACAGCTGTTGTATTAATGTGAATGTAATACTGTGTGCACAGGCACAAGTATCACACATAGAACCTTTAAAAACTTTACGTTTGGGTTAGTGGATTGACAACAAAGAGCAAAGCGATTTGAAATAATGATAAGTCTGCAACTCCAGATTTGAGAGCAATCATGCAGATAGAGGTTTATAAATGTCTTGAGTTTTTAGAGTGGTTATGACAGAATGCTGAGTGCAATCGATGTTTTGAGCCTCCAGAGGAATTGGGTCTGCAGATTTGAACAAAAACAGGACTTTGCCTTCTCACTATCTTCAAAGCTGCTAGTGCTCAGATCTTGTATCTCTTGTGTTGAAATTTCACTTGAGAGCAAAACAAACTCCCTCAGATCTTACCTGAATGTAACACCTTGTCAGAAACATGGGGCTATATCCCAGTGTTTTAAATCAGACTTCAATTGAACCAAGCCTAGTTGGCAGACATGAATGATACATGCCTTTTATCATTTTCCAGTGCCCAACATCTGTTCATTCACAAAATTTGAAGATCTTTTAGTGGAGGTAAACTGATGGTGTTTATGTCAAATTGGGAATTTAAAGGTTAATAGAAAAAAGGCAAAGATTATTTATGAAAGCATTGATTTTGAATTGAACAAATACTAATTGCAGCCCTGTCAGAAGCATGGACAATCTCAGTACCATTATTTTAATTAAAGCTCAAGTTACATTGACAAGTTAACTATAGCTGTTCTAAACCAAATGTCCGTCATCTAACCTTTTTCTCTCTCACTCTCTCTTTCTTGCTGTTTTTCTGATTGTCTCGGCCTCTGTCTGTCCACCAGGATGACTATGTTTTAGAGGTTCGTCACTTTCAGTGCCCTAAGTGGCCGAAGCCCGACGCACCCATCAGCAGCACCTTCGAGCTCATCAACGTCATTAAGGAGGAGGCAGCCAGCCGCGATGGACCAACCATCATCCACGATGAGTCAGTTATACATTTCATTTACTCTTATATTCTGTCAGCACATCAGTGGATGGGTACATTTCTGAGTAGGTGCTGAAAGTTATGATGTGTCAAATTAGAAAAGCTAAAGTAAAAATCGAAAATTACAGTTGATACCACTCTACGTCATTGGGTCCATTTGCATCTTAAATTGGATATGATAGGATTAGGGGAACTACAGCACTAGTCTTGTCTTTACGATCAAAGTTGCTATTCGCTATCGCTATTGTCTTTTATTAAATTTAGCACAAGAGCTTCACACCTGCCAGATTTTAATTTCCATTTACCCACAAACCCCTTCATGTAAATTCAGCCTTAAACTCCAGAGACAGCTCAGCAACTTGGGACAAAAAAAAACATAAAAATGAGAATATGTATCTGCAAAATATGAAGTTAAAAGTCTGACCCAGCATTTAAGTGTCAACCTCTGATACATTACATTAAAAGCACTTTGACTGGTACTAAAAAAGTTGACAAAAGATGTTGACTTTAGTCTTTCCTGAAAGTTAAATCACTGCAGGATTTAATTACCTCTCCCATATTATTAAATCTCATATCACATTGATTTTAGAGAACACCGTGGTTGTTATCCCCAATATTAATTAGCTCCATCGTGTCCACTCCCAGGTTAATATATGTCTGTGTCTGTGAACACAGAATGATGTGAACAAAAAACCTAATTGCTCCAACAGGCACACAGAGACACTGGCAGCCCAACTATCCTGCAAGTATAGTGAGCAAAGACACATATTGTTTTACTTCTAAACAACCAGTGACAGTCCCTCCAACCCCGACTTCCCTGCAGGTACCCCAGGAAACTGCCCAATTAAACATAATGAAAGTGTCTTTAGTATTGACACACATTAGTGCTCTTGAACGACACTCTAATCCAGCAGCTCTGCTCATGTTTATTCATTAGAATAATGAAGACTGCTTGTCGCATCCTCAAGAAGAAAAGTGACTAATTGAGCACTTCATGCGGTTGCTATGGCGCAGGCGGCTTGCAGCACCTAAGAGATTGTCAGTTAGAGGCTCGTCCTAATTGTCTGCACGCTCATTATTCAGCCAGGCATGGTTGTTAGCAGCGGTTTCTGCTGCGCTCCTGACAGGGCTGCTAATGGAAGAGGAGACCCTTCACATTGTGAAGGCGACCCGGCGTTCTCCAGGGAGCCTCATGCCGGGCCGAGCTGTCGTCCTCAGGTGGATTCACTTGCTAATAAATCTTTAATCTCAGAGGTAACATTCCTGATCTGTGAGGGTCTTCACTCCCTGGCTTAGCAGCTGTCAAGGACATCTCTAATGCTAAGTTGTAAAGGTCTTCATAGCACCCCAAATCAGGAGTTTTAAGAGTCCACTGAGAGATTTTCCCATTGCCAGTGGATTCTATCTAAAGCAGATTTCAATCACAGGAAACTGAAAGACCATTTCTTTGGTGAGAGACCATTTATAAGAGGTAAAATTCTACAAATGGCAGCTATACAATAAATCTACCCTAGATGACCTTGAAAAGATTAAAGTCTGACATTTTTTCACATCTAAAGACAATTTGATTGTCAGTCACAGATTATAAGATTTTGCAAAGACTGGGGGTCTTCCAGAGTCACGATTTGCAAGACTACAACTTGCTTCCTTTTGAGATTATTTCCCACCCTGCTCCTGGTGGAAACGCCAAACTGCCTTTAACAAATATAACATATTATTAATTCCTTACATGTCCGCGAAAACACATAAATCTAGAAGCACAAGATAAAAGGCGTCATATGTCAACAGTATTGGAAATTTGTCTATGACATTAAAATCGCTCAAAAAGTTGTGTGGTGCAAGAACACCATAACTACCTGCAAAGTTCTAAATAGGGCCATGACCTGGGTAGTGCAGGATAGGTGGTGTGCCAAAGGGTCAATGTTGCATTGAAGACAAACAGACATAAAGCATCTTTTAGCCCACTTTTCTGTGAACATATCCAAGTGAGTTCATTGGCTAGTAACTGAGAGACAGAGACCCACCATGATGACTTAAACCTATGCTAGAAGCTTTATAAGCAGTGTTGGGATGATGATACACATAAAAATGGCATGTACATCAAGCTGCAGTCCAAACATCTGATGACAGGCTGGAGATTGTTTCTGGCATATTGCTGCTCTCAAGTAGAACTCTTGAGTTTGTGTTCCAACACAGGAGCTGAGGCACACCATGAGCACAGTGTCTGTGAAGTTAAACAGTGCAAACAAATCAAAACTGAAATGGGTGAAAATTAAGTGTTTTTTACTTTGCAAAACTGGTGCATGATTGTTTTAATTTTGCACTTCAGTTTCATAATGAGGAGTTATAAATCAGTAGATGACAATGGTAATTATCTTCCACGAGTTTGGTATTTATAGAAATGTGAATCATTTTGGCCATTACAAGCATTTCAAAATGTAGTCTTCTGTTGTTTTAGTACTACAACATTAAGTGTTTTATAGCCCATGGTGAGTGGGAGGCAAAACCATATTTTACAGGCACCACATGCTGTTTTTTGCACTCTTCCATGATGTTTTCCTGTAATGACACCCTCAAGCCAAAATGTCAGCTCTACACAGAAGATAGATTTAATTCGGATAATCTCAGGACCTCTCGTCTTGTGCCATCTTCTTGACAAACATGTTTTCAGCTCCATTAATAGTAATAATAATAACAAAAAATGTTAATGTTGATTAAAGCAGTACTGAACTACCTTATTGACATGATGGTTAAAAGTTGGATTGGAATCCAAGACAGCTCCTAGATTTCTACCTTTATGCTGGACTTCTAGGGGGCATCAGGTTAGTGAACTTCAGAATTCTGAAGTGTTCAGTGACCCAAATAATATTATTTGTATTTTTTCCTCATTGAGTAAGAGGAACTTTAGGTACATCCAGCACTTGATATCCTTTAGACAGTTTTTTTTTATTATTAATTCAGTCTGGTGGGGATTCTGGTTCTATAGACACACAGATGGGAAGAGATTTTATAATTAGGTATTAATCTACCAAGAGGAGGCATGTAATAAATACAGAATAGAAAAGGGCCTAGGACAGAACCTTGAGGAGTTCCATAGTTTATAATGGCAATAGATGATTTGTTACCAAGTTACCAAGAGTGCACTGTTAGTGACATAACTGTTATACCTGTAAAAACAGATCGACAGTATGTTGTCAAACTACAGTAGTAGAGGAGAAACATACTATGAGCTTTGCTGATATTATGGGCTGGATCCACATCTGCACCTACAGACTCATGGACTTTGCGGGTCCATTCCCAGGAAGTCTGGGAGTGCCTAGGGCTGTCCAAATCCACGATTCTTTCAGTTCACAAGGGGCCTAAGATGGACTTGCTGCAGACTTCCAGAGAGTCCGCTTTGGGTGCAGACTTCACTGATTTAATAACCCACAATTTATTGCAACACTGATGGGAAATGGGTTTTTTTCTTAGCCTTTAAAACAATACTTGAATAGAGTATGCCAGAAATAATATTCAAAATCATGATACAGAAATATGTAGAACATTAAGCAGTCTAATGCCAAATATCAAGGCTAGAAAAGTGATTAAAAAACAACTCAAGAAGATCTTCTTATGTAACTAATAGGCCTACCCAATTTATTTGGTCATAGCTCAGTGTTCACTCACAAAACAACCCTATTCATGAGATTTATATCCTGTTATCTGCAGAATATGACAGCTATTACAAAGATTGTAATAGTCACTCGAATGTTTTCCATGGGAACAAGTAAAACAGTCTTGAGGGCTGTCTATCAGCAGGCTGTGGTCTCTGCCCTCGCAGACTTTACGTGACGATGGTGAACTCGTCACAGCATGTATGACTAAAGTTTGCAAGGGCTGAGTCCGCAAGTCTAGAGGGTGGATATTTCAATGCAGTCATTGTGGAAATGCATGCTAACCCCAGACGCTGGCTGTGTGTTTGTGTCCCTCAGATTGGGATCCGTGTCAGCTGGCATGCTGTGTGCCCTCACCACACTGTCTCAGCAGCTGGAGAGCGAAGGTGCCGTCGATGTCTATCAAGTGGCCAAGATGATCAACCTCATGAGGCCAGGAGTCTTCACAGACATTGTGAGTCTGACAGCTGCAACTAAAAATACAGCTGTAAGCCGAGATTCAGGGTTCAAAGGTTTCATGGGTAACAGAAGCAAGTAGTTCTTACCATCCAAATTAAAGCCTTAAAGCAGCCATGAGCCATGAGCAGGTTTCAGTTTTCACAAAGCTTAACAAAGTCACCTCAGCTAGTTTAACTTGGTTTAAATGGGCAGTAAGACCAATCACATATTCATCACAGTATCTCTCTTACATGTATTCTAAGTACGAACTACTGAATTACTTTTTAGTGTCTTGTAACTTATTTGTTAAATCTCAATGTAATTTGTTAAAGGATACTTCAGAGAGCAGTAATTGTCTATTTTTAAAATAGTCAAAATATGTTTATCATTCAATCAAATAAAAATAAACAAAAATATCAATATAATGAAAAACTAATAAGAATAGCTACAGTCAATGATGAAGGATTCCAGAAAAGAACAGTCCTCTCTGGAGCATCCAATCCAGCTCCTCTCTGCTGCATTTAATACCAAAGTCTGTCTAAAGAAAAGTTAGTGCGCTCTGGAAAGGTTTCAGAGGTGCAATTGGTTATGAACCAATATGTTATCGTCCACACCTACATGCATCTATAATTGCACACACTAGTTGAAACTTAGTGTGTTAAGTTCAGTACATACTGCCAGATGTCTTCGAGTCAGGAACTTGAATTATGAGCTACTGTATAAGCAACCCATCGCCAGAAAAGGAATGTTTACGTTACGTATGTTTTGTAACCATGTTACATAGTTTTGTACATTAATATGTAACAGGTAAACTGAAACTTGACCACTGAAGGTGTGGTTTGGGTTAGACCCAAAAACCATTTGGAAATTATTGGAAAAAGATAATGTTTTGGCTTTAAACATCCACGTTCAGTTGCTCATACACAGTTGTGTCTGTAAAAGACATTTGAACTGTGGTCTGCAGCTTGGCAAATGTCTCATCCAACAACACGCCATCCCCTCCAGCTCCCAAAGAAAAAAGTCTGTTTATGTATTACGTCACTTTGGAAATGTTGAAATGATAGGTATAAAATGTACAATTGTGACATATCCCTGGTTTGCAAAAACATGCAATGCTAACATTTCCTTCTGGCGACTGGGCTGGTTATAGATTTCAAGTCAGTGGGACTTAACTGCAACCCTAACGGTACCCAGAAATGCTAGATGTACACTCTATTCCCTAACAATCCCTAGATGTGGGATAATGCTTCTTGTTCAAAAGGAGTGTAAGTATATCATCAGTTCAGTGACCTTGACAGGAATTTGGCAACATCTTACCTACTCACCTACCAAGCTACAGTATGGTACAGGATAAGGCTCGAGGAGGTAAAAGAATGGTTGTCACACAGTATATTGTTCTCACCTTTTCTCCTCTCTGTCTTTCTTGTCTCTGTCACTGACTGGTCCACAGGATCAGTACCAGTACCTATACAAAGCCCTGCTCAGCCTCGTCAGCACCAAGGAGAACGGCTCGGGTCTTCTGGCCAGGGACATTAACGGGACCATGGCGTCCATGTCCGACCAGTCTGACCAAGCAGAGAGCATGGAGTCGCTGGTCTGAGAACGGCCCTTCAAGGGCCCGGAGCTGAGATGAGCTGAGGGTGTCCTGTGGGTCCAAACACCCTGTGAGGTCCCTGAGCCCACCAAGGAGGCACTTAACTTTGTAAAACGTCAAGGAACTATTGTGAACAAGACTTTTTGAGGCCTTTTTGCCAGACTCTTGGTTAAAATGAATAACCTGATTACTTTTTTACACTGATAAAAAGTTTTTGATATTTATTTTTTTCGCCATTTTATGTCTTAATGTTCTCCTACTGAAGGGTTTGCACCTGCGTTTTTAAGTTTCACGACGGCGTCGGTAGGCAACGAGAAACACTTTTCTGTCTTTTCTTGTTTGCACTATGTAATGTCAGTGTTACTGCCTATACTAAAGCTGACTCACTTGGCTTTTCTCCACTCGAGCTCTGACTTTTTTTTTTTGACATTCCATGGCTTTGGCCCTAATTAAATCAACTGCTTCTGTGAAGGACATTGTTCTGCCTGCCACCTACCAGTTGATTTAAGACAGTGGACGGAGGAAGGCACGAACTCTCCGCCTCAGTAACAAAATGCTGTTCGACTTCAGCTCAACGTGACCTCCTCTGCCCTGCTCATCTATAGTACTCATATTACCACTCATTTATCACAAGAATCGAGATCTTGGAAGCTGTTGCCACAGACAAGTAGCGCTTGTTTTCTAAAAGTAGTTTCCTCCTCACCATTTTTGTTTTCTTTGTTTTCTTCACTCTCCCTCTTATTAGCAAGTCACACCCATGTTAGAATACATAAGGTGGTGTAACAACTGCTACTGTGAAATTTTATTATTTCTTTGTATAATTCATATTATGCTTTTTAATATATGGAAATACTGTATGTATACATATATAAATATATCCTTATCATAATAACTTTGTGATTTTTGTACATGTCCTTTGTGGCCTCCTGCCTCAGGCCGGTTGATTTCCACTGCGTCCGATAGTTTACCACCCCTCTACTCATAGCTGATCCACAGCCATCTGGAAGCGGACCTTCTCAGTCTTCTACCTTTCTGTATGCTGCTACATCATTTGAACTCACACACATACACACATACAGACGTCACCAGTAGTGATTTTACATTTGAAATGTTTGACCAACTACAACAGATGATGCAACAATGTCACATTGCCCATCTCTCTGAAAATCATGTTTTGAAAGGATTTATTTTCGGTCATAAATTCATTCTGACAGACAAGCACGGATTAAGAACACAGAGGCCTGTATGTGAAGCCCTCAATAACTCACATGCACCTGTGTGTGTCATTACAGGGTGGAATCAGTATAATGTGCAGGGGAACAGCAGACTCAAAAACAAGCTCTATGCAACAAGTTGATTTTGTTATAGAAATCCAAAACAGGGTTTAAAACAGTCTTTGGGTTCTCAGTGTTAGTCTAGTCCAGATTTGACCAGTCTCACTGCAGTGGGTTTAGATTTATTTTTAATTTTTGCATTTTGCATCTTTTGATTTTATTTGTGTCATCTGGACAGATTATCATATCATATTCTCCTGCTTTAAAAGCTCTTTAGGTTCTCAAGGATCTCATGATATACTGTATAGTACGTCTTAGAAGCCTAAAGCCAGTGCTTTGACTACCAAAACTGTATTTATAATTGATTTTCTGATTAATTACAAGTCGCTACATTTTCCATTGGTCTGTGACGTCTGTGAGGCTGGTTATGAAGAGCTAGAGTTTGTTCAGAAACATGCCTTTTGATTCCTCTCTCTATTCCTGACTTCACTGAAATTTGGATCATCTATCTTCCATCTACACTGCTTGCACCAACTCCCATGTACAGTGTTTACAAAATGGTGGATGATAGTACTCAGGGGTGGCTAAATTTCACAAAACACAGTTGTGTTACAGTTATATGTCTAACGTGACAAAGCATTTCCCGTAGCATGGAGTAGCATTGGTAATGTCATAATGTTAAAAATCAGCAAATGCATCTGTGTCTCATCCCAAGCTAGTAAAAGTAGAAAATAGTCAATATTCAACATTCATATTTAACATAAAGAAAAAAATTACCCATTCAGTTTAATGAAAGAGAACCACATAATGCCATCATTCATGATACATTATTGTAACTGGCTGCTTAAATGTGTTGAAAGTAAAGGTGCTTTCAACATATTTTGCCTTGACTTCCATAACATGACAATAATCAGAAAAGAGATTTCATAAGAAATGTAATCGATAAGCGGATTATTCAGCATCCAGCAGTACCTAATCCAACTCCTCTGTCAAACTTGAAGGATAAGTCTGGCATTTTTCTATATTGTTTATTTGTTGACACATTTTGTGAAAAAAACAAAACAAACAAAAAAAACAACCAAGAAGATGTTCATCTCCATCTCTCAGTACTACAAAACAGTTTCCCTACGCTGTCTGTGGCACACTTATTTCTTATGTTAAATAACCATACTCAGTAATTTCCTAAAACAGCTGGGCGCTGTAATTTTTAGCAAATTGTTCTCACTCCCAATTCGTCAAATACCAATGGTTGGTCAGTGGTTATTGGAGACAGTGATGCCTCAAGGCACCCTACGGCATCTGTATGCATGACTGGGCCACGTCATTATTTGATGCTCTAAACAACAGCCATAGTGTACAGGGTGAGAAAGTCCACATAGGAAGGGACGGAAGGGTCAAACAAACACAAGACTTCTATCCAGAAGACGGCTGTTTGTGTCCCATGTGAAATTGGAAATCAATGACGGGTTATTTTGAGAATGTAGCATTGTGTGTCACATGACCACTTACTTTTATTGCCTAAACATAAGGAAATAAAGCTAAAAACTAAACCTATGCTGGAAGTTTACTTTGAAACAAGACTGTATGCATTTAACAAGTGGAAACTGTACATTTCCTGTCAAAACAAGTATATTTTGAAAGGATTTATGCATGTAACAAGCAAAAATTGACACGCTATTCCTAAATGTCCAAATACCACAATCACCAGACTGTTGGCATTGTACATCTCTGCAAACCACGAATACATTTGCACGTTACTATGTAGCAGATAAGTTAAAATGTTATGTATCCAAAATGCCATGTTTAACGCATGGTTACGTTTAGGCATAAAAATCACTTGGTTATGGTAAGGAAACAATCTTGGTTTGGCCAAAAATAGCCAGTTTGGGGGCACAATCCCAGCAGGAAAGCAGCAATGTCTCTTTTCATGCCTAAATAGCTGCTGAAAAAACAGCGACTGGTTATTACTCATTAAATCACAGCCAGTTGAGTTGCTTGTTGGTCTCTAACAGTGATCTGCAGTGGTCTGCATCTCAACAGATGTCACACCATCCACCATCCCCTCCACCTCCCGATAACAAAGTCATCTATGTCACTATGTCACTTAAGAAATGTCGACATAAAATGCTCAAATGTAACATAATTTGCAGAAACGTTGGCCTACAATGCCAACATTTCTTCTGGCGACTGGGCTGGTCCAAAAGTAATGCTACAGGGGTACCTAGAGTGTTTTAGTATGACGTGCAGGGCTACTAATCAATTCATTGTTGGTTTTGGTTTTGGTCTTTCCTTTGGATTAGTTGACAATAGTACCGACAGCCTTGCCTTTTGAATTCTAACTATCTGGCAGCCATTGCCAACTTACACACTACTCATTGACCATGTGGCCTGACAAACTGTTGCTCTTCTCATTAAACCAGCCATAAATCACAGAAACATATGCTTAAGCAGTCTTACTTACGTTGGTGTTTTTATCATCAGTGTCTTGACAAAAGCATCCACATGTCATTAAAACCCAGGACGCTGACCAGATCTGATTTATCTGCCATAGTACACAGACCTTAGAGGCTAGTTTCTAATATGTCACAACCTGGAGAGCGATCACTTTCTTTAACAATTTGTGTCCAGTGTGAAATATTAAAGTGATTAAAAGCAAAAAAAAAAAAAAAAGACAAAAAAACAACTGCATTTTGGAGAAAACAGAACAGGTGGAGGTCCGTTCCAGATCCGTGCTCGCTGACAGAGGTGTGATCACTCGCTCCAACCTCTCAAGGCCTTGTGTATATAGTTTCTGTTCCTCACTCCCTTTTCTCCAGAGATGTATTTTTTAGTGGTTTTGTGGCCTACAAGCAAAGAGCAGAGTCTGAAATGTTTCCTGCTTCAGCTGCAGTAACCTCCTACACACACACATATTTCCACACTTACACCTTCTTTCTTTCTGACATGAGGATGTTCTACTTTAGCCGCTGATTTTGATGATATTCTGTAATGTTGATGGCGTGAGATGAACACTTGTGGTTTTGCATTTTGAATGAAACTGTGAAAGCGTTTCTTTTTTTTTCCACACAGCACAAAACAGATAGTGTGTGGAATGCGAGGGGGGCAAATGTATTTTGATTTTTAAAAAACTTTTACCAAAGACTTGAATCCTTCCCGTGCAGAAAAAAACATGCTGGGTAAGCTTTTTCTCTCTCTTTTGTCCGATTTCTCTCTCTGACTGGATGCCCAACCCTCCTTTCTCACCCTCACACTATAACTGTATTTGTATCAGTGTCCTTACAAAAGATTGCTTCAAAGTCTCACTTTAGTATCTGTTTGCTTTGACTTCAGCATTAAAGTCCTTACTTGCAGCTATTGTTATACACCATCATTTGGGATAAAGAGATGCATCAAGAGATAAACTGAGCAGACAGAGGAGCATTAAGGATCTCTATTTCTAGCTATATTGCAATGTTATCTTCTTTTAAAATGCGACCATATGAGCTGAACTCTACAAAACATTTTCTGTTTCTGGGACTTTTCTTTCTTTTTTTTTCTCTTTTTTTTTTTACATACACACTTTGCCTAAGTGCCAGGTCACACCAGAACGTGGCGCATTGAAATTCATTTTTGCATCCTTAAAAAAAATGGTGAGCTTCTGCCACTACTAAGCTAAGTTTTAATAGCTAGCCGGTAACTTGCTAATGCTAGTCAGGCCCCTAGGAAGTGCACCAGACTTTGGGCCCAATTTGACATGGTGGCCAAACCTTTTAAGTCCAACTTCCTGGTCCATCACTTGATGCCATTGTGCCCAATAATACTTTTTCCCATTGACTTACATTGGTAAAGCATCAGACACCAACGCAAAAAGGTGTGATACTTGCTTGGCAGCAACAGCATTAACAGCAACAACATTATACAAAGAGCTGGGAAGTCCCTATGGCAAGGGGCGGGGGGTGTAGGTCCAACAAACTCAGGACTTTCACCCAGGAGTCAACTGTTTGCCTCCCGTGTGAATGTTGAGCCAAACCATACTGTATTTTTCTAAACTTAACCATGTGCTTTTGTTTGTTTTGTACAGCAAGTCTCTGGTGCACTTGCTGTACAAAACAATAATTGTAATTTTGAACTCTAAATCTCCATTTCCTCAAAGCTTAGCACTGTCAACGGATGCTTAATGACATGGCTTTGTATGTCAAATGCACTGATCAGGTCAAATGCACTGATGTCTGAAACGCTGCTCTTATATTTCTGGTGTGATCGGGCCCTTAAGATGCTCACTCTATCATCTTTCCTGTCTCCATATTTAAGCTATTCTGATCAGTGATCATTCTGAATGAAAAGTGTTTTGTGTTGCCACAAGCACACACAGAGCTGTACTGTCAATAAGAAATGTACATAATATTTTGTTGCCTCTGTAACCCAGCCCTTCTCTGGAAACAATGTATGTATTGACTGTGTCAGAGGAAATGTCACATTTTTCATATTTCTTTTTTCTCCATGATTTTGTTATCCACAATTAATTCTTTTACAATTTCTTGATGGAACATGTACCACAAAGCTCTCTCAAGGTTTCCAATCGGACACATGTCTGGTCTGTAATCGCAAAAGTGTTCAGTCTGTTTCCTCCATTGGAATTCACTCATTGCGTCGCTGTTTGTGGTGAATCGTGTGGAAGCCAGATGTCTGTGCGTCCAGTTTGTGGTCATCATCACATTCCAGTTTCCAGCTTCACACCCGCCATTAATGTTCAGGCAGTGATTGTGATATTACAATGTTATCCCCTCTTTTGATTCTTTTGCTTTTGGTTTTTGTCCTCCGGAGGCTATGATTCTGTTGCCAGGCGTGAACAATAGAATAGCTCTCTCTCTTGTAAGTCACTGGATAACGTCCTCACCATTGACCCGTTTTGAAAAGGTGGCTGTTCCTTCCTCTTTTGTAACATGAAATAAGACAAGAAGATGGATTTCTTTTTTTGTTTCGTTGAAAGCTATATCAAAGCATTCTATTATAGTGTTATTTAATATGTAAATGGTATTGCTATACATAAAATAAAATATGGGTTTTGATGTAATTTTCTGAAATCATTTTTGTGATAATATTTGTGCTTTGTGTGCTTTAGGTTTTCTTTACAGGGTCTGCTACCGGTGGCATTGTCAGGCCAATGTGTCATTTCATTCATCCTTAAAAATAATATGATATCATTAATTAAAAAAAAGAGTAAGCTTTGGGTGTTTGTGTGATCATGGGCACACACAGGCACTGTTCTTCCCGTTTCAGCTGACTGCTCTCTTGTAGGACAACTGTGTAAGCATTCAGGAAAAATACATCAGTAAAACTTTAAAGGTTTGAAAGAGTGTGAAATACTGCAAAAAGCCTGTGACAGATAAGCCATACAATAGGGTTGCACGGTAATATCAGAACTTCATCAATATCAGCCAATATTGGCTTTGAAATAAAATATCGGCATCGGCCAATATCAGCTTTAAAATGAACTTTCAGAATCGGTAAACATGCTTTTTCTTATTTAGCACAATGAATGAATATTTCTTACATTGAAAAGCATTGTATTTCATGTCTCCATCTGCTGGTGGGCCATCATGATAAGAGTATGCATGCACAATATGATGTTAATTCCACTATAGAAGAGATTTGATGAGAACTGAAATTAGGAAGGTAAATAAGTGGATATATCGATATTGGTATAGGTTATCAACCAAAAAAGTTATTATATATTGGCATATTGGATAAAAAATATCCAATATTGTGCATCCCTACGATATAAAGTTGGATCTTCTGCATTGTGGGGCCCATAAAGCAAGTGCACTAGAGATTTACTGCCACCAAGCATGGCCGAGCAGCTAACTTAATGCTGACTTCCGGTTTGGCTCCTCGCTAACTTGAATGGGGATAAACTGATGTAATCATGCAGCTCTTCAAGTCTTTCAAAAATGTTATCAGAATGAATGGATGAAATAGTTAAAGGACATATTTTTCAGGGGCTGTGACACTCAGAAAATATATCTATTGATGTACAGATGTCTCCTTCCCAAAGTAAGTCTATGGAAAAAAGTCTTTTGAGTTCCCATGGTAGCACTCGCTGGACTCCGTTGTAATTTCACTTTGGCCACTATGTAAAATTGGCTTAATAGCTCAGCACTGTTCCTGGGGGCTTGCAAGGCTTTTTTAAAAAGGCTGGGACACACTCTTTGACCTCATGGAAGCTATGGGGTATGACACAAGCACAATGTAAGGGATAGTGTCCGCTCAGGTGCTCTTTTGGGTGCGCTATTTTAGCCCTCTTGGGTGCATTCGGCCTGACAGAACTTTTGAATATGCTCAAGGGGATGGTGGCCGATATACTGTAGATTGCTTTCATATCGTTTATTTTTGTTTCGTCAATCATTTTCTGATTGACGTATATAATAGACAAAAAGGAAAACGTATTTGCTTTGAATTCATCAAATGCTTTCTATAATAGAGCCTGCAGAGGGCAGCAGGTAGCCACCGATTGCTATGGTTACTGAACGCCTCAACATTATGGATAGCTGTTCAGTTTTCCAAAATAAGAAGAAGAACTTCCGAACAGAAGTTTCATATTAATACATGATATGTTTTCAGGTAATTCAACAGAAAGCTTAATACACAGTAATTAAGCTTTAATTACACTCTAATATAATAATCAGTGTTTTAGAATAATTTACACACGTTTCAGTGGCAGCAGTCAAACGTGTTCAGCAAAAACAATAAAAAAAAGTAGATTATTTTTTTCTCTTAAACAAATCGCGCTTTGATTCTGAAGTACTACTCACTTCCGGTTACATGGCAAATTGTTGTTAGCTTGATGCTACACTCCGGAGGATCAGAGGAAGTGCTGTTGTTGTCAGAAATGTCTGCTTCTCTTACTGAAGAAACGGAATTACTTGAGAAACACGAAGAAATGTGAGTCTGTTATCTTTAATATAAACTAGTATTGACCCGGTTTGATCGATAACATTGTCAGTAGGGTCTGTGGTTCCTCCATGACGAGTGCGACTGTCCTGTCCACCCCGTTAGCTAAGTTAGCTCAGAGACTAGAAGTTCATTTTTAATTTTGCTCCGTGTTTTGTTGCGTTCTATGTTTCGGTGTGAGCTCCGACAGATGTAAACAGATATATTCCCACAAAAAACGTGTCGTGGGTTTATTGAAATCAGACCATGAAAGACATTCATGACCAGCAGGGGCGTAAATATAGACAGTATAGGCAGCGCGGCTGCCCTCCAATAAGGTGATAGGCAGAGAGTGGGCCCTTGGTGAGTGATTCAGACTGCCATCTCAGAAATATGCTCGTGTTCAAAAAAGAACTCTAAAATTGTGCCATCTGCTATATACGCCTTCAAAAAGGCAAACCAATCTCCATCTAGGGTTGCAACGGTATACTGGTTTCAAGATATACCATGATAATAAAGTAGACGGTTATCATACCATACACATGTGCTTATCTATGATATTGGGGGGAAAAATGCAACTGGGCAAAAAATCTCAACTTTGTTTTAGTTATTTTCAAAGGGGAGACTTTTTACACATACTTCCATTAAAATGGTTTCAAGTTTCACATACAGTAATAAAACATATATTTACATTTGTTTGTTCACTTCCTTTAAGGGTCATTCTGACTGATAATAACAATTCTGTAATACCATGATACCGTTAAACTGCGATATTTTCTGAGACCATTATTTTTCCGTGAAAATCTCATACTGTTGCAACCGTGTCGCCATCATGTTGTTTTTTTCTTGATTTTTTTTTTTTTGTACATCAGTCAGCAGTCTATAGGAAAATTATATTTATTCTACCTTAACTATAAAAACTGTATGTTGATTTTTTTTCCAGCGCCAATTATCTACTTGATCATTTGATGAGATGAGACAATTTACAGTAGCTGGTAGCTTTTATGATTTTATTAGTGTAGCTTTTGTTTCCTCTTCGTGATTTTGTATTTTCACTTTGTTTGGGTTTTTGCTTAGTAAAGCAAAACATGCTCCTCGGCAAAAGTTCACCTCTGCTTGGCAAGTGAAATATTAATGAGACTGCAAGAAAGACTTTCAATAGCAATAATTTTGCCACTTATTGTCTTAATCAAAAAAACATTCTGAACTGAGAAGCTGGAATCAGGGAATGGCAGGTTTGCTTGAAAATATAAGTGACTACTCAGTTATTAAAAGTATTACTGATCAGTTGTTATCAAATTGATAAATCAACTGAACTGCTTCAGCTTCACTGCACTAAGGTGTACAGAATTGTATGAAAGTAAGTATAGACTGTTACAGCATAAGGGTCCCGGAGGGGGACACAAACAAAAACTTTTCATCCATTTGGTGCTTCCTCACACTAAAAGGATTTACTGTCTGTGCATCAGATAGCTGAATTTGGAAAAATACTGATTCTCATGTCCCTTTTGGCAATCCCTAGATTTTCTCTCACAACCAATTCTTCAGTTCAGATTTCTTTTTTGGCATAAACGATGAATATAACTTTGTCATTTAATTTGATATTATTGTTTAATGTGCTCATATCATTTTGTCAATTGAATTGAATTAAATTAAAGCACCGTGTTTAATCTTAACACAGTCAGTGTAAACTGAACCTGTGTTCATATTCAGAGTTATCCCTCTGACACAGTTAACTTTCACACTATGACATCAGTTTAGGAAGGAGAGCAGAGCTGCTGGAGCAGATGAAGAGTTGCAGAGAGCAGCTGAAGATGCAAAGGAAGCAGCAGGTGAAAGATTCTGAGGCTGCTCACCACAGGAACGCCACACTGCTGCAGGTAGGAAGGGCTGTACATACTCCAAAGGAGTCATAATATCCACCTGAACAGCTGT
This sequence comes from Epinephelus awoara, assembly GCA_035609425.1. Taxonomy (NCBI): domain Eukaryota; kingdom Metazoa; phylum Chordata; class Actinopteri; order Perciformes; family Serranidae; genus Epinephelus; species Epinephelus awoara. The sequence goes on along the minus strand of CM069296.1, from coordinate 6,906,629 downwards.
TGTCACTTAGTTTGATAAAACTGTCCTGTGTGGGCATGTACAGAGTATGCTTGAATGACACCTTAACTACCCTGTTACCTTTTTAGCAACAAGTTCTGAAATTATTTGTTAATTGATTAATTTAGTCAGTCAATTGAAACTCAAATGAAAATGACAACCTTTCTCTATTTCCACCCTCTAAATGTGAAGATTTGCTGAGTTTTTTCTGTGTTTTGGACAGCTCAGGATATTTAAAGCAGCTCTGTAAGCTAGGATCTGACTTGGGCTGTGGGGAACTTTCACTGAAAAGAAAAAATAATTAATTGACAGTTGAGCTGTCCTCCTGTGATCTGATCACTCAAGACACATTTTAGTGCCAGATGTAAACAGGGCCTTTGTGTAGAAGTTACCGAAAGAGGAGTGAAATGGAGAAAAGGAGAAGAGGTGCGATGAGAGTGGAGCCCATTTGGGAGTGTCATTGAAAACCTCATCCACACAAGTTGGAATGTGAAGTGAATGGTGTAAAGCCATAAGAAGTAAATCTACTTTTGCCGTCTGTAAACATTTGCTGGTTTATTCAGTGTGTTCGTAACCTATAACCCAGTAAAACATTGCTGGGGTCATTTAAAGAGTGATTTGAAACATTTAAATGAATAGTAAGTATCAACTAAATTGTAGGACCAAGAGATTAAAGCATGAAGATTAAAGAGTGTGTAGAGAACTGTGTCTGCTCTCTGTTACTGCAGGATATACGGAAGGTAGAGGATCGTCTCAGAGGAAGACAGCTGCCGAGCCCAAATCTCCTGGCTCTGGAGGTAACAAGTGTGCAATAGTGTGATGTTTCTGACAGTGTCTTGCATCACAAATTCACATTTCAGGTCAATCTTGCCTGCTAATCTGTAAACTGTTGATACAGTAGCCCCTATTGATTTAGATAAGCAATATTGATATGGCAAGGAAAGAGAAGGTTCTAAATGTAACTTACCTTATAGGACTGTACTCTTAAATTGCCCTCCTTTATATTAAGATTGTTCATTTGATTCATTAATTTTGCACTCATGGCAATAATGAATGTGAAAGCTCATGGCAGGGTTTGGAAAATGTTTTCTTTTCAAAATAAAGTTCCACGTATAGATATATTATCCTCTTAAAGAGTAACTAACCATTTTTTTCAGCTGATAATCATTGTTTCTGGTAGTGAAGTAGTGTTACTGACTGATCCTGCTCAAAATCTTGACAGTTCAGTGCAAACTGTTGAAAATCTACATTTTATTTCAAAAATGTGGTGTGGAGTGCCCTCTACAGCTTGAAACCTGGTTACTACATTTGAATTTACATTACATTACATTGGAGGTGAATGACTCTTTTTCGAGGCGAATGACGTCAGTAACCGTCCACGCTAAAGCCTGCCCTCCTCCCTTTACTCCTCCCCTCACTATAAAACCATTCTGTCCGCAGTTATCAAACTGATAGCGAGTAGCTTGGATCAGAGCAGAGAGAGTAGTAGAGCAGAGAGAATAGCTAGTAATTTGTCTAATTGTATTGTTAGCATAGTGTATTTTAGTGTAGGTTTACAGTTAGTAGTGTGTTTATTGTATTTAGGTTAGTTGTTCAAGGAGAGGCGCCGAGGCTCGGGAGTATATTGTGGCTTCTGCCAGGATGTATAGAATGATGACGCGGTTATTCGGCAACCCACCGTTAATTGTTTCACAGTACAGGTTACTGTTGGCCGTAACCACAAACAACGAGACAAGAGCTTAGCCGTAATGTTAGCTCACAAAACGTACTCCTGCTCTCTCCTCCAGCGAGGGACAATCTTCGCTCCGCCCCCTTCCTCAGCCGCTCGCCTGCCCCCCTCCCCCTCCTCCCTCCCTCAGCTCCACCTATCTTTTCTGATTTTTTTTAAATCAAGCTGTGGGCCAAGTAATGCCCAGAGGAGGGGGTTTAGTTCCCCTTTAAGAGATATATTTTACAGACCAGTGCTGCTTTTGCCTGTTTTAAAGCCGACATGTAACTGATCTTGAAGTAGTAGGAAGTAGGGGTGTACCGATACATTGATCTGGATCGATATATAGATTCAGTGATCAACAATCCAATATCATCAATGCAAAGTGAAAACATCAATCCATATCGTCTTCTTTAGGATATGCTTTTATTTTGAAAGTCTGTGTCACTGTCAAAGGTGGACGGCAAGCAGCCAAGAGAAAGATGATGAGGATAATGTTATTTACTTGGAATAAATCAGCAGAGTGGAAATATTATAATTTCTGAGAAAGTACGGCTCAACAGACACACATGCCCTACGTGAATAATGCCGTTATAAGATAAAACATGACGTAATGTTAGCTGCCTGGATGGCATCTAATTCTGCTAACTCCTCTACAGCAACATTAGCTGCTCTGTTTTAATGATGTTGGGCTGAAAAAAGATTCATGCAGGGTGAAAGTCAACTTTGATGTTCTGTCGGAAGACGCACTGACTTTAACCAAAGGTGAGCAAGAAAAATAATAAGGTTACATGTAATTCATTAAGGTATGAGTAGAGGGGGAAAAGTCCACTAGCCGTTTAATTTATGCAGTGTGAACATGCATTAGCTAATAATAAATGACTGGCAAAAAACAACAGTTTTGACTTTTAAACTTGACGGTTATTAGTTAGTTTAATTTTACACTTCTGTCAAATGATCTAGTTGTTATTGTATGTTATATGGCTGTTGGTAGAAGTTGAAAATATTTCTTTCAGAAAGAGCTCTCTGACAGAAAGCCCTGAAAGTTAACTTATGCCATGTGCTGTTGTATGTGTGTTAGTGGAGTCAGTTTAAAGTAAAATTTGTTGTACTTATTATTTACGTATTGTTTTTATCTTTATCTTTTATTGCCATTACTTTTCTATAGGACAGTCCAATAGAAAACAGTGCAGTCACACTAATAAAGTCGCTGACACTCAGTCACATCACATCCAGTTAGGACACAGTGTATGTAGATTCTCAATTTTATTTTGTCAAGTTATGTTATCATTCTGTGATGATACAGTTGAGAACTGAAAAATGCAGTTGCAGCTTGTCATGCACACTGATAGAAAATAAAATACAGAACACAAACTGGAGAGGTACGCTCAGGGGAGTGTAGATCTCTGCCAGGTGTGTCTTGGGGCATGTTGGTGGGGAACAGGGAGTGTAGGGCAGTAGTGGAACAAAGCGGAGAAAACAAGACCAAACTTGATTGACCAAACTCTGATTGAGTCAGGTGTGGTGATGCAGAGTTGTGGGCCCTAATGCTAAGGTTTATGTTGTTTCTCTGTTCTAGACAAGATATTGGGCGTCTGTGGAAGAGTCTGTCCCAGCCTGGGAGCACTTCCTCCTGGGTAAAGGCCCACCCCCTACTCGTGATCCAGGACAGCCACCCAGGAGAGCCAAACAGAAACCCAGCACAGCTAAGGACCAGGGCCTGCCTCCTCGCCCAAAAGCCCGGACTGCTCGATAGGTGGGCGGTGATGCTGACAGTGCCACTGTGGCTTGAAAGACAGCTTTGATGGTCACATGATGCAGATGATCAAAGGCCTGTTGATTCTCTAATTTAGACCCTTCTCCATGACCAGGGTTGGAGACTTTCGGTGAACAAGCGTTTCCAACTGGAAACGAAATTGTTTCAGGGAAACAGACATTTAATGTTCTTGAACTGGCTCATCGAAGAGAGAGGGAGGGAGGAGGGGAAAAAAGGAAGACAGAGAAAGGGACCGTTAAGTAAAAGGTGTAAGTGCTGGGGGGAACCGGAGAGATGTAAAGTGCATATGGACTGACTGAGAGGTGAAATTTAACTATTTATAATTAACATATTATTTGTATTATTATTTGATGTAATTCAGCGTAATGCTGTGGGTTATCAGTAAAGTGTATGAACTGCACTCCAGGCTGCAAGTCCAGACTGTCTCATATGAATGGATCAAATTTGTCCCCTGAATGAGAGGGGTATCAGAAAACATGCCCATGCAGTGAGTCCACTAAATCCACTTTTATCTAATATTTTTACAGCCAGTACCTGCTGATGGTTTCGGGCAGGCTACTTAAGAAATGTAGTTAGCTAAGCAACCAGCTACTCTACATCAGAATACATAGTGTGTCTCAGATTGCGTACTTAAGTACTAAACACTTAATATTTTGGGTACACAAGTCTGCTACATGTGTTCACGCTGCACTCACTACTCACTACTTACAAAGTTACTTTTTTTGACTTTAAGTCAAATCAGTGTTAAAGAAATGTTCAGTTGAACTATTTAATAAAATAACAGACTTAAATGAAAGCTGTCTTCTTTTTGTGTTTTTTTTTTTTTTGGAAGACTTTGTGTCATTTGACCATGTCCTCCAAAAACATGACATCATCAGTCGGCCTGTTGCTCTCTCTGTCTTTCTCTTTCCTCTTCCTATTTAATGCATGTCTCTGTCTTGGCCTGCCTCAGTAGGCTATCTCGCCATGTCAATAATTCAAAAACAGAATTCCACAATATATTTTTCACTCAATAAAACCATAATAAATAAAATACAGTTATATAAACAATAAAAATAACAGACCTAAACTTTTTTTTGTCCACTAAATATATACAGACTATGGGTAAGACAAGTGAGCAGCGCATTAATAAGTGCAGTGCAGCCAATTAGAGACAGAGTCGGGCGGTTCTTGCCAAGAAAAGCCAATAGCGAGCAGAAAAAACTGAAGGATTTAGCATATGATGTGGAAGTGCTTCCCTCATCAACATCCCTCATTGTGGCGCTGGCATCAGTCACATTACTTATCCTCATTTTTATTATCCTTACTTTTATCCAGACCTCTGCAGAAAAAAAGTCTGCTGCACTTCAGTGCTTTTCCTGGGAAAGAGCTTGTAACTTTTGTAGGCATGATCTCCTCGGTCAATTAATCAGCTTTGCTACTAAAACATTACTTGACTCAGGAAGTAGTGACATTACCACCACGCTACTGGGAAATGCAGTTAAATTAGTAATGTCGCTACTTGTAGTGACACTACTGCACACACTGCTGATGGCTGATCTACATTTCACTGCTCACAGAGGAACGATGACCCACATGCTTGCAACTATTAAGAGTTTATATTGCCAATAGAGTTTTAAAACAGAACATGTTGCTGCTTGTAATGATCATAGCACTAGGGGATCTGTTTATTTCTAACAGGGTGATGACCCCAGATTGATAATATAAAATATTGTAATATCTCTGGCCTCAGCTGGGATGAGAGTGGGTACGTTTGCTCAAAGATGCCCCGTGCTTTGTTCGGAATCAGAACATAGTATGATTTTTGAGAAGAATGAACATTCAAGAGTCTGTCCATTCTTGATTAAAAGCTCTGTTTTTACTGTCTACTTTTCTCTCTTGCAAGTCTTGCAACTGGCAACTACTGTACTATACAGAGGGAGAAAGTCCCTGTAGAATAGGTGGTGTCACCCCAGTTGAATCGCTTGTCAGAATGCACAGATTTGATTGGCTGAGTAGCATCGCATGAGATGACTCTGAGGGATGGTGCCCCCTCGCCCCTCCTCAAACTACTACTGATTGTAGTTTTGCACTCACATGCACCTGTTCTCATTTATTTCAGTTATTGTTCTTTATTCCAAAATGATCATCATAGCTAATTCTTTGCATTTATTTATGTAAGTCATTTTATCCCTGTTCATATTTTGTTTGTATTGAGACTAAAATAATGATTCTGTGACGCTGATGTTGTGGGACATCCATCCACTGTGTCCATCCTGACAGTAGAAGATGAATGTGCTGTTGCTTTACCGAAAAGATCTGTCAGTGTTTGTAGTGTTGTTTCAGAACCACTAGAGGGAGCCAGTGTCAAAGGAAAAAAAAAAGCTTTCTATGAGTAAAGATAAACCCTTGCTGAGGAAATTAACTCAGCTTGTTTGCAACAATGCATGATTTAAACTCATATTTACAGTCTGTTTCTAGTATTTTGCTATGACATAGCTATCTGATTAAAGGCTTTTCAAGGTTTTGACAAGAGTGCCTTGGAAAATTTGATGCAACTTTGGTGTGTAATTTTTCAGTCCTCTAATTTGATATGATACCAGTGTCATCACTGTAGCTTTGAAACTGAGCCCAATGCAGCAGGTTTTATTCACTGATATTAGTCTGCCTCACTTCTCACCTTCAGCTCCGCCTGTCATACCTGCTGCTTCCTCACATTTTTTTGCCAGACATTTGTCCATTGCCTCTCTGCACCTTTCATTGTCTTGTTCTCTTTGTACCTTTGCTTCTCTGTTTTTAAGAGCTCCTGATTTTTAGTGAGGCATTCTGACTGTGCTCGTCAGGCTGCAGTCCATATGTGCAGGGGGTGGGACTTTAAGTCTATTCTCAAGACTGTTGTAAATGTGTTATGTTGTTAAGATACATTTAGAACTGGAGACATTAAACAGTGATGCACTGACAAAGGTCTGCTGATTTTGTTGAAATGAACTTTTTTTCTTTTCTTTTTTTTAATCTGTGAAATATTATTAATACTCAAAATAAATTGGGTTTTGAAACAAATACAATGTTGATATCAAGATCACGCTCAGGTATTGCAATGGTAGATTCTTCAGGATCTGTGGCCCTCCAGCTTTATGAGCTGCCTTCTAAAGTGTTTTTGGAGGCCTTGGCTCTGTCAGCTATTTGTAAAATGATCCTACGCAGTATGACTGCTTCCATGGGAGTCAAATGACAACACATCCCACATTATATGCAGCTGATAGAACTCAAGTTGTGTGTGGATGTACAGAAAAGAGACACGGGCCGCAGCGACAGGAGTAATGAGAGGAACGTCCCACCCATTTGTCACCATATGCAAAAAGAGCCAGGGCACCTGCTTCTTAGTGCCAGGGTGGATGAAGACCCCCACCCCCCACCCCTTCACTTTTACCCCCTCTCTCTACAACCCCCCCCCCCCTTCTCTTTCTCTCTCTTTAACCCCTAATTGTCCGTGATCAGACCTGCGCTGGGCTGACGCGGAGTGGCGGCTTGACAAACGCAATCATCCGGACAGCCGGGGTTGAAGTGGCTGGTGGTTGGCAGCTGCCCTGGCTCCTCAGCTGGGGCCCCAGTGCTGCAGGCCCTCAGGGGTCAACTAGCCACCAGCCACTGCTGACTGACTGGACCAGTCTGGACTGGTAGGGGCTGGGTGGTGGGGTGCTGGTTTAGTGAAGAGGGGGCAAGTGCTATGAGGTCAAGGCCAGGATCAAGGAACGTAGGGGGTGGGGGAGGTATCAGGGCCGTGTGTCCAATCACGGGTGACAGGCTTGGTCGGTGGGAGTGTGGGGGTAGGGGGGGTGATGAAGATGCAATGTAGCAAATTATCTAAAAGGGTTTTGAAGAGCACGATCTGGAGCCCTTCCAAATGACTAGCCCCGCATTATGTATTCTAATGGCCGAGGCCTCGGGGTGCTGGAGCCCAGTCGACGCTGTTGTCAGTGACCAGACCTTGTTTCATCCTGCCAGCCACCGACGCCGACAATGACCCCTCAGACAACAGTCCGGCTCTCCTCCAGCCCTCCTCCGTCTCTGGTGGCGTGGCATAAACTGGAGCCATATGATTATGCAATGTGGTTCGGCTATTGAGAGCCCACTGAGAGCCCTGACAGATAATTGGCTGAGCCCAAAGCCGTGCAAATGGTTAAGTGTCGACTCCAGTTGATTGGATAATGGGTAATTGCACGCTGCATTTCATTCAGTGATATGCTGCGGGTGTAGCAGGGGCAAGTGAAGGGGAGGGAAAGAATGGAGGAGGGAAAATATTTTGGCATGCTGCGTTTTTGCAGCCTGTTATTTCACACTTTGTGAGTCTGTTGCATTTGTTTGGATCTCGAGCTCGGAGAGATCACAGATTTGTATCAACTACTGATGCAATTTAAATTGCAAATGATTGTTGAATTTTATTGTTGAAGAGTTACACATTTTTATTTTCTCTCTCAGTTTCCGAATTCAGATGCCACTGATCAGAGCGGCTGCTGAATGTTACGCCTGGTGGCGCTGTTTGAGGCTTTCCTCTGACCCTGTGCAACTCATAAGTCCAGAGTCTGTCCCTTGATCATGGGATGTCACCTCTACTTAAGAGCCCGGGCTGCCAGCTCTTTGTCTTTTCCGTCACAGAGGCCTTGACTGTTGTCATGTTGCTGTACATTAAATAGAAGGCTTCATGTTGTACACTAAGAGGAAGCAACACTGGCCTTAAGGTAGCTTGGCTTGGCTCCCTGTGGACTGCACAGGCATGAGTGTAACATTGCCCTCTCTAACAGCTCCTCACTTCACTCGTGTCAATGTAATCTCATACCTCTTGGCTCTCCTGTAGCCCCTTCCAACAGAAAAGGCTTTTTTCTTCTTCAAATTTTGTGCACTGAAACAGAGGCAGCTTTCTGGAGCTAATGTGAGAATCCTTCCCCGGCTGGTCTTGAATATACTTGAGCCGCGTTATTGCTCGTAGAGCAGCCCAGGGGAGGAGGGGACTGTGCTTGCTGAATTCCACTTCAGTCACTGTATCGATTGTGCTTCCACGGATGTCGCCTGGTGAAGTCCGAATGTGCGGTGCTATTCATATCGACTGATGGATTAAGTGGGCAGCTGAAAGGACACGTATGAATTTTGTGTTTGTGTACTTGCGCCTTTTGTTGATATTGATTCTGCCTTGGCATGGATCCACGCATGGCACCAGCGTGTTGTGTTTGATTCTTAATGAAGGCCTTTATCACGCTCTAATCAGTTTACTATCTCACACACCAGTCAAAGCAAACACTTAAATTGGTTTACTTAAGAAAAAGCACATGGGTAATCTCACTCCGTCTGATGGGTTTCACTGTAAAAACAAGAAAAAAAGGAAAAGAAATATAAGGCAGAGAGGAACATCTTATCACACTTGTGCCTGGTTGGCCTCATACATCACCCTGACTTCGGTCCCACAATAAATTAAAGAAGATACAATGGACACAAGCATATTATCTCCTTCCTTCTTTCTCTGTGTGTGTGTGTGTGTGTGTGTGTGTGTGTGTGTGTGTGTGTGTGTGTGTGTGTGTGTGTGTGTGTGTGTGTGTGACTGTATACATCTGTGTGTGTATTGTGGGTCTCACAGAACTTAACTGAAATGGGCACAGATTCTTAACATCGCATTACAAGTTACAAGTTACGAAAAACACAGATTACAGAAAGCACTGAAACAATGCTAATACACAGTCACTGAGGATCTTTTGTAGTGGTGGACACACACAAGAGCAAAAAAACTCAGCGTAGGGTGGGTGGGTCAAACAAAAATGGACCTTCAACCAGGTTGAATGCTGTTGTTGCATCACCTACTCATCCCAACTTGTCAAATACCGCTTTGTCGGTGAACCTAAATGGCAAAATTTGATGCACCATGTACCCTTCTGCATCTGTTCTTTACTTTCTAGGATGGTGTATCAGTTTAAGCTTGTTACATGCATTGCGTCTTTTTCAAAATACAATTACAACACCTTGTTTTTACATTTATTACCTTAACTTTAGGTAACAAAACAACATGGTTAGTTCTGGGGGGAAAAAAAACCCCATCATGGCTGCATTATAGAAGGGGGTACTACCATGTTCAGTGTGTATACACCTGCAACATCCCATTTTGCTTTTATGTCCTACAGCTGCTAGAAAGCAGCAGGAACAACATTTGTTTATTGTACCTCATATCATAGGCTCACAAATATTTATGTATCTTATGGTTATCAGACCTTGATCCTCTGCCTGACCCTCACTGTGTCCAAGGCTATTCATTTATTTCAAATGGACTGGGGCTATTTATCTGTTCTACATCATCACGCTGTTATTGATATAAGCAGTGGATTTTAATACTGCTGTGAAACATCATGACCCTCATCCATTTTAAATGAACAACAGTTCTACTGAGCTCATTTTGGTGAAAGAGCAAAAGACATAAATCGCATGATGCTACATTTTGTATGTGACTTATTTACGTGCTACAAGTCACGTGACATACATCACTACCGTTGCATGCCACATAAACTAGCACACTACGTTGATAGTGAAATAACTCCATTAGCTTTTGGCTTCACATGGGAGACGCCCACCCTGTAGGGACTTTCTTGCTTTTTATAGTACAGTAGTTGCCAGTGATGTTGCAATCTGCGTTTCAGCATGCCACAAAGGGTGTTTTTTTGGTATCTTGTTGGGAATGAGAATGGGCTGTCTGTTCGTGTCCCACGTGAAACCAAAAGTCAACGTAGTAATGTGACACAAAGCACTTCATGTGGGTACTATACTTAACTACGCAAAGTACTTTATGTAGGTAATTTACGTAACTATGTGTCGTATGTCATTTTTTTGTCACTTCCATCCTGTATGTAGTTGTTTAAATCAACACAACAACCTTTTCCTAATCAATTTTTTTGTTTTCTAAACCTAACCAAGTGTTTTTCTTTCCCTGAACCTAACCAGACTGTGACATTTTCACAACAAAATTGTGACCATTCATAACAGACTTTGCAATGGCATTATTGTCATATTGCCAGGACGTAATTCTAACATATCTCATTCCCATCATCATGTAATGCATTGTTAAGAAGTCGTGTCCATTTCATGCATTCCTGTGAGACTGTGTTGACACTGTGTATGTGTCCACACATGATTAGTGTGACTCTCTCTTATTTCTTATATCAGGAGTTGAAATTAATGAGTGCAGCCAACCTTTATGTGACATAGATTTACAGTGGGTTGTCTGCTAAGTCAGCTTATATTAGTCGGGCTCTTGTTGGCTTAACCTGGCTAAACTAAACCTAACATCAGTGATCCTGGATAATCTGTCCCACAAAGATGGTTAATCCCTGACAAGACAAACAAGAGTATGTGTTCATTAAAAAGATGGTGTTTGTAACAAACTACCAATTACATATAAAATGTATCAATCCAGATAGAGGTAATTTATTAAAAGATAAAGGAACTGTTGAGCCCTGCACAAGCAAAACATAAAAATGAGATATGCAAAATGGATGTACAGCAGTCAAATCTATTCTTAAATTAAACCACAAGCCCACTGGTTTATTTATCTTAAGTCTTTCAAATTAGTTTAATGAATTCAGTCACTTTCCTCAGGTTGTCTTAGTATTCAGCACTATTTAGATTCTAAGCAAACGCATGAAAACATGTTCTTGCTTTTATTTTGTATGTATTTATTTACAGTGAATGCTCATCCTGTAGTGTTCTCGGCTTGTCTAACATCATGTAGAGTTTCATTTAGTCTGAGGGGGTATTTTAATTGTGTGAACTGGCAGAGTGGTTCATCATTAACACGGTGGCCTAAAGTGAAGGAGAAGAGGCCGTTTCCCAGCAGGGCCAGGTCAGGTCAAAAGGATTAGCTGTGGCACCGGACATCCCCAAATCAACTGATCCTCCCTAACAATGACACACAGCTTTAATGCCACTAGAAAAGAGCTGAGTGCAGCCGGAGCGTGATGGTGAAAATGGCTTGCTGGTTTGCAGCAGCAGATGATCAAATTAATTTGCTTATAATTAGCTGGACAAAGAGACGCATATTTGAATAGACTAGTGTGTGTGTTGATTTGTCTTGTCTGTGACTACATGGGCATAATTTTAGAGGCTTTTTTGTTTGTTTGTTTTTAAACAACAGTTGTTGTTTTTTACCAATAAATGGGACAATTTTAGTTTTTGATTTTGCTCTGTGCACACCCAACTGAATCTGTTCATCACCCCATACACCCAATATCACCTCCCTGTATGATGGTATATCTAATACACTCACATTGTGTTCTAGGCCATGCCAGCCTGGACTGGGGAAAATTATGAATCATTTGCTGACTTAAATTACTTTGTTTGTTCAGTTCATAGAGTTGTAAGCACCATATAATTAGTTTCCTTTTTTGGCTTGCTGCCTGGCACAAACAGGAACATCAAAACAGCCAACAAGTGTAACAAATCAAAACAAATTAAAATGGGCCAATAGAGGCAATAATAAAAATCAGACAGTAACACAGGGCTGGTAGCTATGAAATGTGCAAATTTATTGCTTTGGAGCAAATTAAGAGATTTGTTTTACACATGCTCTTAGCCATAAAGGCCCTCTCTGTGCTCATCTGCAAAGACTTTGTTCATATATCTTGTAGATTTCCTTCAACCTGTGGGGTCCCTCGATATGCAGAGTCCTGCAAAACTTCTAAGTTTGGCCATGTTGACCAAAGTTTTTCTCCCATGTGGGAGATACATTGTAGGAGATAACACCTCCGCCTGGGAGAATTTTATCATAAATGTCAACTTTCACTGTCAGTTTTCAAAGTGTTTATGAAAGATTCCTCTTTTGCCAGCTGCCAGTTATTTATGATTTATAATTATTATCAATAAAATGTTTAAAAAAGTGGGGAAAAAATGATGACAAAAAAATCTCTCTTTTAGCATGCAGTGTTGGCCTTAATCCATGCATCAGTGCATCATGGTCCAAGTACTGTTTTAGAGGATCATACCCTGTGACAAGAGTAAATGTGACAGGAAAGCAGTGAATGTTGGGATGTTTTTTGGTCATGAAACGGGTCAAACATAATTCAAAATAAAAACATAATCTTTTATTGTCAGCATTCTTGCTTGAATTTATTTTTTTTTAAAATGGCAAAACCTGGTGGGGTCAGTCCTGCTGCATCACCCTCCTCCTCTCCCTCCTTCTCCTCCACCTAAGACAGTTGGAGGTTCTCCCTCAGCTCCTCACCCTGGAGCTACAGACCAGCCAGACGAAGGGATGGATGGAGGTCAGAGAGTGGAGTTTGACAGCAGATCAGTGATGAGAGCTCCCTCCCTGCTCAGTTCCCAGCAGCCCAACCTCTTCCCCTCACAGCCACAAGCACTCCTGGCCCGCCGTGCCCTTGACATGCCAAGGCAGGCGGGCAGGCACATCCCAGGGACAAGCTGCTCGCTGCTGTCTTTAAGACATTCTGATGAGGTTTTGGTGGAGAAAGGCTCGGGGTTGACTCTGTAAAAGAATCTAAATGAGGTGCGAGTGAATGCCGCGGCTGTTCCATTTTAATCTGTGTGTTCGGCTGCTTCTTGAGTGGCTCATTTCCATGCATCACACCCTGGATTCCTCAGAGCTCAGCCCCAACACATTCAGGCCTTTCTGGTTATGTTTTTAAGCCAAATCAGGGTCAATGACAGCATTTTCTACAGTAAAGATCATGTCAAATGTGCTTATCAGAAATGTAACAAAAATGTGTTTTTAAACACGACATCTCAACATGTCCAAATTCCATTGTGGGCCGTTCCATCCTCCATCCTTTCAACTGCCTCTCATTTAAAGCAGGAATAGAGCCAAAGAGTGAAGAGAAGCCACTGCTCATTAACCCCTCAGCACTTTACAATGAATCCTGGAGGCTCATTGTGCCAAAGGGCCAGTGCTTCCCTAACGAGGGCTGGGTGGGGGGGTGGGGGGTTTCTTTAGCATCAGGGCCCATTCTAAGTCTTTTAGGTGCCTAAACAGAATTGTATCTCAATATTAAGTTTGCAATCTGCTGCTTGGAGTTATGTGTTTGGATCTGTGTGAACTTAAAGTGAACTTTGAGTCATTTTAAGGTTCGTCCTCACCATGTTTCTTTTCCTAAACCTAAGCACTGTTACTTTTATTGCCTAAACCCAACCTCTGCAACTTTTCCACTGGATATCATACAAACTATTCTATGAGAATACACTGAATATTTCCAGGCAGATAAATCAGAGACATTATGCATTACTATTACTAACGTACATGGATACTAACACCCACAAATATCTGGCTTTTGTCTTTGATGGGGAAGGTTACAAATACATTTGCAGGGCAAATGACACTGCAGTAGTTCAGGGTATCAAATGGCTCCAGCTCTCATCAGCTCCCATTGGCAGTAATGGAAACATGGTTGGATGCACTAATTTTCACCCCTTTTGCAGTGTGATGGAATGATGCGCTGCCACAATTTCCATCCATCTTAATCCAAGCAGGTCAAAAGTCATTTCATATAAGTTGGCATCAGGTATGAAATGGAGACTGAATAACCACAAAAACATTTCAACATATTCTCATGGAACAGTTTGAATGATGATTCATAACGAATAACGTTACGTGATTAAAGTAAAGTTACTGTGGTTAGGTTTAGGAAAAGAAACATGGTGAGGACGTACCTTAAAATGACTCAAGGTTCACTTAAAGTTCAACCTATGGACAATTTAAAGTCAATATTTAAGCTGCTTGTCTTTGGATGGTGGGAGGAAGCTGGAGTACCTGAACGTGGAGAACATGCAAACTCCGCACAGCAGGGTTCCTGGGGTGGGGCAACACTAGTATAAGGCGACAATGCTAACCACTGCAGCACCGTGCCGCCCTTCTCATACAACAGTTCAAACGATATCCTTTGACTTGCGGCCCATGAATGACGTTAAGTCCTTAATGTAAAGTTACGTAATTAAAGTTACTTAAGATTACATAAGCTTAGGCAAGTTAGGTATCGGCAAGTAAAGTTACTGTGGTTAGGTACAGGAAAAGAAACATGGTGGAGATGTACCTTAAGATTACTCAAAGTTCAATCAAAGTTTACACAGTTCCAAATACTGGTCTCATGGGAAAAGGCCCAGTGGAAAGTCCTGTGTTTTGTGACCTATGTACCATCCCAACCTGCCTCAAAATAGGACCACTTCCTTCTTTATTCCCGTCAGCGCAGTGGTCACGATTGCTGCCTCCCAAAAAATATGGGTTGCAGATGAATTACTGGATCATCATTACATGGGATGTGTGCAGATTTTGGTGCATTACTTTTCGTAGGAAAACATACAAACAGTGCATGGGAACAGTCTGACGCCTTTTTTATTCATTTTTATTTTATGCAACTGTATAGCCGCTTTCCCACAGGACAAAAACTGATCAAGACCAACTAACATCCAGCTTTGGGGAAGTTTACAATCAGCATTCACTCCAGGAACAAATGGGTCTGCAATAATCATGGGTATGTTCCAGTTGCGTCTTCCGTTCATCTGCATCTGAGCAGTTCTCGAAAATTGTTCCCAATAAATCAGCTTGGAATTTGAAAGGTATAAAGAATATAAAAAGGAAGTAACACTGTGACATTTTTACTGGCCTCCATGAACTGCTATTTTCCAGTGCGTCGGTGATGTCAAACATAACACAGCAGCAAAAAACAACAAAATTTAAAAAAAAAACAGAAAGGCATACTCGTGTTTTGCCTATTTTAGCGGATTATCTCATGTTTAAAAAAAGCTGCATATAAGCAATAATTTTAGTGGAAAGGGGTTAACGCTGCACAGACATGATATGCTCCTCTGCGCCTTTTGTGTCCTTTAACAGCTCGATGTTGGTGTGCTGATTCTAGATTCAGGAGCTCAGCGGAAAGCTTTTCCCATTTTTAGTTTATTTTATTCCCTATACTTTATTGCATGTTTTCAGCATGTATTATTTTGGTGCCAGTACAGTTGAGTTTTATTGATTGGTTAATAGTTCTCCAATAAGGTTGCATTCATCATCTTGTGATTTGTTTGTTTTAGATTCAGATTGACCTGTAGGCTATCAATTAAATTAGGCCTACTCATTTTCAATATAATAACATATAAGCCTGCTGTTACATATTCTACAGTGCTATCAGAATGGCACATGGCAGAGCTGGTTATCAGATGTTGTGGGAACTTTGTCTGCTGGCTGTGGTGACACAACTGTCACCCCTCCATCCTCTTGTAAAGGAAAAAAAAGCTGCTAGTGCGGGGACACTTTAATTGGAATTTCATGTGGGCTAAACTGAGGGGAAACTGATGTAAGTTAACATTTGGTAGACTTAATTGGTCCCTTTCTCTCCCTCCTCCTCGATCGGGCACTTACGGCCGCTGCTGAAGCTTCCCGCTAATCTCCCATTTACAATCAATTCAATCGTCCAGACAAAAAGTCCGCCTCTCTCCTTTCTTCTCTTCCTGTCTCAAACGAGCTCCTTTGTGGCCCGTAAATTGCCTGAATCCCCGGTGATCCCCCCGGTGGCGGAGAGAGCAAAATAAAGATGTCCTCATGTTGTTGACAGCCGATTAGCGCGCGCTCCCGGCCGCTCTCGCGCTAACCTCCCCCTCCCGGCCCCCGTCTCTAATCTGCCTCCGCGTGGGCGCGCCTTAATTAAAGCTCCCGTTCGTCAATTAACGTGTTTGTGGATACTGAGGCGGTTGCTCAGATGTTGAAGAGGTGCGAGAGGGAAAGAAGTGCAGAGAAAAGGGCAACCTGTTTGCCTTTAGGTTGTTTACTGCTCCGACATTGTTGTCCATGTCCCGCAGCCTGCAGGCTCTGGACTCATGTGCACACATGGCTGCTGTGTGTGTGTGTGTTTGTAGCCTATGAGTGTGTCTGTGTGTTTCTCACCACACACATCATGCTTTGGATTAAACATGGATTTTACAAATAGATCATATTGTATTGTGGTTAGTGCTGAAAATGGCATAAATGTTATTTATTTGTATTTATGCGCACAGAAACTATAGATTCTATCTTCTGTTCCATAGATCATCAGCCCCAGAGGAATATGTCAAGATGGACAGGGGCTTAGCTACACCAAGGGCATGTCTCTGGACTTGTTTTTCTTTTTTATTTCATTCTGCAGTGATTTACATGTATATTTCAAATAAAGAAAGAAAGATCGAGTGAATATTTTTAGGCTCTCTTCACCTATGCCAGATGTATTTCTTCACTATAATTATTTACGTTTGAAACCATTTGCACGAGGAGATAAACACTGACAAAATTATTACTACGGCTATATATTGTTTTAGATTGTGTTTTGGCATTTTGAATTTCGTTTTTTGGAAAACAAAAAATTACCCACTCAGTAGATTATTGTCTGTTATTGACTGGTGAGCAAAGCAAATCTAAGAGCCACTTGTATATTTTACCAGCATTTGGCTGGTGTTTGGTGCTAATTTTTCAATCCTGAGTCGACTCTTTAATGCCAGTTTATATATACATACATATATATATATATATATATATATATATATATATATATAACCCTAACCCTATAAATTAGGGGTTGGAAGGACCATAGGCCTCACGATACAATATTATCACGATACTTAAGTCCCAATACGATATTACCTTTTTGAATTACAAATTTTGTCCCCAAAAGAAAGCTTTGTCAGCATCTGCCTCATCTAATAAGGAAGTTTTTAAGTATGTTCATCTCACTTCATTGTTTTTTTTTTTATTGCAGCAAACTGTATCTAGCAGGCTGAAAAAAACATTTGTTTACATTATTACATTATTCTTGTTGACTACAAAAGTATTTGTATTTGTAATATAAACAAATGATATAATTAGATTATCCATACTTGGCATCCGTGTGCCAATACAATATTGCCATACAAAAATATCACCATAGGATCATGTATAGATTTTTTTCTCCTATGCTTAATGTAAATTGTTAAAAAAAAAATGATGTGCAGGAATGTCTTGTTTTGGTTCAGCCTACTCTTGGACATTTTTCTCAGCTTTATTGCACCGTTTAAAGCATTTGTTTTAAAAGTCATAGAAAAAAGTAATCAAAAGTAATGACTTCAATTACTTTGATGATAAAATAGTTACTTTACTGATTCGATTTTACGGGTAATTTGGAGCTACAATAACGCGCTGATACCGCCAGGAAAAAGTCCGTTTTCACCGTCCCCAACATATTTTCTTCATTTCAGCCGGCTGACTGCAGACTGATGGAAATAGGTGAGCAGGGCATTCATCTGGCAATATTAGCCCTGCCAGGCTTCTGCAGGCCTGGCGGCCCGGCTGAGCGCTAATTGGCTGTTAATAGAAAGAGCGCCATTTGGGAGCACGGATCTGCCTCTCGACAGAATGTGTGCAGGGATAATATTGTTCCAGGAGCCGTGAGGAGAATAACTCGCGGTCTATTAACGCGGAGGCCCAGATGAGGAGCTGCGGCCTGAGTGCTCCATTATCTCCTGTTCTGATGAGCGGCTCCGGATGCGACAGTGCACCCCTCCTCCTCCTCCCTCCTCCTCCTCCCTCAATCAAGCGTCCCCCAGCCGTTTAGCTGGTTAATGTAATTCGCTTTCAAGGGCCCATGTTATCTCTGATCATTTGCGCTATTACGCCGGAGTCAAGTGTAAATGCTCCATTATTAAGATCGTGTCTGTCAATAAATGGGGAAACAAAGTGGCTGCAGAGCATACAGTAGAGCCAGGCTGAGTCTATATGTGGTTTAACAACACTTCAAAATAAAACACCCACAAAGTTTAGCGGACAGATGCCTGTACAGTAATATACAGTGACGTATG
Source organism: Epinephelus awoara (assembly GCA_035609425.1). Taxonomy (NCBI): domain Eukaryota; kingdom Metazoa; phylum Chordata; class Actinopteri; order Perciformes; family Serranidae; genus Epinephelus; species Epinephelus awoara. The sequence continues at coordinate 6,888,333 of CM069296.1, read as the reverse complement.
CTGTGATGTTGTCATTGACCCACACTGAGCATCATATTTAAACTGGTCGCGACTGTTTGTTGTCCAGGCTCCACAATGGTGCCACAAACACTGACATCAAGGCAGACTGAAGATTCATCTGTTCAGACTGCGCCTTGAACCATAAAATAACGTTCACTTTCATAACTGTCTCTAAATGTAGCACTTGATCAGCACATTTGATGACGTTGATGCATGATTCTTGCAATTTCTGTTGTTGCAAACCAGTTAAAGTCACTTATTGTAAGTCACTGTAAATAAAAGCATCATCTAATATATATTTAATGTAATGTAAATACAGTTACTGATGCTGTCATTTGGTTTAAAAATATGATTTATGAAATCTATGTATTTAAACAAAGCTGTCATCTTGAAGGTGTCATCTCATAGTGTGTTTGAGATGATTGGCCCTGAGGGTTAAAACACAGCAACAATATAAAAATCATAATAACACTTAAAACCCTCAACAAAACACAATTACAACACAAATAAAACAATTAAAAGTTAATTCACAAAAAAACAACAGCTCACAACTTTAAACAAATCATAAAATTTCAAAGTTCTGCAGTTGTTTTTGAAATGTTGCTGTTTCCTGTTTGGTTTCGCTTCTTAATCGTCATTGTGTATTTACTCGTTTTAAGATCTGACATGCTCTTATTTTTGGATATGTATCTCTATTTGTTTGTGTGTTTTCTGAAATCTAAAACTCGTACATTAAAAAACAAAGTTTCTGAACTTAGTCACTTTCATCATTCATTGTTTTATTTTCAAATGCCTTCAAAAAATGCAAACAACATGGCTCAAACATTCAGTTTTCATTATAAGTTATAACTTATTTATTCACATTAACATTTTTTTTCCTGTGAAATACACAACATGGCAATGATTCACATTTTAAATATCATTTTTTAAATTTTCATAACCTATTATTTACAGTTCCATGATGGAGACAGACGATTTCTCCCATGTTTGATGCTTGTAACTGGCAACACAGGAAGAAATTCTATCTGGGCAGAAAAACATCCCTATAATAATCCTACAGTATGGGACCCAGTGTGAGTATGAGGTGTCTTTGTACCTTCTGGTCTGTTCCCTACAGTGTCACTGTTGGCACACTTGGGCAGGATCTTATGTCCAATTTCATTGGACCCCTCCACCTTCTCTCTGGACTTTCAAAAACTGTTCAACGTGGAGGAACTAAGCCAGTCTCTTCGAGGCCTAACAGTCTGAGGTGGAATATGAGAATGTGTTGCGGCCTCAGCTCTGCAGCTCTCTGGAGGCCTCCGTGGCGGCGGTGAAGACGTTGTCGTGCAGCTTCCTGATGTGTTTCTTCAGGTCAAAGTTGCGACAGAAGCCCTTGCCGCAGGTGGCGCAGGTGAAGGGCTTCTTGTCGTTGTGCGTGTGCATGTGGAAGGTCAGGTTGTAGATCTGGTGGAAGGCCTTGTTGCAGATGGAGCACTTGTACTGCTTCTCCCCGCTGTGCGTCAGCTTGTGGTTCTTGTAGTTTCCTGGCAAATTGAAAAAGGAACAATGGACACATGAGGATTAGATTAACAGAAGCATGAGGAAATGTGAACTCAACAAATTGAAACTTACATCTATGATTTTCATTACTGATTGATTACTGATGGTTTCATCTTTAAAATGTAAAAGAAGATACAATTTAATCTCAGTCACCAGAGTCTAAATTGATGTCTTCAAATTTCTTCTGACCGGCAGTTAAAAAAAACTCCAAAAGGATTAAATGGTAAAAAGCAGCAAATCCTCAGACTGAAGAAGTTCAAACCAGCTGTTGTTGTGTTGTTTTTTTTTGTTGTTTTTTTTTACAAGCACTTATCAAAACGGTAAGTCATCCTTTCAGCAGTTTCAGAGTGTGAATAACATGAACATGAACTTCCTGTAACTTTAAGTGAAAATGACATTCCATAACATAAACATTTTCCAGCCCGAAATTAAGATGTTTGACAGATTAAATTTCTTTTCTCTGCAAAATAATGCATGGAATCAATAAAAATTATCACTGCATATATAAAGAACAGCAGCTTCACTCCACCACCAAAAATATGATTTAAAATAATATCTGTAGAATTATAAAGCCTATATGCATTGTAAGGAGTCTGTCTTATATTCTTAGAAATCAGTGAAATGATTTTAATTATTTTAAGATCATGCCACCTGTGTGCACTCCCAAGAAAAAGTGGAAACAGAAATGAAGCAGCATTTACTGCAGTGAATGTGAACAGAATAATCATCCCCACTGCAGATGTTTCCCCTGTGAGCTCACAGTTGAAATAACTAAAGGCAGATCATTATTTAAGAAGGGATGAGGAGGAGCAGGAGGGGACAGTGAGACACTGCTGTTTACTGGGAATCTCCTCAGAAACTGAGGATGGAAGAGGCCCTCTTTTCTCCTCTTTTCTTTCCTCCCCGCCAAGGTCAGCAGTTCACTGTGAAGTTAGAGCCTCCTCTGTCCCTCCGCTCCGCCGAGCCTTCGTTAATCAGGGGGTTTGTACGTCGGAGTCAAGAAGTTGTCAAACTTTGTCAAAATCAAGCGCGGCGACAAGTTAACAAAAAAACACAGGCCCCGATTCCCAACGTGGCCGAGGTCTGGCAGCTGACCCAGAGCAAATGCTGCCGTCTTGAAGGGAGAATTAGTCCGTGTAAAGTGACATGTCTTATTTCCACTGATCGCATCATGCTCATCGGTGGGCCTGCAATTATTTACCCTTTCATTCCCTCTCACAGATCACTCAGAGCAGCTGCTTTTACTTCTGCTGATATTAGTTTCAGCAGCAGACAAATCCCATAAATCCCAGGATTCCTTCACTGAGAGCAAACACCAATAGCCTACTAAACTCTCATTGCTTGTGGAAAACTCATATTTCTTCATGCCAAATTAAACGCAGTGATCTAATCTATTTCAAAAACAAATCAAACCATGCAGGAGAAACAACGAATACTATCACAACGAGAAAATAGTGTATCAATAGAGTGTAACATTAGGAGACGGGAAAAACATCCCAGTGTGGGAATTCCCAAAATCACGGAGCATTTAGTTTCTCACGGAGTCCTGAAAATCTTAACAAGTTCATCAGTGGAAAAAGATTTGACAATTTCACCATGCGCGGATGTTTTTTTTTTTTTTTAGTTTTGAGAGTATATTTTAGGACGCAACAACAGGCAAAATAACGATTTTTTTTTTTGCTTTGTATACACACGCTTGCACACTAACTATCGACATATCATAGGAATATTTAAACCATGTTAGGGGCAACGATAAGAGCCAAAAATAAACAAATACAAAATAAAAAACAACTAGGAAAAGCTGCCAAAAATGCTCATTGTAACTGAGTGTTTTAAAGATGGCATTTACCTTTCTGGTGGAAACCTTTCCCGCAGAACTCACAAACAAAAGGTTTGTACCCGGCGTGGATCCGTACGTGAGTGTTGAGTGTGGAGCTTCTGTTGAACGCTTTCCCACACTGATTACATTTGTGAGGCTTTTCCTGAACACGGCGGAATGAAAGAGAAGAAAAATCAGTGACAACGAAAATAAAATGTGGGATTTTTAAAAAGCTAGAAACAAATAAAGAAAGTAAATCTTCATGCGCTGCGTCTCACCTGTGTGTGGATGATCTTGTGTCTGCACAGCGTGCTGGCCTGTCGGAATCCTTTCCCGCACACTTTACACACGAAGGGCCGAGCTCCGGTGTGCACCGGCATGTGTCTGGTCAGATTGTAATGTGCGTTAAAAACCTGCGGAGGATACAAAAACACCGAAGATGTTATTTTAGACAACAACACCAGCGATTATAGAGTGGCTCAGAAATCTGCCTGCGTTAATACATCGAATTTAGATCAATTACATGTAAATATATATGAATATAAATATTTATCTGATTGCTGCTAAAGATTTTTTTTTTTAACTTTGAGGAGAAATTTTCGTTTTAATGGAAAACATTTGCAGATTCTTTTATTTTCACTGACAATATTTGATAAAATGTTGACTCCAAATTTTAACTCTTTTATTTGTAATTTATAAATATATATATATTAGTATGCAAAAGTGCGTACCTTTCCACACACTTCACACGTAAAGTTTTTGGGTTTTCCGTCTGCAGCGCTGCTGCTGCTGCTGCTGAGTTTGCTGTGCGTCTTGACGCCGTTCTTCTCCGCGCTCAGGCCGTGGTTCTCCTTCACTATCTGGTCCAGCTGCCCCGGCAGATGCTCCTTGTGCGGGTACTGAGGTGTGGGCAGCTTTTCGGCCCCCACCCCGGCAAGTTTGGCGTTCTCCAGCAGCAACAGTCTGTGGTGCGCCGACAGAGAGGCCTGGGCCTGCGGGTTGGAGAACCAGTGTCCGGCCAACAGCTCTGACTGCTGGTACGCAGAGTCCAGGTAGTTGAGATAGTAAAGCGAGCCGCCGCTGGGCACGGCCACGGCCTGGTGGATGACCTGCGGTTTCACCACCCTGCTCCCCGACGTCAGCAGCGGCTGTTTCAAGCCCGGCTCCGCTTTGCCGCACATACCGCAGTTCCCTTTGCACGGAGCGGCTGCCGAGCCGCAAAAAGTCCCCCTGAAACTGGCTCTCCACAGCTCCGAGTAGTTCATGAGCGCCTTGGCTTGGAGGTCGTAGCTGAAAGGCTGCAGCGGGATCATGCAGGGGATCGGGGAGCACAGCCCCAGCAGCTTCTTCCCCTCTGAGCGCTCCTCCGCGCTCCCCTTCGGCTCCGAGCTCTTGGACATGATCCGGTCTATGGAGAAGGCAAGGGTCTTAGGAGCCGCGGACGGTCCGGTCCTACCGCAGGACATCATCGTCTCCAAGGAAGCAGAACTTGCCATTTTGTTGTTGTTGTTGTTGTTGTTTTTGTTTTGTTTGCAGCCGAGCAGAACTTGGTGTGAGCAACTCCCGGTTATAGTCCGACCCGCTCCTCCAGCTGCCCCGCGTCTTTTCACTCTCCTGAGCTCCCAGCAGAAAAGACAGGAGGACACATCAGTTTAATAAGCACCTTGCTGTCACAGTGTCACGCATTTGCATTCAAATGGCCATCCCCCCTGCAACAATAGCATCCAGGGGTGATGGATTAATGCTCATTAACTAGTGCACACAAAATTAACAGGACATTACAGAGCTCGTTAGGAAGCAGAAGAGGAAGGAGAGGGCAGTGGAGGGAGAAAAGACAAAAAATGTTGTAGTCGGAGCTCCTGGAGAATGAGAGAGCATGAAGTTGAGTCGGTGTTGGAGGTTACCTCTTTAATGGTCAGATGGGTGTGGAGAAACCAGCCGACTGCTCTCTGTCACATGTTGGCAGCGCCCGCCCCTCCTCAGCGCGGATCACTGTCTCCAGACATCAGCGAGCACCCAAACTACTGGGTGACAGGGAGACGCCTTCATCAACCTGCGCGCCCTCACAAACAAATCTGTAGAGGGGGTGGCACAGGTTACTCTGTATGACATATCAAATATAAAACCATGTCCCTCACGAGAACAGGTGAAAATATTATCATCGTAATCAGTCTCCAGCTTCCATTTGGTTAACAACACAGTAATCTTTTTCTTTTTCACTTTGGGAAATGTTTTCCAGGAGAAAGCTGCTAATCCTCGGAGATGGGATCCCTCCTTTTCCACGCCGGCTTATATACTTACTTACTATTTGTATAAATTCGAGGACGTCCAATTTCCACCTGTTTAAGAGCAGAGACTCCCTTTGGATCCTATTAAACGTTGTTCCTCCTTCCCTCCATTCAAAAGAAGCAATTTTCCAGAGCGATTCAAGGCTCAACTCAGCGCAGGGAGGGGAAAAAAGAAAGAAAAAACACAAGCTCTTTCACTTTTAGCCACTAAAGCACTGCGTGAACCTGGTTTTGTGTTTTTTTTTCTTCCTGAAATAGAGGGACGGATTAAAGAGGGAGAGAGGAAAAAGAAAAGACTTAGCTCGGGCAGAAAGGACAAATGAAAAGAGAGGCTTTTTTCCCCTCTCTAAAGGGGCACACAAGAAGTTTGCTGGAATCCGCAGTGTTTGGGAGTTACAACGAGCAGCAGCCTCTCTTCTTTACGCCACAAGGGCCGTGTTGGATTCATGTGTTTGCAGGCCATTTTACCTGAGGGACTCCCATCAAGACAGAGGGGGGGGGGGGGGGGGGGGGGGCAGAGTTCATGCAACACGTCTGCTGAGGACGAGGGAGGGTGGGGAGTGAATGGCCCTAATGAAGAAAATGAATATTATGATAATTACCACAGCCGTACCTCCATGTAGGGTGAAGTCAGGTAATTTGAGACATCGTGTCTTGGGCTCTTTAAATAACCTATTAGCCAGTCACCAAACATGTTATTGAGTTGTTGCTACAAATGTCCTTTACATGAAACAGACATGTTTTATTGGTTGGAGATAATAAGTTAAAGAGTCAAATAACTGATCATAAATACTGGAACTGAAATGTGTTATTTATTCTGACTGAAGTGAAATTACTTCAACTTAACAATTTGCATGGTCGTTTTTGAGTAGGATTGCATTAAAATAAATAAGTTAGAAGAATGTTAATAAAACAATTTGACCACTAAATATCATCATATTGTTAGGATTAATATTAAGTTGGTTGAACCCAGGCTTTTTAAAGTCAAAGCAAATCATGCTGGTTGTACTAACCTAATTGAGTTTGTCAGACTGCATTTACTCAGTAACACCAGAGCTCGAACTACTTACAAAGATAGTTGCAAATTTGTTCCTTATTTAATTTTAAGTTTAACCAGTGTGTTCTTTTTTAGAGTGCAAACATACTGATTATCTCTTATTGGTAACAAGATTACTGCAGGTAAAAAATACAGATATAACAACAAAAATGGTTATAGGATGTTGCATTTTATTAAATGCTTGATTTATAATCAAAATATCTTCACAGTACACGTTAGTTTTTATAGGATAGGGCTTTGAGTGAGCACTTAATGCATTCAGGCAAAATAAGACAACGTTAAAATGGGACATTTTTCTGAAGTAAATGTTTTTAGATTACCAGGCGCCATAGAGTCATGAGTTATTATGCTATTGTAGACATTTTTAGTTTTTTTGTCGCTTAATTTTTGATGGATGATGGAGTGAGTCCATGTCAGCCAAAAAAGTCCAGAAAAAAAACACTGTTACACGCACCCAAGCACAGATTTCTATAGATAACATGGCACCAAGGAAAAAAGCATCGTGGCAGAAAAGAAGGACAATTTTTCTTACATAAATAGCCACAGGTTTCATGAGTGGTTTACTGAATTAATGACTGAGCTGATAAATTGATTTAACATTTTAAAAAACAAACACAACTGTCCCATTTTACCTGAACATGTCATCACAGGGTGGGAGGTGGGGGATCTTGAGGTCCACAGTTTCTGAATTGTTTTACCAAGCAACATATTTTCTTCATAGAAATATAGCAGAGAGCCATAACAAGTTTTAAAATCAACATTTAAAGTAGCATTCAGAGTTTTAGTTGTTTTGTGGTAACCTACCAAACAGTGTCCCAGATTACCTGACTCCACCCTGGATCTGTCGTGATCTGTCATATTTCATTTCACATGGTAAAAGGTTTAATTGATATTATTAATATTACTGAGTCTGAAGATGTGGAAAAAAAATATCAGAGATGATTGCGTTCTTTAGTATTTGAGGCATCCCATGTTAAAGCCTATAGATAAAATAATTTTTTAAACATGTGAGGTTTTTATCACCACACCCCCAAACTGGCAGAGTTGGGGAACTAGTTATATGAAACTAAAGTACCAAATGAAATGACAAAATAAATGCCATTGTAATCCATTAGAGTAACTAACATTTTTCATTATATTGAAGAACTTCTAATAAAAGTTTGACAGTAATCAGTGTTGGGTGCTGTTGTGTGGTCTACACTGCCTGGTTTAAATGTGTGTTAGGACTTCTCCGCTTCTTCAGTTTGAGAAAATCTCAGAAAATTAATCAAAAACTAATCAAATGTAATAAGTGACATTACTTTGATAAAGTAATGAAAACAGTTACATTCCTTTTTACATTTTAACAGGATAACTAGTGATCTGTAAGCTATCATATTTCAAAAGTAACTTTCCCAACACTCACAAACAGTACTGAAATACAGCCCAGCCCAAACAAAACCCAACATAAAGTCTTGCCAACTGGCTCTAATGAGGCACATTAAATAAAGGATTTATAAGTGGTAACTAATGGTTTAATTAACAAGTAATAAAGCATTTACATGTGTTTAACACACCAGTCATGTGCGAGCATTAGGAGGAACTACTGAGGGGAAACAAGTCGCTTGTGACGTGCTCCAGCAGGTCACTTGATTTGTCTTTTTAGCAAGCCCTTTAAAACATTAGGGAGACCTCTCCAATGGACTATTTGACCACTGACAGTGTTGTAAAGCATCTGGACCAAAATAACACTTTTATAACCACAGAATGACTAGCGACCTGTTCTGGGTATACTCAGGTCTTGTATTTGTCTGAAAAAAACAGCCCTGCTCAACTGAACTAATCTTCCTCTATTTGTAATCACTGATGGTCCATGTTTTACTGTAGCTGGAGGAAGGTGATGATTTACCTCCGGCCCTGTAGACTTACCCAGCATGTCGCTGTCCTGTAACACTAGTTTTCCTGTTAATAACCTTAAAAAACGTCCCTAGTCTGTTTTGTTTTACACCTGCAGCCCAGCATGGAGGGATTAATGCCTGTTGTCTTGCTGCTAGTCATATGGAAATAGGGCAAAAATACTCTAATTTGAGTTTATTCAGGCACAATTGCCGGCTCATCCACACAATAAACATTGATCCCATTGCTGTCACCCAGGCACCTCTATTCAGCTCTAACAGCAATTAGCTCAAGCATTGATTTAAGGGACTTTTGCTTCTTGCCTGCAGGCATGCAAGGGTCACACATACGGGCTGGATGTGGCAAGCCTCTTCCTCATATCTTTTATATATTTATTTATTTGTTGTTGTTATTTTCAGTGCTCTCTGTAGTTTTTCCCAAACAATTGTACAATTTTAGATACCAAATTTGGAGCCAATGACAGAATTTTTTTACAAGCGTATAGTTTTAATCAATAGTCTTAATTGATCTATCCACAGTGTCTGAGGGGAGTGGGGGTTTCTTCTACTTTGTGTCAGGCCAAAGTAGAATTCAAATTCTTGTCCTTTTCAGGGTTTCAGGAAGGTTCAGTCAGCACAGAAATGAAAGATATACCTATTAACATTTGTGATTTTGACCAGCTTATAAAATGTAAAAAGAAAATGTAATTCTTTTTAAACAGTTAATCTAAATACACAGAGGGTTTGGGGAAAGAAAAAAAAGTTGGTCTTATTGTGAAAATCCTTCAATTTACTTAAATAATGAAGTCAGTTTAAGTCATTCCACACTCTCGCACACTCATTCAAAATTAGCTACATAATTAACAAGAGTTAATATAAATAATGAATTCTACATTGGGAGTTTGGACACATTTTGAAAAAGAAAGAAAACCTGAAGTCGTTTGACAAAAATATCACCACATGAAGTAAGAATATATATATATATATATATATATATATATATATATATATATATATATATATATATATATATAATATCATATAATCATATATTCACAGCCCATACCATTATCTGTTTATGTATGTTTAATAAATTTTTTACTATATATGTCACATTTGTAACTATACATACAACATGTGTATTTATATAAATGTGTAATGTACAAATAAACTCTACTCTACATGACCTTGCATATTTAAATTAAATATATATCAATAACATATGTGGTCACAACATATAATACCATATAAGAATTCATCATATAAATATATTTGCATTTATAATATATGCTTACAGTGTAGATATATATCCACCCCCAAACCCAAAGCCTATTAATATCTGTTGATATGTATGTAAAAAATTAATATGAAAAATATATGTAAGCAAACCAAATTTTTGTATGTATGTTTTACTTCACAAATTTGCATATATAAAATAAATATAACATATGGCAGCAACATATAATACCATATAAGGATTCATCTTGTTTTTTATATCATATGCAAAATTTACGATAAGCATTTCATACATGTTATAAATGTATATCTTCATATATCCAGAGGATGTATGTGTATGATAATAGTATAACATCCTATAGGTAACATATATGGCAGCATCACTCTTGAAATAGGGACATGTTATATATTTCATTTCTGTTCAGTTGTCATGGAAATGGCTTATTTGTCATCACTGACCCGAGTTTGGGATTTTTTGCATGTGATAACAGGTTGTATGGTAATGGGATCAGTCTCCCTGTCTCTGTTCCGGTTTTTCTCAAGATGTCATTTACAAGGTCATTAATGAATGCTGCTGAATTAAACAAAGCTAAATCTATCCTAGATGTTGCATTGCATTATGGGATTCTTTTTTGTTTTATTGTGTCTTTTTTATTGCACTATAGCGCATAAATGTTTTTGGACAGCAAATAGTAAAACGACTCAAAGTAGATACAGTCTGCTGGATAGCAAAGAGGAAGGATTTTCAGAGAAGGTTTCACTTTTCACTGCACTGTATGAACATCCCTCCTCTTCCTCCTGAGTGCTGACACCAAATTAGGCTGTTTTACTGTTGTTCAGTCGTCCTCAGAAAGTGTTAACCTCTTTCAGGTTCTTACAACTGTGTGACGGTACATCAGTATTTCCCCACATTTCCTTTGTTTCTTGATGGTCAACATTTATGGAAGTCTATGGAGGTTTTTTCCCCAGAAGTCATTTTAACCCATCACAGTAGGAAAAGCAAAGGTGTACATAACACACTAAGTGACGGCTGCATTCTATTTAGCTGCTTTGCTTTCAGGGTCCTGGTACTGTGCATGCTGGCTCACTGCTGTCAGACTGTAATGCCTTAAAGGAACAATTGACTTGAACAGGATGAAGCCGTCGTTGATGTTATTAGTAATATTTCAAGTCAAACTGTTTGCTGTGAAAAAAGCCTGTTGGTTTGTTAAAAGGTATTCTGTAGCCTGACTCCTGCATCTTTGCTCCACATGACTTAATAATGTTATCCTTGACATAACCGTGACTTAATGTCCTTAAAATCAACTCAACTGAATTTTCATGCTGTATTTCTGTGTTTACTTTTCTCCTGAATATAAATATGTGGATAATGTTCTTTACACAAATCATAGTTTCTTTTTTTGAACTGGCAGAGCTACTCTACATGCCCTGTATGCCCTGGACACATACCCCTGGTTAGGAATAACAAGTTTCAACCCAGTCACCAGACAAAATGTTGGTATTGTACATTTCTGCAAACCATGGCTACATCACATTTGTACGTTATTATGTCGCGGATATGTTGAAACTTTATATTTCTTTACATTTCAACAAAGCTGTGGTCAGTGTTTGGTAAGGTTTAGGCACAAAAACCACTCTGTTATGGTTAGGAAAAGATTATGTATTAGCTTAAAATACCTATTTTTGTGGCAGTATCCCAGCAGAAAATACAGCAAAAAGAGGCTAAAAAAAGCCACTGGGAACACAGCGATGGCTTGCTAAAAAAAACAACCGTTTTTGCTGTTTGTTAATCTTGAAAAGTTGCCCCAGCTTTGCAGGTTTCTCACGAAAGTGTCACAGTATCCTCAGTTCCCTCCACCTCCCAATTACAAAGTCAGCTCATATACTACACCGTTTTAGAAATGTTGATAAGTATGAAATGTACAAATGTAACGTATCCGAGGTTTGTAGAAATGTACAATGCCAACATTTTTTTCTGCCCACTGTGCTGCCAAGTTTATACTTTACTAGACGTGGGCATGTTAACGTAATACCTTTTTGCAATCTAGATTTCACTGTTTCACTTTTATTCAGGCCAAGTACTTGTGTGGCTGCCTGTGTACTACTGAAAACATGTTAATATCATAAAGTATGGGTATTTAATAGAATGATAGTTTTGGTATCAGTTTGAAGTACCTTGAAAAATGATATCCAGCCGTAGTCTACCCTGATGTTTTGATGTCACAGTGTTTGGAGGAGCTGAATGCAAACCCCCATCTCCAGTGTCACAATCACCTCGAAAACATCGAACCTCTCCATATATCCCTCAATAAGTACAACAGGCCTCCATGTCAACCTACTGCTGATGACATAACACGCTGATAATGTGCCCAACTGTAACCTCACACATTTCAGCACAGGAAATCACAGACAGTTGTCCTCACACTTTCCAACCGTGGTGACAACTTTCACTGACGTTAAACCTGAGGAAATGAGAGGGGAATGTGTGTCTAGAGAAGGAATTCTCCCACGGAAAGTGCTCATTTCTTCTAGCCAGTGTTGCAGATGATTTCACTTAAAAAACTGCGCATAGAGTGCTTGTGAGGGAAATTGTAGTAATAAATTGTAAAGTTAGATGTTATACTGCATCTGCTTTATGCTATAGAACGGGGATGATTGTAACACTTTTTGTCTCATCACCCATAGCTTGCTGAATTTTTGTGGTAGAGCTCTCAAATAATGTCACAAAGCATCTGTATTTTATCTACTACAAAAAGCAATGTTTTTAACTTCCACAGCTATATCAACAACTTGATTAATTGATGTCAGACATGAGGAGTTCCATTATTACAACCTGCCCCACTAGCGGTAAGCTGTTAAACAAGGGTAAGTTGTAACAATAGGAGTGAAGAAATAAAAAAATAAAAAAAATCACATAAAAAATATAGCCAAATAGCCAATTCCTACTGAGGTCAAAGTCACTACCCTGTACCTGTCAGGTGCTTCTTACCTGATGTCACAGCTCAGTCTCATAGAAATAAAGGGACACAAACTCTTAACAGCACATTATGTGGTAGTGGGCACAAAATGTGTAAAGATGATGTACTGTGAAAGATGATGATGCAATGTGAAATCAATGCCAATGCAAAGTCAATAAGGGTCTTTGTCACCACATTCTCATTCCCAACTTGATACTGACACGTGGTCAGTGGCCCTAAATGTCAAACTATGACGCTCTAGGTTCCCCTCCAGCTTCAGTTTGGATGCTAAGGACAGTATGTCAATTCATGTTCGTTAAATGCATTGGGACTTTTTAAAATAAACATTTGCTTTCACAGGAAATGTACAGTTTCCACTCATTAAATGCACACAGTCTCATTTCAAAATGAACTTAAATCACAAGTGTAAAAAAAAAACCCAACAACTTTGTTTTCAAGTTTACTTCCTTAAGTTTAGGCAATAAAAGCACGTGGTAAAGTTTAGACACAAAAAACAATTCGGCTAAAAATGAGTACATTTCATCTCAGTCTCCTGAGTGAAAGCCCAGAGTTTGTTTGACCCATCCATCTCCATTACCCACTGCTCTGTGTGAACTGTCTTGCTCTTCACACTTAGGCAGCTACATATATTATCAAAAAACGTTGCTGCCCAGTGCGTCTTTCACTGCAGCTAAAGGGTGCCTTGGTGTGTCTGTATCTGATGCCAAGGGCATTGTCAGTATTTGACGAGTTGGGAATGAGACCAGGTTGTTTGTCATGGTGGACACACAAATTAAGTATAAAGTTTGAGGTGGTCATATAGGTTGGATGAGACTTTACGACAACGCAAAATACTTTACCTAACTAGAGCGTTAGTTAACAACACTTATGTCCTGTAAGCGAAACCATGATCTCTTGGTTCTCTAAACCAAACCAAACTGTGACTGTTTCACAATGTTAACCATGTTAATGACATGTTTGAATCTACATCTGCAACCGTTCCTAATAGACTTTGCACTGGCATTGTTTTCGACACATTTTGTGCCCACTGCCATGTTATGCGTTGTTAAGTGGTTGTAACCATTTCAGGTATTTCTGTGACACCACGTTGAACATGGAGAAAGTCCAAAATCTGCTCCCTCAGTCAAGTAACCAGTGAAGACATCCTCTTGCTGCGTACTGAAGACTTTCTGACTGCTGTTGTGATCCCCCACACAGGGCAGCTATGTTGATCCTTTTTCTCTGAGGTTTTGTAATTTTTTTCAGTATCCACTTGCTGTCACATGACAGATAGAGTATTCTTCACTGACAGACCATCCTGTCTTTCTCTGCCTCACCTCATCTGACACAGATTTTACACTTGTGCTGTGCAGACACACCTCTATGAGTTTTTCCTCACCAACTCTTCTGCCATGCTGAAAAAGGGAGTAGATAGATGAAAATGTGTTTAGTTGGGGTTAGCTGTAACACTTCTTAATAAAAGGTGTTACAACCAACCCTGGTGACAACCCTTGTCAGCCAGTGTTCAGCTAGCTGTAACAGCGTGATGGTTTGAAATAATATATAATAATAATATTTAAATGTTATTATTAAGGCAGGGCGTGGACATTTTGACTGGCCACTCAACTTGACCTCCTTGCTGTGTTTTGAGGTACTGGAGCCGACTGGTCAGTGATTTTCTTTTGTATAAATATTAGGCAAATAATAAGGCTTGCTGTGCAGATCATTGTACCCGCTGACCATCAAAGACACCAGTGCTCCAGTTTTTCAGTAAGTGACATTTTATTATTATTTTACTTAAATGATAGTGCTCATTAGCATGTATCATTGTTTTTCTGGCTTGTTAGCTTAGCTTGTTATCTCGCTATCTAGCTGCTAACCAGCTTGCACCGCAGTCCAAACGTTATACATACTAAATGTTGGAATTTAGGGTGATAATACTTTTCAACAAAAGGCATGGTGGCAGGTGTGCGGTTAGCATATAAAGCTCCACACTTTGACATTAGTTAGCTAAAGTTACGCTATGTAAGTGATACACTTGCAATACGGGCAATGTAAAATTGAGGTTATGTTAGGTTAAAATGTTGCAGACTGTGTGCAGTTACATTAAGGTATATTTGTGTAACTTAGGAATATTAATGTCAAGTTTAGTGTGGTTCAAGAAACAACTTTATTCTAGATGTTTTTTTGGTTGGTTATTCGGGCTTTACTGCAAGTTAACATCAAATTTGACGGTCCACAAACCCAAACTGTTATTTAGATTAATATTATTGCTAAAACAGTGGTTGGCTGTTGGATGAAATGTCAACATGTAACGTTTGCAGCTTATCCACTGCATTCAGTGTTTTTACATAATCTTAAACACTTACTGAACTTAATTGTGTGTTACGTAAGTGAATGTGGTATGACAATACTATGTATTTCAGTGTTACATATGAAAACTAAGTGTAAATGCAACAGATGAATGAATATGAGGACTGTGATGACCACCAACAAGCTAAAATAAAGTTGTTTCCCCTTGTGGTTAAATAAACTGTACATTACCCTCACACAAAGCTGCCACTTAAACAATGAACATATGTAGCCATAACACTGACTGTTCACAAACCTGCGGG
Source organism: Epinephelus awoara (assembly GCA_035609425.1). Taxonomy (NCBI): domain Eukaryota; kingdom Metazoa; phylum Chordata; class Actinopteri; order Perciformes; family Serranidae; genus Epinephelus; species Epinephelus awoara. The sequence goes on along the minus strand of CM069296.1, from coordinate 6,872,945 downwards.
TCTTTGTCAATCTTCCCCAGACTGGCAGCAGCCTTCCACCTGCAACTCTGAGTGGTGCAAGAGGAGGTTATCATGTCTGGATGCTGTAGGTGAAGGTGGTGCAGGTCCCCCTATTTTGCTGTGATGAGGCTGACACTTGAGACATCTCCCAGGTCATTCCCACCACAGAGGATGAGGAGGATATCTGGAACTGCTCTGGCTCATGGAGACTGGATGAAGAAGGGGAGATGGCTCTCCCACCTCAGATCACCTCAGCTGTACCAATGGATGTAGGTATCATCAACACCAAGGGTCTCTGTAGCTCTCTTAGCACCACACCGGACGTAGCTGTCTGCAGTGATCCAAACAGTGGCTGTATGGAAAAAACAACAACATTGTTATTGTGAGGAACGTATCATATTGTAGGCTACAGAGAAAAATAACAAAAGAAACAGCATGTATTCGATGACCTCCACACTGTTATCTGAAATCTATTCCTTTAGTTTAAAAAAAAAGTCTGCTGTATTGTTTTACATTAAAAAGCAACAGAAAAGTAACTTTTACTCACTTCTGTGGTTTTGTGTGGGTGGACATGAAGTGATGCAGCACTCAGTATTGTTACCTTTTTCTAAAATAAAGCTTTAGCCTTTTCTAAATAAGTTCAATTTATCTGCTAGCTTTTGAGCTATCAGCACACCAATACTCTAGCGTGCTAACCACCGCAGTACTGCAATTATGCTAACCACACATTTAAATATTAACTTATACATGGTAACACTAACTTAAGCTAACGCTACTATAATGTTACAAGGTTAACATTACTCCTCTTATATGTAATATTTGCCAAATGTGGGTATGTATGCAATTAGCTAACATCACTAACATTACTTTAATACTTAGGCTACCTCTAAAGTTTACCTTTAGCTTAACTTTGTTGGCAACTCCACCTTGCTCCTCCACAGCTCCACCCTCTTGTCCAAAGATTGGCATGTCTGGCTCCAAAAGTCCAAGATGGTGACGGCCAAAATGCTGAACTCAAGGCTTCAAAATGGCAGTCCATAAGCCAATGGGTGACAGCATGATGGCGGCCACCATTGTTTTTACAGTCTATGCTGAAAACCAGTGTTTTGTAGGGGCGTCACAATACATGTATTCATATTAAACCGTTCAGGTTTGGCTCGGCATGCAGTCGTTGAACTCATGCTATTAGCCTAACCTTCATTTAGAAAACAAAATAAAGTAAAACTGAGTTATTGGGTGAGGATAAATCATAAGGTTCTAATGAGGTGTTCAAGACAATCTAATTAAATGTATTTCTTTGGCATGAAACTTACATTAATACAGCTGTTTGAAGGAGAAATTTATTGATGTTTTCACAGCAACATAAAATAGATATTGGAGAAGGAATTATTATATATGTAGTAAAAAGGCTTTTGAAGCAGTCTTTTAAAAGATGTTCATATGAAAGGTTAGATAGATAGATAGATAGATAGATAGATAGATAGATAGATAGATAGATAGATAGATAGATAGATAGATAGATAGATAGATAGATAGATAGATAGAACTTTAATAATCCTTTGCAGGAAATAAAAAAAAATGTCATGGCAGCTTAGTTACAAACAACACATAACATTCAAACCACAGAGTTACAAGTAAATATATCAAAGGTTGTTTCATAAATGTGTATGACTGAATTTGTGTTCATTCAAAGGTAGTGTAATGCAACTTATTTTTTTATAAGGAGCTGTTTTTGTTTTATGTGCTGGTAAGAAGACATTCCAAAAGGTGGATTACTCAGGTATAGTTTCATCGTTGTTCCAAGTCAAAAAAGATCATACTTCATGGTGTTAGTTTGAATAAATAGCCAAGATTAATTAAAATAACACAAAATGTAAAACAAAAAAAAAAAAGAAGAAAAGAAACAATTAAAAATCAAGGAACTTTGTCTGCTTTTTTGTCTTTTTTAATGAAACGAAGATGTATCCCACCATCTCTTTGTCATCCCCAGTCTCTCCTACTGAATATCCAAAGTGGCCCCAAAACAGCTTTTTTTTTCTAATTGCAGTTAAACACTGTATGTTTTGCATGTCATTGCATTGCCAATATATGCACTACAATTTTGAAATTTGAACAGAATAAAACAGAAACATTTAAAAAATTTGCTGCAGAAAACAAGTGCAGAAAAAGTTGCATATCCATTTAACACAACAGAAGTTCTCCAGGCCTCTGGGGGGCGCTGCATAGATCTATTGTCTTTTACTTGTATGATATCGTAAAGACTGAGGCAGAATGTAAAAAAGGATATGTTCGTTTTTATGCCGCCTTTTTACTCCACTTTTCTTCACTTACTTTGCTTCAAACACACTCCTTGTCTGGTCTTTCTCTCGGAAATCCAGCTGTTCCACTTCGTGCTCCCCTTAGAGGCCTGGAGCACTTACATTGTGTTGACTGGGATGCAGTATTTTTCTGTATTGAAAAATACATTTGTTTTCAGAGTTTGTGTGTTTTTGACGTTGAATCGTTTCTGTCTTTGCAGCATGTTTGCTGGTAATTAACATGTTTGTTTGTTTGTTTGTTTTTGTTTTTTTCATTTGGAGCATGTTTCTGTTGTATTTGTTTCTGGGTTTCCAGATGTGTTGTTGAATTGGCATAGTTTCTGAAGTTGCAGCATGTTTCTCTACAGGAAATGTTTTGGCCGGTTGCCATGCAGTTGGTCTTGTTAGCCACCGTAGCTTTGGGATAATCATTGACAGTGAACTGGAGATGACTGCAGCAGTTTCTGTCCAGCTTGCTGTACCAGAATGTTCTGGATAACATCAGGATACTTTCTGTGATTGCTGAAGAAAACCAGACCGGATGTTTTTCCACTAAATGTTCCACTAAGTTATGGGCCTTTTAATTGTGTGGTCTGCATTGGTTTTGCATATAAGGTCATAATTTCAAGCAGGCTGTACAACCCTTTCTACACCTGGCTGATTGGAGGCACCACAGACTGAGCTGTAATCAGTTTTACTTCAGATTTTCAAACCCGCAAATCATGGCAGCCTTTCTCAATTTGTCTGTTTCTCTAAAAATCTCCACCAGTGTAATGTTTGAATAAGTCAGAGGTGCGAAACAGGCCAGGCAGCTGCTGAGTCATGCTCCATATTATATTGATGCAAAGGTCTTTAACAAGGTTCCCTTTGGAGAGTCGATGAGTCACATTATTATCTAACTGTTGACTGATTGATCTTTCTCCACCTGTATGAGTGGGCTGAGACAATTCTCAAGTGCTTCCTCCAAGACTTTAATGCTGAATTTGTGAGATGAAATTTGGCTAATTAATTAAATCACTTAGTAATAATACGGGCTCACTCGAGCTGAGTATGGAGGCTTTGGTATATGACTTGAATTTTAAATTGATACAAAGGTCTAGGACTTTCCTTCACATGTTGTCTTTCATAAAATATATTTGAATGTTCTGAGAATATGTTTTTTGTTGTTGTGTTTGTTGTCTGTTGTCTGGAACCTGCTGGATCAACACCAGGGTTAAACATCTGTGCTTGGTCCCGTTATGGGTGGCAGTGGCTCAGAGGTACAGCAGGTTGGCAAACGCTGTAGCTATCACTGCCCTCATACTTCCATGCATCTTTTATGATGGCATAGATACAGCCAACAGATGGCGCTAGAGGGCAGAGTCAAAAGTTTCACACAACAACAAACGAGGCGATGGTGGAGGACGTGATATTGTACTTTTAAGTGGAGGCAGCGTTGTAGACAGCAGCTGTCTGTGAGGCCATTTAATACATCGTGACATGTGGAAGGAGAATTACTTTCACTTTATTACTAATTTGTTCCATTCTGCCATTTTCTAATGGTCTTCGTCATCTCCTACAGATGTATCTTGCTTGAAATACGCCATACTGCCCCCACGATCTCCAGTGGTACTGCTCTGTTTTGGCGCTATCCACAAGCTTTCAGAAAACATGGACAAATATGGATGAAATGACAACAGAAGTCTCCCTGTGTCTCTGTATACATGTCCATTGAGCGTAAATGAACCCTTTGGGCCTTTCCCATACCACCCATACACCCTTTTCCTAACCACTTGCACTCTGTATCCATGTTCGCATGGAGGGCTGCCACTTAAAGTGCCATCCCAGACCGATTAGCAGTGAGTGGAGGATAGCTATAAAACTGTTGAACAGCGAGTCTGCATCACTTTTGACTTACTGACCTACAGGGTGAAAAACAAGAAGATGTTCACAAAAAAGAAATACCACCCAAAAAGCTTGGGAGTAAGTTCTTCTTGAATTTTTGTAGGCCAATTTTACTTATTTATTTCATTATTAATATTATTATTATTTTTGACAGAAGGATCAAATTTAGGTTAACAATAGCAGCGCATACAACTCAAATACAAATGAAGAACATAAAATGGGAGTAAGATTTGTTTTTCGCCATTGTTACCAAAAGTTTCAATAGTTCCTGTTTCTGTCAGACAGAGGGAAGGTCATCCCAAAGCCTCAAAGGTGCTTCATTCAGCTGTGAGTGTGACTCCATGACCGAGTGGGAGTACGGGGGTTCCTGTTTCAGAAAGGTCTGTTATCAACTTTTACCCTCATAATAAGATTATGGATACAGGACATGTTCTGTGCTGAATGAAGAGGAGGACCTGCGAATTCAGGTGGAGGCGTTTTTATGAAGAGCTTATCAGCGGGAGGGGAGGTAGTTGGGTCCAACAAACCTGGGACTTAAACTGGGAGCCCACTTTTTTGAGTGTTGAACCAAACCATGCTGCTAAACTCAACCGTGTCCTTTTTTTTGCACAAGGAAATAAATGTTTATATGAGTGGTGTTTTCCAATGTTGTAAGTTTATTTTGAAAAAGACTGCATGCATCTAACAGTGAAGTGTATTTTGAAAAAATGAGGTGGGATAAGAACATGACGTCAGTGCCAATGCCTTCAGCTGCCTCTTTTAGCTCCGCTAATTTTTGTGTGTGTGTTTTGTGGGCCTTTGTGGAGCCTCTGTGGTTGGTGGGTTTTAAGTACAGTTCCACTTAGATTACATCTGCCTGTCAAATTAATGAGTTGGCTCAATATTTAGTTTAACCATTTCCAGAGCTGTAACAGTTATTCAGTCTGTAGGAAACTAAAGCTAAAATCAGTCGTCTATAAAGTGACCTGGACACAGCATCTCCAGTGTGAGCACTGACCGTGTCTTTTCCACTGAGACTAATGAAGCTGACATTTTGCAGGCAAAGAAGGAATCTATTGATGTGACATCTTATTTAGCATGCTCATATTAAATCAAATCATATGTTTAGTTATTAAACTTATATCAAAACCAGAACTGCTGTAGCACAAACTGTAAGTGCTGACTTCATGCCCAGCACTCACTGTTTGCTTACTTTCCTCTTCTGTTCTGAAAGAAGACAAAAAGTTTCTGGCGAGGGCTGCCAACAAAGAGGAAAACCTGGTGCGTCAAGGCGATGTGGCGTGTTTGTGCTGGGAACAGCAGAACTGACTGTTTGACTGGATTCCTGCGTGAGTCTTTTTGTCAGCCTGAGTTTCCGTCCTGAAGCGCTGTGGAGTTTTTTTTCAGCCTGTCATGTCTTCACCTGGTCTCCTGAACCCCCCCCCCCCCAAACACCCTCCAACCTCCAGCTGCCATGTGGCCTGTCACACTGACTCGCCTTTGCCACACTACACACATACACGGATCAGTTTTGCTGTATTTGTGAGGAGCTTGCATTATCCGGTTCTGTTCAGGGTTTCCTCACTCTAATCTTAACCTTATCACAGTCAATTAATCAGTGTTTTTACTTGTCTAATTGTATTCTATAGAGATGTCATACTACTGCTCTGGTTTCTGTTTTTTTCTCATCCTAATAACAGAGAAAAGTCCAATTCTTATATTTACCTAAATATCTAATCTCACAAACTACTACAAAGTACTGGACCAATTAGCCTAATATTTTGTGTGCACATTTATGACTGCAGGTTGAAGGACCTCTCATGGTTGCAGTGATTAACAACTGTTGAAAAACCTGTTTTATTGACTGTTTTATACCATCATTAACTGCTGACACCCCACTCCTCTTAAACAGCCGGTGGGGGATGCATATTTTCTGGAAATGGTCATGACTAAATCAACAAGCCTTACCGTCCGTTGCAGGTACCATTCTATCCTTCATCGACGTCCATACACAACTTTGGTTTTACTCTAAACCAGAGCATTTGTAGAATAGTAGTTAGTCAGCTGTTTTTGTTATATTTGACACCATCCTCACTGTAAACGTACAGACACACCAAACTGATTTCAGAGAACTTGTGGCAATGAAAGCCCCCTGCTGCCTCACCTTACAGTATGTTGCCTGTCTCAGCCAAAAAGTAGCACATGAACACATTGCAAAGACTGCAGCTGACAGTCAACTAGCAAGTACATTCTGTGCGTGAGAGGTAATAACCCTCCATACCAGCAGATGGCGGTAGTCTGCAATCATTACTCAAAAAGGGGAACCGGAAGACCGCCTTGATGCTAGTTAGCCAGTTAGCACATTAACGACACAATCCAATGTTGAAAGAACAGATCATATTTACCATGAGCCAGTGAGCAATGACACAAACCCTCAGGAAACATTTCTGTTAAAGAGCTCAACGGGTAAAGAAAAATAATCTCACCTTATATGACAAGTTTGTTTTGATCTCACTCCCTCTTGATGTCAGCTGTTTACTTTTCTCACTTTCATTTCTCTTCTTGTGCGCTGAGTTGAGCTGGCAATCAGTGATTTAATTCATAGATTAAACACTGAATTGGTGGAGAAAAAAAAGCTGACTAGTGCCACCGAGGGTCAGTGATGCGGGACACACCGCAGGGACGAAGGCCACGGACACTCACGGACAGCCTACCCCTGACCGACAGCCAATTGTCCACTTGGTGTGTCAGGGCCTTAAAGGGATAGTGCACCCAAAAATGAAAATTCAGCCATTATCTACTCACCCATATGCCGAGGGCGGCTCAGGTGAAGTTTTAGAGTCCTCAGTCCTAGAGATCCCAGGGGGGAGGAGGTAGCAACATAACTCCACCTAATGCAGGTTTACGGCGCCCCAGATTCAAACGTCCAAAAACACATAATTGAAACCACAAAATATCTCCATACTGCTAGTCCGTAGTGATCCAAGTGTCCTGAAGCCTCGACATAAAAAGTTGTTTGGAAAAACATCAGTTAAACTCTTTTTTTAGCCTCATTGTAGCCTGTAGCTCTAACTGCTTCTCTGTACACCACGCTCATGTGTGTGCGCTTGTGCGAGACCGTGAGACGTGGGCACTGCATTCATGTGTGTTCTGGGGCGCCGTAAGCCTCCATTAGGTGGAGTTGTGTTGCTACGCCCTCTCCCCTGGGGTCTCCACAAGTGATGTGAGGACTCTAAAACTTCACCAGGGCCTCCATCGGCATATGGGTGAGTAGATAATGGCTGAATTTTCATTTTTGGGTGCACTATCCCTTTAAGAGAGCCAGGAGGGACAATTCCACCTGGCACACTTGCACGGTGTTCCAGCTGCCATGGCGTCATACCACACCAAATGGGTTCAGGATTTTGCCTGCTTGATTTTGTTAATCTCATCATTTTTCTAGATATTTGTGCTGCTACCCTAAGTAAGTAAGTAAGTAAGTAGTCTACATAGTTAAATTGTTTCTTTTTTTGTCTGTTCTAATTGTTGTTGTTATTAACTACTTCACTGATCATTTACAAAGTTAATACCATTAAAAGTCCAGCTATGAATAGATCAAACAATTGCATGGATCACATGGATCAAATATTTGTAACTCTATAATTTTTAACTGTTATAATTACTAAAAGTACATTCTTCCATCTTATTTATTTATTTCACAAACAGTGCCCGTTAGCAGGAAAACTCAATCTGCTCTGCTGCAGCTCTGTGAAATACAGACATGTATTTTATTAGCTTCTAAAACACATTATAGCATGTCTGCTGGAACAGAATTGTACAAAGTGGCTGCAAAGCCCTGGCAGAGACTTGCACTCCTTTGAGTGCACTTCTCTAGTTGAGTTTGTATCTGGCACATTGCATAAAGAGGTGCTGTCTACTAACTCTGGCACATTTCTCAATAATGTCTCAACACTGAAAGTCCTGTTCAAAATTGTGAAGTTTTTAAGCTTAAATTCTAGATATGTTATAAGTAACTGAGAGAATGGGACTCCTGAATCTGACATGATGCTACTAGATCTTTTCACTAGACAGGATGCATCATTTTTTTGGTCTTGTTAGAACTACAAAAAACATCGGCAACTGTACACATTTTTGAGTGACCCCTGAGAGTAGACTATGTCTAAAATGATCAGTGTTTACTGATACTGCTGAAGGCTTGTCTTTGTACTGTAAAACTTCAATTAGAAGCCTAGTCCCAATGAAATGTTTCGTCTCTTTTACAAGCCTGGTGTGGTGACAAATTTTGACAAATAAACGCCTGTCTCTATGAGACTCCAGGTCTGGTTGCCAAGCAGTTCATTTTTACAGAACTTCTTTGGATGTATGAAACAGGTTGTTGGCTACCCACTGGAGCTAACTTTAGGTAACTGCTCAGATCGCACATACAAATATAGAGGTTTGAACTTTTGTCAGTATAGAGATGTTACACAATGTTAGCTTGGTTAGATTCTCCACAATTCAATTGTTAAGTTCATTTCACTGAAACCATGAGCACTAGAGAAGACTGTAATTCATTCAGATTAACTGGCATTATGAAAAAGAAGTGGTGACTTCCTTCCTCTGAAGCGGTCATGAAGTCAGATTACATGTCCATTCCTTGATTAACTTGAGTAAGTTATTCATATTCCTTCAGTCTGTAAGAATCAAAAGTGTTTTTCATATAAATAAATCCTTATTGTGAATATTGTTCTAACAGGATAAAGCAGTGTTGAGTCGGTATGCCAGGTGCCATTATCCTCGAGTGCTGTAAAAAGAGTGCCCCACTCTCTGATGCCTCTGATTTTTATACAAGTAATATTTATACTGGTTTAAAAAATAATTTCATTGTATTTTCCAATCTTTGCTGAGAAACAAATTTATGTGAAAGCAATTTAAGGCCTGTCCATATAGATGCCTGGCCCTAATAACAGCCTGTTGTTGACTTCAGTGATTTAAGCTAATATTAGCCCAGGCAACTAATTTAAGTTTTATAGGTAAATGATATTGTAAACATGAAATAAATTAATCTTATAATTTAATTGATTATTTGGTCTTGCAGAAACAAACGCTTGAATGCTTGTGAATATACAGTTCCTCATGTTTATAGGGTAAAAAAAATAAATGATTGAACCTTTAACCTGTTGAAGTAAGAAGCAGCACAATGACCTCACTTCACAAAAATGCAAACACACACACACACACACACACACACACACACACACACACACACACACACACACACACACACACACTTTCACTTGTAACATATTCTGGGAAGGTATTTTCTGCAGAATTCCTTTCTTGTGCTCAGTGTGAGAGTGTGGAGATAACAGACTTTGGTTCAATAAAGCAACCACTTGAGCAACCTGCCCCTCAGTTCACTTCAGTCCTCTATTTCCTCAGCAGATTGTCAGCACACATCCCCCTCCCCACACCCCCTTCAACATTCACCCCCTGGGCCACTTTTACACTCCAGACCCTTTATATTCTCCCCAAACATCCCTGTTCACATCTATTTTTGTGACCCCCACTCCCCCTCTCTTTTTCTTTGAGGTTACTTGGACTAGCCCCCGGCTCAGTGAGGGGGGGCAGCCTTTGATGCCCCCCGCCTCCTTGAGTGCTGATGTTGAGATGAATGCAGCCAGGAGACAAAGAACTGAACATCCAAAGCTGCCCTGACACCTTTACAAGGTGGCACACAGGATGACATGTCAAATGTTATGAGGTTTTAGTTAGACTGCTTTCACTTGTGTTCCTGTGACTCGGAGGAGTTTGTCACCGTGGGATTAGTATGTGTCAGAGTGAGACATTGTGCTCACATCAGTCAATTAACAGAGAAGGTGAATCACAGAAAAGAGCTCCTCATCAGAAGAGTTTGAATCTCTGAAGTCTATAATTTCACAATAATATCTAGTCTACTAATCGGGTGTGAAAGGCTGACGAACACAACCCAACAGTCCATGGCAACTGATTTTTCACAGCGACTTCCTTCTTACTTCCCTTAAGTTTGATCTACCCTACCTATTGTGGATGTGTGTGAATGCACCTTTACAGTGCTGTAAACAGCACAGTGCACATTCAGAATGTGCTCCCCTGTAGTTATTTTGATTGGCTGTCTTACCAGGATCATAAGCCCCATTTCCACTTGGCAGTACGGTACAGAATGGAACCGTTCCATACCTTCCCCATTTTTGGTCACCCTTCTGTTGGGGTACCAAGTACACAGATCTGGTACTAGAAGGTGGAGATGTGAGCGCTGCAGTCCATTCATTGGTCATTAGCAGGTGGTCACTCTGCTCAGGAATGAGCTGTGGCTGGCTGTGGCAGGCTCATTAGAGAAAAAAAGAAACTTAATTCACTGGTCTGACTGTCGGTGACTTTTAAAGTGGAACCAGTGATGAGGAAATATAGTGAGTCCCGGACGGAGCAGTGAGTGACAACAACCCCACCCACATTTAAGAGTACCCTTTGTGGTGGAAACACTAGGTTCTAGGTACCATGTCTGAAGGCTTACTTTTGGCTCCAAAGGTACCATACCAAAAGTGTTTGGTGGAAACGGGGCTGTAAACTGTATATAAAGATGGACAACGAATCTCCGCTAACCCCCACTGTAAAAATATTAAGTCAAAATATACAGCCGCTGCCATCTGTAAAATCTGGCTATTGGGCAGTGATGTACGGCGTCAGACACTGAGGAAAAAAAGCCATCCTTTAATGTTGGCTTGATATGCAGCTGATCGCAGTTATAGTTTAATGACGGCTGGTGGCGTCAGGGGGAAACGTGGCAGGACACGAACGAAAGTTAAGGCAGCGAAAGTCCAAGAGGGGTGGGTCGGAGAGGCGACTTTCACCTGGTAGTGAGGTATTCACGGTCTATTAGATTAAAAACCCAAACCCTGTTCTTTTTGCCTAAGCCCAACCACTTGTGTTAGTTGTTGAAGGAAAAAAAATGTAAATTCACGATATTGTAATAACATGGGGAATTTATATTAAAGGAGACTGTATGCAAACTATATATTTCCAATGTGTATTTTGAAAGAAGACAATGCATTTAACAGGCAGAAATTGACACGGCATCCCAGAACGCCAACAACCAATGCACCCAAGGTTCCTTGCATGCTTTATCTAGACGTGGAAAATCCATGACCAAACATTGATATGTGTCAAGGTCAAAGTTAAGATTTGTTGTCTACACAGATGCATTCTCCACTACCATTGGGTTCCTGCCGATAACCCTTCCTGACCAAGTGTGAATAGCACTATTGATCGCAAGAACACTGATTGGCACACACAGCTGTCAATCATGACGTCAAACCCTTTTTTTTTAAAAAAAAAAAACCCATCAAATTACGAGCTATAACCAAACCTATCAGAAAATAAGAACACTTGAACAAACATCAGTGTGATAACAACTACATAAAATGACAGAAACCATCTTTGGGAAAAATATCATTTGACCTGTACTGAGAGTTTTTAGTTTAGCCCACGTTCCATCCGCTAAAATAGAGGGGGTGGGGTTAATGACCTATGTTGTAGCCAGCCACCGGGGGCGATTGAGATGTTTTGACTTCACTTTTGAGGAGCTGCATATTGCCCATATGCAGTCTATAACTTGGATTTGTGGAAAAACTCACAAAACAAACATCTTAGCATTAGCTTGTTGAATGTAATGATTTTTGGAAAAATGGGACTGTTTGGCCATTTGATGTTGTTGTTGATGTTTGATGTTAATGATTGTGACTCATATTATTCATTTCCGCATCAGTGGAGAATGGAAGCAGCTCTCCATGATTTCTCCTGCTTTATTCAATTATATTAGGTCAGTGTGTGTGTGTGTGTGTGTGTGTGTGTGTGTGTGTGTGTGTGTGTGTGTGTGTGTGTGTTCAGCCTCTGGCTCTGTGGTGAGTCAGGTAAAGACAAGCCTGCTCAGGAGTCCTTGGGCAGTCATGAGGTACAGAGGAAACCCTTGAACTCACTAAGAAGAACTCAGGAGGAGTCTAAAGGCTCTGGCTGCAAACAAATGACTGGACTGGTCCAAGGATCAGGGTCTTATTGTACTTGGCAGAGAATATGCAGATGATGCACACTTGTCCAAGTTCATTTGAATCTCCCAAAACTTCAAGCTCCATTGATAGGACCAGCTCAGGCCATCTGGGAACCCTAAAGGAGTCATTATTCTCTGTAAATGTATGGTTGTACCTATATACATTCACTCTGTAGCTTTGTAAAGCAGCAGTTGTGCCATCCAATGCCACAAATTGTATAAAATAGTACAAAACATTAATATCCTTTTTACTTGCCCACTTTTTCATGTGAGGCTTAAATCTTAAGACAGAGTGGAGTGACACGAGCAGTGTTTGTATGAAGCATTAAAGTCAGTAAATGTAGTAGTACTAAGTAAACTTATCACAATATTACATGGATAATGAAAGTTCAAAATAAAAACTGAAGATTATCAAATGACTAAAATTTAATTTAAACTCATACTTGTGTCAAAATAAAACAAAGTCAGACTGTATCTGTATTTAATGTTTGGACACTTCTGTTGTCAAGTTTCTGCAGCTAGAACCTTAATTAGGGTTAGGGATGGAGGTCATGACTAAATGTAGTGTATCGCTGTATCCACGTATGATGGGACATGACCCCGCCAATAAAGGTTAACACTAACAGAATACACCAATTCACCATTCTGACAGCCAAGACAACCATGCTCTATACACACCTCACACACCTCGGGCCACAAGGGCTCTGATGAAAAAAAATTCTAAACTGTCTTCAACATAATGCAATTTCAGGCAGCGTAATGGAGAGATTGGTATGAGAGTAGATAACTAGACCAGAAAAAAATGTGTCAAGAATTTATTTTGCTTCCTGATCGACCAGTAGTCTCGGAGGGACTTTTTCTTTTCTTCTTTTTTATTTTTAGTTACATTACTTTTTTTGGACAATCCAAATCTGTTTCTTCTGTATTTACATTGTATTGTATTTTTCCTCAAATCGGTTTCAGTCCGAAGTCATCAAATACTGGCGCTTCGTCAGTGACTTCCACATAGACACAGACGAAAAAAGCTGTTCTTTCATGTCGGCATGATATGTAGCACTCAGTTTGTACTGTTGCCTGACGGCATAAGGGGGAAACGCAGCCGGACGACAATGTAAGTTAACGGCCGACAGATCTGCGTAGGGCAGGCGGGAATGGGTCCAACAATCAGACTTTCGCTTTCTATATGAATCTAAAGCCAAACCCTGTTGTTTTCTGTTTTTTTTTTAGACCTAACCATGTGCATTTGTTGCCTGAACCCAACCATGTATGTGTGTTGTTGAAATGTAACCACATGCCTTTGTTGTTGAAGGAAAAAAACAGTGTTTTACAGAAGTAGTGCATTTATTTTGAAAGAAACTGTATGCAAACTGTATATTTCCTGTGAAAACAGAAGTGTATTTTGAAAAGACACAATGCATGTGTACGAGGCTGAAGTTGACCTGGCGTCCCACAACGTCAACAACCAACGCACCCTGGACACCTTGCATGTCATATCTTGACGTGGAAAGTTCATGACCAAACATCGAAATGTAACAAGCTCGAAGTGAGAATGTTTTGCTATTCTTGTGAAGCAAATAAAGTTTTCTCAAAGCCCCCTCATTTATTAGTTAAAATGTCCTGGTGCAAGGTATTTTTCAGTGTATATGACACCTATGTTCATAGTGAAGCCAACAGGCAGCTGGTTTTCAGTTAATTATATATATTTTGTGAACTCTTTGTTTTGTTTTAATGCAAACCCTGGAGCTGCATTTGGAACTCACACAAAATGCACCAAAAATGTAGTAATGGGATAATGATGATAAACAGATAATACAGCATCTGCATAATGCACAGCACACTTTAACACTGTTTTTTGTTTTCATACACAATCCAGTGTCTCAGTGCCATCAGCATGGTGGAACCACTGTCACACCTTGACTATGTAAGTCTAAAACCCCATTTATGCGTAATTTATAGCTCAGCTCAGGTTTCACCTGTTGATATCACCACACAGTATGAGTGATAATTGGAAGATGTGCCTGGTTTTATTGCTGATTTGGGAGTAAATTTGACACTATTCCATGTAATCACCATAATTACAATGATAGTAAGCGGGGTCCATATAAGCAGGAGGTTTGCAGTGGAGATGCTGTTGTAGGTATATTTTTTTGTTTTTATTTTCCTTTTATTTGACCAGGTAAACAACTTGTCATTTACAATGACAGCCTGGCCAAGAAGCAGCGACAAGGCAAACAAACAAAACATTAAAACACAGGTACAGCTGGTGGAGTACACCGAGCACAACATCATGATTACAGTATATATACAGTATATGCAACATCAGAGATCTTTGTATTGTGTTCCAGAGAAGCAAATTGAAAAACAAGTGCAGTGATCAGAAATGATTGCTTGTACTGAGTTATTAAAGGAGGATAACGGAATGAGGGTGTGGAGTTTTTAGCAGACAGAGTTTTGCGGACACCAGCGCCCAGGTCAGGGGCCCCTGCCCTCGACTGTGCTGTTAAAAAGTCTGATGGCCGTTGGGACAAATGACCTCCTGTGACGCTCCGTCCGTGAACGCAGCGTGATGAGCCACCTGCTGCGGCTGCTGCTCTGCTCCACCAAGGTGTGGTGGAGAGGGTGGTTGACATTGCTCATGATGTCCAGCAGCTTGGTCCGCATCCTCCTCTCTGCCACGGTCCCCAGTGAGTCCAGGCACCTCCCCAGCACTGACCCAGCTTTGCGGATCAGCTTGTCCAGCCTTCATGGTGTCCATCTCTGTCGCACTGCCTGAAATCCTGACTGCAGAGCTGATCTTCTTCCATGTGCTATTTGTGGGTAGGCCTATTGTCTGTGGGACAGATGTAAAACACTGGCAGCCCCACACTAAAGTGATCAACTTCTTCTCCATATTTAACACAGACTGATATATACAAAAGAAGGGAAAGATGATCATATGACATGCAGTGTGCGCTGCTCCTATTCCAAAAGTTGAACTCTGTTTATCCCTGGGCGCAGACATCGCGCCCAGAAATATAGGCGCTTGGGAACGTGTGCATGCCGTGATGGCGTCGCTCTGGCATTTGAGTATGCCTGCCATGTGTCTACATTAAAAACAATGAATTTGAGGGACCATAAAACGCAGCATGTGTACAGCCCCAAAGGAATTTGCTAGAGCGTAAATGGCGGTTACTGTGGGAGATACTGAGTAGTGACTGGAGACATGAGGGGGTTTTGCCAATAATAGTTTTGTACTGAACTGAAAAGGACAGTATCGGACTGAAAACTCTTGCCACACAGTGTTCTTATTATTATAGTACAACTAACAAGTTATTTTCACTATCAATTAATCTGCCAGTTTTCTTGATTGGTTGTTGTTTAGTCCATGAATTTTTTTTTTTTTTAAATGGTGGAAAAATGCATTCACGCTTTCTCAGAGGCCATAATACTTAAATAAATACCTACATTATGCAAAAAGAAAGAAAAAAAAAGAAAAACAAACTGGAAGACAAAATGATTGCAAAATGATTTGTTTCCCTTTTCATGCCATTGTCATGTTATATTTTGTCTCACCACTTACAGTTAAAGCTGTGGAAAAGCATTTGAAAGGGGGAAAATATCTGTCAAAAAGAAAGGGGTGTACACAATCCAGTGTGCTTGCATGGGGGAGGATTAGCTCCTGACATCCATATAATAATAAGAGTGGCCTCAGCAGTCCCAGTTTAAGACTGTGATACTGTTGATCCCCATATGGGCTTTTACAGTATACCACCATGAAACAGGACAAACAGTCCTGTGTCATATTTATCCCTAAGGTATAACACAATCTGCCCTCGTGTCTTGCCTGAACATTGAGTGAGATTGCTTTAAACTGTAAGCTACTCTTTTCATGGAAAAGATCTAAAATTAATCAGCGGGCTTGTTGTCCCCTCTTAAGGCCACGATAAGAAGGTTTTGGTGCACAGGGAGGGAAACATAAGAGGCTTTGGGGGCCGCTTTTATTAAAAGGATCTGACATCTACCTGCCCTCTCAAATGGCGGGCACTTTTGACACTTCTGGCACGCAAAGCAGCCGTACAAAAATAACCACGTCTCCTGGGCCGTAGGCCTGCTCTGTTTGGATGCTGTTTACCTTAAAGGACACTGTGAAAAGCATCATAAATGAAATGCCTCTTCACAACAAATCACAGAGCAATTTATTTGGCAGCTTGAATGTCCACACATGGGCTGATTTCTCTCTTCATCTTTTCATTTTCCTGTTGTCATTTTCCACACGTATCATGTCGGAGACGGCTTGATGGACTCAATGTGTCGGAACGGCTTGTTCTCACATCCGTATCACTGCAGGACTCCCCACAGTACAGCAGCGGCCTGTCAGCGCTAAGACTCGGGGCCAGTTCTCACTGTGATGGTCAGTTGGAGATTCTTTTTATTTTGATACAGTTATCGTTTCCCATTTCCCCACTTGATTGGAGCTTAAAAGCCAAAGCAGCTCAGATCGTGCCGGCATAAATCTCCAGGCCCATTAATCCATCCTGGTGTCGTCTCTCGCACAGAACTGCCCAATCATGTCTGGATATTCATGGGGAAATTAAATGAATGATATTCCAAGGCAGCTCGGCGACACTGCAGATTGGATGTTAAAATAGGTGGGGTGCTTTGTGCGTTTGCTGTTGATTATCCTCATATGTATAGGATATGAAGGAATTGCCTCTGCAGAGGCAGTAAAGAGCATGTGACGTCACATTAACTCAAACAGCCCTTTGTTTTTTTTCTATTCTGTTTCACATCTCCCATCAAGGTTATTTCTGCAGAGGAATTACTAAGAATGAGAAACATGATGTTGAGTTTAACAAGGCCCCGGCAGAATAATACACAAAGAAATGTGGAGGAACTAACATTTGAGTTTTAATTTCATATGTATTTCAATTAACCACAGGATGCCATGATTAAAAATATCAGGAGATATACACAAGAATCCAAACTGACATATCAAGGTTCCCTATAGATTCCAGTCTGTAATGTCTATACTATAAATGTGACATGAAATTTAAAAAAAATGCAGTTTGTGTTATAACCTGTTGTTAAGCAATCTGGTATTCACATGGTAACTACCTGCCAAACACATATGTGGGTATTGTTACAGTGAAATACCATCACTGATAGCAAAATATCATTAAATAACCCCATCCTCCTAAAAGTCATTTTTTTAGTTGATGCATGTGTCTGTTGGGCTGAAAGAAAAATTCAATTTCTGTCATATGTAGATTTTGGGCAAACCATGCCAACCCCTACTCAAACAAGTCTTAGTGAAATCACTTTCTTTTCAATGTCAAAGGGAAGGTTCAAATCTTTTGACGCAGCTTTGTACAAGGTACTGTGTACTGGTGTATTATTACCTATAGTAGATGTCAGTCGGTACACCTCCAGTTTGGAGAAGCAGACTAAAGTACTGCCAGGAAAGCTAAGCAATGTACTGCTGTGGATGGAGGCAGCAGCAAAACATATTTTAGCCACTTAAAGAAAAAAGGCCTGTTGCAAAAAAAAAAAAAATTGTCATTTGATTTTCTTGTCCTATTTTTAGTATTACTACTATTTCAGTCACTGTGAGCACTCACGTCCCAGCTGAACTGTTATTGCAGTAACGTAAAAAAGTGCCATCAGATGGCAGGAGCTGTGTTTAAAGTGCTGCATGAATACCATGAAAGTCACTGAATTCTCCACAACAAGTTCCTGAAAAAGTTTCACAGTAAAAGTAATTTTTATAATATGAGGGGATTCTCTCCACCTAAAGGATACAGGGCTTTTAATTTTAAAATGATATAGGAAGTGTTGAGTTTGAAACAACGGTCCTTAATAAAGCAAACAGGAGTACATTAAAAATAAAAAACAGAAAAATACAGAGGGAATGAGAAATAAAGGCCTGTGTCTGGAAATATAAGCCTATGAAGCTGGTACCCTCTGCTAATGTGGTACTTAAAAGTCCCGCCAATATTTGTGAATTTTATTCCTTGCAAGCCTGACTCATTGGGTTGCTAAAGTGCCTCTGCTGTTTCACGCCAGCATTTTTCCAGCTTTACTCTGTCGTGGTAACATCCCAAGAGGAAATTGGGAAAAGTGGGATGTTGTTGCCATGCAGTTGTCTACGGCAGCAGATCGCTCTGTGTTTTGATTGGTTTAAATGACCACTGTGGGGGTGCACGAAAGAAGGCGTGAAAGACAAAAAGAAAATTAAACATGCTAGACTGTCTGTTGGGATGTCATGAGGCATCCCAGACGCAGAATCAGTTGTCGTCTGCTGTGACACGCTACACGAGACAAATTATGGATTATCCCGCACGACATTCATTGTCGTTCACCATCTGAGCCGACATCACACTGTGTCGGGCTATAATAGTGCTTATATTGTGTAGTCTGAATCCAGCATAATGCGTAACTCAGCCCAGTTGCACTTATGCGTAGGAGTACGGAAGTTTTACTGTTGAGAAAATATAGTACCAACGTAAAAGGGGCTATCTGATGGCAAGGTAAAGTGGTGAAAATATTCTAAATATTGTGTACACTTACACTGATATTGATTTTTTTTATGTGGCTTAAATAGGTTTTGCGGCTGCCTCCGTCTATAGCAGTACACTGCTGAGCTTCAGTGCCGATACTCCAGCCTGCTTCTCTAAACTGGGGGTGTGCTGACTGGCATCAACTTTATGTAATACACAAACTATGCATAAGTACGTCATACAACCCCACTTCAAAAAAACCAAACTATCCCTTTAAAGTATCACTTACAGATTTTCAGTTTTCTCTTATTACCTTTCTCTGAGTCAATTCTGATGAGAAGAATATCAGTTGTAACTCTGTATATCCAGTTCAGTGATAAGAACAAATTTAGCTTGGCACTGAAACTGTAGGTCAAGAAATAGCTCCAGCAGTAATAAAGTTGTTGGAAAGGGTATGCTTTCACTTCTGTCAGAGCTTGGCTAGCAGTTCCTCCTACTTCTATTCTTTATGTTAATACAATATCTATCTCTAGACAGACAGAGGTGACACTGATAGAGATGTCTCAGGTGGATCCTAATGATTGGCATCCTGGGATCTTAGAATGGGTTGCACTGGATAAAGTGAAACTGATGAAGTCTTTACTGTACTGAGTTTTGTGCAGGTCAGCCTGCTAGTGTTGTAGTGCTTCTCTGCTAGTCTCACAGTGCAAGCATTTCACTATAGGCTATGCGAGTAAAAATTAAGTGTCAATTTGGGAAATTCACTGGTACGAGTGACTTTGAGTTGAGGTTAGCAAAATGCACAGATCTCCTCTCTCTTCCTCACTAGCAAAGATCAGTGTACTAAAGAGTTAGGTGGCAGGTTCAATGTTCATCTGGCGCTGACCATCACTTTCACCAGCTAAAATGACAAACAGGTCACATCAGCTGTGACTTATTATCATTTAATCTGTGAGTAACTTGATGATAGACTGACTGTGAACTTGGCTGTTATGAGGTGTGTGTACTCAGCCGAAGATCATTTGTGAGAGAAGAAACTCCACACTAAGTTCTACCATTATTATAAAGCAAAATATGTGTTAGTTTGTCTGCTGGTTAAATATATGTGGTATGAACCATGTCCACTTGCAAAAAAGTCACAACATTTTAGGCAAATAACTACATGTGAACAAACCCTTTTTTTGCATTGAGCATTAGTGTCATCCAAGGAGAAAGTCAAATTTCACCAGCAGTTGGATTTACCTCATTTCCTCCACTCTCATCTAAAATCTGGTTTGCTCTCTATTCTTCTAAGAAGGATTTGTTTCCCCCCTTTTATAACATAATTAAAAGATATCCTGTCTTCTTTTAATTTGGGACTATATTATATCTAATCCTCCCGACTTTACTTTCAGCTTCCATCTTGGGCTCTTGATTTGATTTTTTCGGTCATTGCTGATTTGATCTCTGGCAATTCTTTCAATCTCCTTCTCCAAGATAATATCAGCTCTTAAAATGACTGATGCTTTAATCCTCAGCATTAATCTAAGACTCTCTTTCTTAAGAAAATGCTGCTGTGGGGGAGGGAAGGAGGCCACGGATTAACAAATATGTATTTTTTACAGTCTGCTGACACAACATCCTTGTCCACTCCAAGTGGTCAGCTCTTTGTACAAAAAAGTACAAGTAACTGCCAATAGTTGAATCTAAATGTTTCACTTATTAAAAGGGATGCACCGAATGAAAAATTCTGGGCCGATACAGATATAGATGTTTAAAATAACCATTTGGCCGATAGCAGATTCTGTTTTGTTTTGTTGTTATTTATAACCCCTTTTGTGCCAGGGAAACAAAGAAATATTCACTGTAAAAAATAGCTGAACTGTTTTGCCATTTAGTCCTCCATTACACTGTTTTTTGTTTTTTTGGGAGAGCACAAATTCAATAACACAGTAACACAAATTTATGAACAACCTTTAATATTACCTTCTTTCATATGAAAACATCTTTAGAAAAAATAAAATACTGCTTCAAAACCGTGTTTTTCCATGACAACCATTGGTGAGAGGTGTAATTAAGCAGTAAATAATCAGCCATGTGTGTCTGACTGTGGATGATGGAGCTGTTGAATGGATTTGTGGAATTTGTTAGTTGCAGCGGTAGCTGTTAGCAGTTAGCTCCGCTTGTTAGCTGCTGAATGGCAGCGGAGCAAACTGCAACCGGCTGCCAGGCTTCACAGCTGATCTCCGCAGGACTCCACTAAAATGTGGAATCCAGACGGCTTATGGTTTGATTGCTGTTTGACAGGCAGTTATCAGTGAGTGTAGCTGTGCTGTGAGTAAACAGTCTGAACTCTTCTCTGACAGAGATGAAAGTTTAGTTTTAATCACCAACTCTGTGAGAGGACCAGAGTTGGGTATAACACGTTACAAAGTAACGTAAGAGTATGAGTATTTTGGTTACTTTTTGCAGTAACGAGTAACCTAATGCATTAGTTTGCTGTTTGAGTAATCAAATACTTGAGTACATTTTCAAACAAGACATCAGTTTCTTCCGTTACTTTTAGAACGCTGGTCCTTCAGCTCCGAAACAGCAACGGCTGTCGTTTGGTTCTAATAATGGAGATAACGTTAAACTTACCAGCCTGAAAGAAGCCACGGAGCTTGTGGCTCGCTACGTGGTCGGAGAAATGCTGCCATTGTCTACGGTGGAGTCTAAATAGGTGGAATAGGACTCACTGACAGACATATTTCAGACTCAGGACTTGCATTATGCCTGGTACACGCTACACGCTGGTACTCACCAATTATCACGAGTCGTCTTTCACGTGTGTGTGATGTCATCGGGTTATTCTTGTCCTGTTTTTATTACTTTCACTATTTGAGTCACTGTGTCTGTTCATGTGCCGGCCGACATGTTGTATTCACCTAAAAGCGTCAGCAGATGGCAGGAGCTACATTTGAAGCTATATGTAAACTGTCAAGCTACTGTATCTTCCACAGGAAGTTCTGACAAATGTTTCAGAATAAAAGCCTATTTAGAAACTAGAGGGATTCTCTAGCTGAGGTTATAAGGGGCTTTTAATTTGAAACAAGTGTTGAGTTTGAAATGAAGGTGCGATATATTAACTTTACAAAGACAACAGATATACGGATAAAAAGTAAATATATCAACACACGGAGGGATTAATAAATAACTGACCGTCTATAATGTAGTTTGTTTCAAATGAAGCTGGGAGCCTCTGCAGTTGTGGTGAGTAAAAGCCCCGCCGCTGTTTGTTAATGTTATTACTTTATGTCCGACCGTGAGGATGTAGCATTGTTTGCTAGCTTGATGCTAATGACAGTAACGTTAACTCAGCGGGTTGACAAAGTGCCTCTGCTGTTTCACACCATCATTTCCCCCTTTTACTCTGTGTGCTAACATCCCTAGAGGAAATATTAAAAATGCTGGGGTGCTGTTGTCATACAGTTGTCTACGGCAGCAGATGGTTCTGTGTTTCTACTGGTCAAAGTGACGGCTGTGATGGGAGAACTGGATCTCAGTGAAGGGCAAGTGATCCATAACTTTAATTTTGGAGGCAAAAAAATGTAGGCTTAGCGCCCTGTGGTCCATTGCCCAATAGGAAATGTAGAATACTCAAAAGTACTTTAAAAGTGCTTGAGTTACTTTTCTCAGGGAGTAACGTTGGAAGTACTGTTAAAGTAACTGAATTACTTTACTCAGGGAGTAACATAGTAAAGTAACTGGTTACTTTTTTAAAAAGTAACGCAGTAACGTACTTTGTTTACTTTTAAAGTAACCCTTACCCAACACCGGAGAGGACACAAGTTTAAACCTCCAGACGAACATGCTGCAGAAGTTATTCTTCTGTGAAGGATAAAAATGACTAAAATATGACTAATTAATTATCTCAAGACTAAAACTAAATCTACAATGTCAAACTTAACACTGCTTCAAAAGCCTTTTTACAACACTAGGGTGACCATATTTTGATTTCTAAAAAAGAGGACACTCGGCCCGGCCACGAGATAGCCTACTTAAATGATACTCGCAGTTTGCTCAAAGATGCCTTGTAATTTTAATATATTTAAAGTTAATATGTATGGATAGAATATTAAGTTATTTTACAAAATAATATCTCTCAAAGACAGAAATTCAGATAGGCCCCAATAGGTAGGGGACATATACACATACATATACACAGTGTGGCCACCCGATCCGAGCCTGACGGGTCCCGACGGTAGGCCTACCCGAGGGGTCGGGCTGGGTTCGGTCAAAAATGTATAAATTATAAATTCGGTCAGCTTTCAGTGAAAATGTAGTGTAAAAATAAATAAAATCCTATTGTCTGTCCTGTTTATTGCTTGGGTACTGTTATTTACGTGACAACACCTGAACAGAACACACACACACACTGGCTGTTTGTTTCTACCTCTCCCCTCACTGGAACCCTCGGACCTCCAGCCCCCCGCCTCTGCCTTGATTAAATGCTGAAAATAAAATAAAAGAGGGAGACAGGTTTTTCCTATTTTAACTTATTTTGTTATATTTCTCCCTCTCCCCTCGCTGGAAGCCTCGGACCGCACAGAAAGGCTCCCACACCCGGGATCAAACCGGGAACCCTCTTGCTGTGAGGCAACAGCGCTAACCACCACACCCCCGCGCCACCCCTAAAGCCTGGCTCACACTACAGGATTTTAAAAATCTTAAAAGATTTTGAAATCAGGTTGTATCACACACATAACGAGAATCTTAACAGATTATTTTATCTAAAATCTTCATTGCGCACTCACTACAAGATTTGAAAATAATGACCAGCACACACTACAGGATTTCATCAAGATTATCGGACCAGAGAGCGGTGCACCACGATGTACGTCCACAACGTATGTCATCTCACAAGGAAGCGGAAGTCAACAGTACATGCCATTCTGTGCAGCGAAAAAGGCAAGAGGAAGAAATGCCATCTCCGCTGTCCAACGCACCAAGTAGCATCCAGCTGCAGCCTTGAACGCACCCTGCTGCTCTGTTGCTCCTTCGCGGTCACCACTTCCATCTCTAGGTAAAGTTACGTCTTGCCTCTTCTTCGTCTGCTTCTTTTACGGCAGTTGGCATCCACTTCCGGCATCATCCCGATAAAAATCAAACATGTTTGAAAATTATCGGGTCGGCCTCGACGTGTCTGTGAGCTGATCATGGAGTTTAAGATTCATCTTTCACCCGCTCACACTAGAAGATAATTTCGGCCGATTGGCCAATTGAGGTCCGAGACCTGATTTCTCCGCCGATTGTCGGGAGGGCCGAATCTGGGTCAAATCAGCCCGAGAATCCTGTAGTGTGAGCAAATTCAAAGACAATAGACCCATTTTTGAACAAATCGTCATCACATTCAATCATTTTACAGCAACAGCAATGAATGAGGCGACAAGTTCTTTCCACATTTGCCATTCACTTTATTTAAACGTTCTTGGCCTTGGTGGGCTCTTCTAGAAGGCAGAAGCATGACAAACCCACCGGTAACTTCACATACAGAGCAAAAACACTTAAGGGAGTGAATACTGGGGACATGCAGTATACTGTACTTGCACACAGGGTGACACACAGCTCTAGGTGTACAGTATAGAAAACAGTTGACAGAGGGAAAGAACAGGCAGACGTCACCTCCCATCATCCATTATAAAAATGTAGATTAGCCCCACCATACATCCAGGATTGAAGCACAGGGCACATATAAGAACATATATAATAGATGGCAAATCAACTCCATTATTCAAATGATATTAGACTAAAATAGAGCTTTTGTTTTACTAAAATTGAAAATGTGAAAAAGGTTGAAAACAGGCTATTAGTGTGTTAAAAACCAAACGATATGTGTATTGCCTTGCTAACTCATCTATCAAACAAAATAAAGGAAAAGTCAGAGGTGTTAGGTTGATGTGGAAATCAAAGTATCAACGCTGTGAGACCACAAGCAGTCAGTGTTTACTCCAACAACAACATACAGCTTGTGTTGTCACCGATAGACTCATATGTAGGCAGTTTGACACAGAGTATTAGTAACACAGCCTCACTTTCTTTGTAAAGGACACATGCAGCTTTCTCACTCTCTGATGGAAGAACTTTTAGCATTTACACAAAGTGGTAGTAGAGTCAAATGTATAGTTCGAGACCATAAGTGATTATATTGAAGCCATTGGATGATATTGTAACAGAGACACACCTCCCATCCTCTTTAATTTCAAATCCTATCTTTCACTTTCACCACACACAACATACATCATTCCCCAAACATGTTTTACTTTTTCTTTTTTTTTTGTAACTTTTTGATAAATGCGTGCCTTCACTTTATTTTGTGTGCACAATTTCATATCTCATGCAAATGTGCTACAGGTTAACAAGCTGAGCATGTGTTTCATTTAGCTGCTTGTTTCAAAATGACTTATTACCTACTTGTCACAATTATGCAGATTAATCTGTACTGACATGTTAATGTTACATTAGTTATTTATTTATTTATTTTTAATAAAGATGTCAGTCCTAGGGATGGCAATGTCAGTAAATCATCCAACTGCCCAATACCCAAATATTTGCTGTGAAATTTGCTGTGGGTAGTCCTGCTCTCCAGAAGATGAATTCTTGTATTATTTTATTGACCTCATGGCCTGGTGACTGGCAACTGAATGTATTCAAACTAAAAACAACTGAGGTGAGATGTCGTCTATCAATGTCAGTATGCAGAGAGCTCGTAGACTGACTGTATTGTGTTGAGCGTTTGCTGCAGCTGCACTGCCATTATATTATATATCAATTTTTGAAGTGTCCATGTCATGTCTGTGCACTTGGGAGCATGTTTTACAAATAAACATCAGCAAGTTGCATAGAGTTAATTCTTTGTCTCATATATTTTTCCGTGCAGAACTGCAACGTGGCCATATTGGGGTTAGAGTGATTGTTAACATAACATTTAAGATTTTGTTTGTTGTCTTACTGTGAGTCAGAGCAGAAGATCAAGACCAGTGACAAAGACAGCTTAGTTAGTATTTAAGGTGTTTCAAAAGACTAACCCATTAGAATGTGGATACCCAACCTGAACCTGATGGGACCCAACAGGTCGGGCCCAGTTTGGATAAAATAATGTTTGGGCTTGGGTCGGGTTCAGCCTAAAAGTGACGGACCGGCTGTCTGTGTTGCGCTACTTCTACTACTACTTTGCCTCTGAACACCTCGTCAAGTGTGGCTTGGCACAAAAATTCCTTACTGCAGAGACTGCAGAGAACAGTGCTCCTATCAGCAGTTCCATCTGGGCGTTTTGTAAATGTATATGTTCCATTCACGGGGCCTAGCAGCGTTGTCTTGTCCTCCATCATTTGACAAAGCCACTGTGGCGTTTAATGATGCAACCGGGTCAAGGGCACCATGGAATGCGATTAATCAGCGTTAATTTTCTTTAACGCGTTATTTTTTCTGTGATTAATTAATCAAAATTAACGTATTATTTTGACAGCCCTAATATTAACGTAAGTTAACGTTAGCTAGTTAATGATAGAGTATCTCAAACAAAACATGTCATCACCTAACATTGACCTGAGCTCGATGTACTTGCTTGGGGCATTCTGGCCTTTTCACTTAGCACCAGAAGCAGCACTGAAGCCATCCACAGTGAATGCTAGGTCCTAAGTCCTCTCCCTCCATGATGACATCAAATAAACTGTGATGGTTGGATTTTGAGGTTCAGTAATGTCACATTAACTGTGTCGGGCTCTGGTTAGGTTTAAACATAAAAAACAAAATACGTGTCAGGTTTGGGTTCGGCTTGGTTATTGGTCCCTCAGGCTCAGGTTGGCTTTAGATGTTAGATGCCTGAACCCCACTCTAATACCCAACTTTGGTTAAAAAAATGTGCGATCATTCAACATCCATCCAGCGCTTATGCTCCACTCAGGCTAGCACTTAGACTTATTTAGACTGTATTGATCTCCATCAAAGAGGTGAGAGATGACATTGATAATGATCTTCTCATATGACATTAGGTAAGACGGCAAAAACTGGGACTTTCAAAATTACAGAATGCTTCCTTGAGAGGTAATCATTGGCTGAATGATGTTCTCATTCTTGTCACAAATTTACTAAAATTACTCAGTTTTTGCACCCATAGACTTAACTGTTGATGGTGCCTTGGATGTTATTTGCTGTCTGACGGTTGTTGCGACCGTTAGAGAGACATTAGATAGGCTTTGAGAAGCTGGCTGAGAACAGACAAATGTTACGTGACGTTACTGTCACATCATATCACAGCACATCAATTTAAACATTTTGTTTAGATTTTATGGTTTAGACATGATACAAACTCATTACCAAAAAGAAAGTAATATGAGCCCATATTCACACCCTTAACAACAATGCTACATAAAGTAACTTTACTCACTGCACTTTTTTTTAGTACTACACAAAGAAATGTAGAGCCTTGTTCATAAGGTTGAGAACAAAATAGTCATCCATATTGCTTGAGAACATTCAGGGGAAGTTTTGGAAATATTAATGTTTTAGTTCTGACTCTGTTGTTTTGGACTGCTTCATCTGACCTTAAACCAGCAAGTAACCATCAGTCCTAGTGCCGTTTGGATCAGTACGACTTCAACAGTGAAAAGTTCATCATGCAATTGTTGGCAGGCTTAAAAAAACTGTATTAATTTCACTTGGAACCACAGCATGGTGGTCTGGATCCTTTGAGTATGTCCATACATATGTGTATGTAAGTTCTTCTTTAGCAGAACTGCCTAAAGTAAAGAGAGTGCTCTATGTACTTTTCAGTGTTGGTGACAAGCAACAGCAAAGCTCCTGTACAAAGACTGTAGTCATTTTGGGTTGCACAGCATGAAGGTACAACAATATTTTTCATGTCTTTAAAAGATGAACTCCATATATATGCAATCACCTGCCTGTCTCGATAGTCTTATTTATAAGGCTGCTTTGCATGAATTTCACGCTCACATTTGTGCCTGTTGGACACTAATGTCCCATTTTGGCGTCTTCAATATTTTGCAGAGTCATTTGTTCACATTTCAGTTTTAGTTTTGAGCTGAATGAGCCTACATGGGGAATTTTGAAATGAAAAGCATTGATAGGACAGTCTTGCGTATTGCAAGTGTTTACAGACACAAAATGCATTTTCCTCTTGTATTAATTCAGACAGAAATGTGGAACTATTACAGGGATGACAAACTGAAACAGCAAATAACAGAAGGAAAAAGTTTGATGTTAGGCCAATCTGTTTTGACCTCATGGAAAGGCTGCATGGGTTCTCAGGCAGTATACCGCTCACCCTCTGAAAAGCGTTGACATTCTTGTAGTTTTCAGGCCCCTTGTATCTAGTTATCATTGTTCTCTTCATCACTGTCCTTCATGGAAATGCCTTGCATCCCTCCTTCCCTCACTGAGGCAGTGGCTTCTTCCAAGGTCAGCCGATTTCTCACTGTCTCATACATCTTACTGTTTAACGTGGAGTCCAGCACCCCTTGAAGGCGGAAGTCACGGTACTTTTTCTGTATCAAAACAATCAGAATGTTCAAAATTCATTGTATATCAGAGTCTCCATTTCATCTGAGCTGCCTGATGTCTGGACTGAGAGAATACATGTTACAAACACAGGAGTAGTGTCCCATTTTAAGGATGTGGCCCATGAGTGTATGGCTGAAGCTGCACCTCCTATTCAGACACCTAACACAACAGTATGAGCTCCTGCCCTTAACCTCAGACATGTACACTAGATTCTGGAATACACTCTTAAGTGCAACACACACTGCCGTCGTACACCGCGCGTCAAAACGCCCGCCTCCATTATATTCTATGAACCAACCCACACTGGCGCCGGCCGACGCACCGCACCGCTCTGCTTCAGCCCACTGCTCTATTTCCAGCGTGGCCGGCGCTCATGGCGGCGCTGCGAGAAAAGCCTTTTATGTAAGTCTCGTCTCGTAGGATCAACTCCGGCTGTTTCACATTTTTAATAAGACGACTTTGATAAGAAACTCACCCGTGAAATTCAAGTTGTTGTTGCCTCAAAGTTACTAGCAGTTGGCACCCGTTGGCAACTAGTGTAGGTACAGCCACTTAGCGGGCTGGGATGGGAAAAACATGTTGATGGTGCCGCTGCGCGCCGCTGCCAGTGTGTGTTGGGGGGCGGCCCTTGACGGCCACAGTGCCGCGCCGGCGGCGGTGTGTGTTGCACTTTAGAAATAAGTCCCAAAAGGGTTCTTCTTGATGGGCTGAGGTTCGACCCAGAACCATTTGCTACATTTGCTTCCAAAGAACCCTTTAATTGAACTAAGGGTTCTTCAAGGGTTCTTTGTAAGACTAAGTGTTCCATTAACATCCATCCTTTTCATCCAAAAATTTTAAAATAATTTTTCTTTGAGCCATTGAGCTCTTTAACAGAAATGCTTCCTGGTGATTTGTGTTATTGTTCACTGGCATACGGTAAATACAATTTTTCAACAATGGATTCTCAGCCGTCTAAGGCCTTGAGGTGTGTTCTTGTGCAACTTGTTGGCTGAGACATGTTG
This sequence comes from Epinephelus awoara, assembly GCA_035609425.1. NCBI lineage: Eukaryota > Metazoa > Chordata > Actinopteri > Perciformes > Serranidae > Epinephelus > Epinephelus awoara. Next base: position 6,843,703 of record CM069296.1, on the reverse strand, counting down.
ATGTCAGGTGAAGCAGCAGGGGGCCTTCATCACCGCTAGTTCACTGAAGTCTGTTTGGTGTGTCTGGGCCTTAAGTGTTGTGGGATACGTTGGACCACATCAGCTTTGGCTCGCTAGGAGCCTCATGAATTGCCCTCAGGCTAACTGTTAAAATAAAACCATGATTAATCAATTACTATTTTTAGAGCACCCTGGATGGGTTCTAGATGAAACCCTTGGAATATAGAAGGGTTCTCAGTAGAATCCCCTGGATGGGTTTTTGTTAACACCCTTAGAAGGGGGAAATGCCCAGAGAGGGTTCTGGGTAGGTTTCTCTGCAGAGCCTCTCCCAGGGGGTTCTGGATGGAACCTTTCACAGATGGTTCTAGTATAACCCTTTATGTTGGGTTCTAGGTAGAACCCTCTGAAAGGGTTCAAGGTAGAACCTGTATAATAGGCACTACCAGGAACCAAAAAGGGCTCTACTATGGGGACAAGCTGAAGAATCCTATATAATTCTAGTCAGCACCGTTATTTCTAAGAGTATACTTAAGGCAGTGAGGGATATGGCACATGTGTCCCTCAGAATGAGATGGTATATCCAGAATGGAACAGGCTCATTGAGTCATTATAACCATGCAAACGACAGAGGAGCCGAAACCTGAATTGGGACGGAACAGACAGTTTAAAAACTGCAGCTGAGATTTATACCATGACCTCATTGCTCTGAAGCTAAACCGTTAACCAGTGATCCACAATGTTTCCGTTCCTTACAACTTCTATATATTAAATTTTGGGTCATATGAATCTTTCTATGACTAACACATTGCCTTGATGGCATGTGGTTGTCAGCCGTCTGTCCTTATACTACACATATGTTCTACACTTGGCAGCCATCTTTATGGAAGATATAAAAAGATGAAACAACAAAATATGTGAGACAGTGAATTGAAATGACCTGTCATGATTCCAAAGGTGTCATCATCATGTTGTAATATTATCATCTCGCTCTGAATCACACCAAGTTAAGATTAAATAGGTCACCTCACCTTTTTCCTTCAGGTTTACAGCTGAAATGATTGACTTTCAACTGTACATATTTCACTTTGGTGTCATCTTTACTCCGTGGAGAGTTTTGGAGCCAGTAATAATAGCCAATAAAAGGACAAGTATTAAAGTGGGCAGCACAGTGCCTTGTGGACTATTTGCTAGACAGTTCTTACAGGTCCTTGAAAAATGGATGACTGAATCATGTGGGACAAGAATGTGGTCAAGAATCCTGTTTTGTCTTGCCTGCTACCTGGTCAGTGTGTGTGTGTGTGTGTGTGTGTGTGTGTGTGTGTGTGTGTGCGGGGTGAAATCCTTCTCCCCCAGGCATTAAAATGACCTGAATTGGTCGTGTTTGTGAATGGATAGCCATTGATGGGTCATGTTTTACTTTTAGTTTAGGACACCTTAATGAACAATGAGTGGGATATCGGATATCGATATTTCTCATACATTAGTGTGTACCCAGTATTTTAAGGTTTCTGTTGGATAGTCTAATCCCAGCCCAGTTGTCAAAAGAAAATGTTGGCATTGTACGTTTCTGCAAACCACAGGTATGTTACATTTGCATGTTTTATATGTCATATTATGACATATGCTCGCACAATGGTTTGTTTGACATCTAAAAAATTAGAGCTCTACGCACAATGTTCCATATTTAGTTATGAGTTTCGTACGTAATGGTAAGTTAGGTAGTTAAGGTCTAGGCAAGTAAAGTTACTGTGGTCAGGTTTAGGAAAAGAAACATGGTGACAATGTGCCTTAAAATGACTCAAAGTTCACTTATTTTCACATGGTTCTGAACATCGGTCTCCTGGGGAAGAGTCCTGCATTCTTTGACCCATCCACCACCTCAATGTGCCTTTCTACATGGACTTGTAGTCTACTCTCTTCTTTTATACTGTCAGAGAATTGGTCATGTGATCACAGCCTTCCTGATCACATGAGTTATACACAAATTTCTGGCTCATAATTATGTGGGTTATATTTTAAGCCAAAATATGATCTTTTCCTGACTATAACCAAGTGGGGTTTTTTTGTTGTTGTTTTTTTTTCCTATTCCTAACCATAACGTTTACCACGGTATTGTTGAAATGTAAAGTTTTACCATATCTGCTACATAATAATATGTAAATGTAATGTATCTGTGGTGTACAGAAATATAAAATGCCACCTTTCATTCTGGAAATTGGGTTGCTAATCCATATCCATACATTTTGATTTTTTTTTTTTTACATATAAAATCTGCAAGGTAAGGAGCAAGTATTTCTGTCAAACATATGTAACAGTAAAAAGAACAATATTTCCAAAATGCAGAATATCAATGTAACATATGCAGATAAAAATACCACTTAATCAAAACCAATAATATATGTTTCCATACATTTCATTCTTTTTGTCCTTTTTCCTGAGCTGGAAAAGTTTTAATGTATTAATTAAAAGAAAGCAAATATAAAATACAAACACTGCGAAACCTGCTTCCATCTACATTTTATTTCCGGTAGTAAATGTACGAGGAGATTGGGCATCAGTGTATTGCTGCCACTCACTGTTAAAGCCTACACTCTACCAGAAAGGCCAAATGAAAAAAAAGTGTAACAAGTACAACTGACAAAAACACCACACTGTGTGTGAATAGAGGAGACAAATCCATTTTTAACAATAATAAATATCAATTGAGGTGGGAAGCAGCAGTGAAATGTTATAATGTAGCAGAGTTATAAAAGAGTCACTTAATTTTGTAACTGCGTCATTGATTTTTGAGAGCATTCCTGTGATAATATATTTTACTTGCATTTAGACAATGTGGTTTAGAAATGTAAATGACACCCTTCTCACCTTGACAATCCTGATGAGAATCTTCAGTTGATAAACGTGGAGCTGCAGGTCCATACGGTCAGTGAGCCATGTTCCCAGAAGGTTCATAGTGCTGGTGTACCATTGCTGTAGACACACAACCACACAGTACATATCATTGTCTGATTGTCTGAAATAAATGCCCTAAAAGCTTGCACATTTTAGAACAAACACAAATCACAAAACAACATTTCAACACTCAAAACAATGAATCCATTATCATTGCAATTCGTATCTGTAATCTATCGACTTTGGTCATGGTGTATTTGGCAGAAAAAGCATGTGATGTCATCCTTGCAGTGTATCATCGTGACAGAGTTTCCTTGTGGATCACTGAGGGAGAGGCTGGAGGCACAAAACTGACAAACAAATCCTTAGCAGAATGACGTCTCTAATCTGAAGATGTTCATGTCGTGACGGCTGCACGGCCTCATCAAGCCATTACAAAATGACACATAGCACAGAGCAGGCACTTCCTCCTCTGCTGCAGTTCAGCAAAGCCCACGCAATTTTGCCTATGAAGTTTAGAAAACAGTTTCTACTCTTGTCATATGGGGCCCCCTCAGATAGTCCCGTAGGATTAGAATCTATTTAAGTCTGGAGCGTGGACCCCGGGAAGATCCAGCAGCCAATGAGGCATCAGTTAATGGGGATCCTGATAAAGCATAAGGCTTATGATGCTCTTCATGCACAGCAGGATGTTCTGCTGTGGGCACTTGTCAAAGTCCATGAAACTAATCTTTTAGGTGTCAGTTTGGCAGTGTGTTCCAATCTGTATTGCCTTTGACTATTGCTGTCTCTCTGTATAATGATGAATGCATACTTCTTGTAGTAATGGGCAGAATTGGACAAACAACCTTTTTGAATTACTTTTATAAGAGTTCTGTATGTTCCAAGTGCTCATGACCCTTTAATGTGACGTAGTTCAGGGCAGTAATGGCCCTGAACGGACAAGCAAGGACCAATCAAATTGGACTGTAGTCGAGACCTCTGCTAGCTAAGGCCAATGGTATACACCTATGCTCCTTGGACATTCGTTCTACAGACTACAGTGTGTTCATGAGCTTCAAGTTGTAATGTGGAAACATGGATGGCACGAAAATGTGTTATATTTTATTGCTCTAAGCATTTAAACCACATGAAGTATGATTGGGAACTCATTTTGAGATTGTTCTGACACCACAAAAATGCAGCACAAAACTGTGGAGGTAACTGGGACCTCTGCTACCTGCCCCTCAAAGAATGACAGATCGTTGGTCAGAAACATTTCTCGAACATTGTAATGAGCTTACATAGCCTCCCTGCATACAAGTGAGATGCTCTATCAGTGCATATTTTACCTTTATGAATGTAAACTTATACATGATGCGTAATGCATAGAAGAGAAGATTTGTGGGGCTGGCAGCACTAGTTGTCAAACGTGCGCAAACTATAATGAAGTGTCACAAAGAAACTGACACCATGGTTTGCAAAAAGTATTAAAACTCCATGGCTGGGTATTAGTACTTGATACCTTGGGGGTATTAACCAAAATAGTACCAGGTGCCAAGAAACTTTACCAGAAAAAGGACACCAGCATTTGATCCTTTTTGTGCTGGGAGTATGATCCTGAACCGTCCTGCCTCTCTGCCAGATCAACAAACTTTCTGTTACAGCTCTCCAGAGCCACTCTCTAGCAAATGCTCATTTCGACGTCTGACTGGTTAGCACAAGCTAACAAAGCAGCAACAGCTAACATCAAACACCAAGCTTTTGAATGGTCCCAGCAGACTCAACACGACACCAAATGGCTCGAGTCTGTCGGTAAACCTGTTAGTAACCTTTGGTAATGTTAGCCGTGTGATGCTAACAGTTAGCCCTGTCACTATGTCTGTGCGGCTGGGTGGACTCACCAACTGTCCCCAGTGCGGAACTTCCACTCCCACGGCAGCAACTACAACCAATACAGTCTGGGGTGTGGCAAAGTCAATATATAGTGTATTTGACAGAGTTTGCGTGGTGGGAAGCAACCAAATGTTGGAAAGTATGGCTATACGAAACACCACTCCATTCACATTATGGGTGTAGCATGAGGTAGTCTACTGTTATCAGTATCATTTTAAGGGTAGAGGTATTGGTACTATTATCATAATTCTTTAAAAGAATACCCAGCCCAGTACATTTTAGCTCATTTTCCAACACCACTAAGATAGCCAAGTCAATAACCATGGCAACAACAAACATGTCCCAACCATGTGCATCTCTTTTCAGTGACCCCTGAGTGTCAGTACTTGCCTGTTTTTACTTTGCAATGCAATGAACGCAATTCAGTCATTGCTCATGCAGGACTGAGGTACCGCAGCCAGTCCTTCCCCTTTACTACCGCTTCCACAGGTGTTACAAGCCTCAGCATTGAAATTCTCCCACTGCTTTATTTAGACAAGCCCTCTCTAAACAGTGACCTCTGCGAGGCACAGTGAGCTCAGAGGATGGCAGCCATGCAGAAAGAGAGCCGAAAGGCTTCAGATGTTTCTCTGTGGGCCCTGGCTGTTGCCAGTCTAATTGATGGATAATGATGAGCGGGGCTGATACTAATAGAAGCCGACTGACTTTCAACAGTCAGGGTCACAGCAGAGTGGATGCTAGAGAAGAGTGGGAAAAGAAATGAAAAGGGGGTAGCAGTGTGTGTGTGTTATAGTGGTATGAGATGCCAAGGGGTAATTTATAAGTAGTGCAAGATAGATTTAATCCTTGAAAGTAAACAACTTTTTTCACATTAATTGAATATGAGCTATATTGTTCATCAACTTAAGTACTCAAAGTAGAAAGTTTGATTTCTTTAGAAAGTCCCTGCAAAACATTAGCTGAACAGGTTTCCAATCACAGTAATCTTGTTTCTTTCTTTAACAGTACCAGGGGTGTAGATGTAAAGAAATTTTCAAGAAATAAACACACACAATAATAAGCAACCCCCCCTAAATAAGATGTGGACAGGGTAGCTTCAGGAACAATGAGAAACTCATGCTGTAGCCTTGCACTCAATCTCATAACGTCACTACACAGACACATTTAATTTTTTTTAGCAAAAATTATCACAAAAACGATTTCAAAATATTTGGTGTGAAAGAGGCCACAGAAACAAATATCTAGCATGTTCAGACTTGGTGTAAAAATACTAGACTAAGGCTACTTTGACATGACAAGCAAATGTGGCCAAATTCAGATCTGTTTTGCTCTCATGAGACACAGAACTGATTGTTTCAGGGTAGTGTGGATACAGAAGTTAGACCACTTCATGTGGTTCTAAATCAAATATATATCTAATCACAGGCCAAGCAACAACTGCAAACAGTCATATCTGAATTTATATGTATTTTTCAAATACATCCATTGTTTTTTCACATCATACTTCACTGCAGAGGTCACTCACCATACAGTGGCAGAGTGGTCCATTGCACCCTCATACAAAGGTTCAGTAACTTACGAAAATGCACGCAAAACGATTTGTATTATATCTAACAAATCAGCACTGCGAATGGTGTCATCGGGATTTTACATACTTAGTGTTAAGTTACGTAGGTTAGGTTTAGGAGAACAAACATGGTGATAATGTTCCTAAAAATAAGTAAAAGTTCACTTAGTTTCACACTAGACACAAACACTGGACTCCTGGGGGAAGTCCTGTTTCCACCATCCACCACCTAAACCTGCCTCCTTATTTGGACTCTGTAATATTCCCTCTTTACTCATGTGATTGCAGCCTTCCCAAATATTTGGGTGATATACGAAATGTGGTGCATTACTTTTTGTAGGTTTATGTATGAACAGTGCATGACAACAGCCTGCGTAGCTGTACTGCTGCTGTAATAGGCTGCCCCAGTTGCAGACCAATGGAGCCCAACTGACAGAGGCCCTCTTATGGACAAAGCTTGCCCAGAGTGCTGCCTGAATGTAGCCCTGTAGCATCCTTATGTTTTGGAGAAACTATTCTTTGGTGAAATCCTCCTCTTCTGGTGGCAACCACTCTCTGTCTCCACAGAACCAGCAACAACAGCTGCTAACAGAGCTATGGCTATGGCTTTTGCATTCCTCCTTCTACTCACCCTCATCCTCAACATGTGACGCATTGTCATTTGACCTCTGCAGCAAATTGTTTGGGAGATGAACACTTTTCTTGATATGCCATTCATTTTTCCGTCAATTGCCTCTATTTGCAAATGCGACTTTTTTGTTGTTCCAACACACTTGTGTGACGTTACTGGTTGTATCTGAGGCATTTGAGGGCAGAGGTCCATTCACACTGATGTCAGATATGGGTTGCTTCATATATGAATGTGAACAGTTGGGGCGAAAAGATCTGGGAAAAAATTGGAACTGAGCATAAATGTGAATGTAGCATAGGAGGCAAAATAACAGCCGATGTATCATCAGATCAAGAGTTTTGCAGTGTTAGAGATGAACTTTTGGAATACATCTTTGGCATCTTACTGAACGAGAGTATTAAACTGCCCATCTGCACTAACAATGAATCATCATGGTGCAAAAGAAATATGGATTTTCTTTGTCTAACTTTGAATTGCCACACCGAAACCTGCTCAGTGGGACACAAAGATCAGACCTGCTGCGGCCGCAAGAAGAGGTAGAGAGCAGGTCTACATGTAGGTCAAGCTCAGTGGAACACGGGTGAAAGAGAGGAAGGCTGTTCTGAAGCAGTGCCGGGGTGAATCAGAGAGGCGACCTGGTGCCAGCAGCTTCCTATCTGTCGCTGTGTGCCTGTGAAGGCTTCAGCGTGGCAGCAGGCCTGTGATCTCGCCCCGAGCACAACCCCCTGCCGAGAGGCCAGGCCTGGAGTGACTGATCCACTGACTGGCTGCTCTCCCTCTCTCCATCATCCATTTCTCCTTTTCTTTAGACTTTGCACCGTGCCACACAGCTCCCATCTGCAGCCATTTTTTTGCAGCAGCCATTTTGTGTCCTGTTCTGCTTAACTCCTCTTCATTTTATATAAAAAGAGGCTTTGACAGCTATGTCACAAGTCTTCTTGCTGCCATGACTGGCATTTTGGAGGTCTGTCAGGGACATCTTGTGTACACATAATGCCTGTGATTTTCATCAACTTTAAGATCTTTTTAATGCCAGTTTGAATGTTATACCAGTTTCTTCATTTATAAAAAATGAAAGTGACTATTGTTAAATCAGAAGATACAGTATCTGCGTAACTAGTCTAAATTCTTACCAGGAGAACAGGACACAAAGACTGCTGAAACTCTATATAAGCCATAAAACATTACCTGTATTCAACACAGTTTTCCTCATTACCGTTTAAGGACAGAGGGTGTCTTATATTGTGTAGATTGTAAAGCCCTTTTATGCAAATTAATGATTTGTGTTTTTGCAGTAAAAAATAAATTTGACTCCATGTTTCTTTTTTTATTGCCCCATCAAGAAATCTGGGGCCAAATTCATAAAATTGTAGATTCACAACTGTGTGTAAGCACAAAGGCATAAATGCGTCTATGCAATATTTTTCGTCAGATTTAAAGAGCCATTTGTCGTCTGATTCTGTTTAGTAAATCTTGATCATTGTGGTGCTGGGCACACATGCATGAGCCTCATTCCCACACTCACAGAGAACCACAAATGGATATAGAAATGCCCTTAAACATGTGTATGCATATTGATGCTTGTGCCCCTTCACCATTTATTCGACCTGTTCATGAGGATTTTGGGAAAGAAGTGCAATTTTACCCACTGTGTCGCATCAGCAAGGTTCTCCAACAGTGCCAGAACAGCCGTCATTATGCACGGCTGTGGTTATTTGTACTGTCCACATCAATAATTCATCACATTTCTGCAAACTGTCATTGGCATTAAAGGGCCAGTGTGTAAAATGGGTTGAAAACCATTGAAAACAGTGACATCAGTGGTCAAATTCTAGATTGCAGGGCTCACTCGCTCACCCCTCCAGTCGGGTAAATGACGGTGGCCTTGTAGGGACAGAAAGCCTTGCGCAGACACAAGTTTTTCAGGAGTAGGTATCTAGCGACGAGGTGAATGTTTATTTAGAAATCTAAACCATGTTACGATATTGTAATGAATCCCTCACGAGCAGGAGACCAGAGTAGCGTTAGGGGGAAAGGCCCGTTTATTTGAGCACTCCAAAAACTCCGGTAACACTCCAGGGGGTAAAAGACTCCGTCCCACACTCTGACTCTTCTAGCGTAACACACACTCTTAATACATACATACTTGTTTACAGTACCTAGCGGGGACCCCCTCCACCAATCTCCAGCCCGCACACTGACTGACAGCGTAGCTTGTAAACAGAGCTCAGCTGTTTATTTAGCCTAGCAACATCTCCGGACTGTAGCAGCTGCAATGGACGACTTTGAACGCAATTTTGAAGAGTTTCATGTAGCGGCCACAGATCCAGAGCCATACCTGTTTGAGCCGGAGCATACAGATGAGGAACTCCATGTGTTGGATGCTGAGCGGGCGAGGAGAGAGGCTGAATCCTCCGCTCCCATTTTGCTTCACAGAATGGGATTCGGTGCTACCATCGTTGGGGAGATGTATCATCAGGAGGGAAAGTGCCGCAGAGAGTGCATCACAAGGAGTGAAGTTGCGTCTTCTTTTCCTCGCAGATGACAGTTCGGGTTCATTCTCTCCTGTTGCGTGGTAAGTGTGGTCCATTCGCACACTTTATAACTAAAACAACTTTTCACTACTCTCTATTAACACTCCCTGCTGTTTCCTCCTCCTTCTTCCTTCCTTCCGCTGTCTTCGTTGGTTTATTTATACACACGAAACGCGTTCTCTGGCTGGCTGGATTGTCCGCTCGGGCTGCCGTACATACATGGCAGCGCAAGATGGCGACCTCTCTAAAGCAAGGCCCTTGCTATATATATATTAAAGCATAATTATAAGGCTACGAAAACCAAACAAATTTTATTTTATAGCGATTATACACTTATATAAACATATTAATAGGTAGAAGATTCAGATTCAGATTCAGATTTGACAATACCATGCCATGCCATGAACTCATTAGTTCCATTTTCACTTGGATTCTTTGTAAGATCTTACTTTGGAAAATAGATTAATTGAAATAGAATAGCTGCAGTTCTATTCAGTCATTAAATTCAGTAAGTAAAAGTAGACTATCTGGAATGAAGGACAGTGTCCATGTTAACTTGTCTCCAGCAAGTCCTCAAAATTAAACCACAAAAGTGATTTCCATAAAAACTCATATGAGCATTTTCTTCAGTTTAAGGCCCTAAAACTACTTGGTTAAGGTTGGGAAATTTTGATGAAGGAATGCAACATGACAGTTGATAGAACACAGGATGCAAACAGAGGATGCCAATCTTAAAGTTATTGACTGGTCTCACAGAAATACGTGAAATGACCATGATCTCTTAACACCACACTATGTGGTGGTAGCACGAAATGTATTAAAAGATCCATGCCTCCACCATGGAAACAATGCCAGTGGAAAGTCAATTAGGATCCTTTCTCGTGGTCGACACACAAATTCCCTGTTTCAATGATGCCATGCATGCCATGCATACCCCATACGTACTAAAAGGACAAGAGAGTCCACTCAGGGTGGAGGTCTGGGTGGTGGGTGGATCGACGGACACAGGACTTGCACTCGGGAGACTGCTGTTCATGTCCTGTGTGAAACTAAATGTAAACATTGACTTATTTTAACTTAACACACTTATGTCCTTTGTGTTGTAATGGTAATATAGTAATGTCCACTATCTTTGTCTAAACCTAACCAAGTAGTTTTGGTGTCTAAACCCAACTTTGCCTCCACCACGTAATTTAAAAACAGCTCATGCCACTGCCATGTATTCCTGTGTAAGAATTTGTGGTTGGGGAGTTCATGTATTTCTGTGAGATCATGTTGAGACCTTTTGCACTCAATCATCTAACCAATGGTAAGGTTGGTTTCAATGGTGAGTCACATAGTGTGAAGGAAAATGAAGAGTTTACCGTACCTTTAACAGTGGTTTAGCAGAGTGGTTGAACTACTGACTGAAACTACACTTGATACACACTGTAAAAAACCTTTCAGCCAATCAAACAATACCATTTTTTCAACTGCCAATGCATAAACTGTCGTTATTATATGTATGTTTATCCACAATGACACACACGCTCCTGATAATCCCAGAAATGAATCACATCATCCGAATTCTGTGTGCAAGACCGCAGTCTCTGATGTATTCAAGGGTGATTATCTAATCCATTCATACAAGGCTCATACTTGTGGAGAGCTTTATAGTTGTCTTAGAAAGAGTCATCTTCTTAAGAAAGTAATCATAGAGATGCTTGCCTGCAGATGGGCTGTGTGCTTGACATTGCATGCACAATCAGGTACACAGCTGTTCATTTTCCCAGCTGTTTCAGCTGGCCATGTACTGAACACTAGAGCTTATGTGATGTATCAGCCCTGCTATGACTCTGAAGGATCTCCTCAAGTCTCCCTATGGCTTCACTGTATAAGTCTGCAAAGGCAACACATTGTCACTCTGACCTCATCTCATATTGATGTTTGGTCATAGGCTGTCCGCATTGAGATATTGCATGCAAGGTCTACTGGGTGTGTTGGTTGTCAACACTCTGGGATGCCATGGCAACTTCAGCCTGTTACATGCATTATCTGTTTTAAAATACACTTCTGCTTTCACAGGAAGTGTAGAGTTTGCATACAGTCTCTTTCAAAATAAACGCACGATGTTGGTACAACACCACAAATTGATGTTTTTTTTTCTCCCTTCAACAACAAACTCACATGGTTACGTTTAGCCTACTAAACCAGGTTGGGTTTGGACAACAAAACCTGATATAGGAAACAAGAACAGGGTTTGGCTTTTCAATCACACAGGAAGGACATCCTGGGTGAAAGTCAGCGGTTGTTGGACCCATCCACCACCACTCCTGCCTGACCTGCTTGTACTTTTGTCCCTTTAACTTACATTGTTGTCCCACAACGTTTCCCCTGACACCACCAAGTGCCTTTATACAATAATGGTGACCCGCGGCACATCGTGCCGATGTGAAAGGATGCCATTTTCTGATGCTGAAAGTCCAATAGTGCTCAAGCGCCACTATTTGATGACTTCAGAAGGAGACCAAGTTGGCAAAGGAGGGGCCATTGGTTCCAGCTTTTTTGCCCATTCTTTATTCCTTTTCAAATGTTTCTTTAATCAATATGCTTACTGTTGCATAACATAAAGACACGTGACTCTCCTGGATAATGTTCTATAGCTTTATGTTATGTCCCCTGATTTCAATTATTTCACTGTTGCTGCCATTTCTTAGAAACCATGATTTGTTCATTTTGTTGTGGTGCACGACTTGAAATAGTGAAGTTGTTGCAAATTCAAAAGGCATTTCAGTTGTAAACAAAACATAGTGCAGTAGCAGTTCATACAAAACGTACCCAGAAACTAAAGGTGAACTGATTTTCTCAACATTACAATCTCAGGCTTCCACCTGCCATTAGTGGTATACATGACAGAATGGCACGAAATGCACTTTGAGACTCGTAGTTAATTTAACCCCCACTCCCTACCCTCATGTACTTACCTTTATCGCAACTTTTATTTCCTTCCCTATTGCAACAACCGAGAGCATCAATCCATTCTCAAGTCGACTTTTTCTGTCTTCATATTGATCTGTCACTTGCTTGTGCAACTTAGTATGATTTTTCCCACCATCCTCAACACGTGTATCTTTCACACAGATATTTCTTTGGTTGGTTTCTCATCCTGGTCCACTTTCATTACAAACAAATAGACTGATTGTTTCTTTTGCCATGACTTCTCCTTCCCCACCAAATGGTATTCTTTACACCATTTCTGGAGCAATCTTTTCACCCTCTCTGACACGCAACTATCAAACTCTTCAAACCAACTCTGTCTATTTGAAAATAGCCACATGTAAAAGCCACTGTTTCACTTCAAACCCCCAGACAAGGTGATGGTCCTTCAGGGCAGGATTAAGTCGTGACGTCCACATGTTGAAAGCCACTTTGACATTTGTTGAGCTTGTCAAAAGAACAGTGATGGTCCCTCTTGCTTTGTTCCTCTTGGCAGGGACTAACAAAAGAAAATCATCCGAACAGACAAATTCACCCAAGCTCTATTTTTTTAGGCTGCATGGGGATCAGCAGGGGGCTAGCGCTTGTTGACAGCCAAAACAAGCGTAATATGGCTCTGCATAAATAATGCCATAACCCGACAGGGATCAAATCTGTGACATTCTAACGAGTTCCATCTGAAGGAAGGGCTTCCATTCCTTCAACTGGGTTATTTGTGCGTGTGCATTTGTGTGTGTTTTGTCACCTCACGACATGCTGATGAACCCCTACCTATACACAGGCGACATGCACACCCTGCACAACACACACACACACACACACACACACACACACACACACACTCCCACACATACATACACACATATACATCTGCCGGTCCATCCCCCTTTGAGCGAGAGTTGGGAGACAGAGCGACCTCCTGCCCCCATCTGACACCAAGCCGCCCATCCCACCGAAACCCCCCACACACCGCCACACACACACACAAACCTCGCCTTGAAGCCAGTGTTCACACCCAAGTCTTCACATGGCGCTTGGCAGGGGGGGCCTGCCACCAGCAGGAACTGATGCAAAAATGGAACACCTCTCCTTCTTCCCCTCCCCATCTCACCTCTTTCATGACCCTTTTGCATATATTTGCTGTATGGTGTAATGAGCGGGAACTGGCCTTTTTAGATTTCAAGGGCAAAAGACACATAAAAGCTTGTGGCTTCAAGCTTCACCAGAGCTGCAATGTGCACGTGTCAGCAGACAACTTTCACTTCAGAGTACTGCTGCTAAGAATGACGAGTAGAAACGTGCACCAGAATAGATCCATGTTTTTTTAAATTAAAATGATGATGCATCATAGATGTGGGTAGAGCTGCCGAGCCCTACAGGCATACTGCACTAATGCCCCTTATTAAAAGTTAGTTACAGGTACTAAGGAGCCACAGGAACTAATGTAAGAACCTAAAGTCACTTAAACGCAATCCTGAGCAGTTTTGACTGCATCTAATGCCTAGGTCATACTGCACAACTTGAGCCCTTATTTTCCACTCACCACAGTTTTTGGTGCTCCCCAACGAAAGCCCCAGATCAGAGGCAGATATCAACTTAACTGCTAGAAAAATGTTGGCATTGTACATTTCTGCAAACCACAGACGTGTCACAACAACACAGCTGTTTAGCATGTAGTTAGCTTTAAGTACAATAACTTGGTTAGGGTTAAGAAAAGACTATGTTTTTGCTTAAAATACCCAGAGGAAATGCAGGGATGTCTCGATGGAAAAAAAGTGACAGGCCCCAAAAAACATTCATATTTGGGGGCCGTAGGAAACACAGCAATGACTAAAAACAACTTATTTTGTTGTCTGTTGGTCTCAAACAGTGGTCTGCAGCTTGTCATGCACTAGTCTCTTACACAGACGCTGATGACATCAGCACGCTGGCTGATTCTGTCATCTGTGGACATTCCCATAGGAAAGATGTAATAGAAAATCCGTGTACTTCTGTACTTCCTCAACCAACGGCTGATTAGCTTTGCCTTACACCTGCCTACACCAGAATTGCTGTTCCCTGAATTGTTGTCCGTAGTACAACAGAAAAGGAAGTGTTCAGTGCATAGCAAGAAGAGATTAAAATGGATATGATTTCATTTGATTCAGCTATATTGCAGAGCTGCAACATCCACAAGATTGGAGAAATTAAGGATTTACCTATGGCAACGCCGTCACATGGTCTGGATATCCCCGCCCATTTCTATTACAAAATGAAAGACGAATGTCCCCAGACTCCCATTTCGAAGTAAGGGAGACTGGTCACGTGAGACTAGTCAGGCACCTCACCCAGGTGTTGGGCCATCCATCCTCTCCTCCACCTCACCACGACAACATCAGCTAATATACTACAACACATTAGAAACGTTGATATCATATGAAATGTGCAAGTGAAAAGTATTCATGGTTTGTAGAAACATACATGCTAAACATCTGGGACTTTGTCAGTGCGTTACAGCCAATGAGAGTGCAGCAGTGTGTGTGTGTGTGTGTGTGTGTGTGTGTGTGTGTGTGTGTGTGTGTGTGTGTGTGTGTGTGTGTGTGTGTGTTTGAGAGAGAGGGAGGGGTGTGGGTGGAGGATGGGTGCTGGGAACTTTTATCAATTACCCGGGACTTTGAAAAACCTCGGTGCGTTTCCACCAAAATTACCTGGGGAAAAAACTTTCTCTCACCCTCAAACTTTGCCTGGAAAAAGTACCTAGTAGGGGGGTAGGACATTTCAGATTCCCCAGAATTCTTGAGGGCTGAGGCTGTTTGCTGAAGAACGCTTACTGGTGGAAGACACACTTGCAGCGTTCCGCACTTCAGTGCCAATGTGGCTGCAACCTTTATTTCATTTCTATAAGCTTCACTTCGTTTGTGTTTTTGGGTACTAAATTAGCCCCGGGTTCCGAGTTATCAAAGACTATAGTATTGATAAGTGCTAACGGTATTGGTTCTTTTATCATTACGTTTGCACATTTTGGTTTAATTCATTATCATCCTGCAGCCTCTCCTTTCTCATCCTGTGCTGTGCCGGGGCTAAACTGCTCCACATCCACACACATCCACACACATCCACACACACACACGCGCCCCTACAACATGGTAACCAGAGAACAGTTGAGTGACTGCAGTGTAAACGAAGTGAAGATAACTTGAAAATTACTGGAGTTGATGGCAGCTACACTCGTTACTGTAAGTGACATTAAACCTTAGCAGGTCAGAAGCCAGTACTTTATCAATACATGTGTTCAGCAAGCATGAACATGTAAATATGTGGACAGCTATATTCAATATGCTCCATCCACAGTCTCTCATCCGCCGACACTAAGCTTATGTTTAACACAAGGACAGCATGCTAGTTCAGCTGATAACGAATTGTTACTAA
This sequence comes from Epinephelus awoara, assembly GCA_035609425.1. Taxonomy (NCBI): domain Eukaryota; kingdom Metazoa; phylum Chordata; class Actinopteri; order Perciformes; family Serranidae; genus Epinephelus; species Epinephelus awoara. The sequence continues at coordinate 6,827,820 of CM069296.1, read as the reverse complement.
TAAGCTCAAATGACAGCTGTCTGTGTGTAGACTAACTTAGTTTGACAATTATCTTAAAATACTTTTAAACTTAGCTGCTGGCTGAGACAAACAGCCCCTCCTCTCCCTATCAGTCAACTTTCTTTTTATTGAAGAATGAATATGACAAGAACATTCCATGACAACGACTTGTAGTCACAAGAAAGAGTAATTAGTAGTACTGAAGTATTGAAACCCTTTTAAATATTCAGTCTATGTATCTACAAGTTGATAATTTTGACTTATGGATTCCTCCTGGTGACAGATCTTATAATGTGTGAGCCCTCTTAAAGTGTGAAAACCACAGCAACTTTAAGACTTGTGATAACAAGTGTAGCATGAACATTATAATGATCTGACCACTTCGAAAGTTGTGCAGCGCGAACTTTGCTTAACAAACCATAAAGACCAATTTTGTAGCAGCCACTGTGAAGATTTACCACCATTACTGATGGATATCTACTAATGTCAGCTGACCCTGCCCCGCCCATTGGGATGTTTCACTGTGGACATCATCGTACGTCGTTCTGGTTCATGTCGAGCCCAAAACTACAGGTGACACGACCTGTCTGATAAAGCTGGCTCACTTCAAGGTTCAGGATTAGAAACTAAACTGTATGTCAATATACAGACATATAGACATCAAAATATTGCACTTATTGCACAGCTTTTTTCCTGTAGTGCACTGCTTATGTGCTTCTATTGCAAATCACTGCCAGGTCAATATGAAAAGAACATGGCAAATTCACGCAGGAATCACCTGCTTTTTTATTTAAATAAACCCTAGAGGGTGGCTGGACATACCCAGTTTAAGGAAGGGCAACTACCCACCAGAGGTGTGCTGAGGTCAAAAACAAGCTCTCTACAGTAGTTACACAAAAATCTGAGAGACCATTTCTGAAAGCAAGGAGAGGAGTTGGAGTAGGAGCACAGGAAATCTACAGGAGCAACAGAAATTTGATATTAACAAACTCACTGATGCTCTACCACTGATGCTCTAAAATTGATGACCATGCTCTCGTTTTTAAGGTAGGATAAAAATGTCATTAAAGTGCATGTGAGTGAAAGGAGCTAATAAGACATGTGTATTAACACACACATACACACACACACACACACACACACACACACACACACACGCACACACACAAACCCCCAAAAAGCCAACCGATTTGTTAGGTCAGAGGCCCTCTTTTGTGGGGCCGCTCAGGAGCTTTTGTGCTGCTGAGAGGCAGGAATGTTGGAGCTGAGGAGGAGCCTCACCACAGGGGGTACACAGGGATTACAAGCAACCTGGGACTCTGCCTCTTTCTGCCTCTGCTGCTACTCCTGTGTGTGTGTGTTTGTGTGTGTGTGTGTGTGTGTGTGTGCGTATGTGCGTGTGTGTGCTTTCAAAATTTAGGGCTGAGTGAGAAACCATAATAGTTGTGGGCACTGACTGGATTATACCAGAAGGGTATTGAAGACTGTAAAGAACTGAATGTTGGCATTGAATCCTGGGTCATATTGTTTGTTCAGATACTTACTGATTTGAATTGAATTCTGTTTAGACAATTGTGTATTTGTTGATCACTTGTTTTAACTAAGACTGACTTGACAATTGAGCTTATTTTTTATTTATTTTTTTTACGTGTGAACATATTTACGCCTGACACTGAAAGATGTTGAGGAAAAAAACCTGATTTTATTTTGTAATAAAACTAATTAAAAAGATATGATATTGGCACTGGACAGCACGGTGGTGTGGTGGTTAGCACTGTTGCCTCAACGCAAGAGGGTTCCCAGTTCGATCCCGGGTGTGGGAGCCCTTCTGTGCATGTTTGCATGTTCTCCCTGTGTCAGCGTGGGTTCTCTCCGGGCACTCCGGCTTCCTCCGACAGTCCAAAGACATGCAGATTGGGGACTAGGTTAATTGATAACTCTAAATTGTCCGTAGGTGTGAATGTGAGCGTGAATGGTTGTTTGTCTCTATGTGTCAGCCCTGCGATAGTCTGGCGACCTGCCAGATGTCAGCTGGGATAGGCTCCAGCCCCCCCACGACCTTCAAGAGGATGAAGCGGTTAGAAGATGGATGGATGGATGGATGGATATTGGCACCAATATTAAAACATGTACACAGTGCCTACAATGAAACCCCAGATTGGGATTCATGTTTATCTTTGTTTCATGGGATAAGATTTGGCATGTAAATGAAAGGGTTAAGATTACAGTCAATAAAAGTCTTTACACATTCATAAATATGGAACTGGAACCCTAGCTCACTGATATGCCAGTTATGTAGTTGACAAAAGTACCCTCTGCGCTCAGAATGTAGCATCGGCTAATGAGCTACCCTATTAGTATGCTAATGACTTTGGATCTACAGCAGACCCTCACTAATCCTTAACTTTACTCTGAGTGGAGGAATCAGCAGAGATTCAGGCTATGCCCTTGATGATGTGGATAAATGCAAACACCTGTTTTTCTGCTTGCACTTATTCAAATTGATAAACACCCTAACCAGAGTGCTGAGCCTCAGTACTGTTTAGTTACAGTCCCTCACATCTAGTATCAAAAGGTGTCCAGTGCTGAAAGCTGACAATGAATGCTTGGATAGATTCTTAGGGCTTGTTACCTCTTTCGTATTTTATTTTTAGTTCTTCAAATTATACCAAGATGTTCCCACAACATATACAATACAAAAGTACCTAAAGCCTGTTTAAGACAGGGGAATTGGGGAATGAAATATTCACTGTGCTCCTCTGAAACTTAACTCATCATTCTGGACAGCATTTTAAACATGGTGAAATTACAGGATGTGATCTTTAAAGGCCCTGACACATCAAACTGATGGTCAGCTGTCGGTCAAAGTTGGTGAGCGTCTGCTCATCAATGGACCAACTTTGACTGACAGCTGCTACGTCGCTGCTGAAATTGTTTTGGTGTGTCTAGGCCTTAATGCCCCTTTGGCTTTTGTCTTTAATGGGAAATGTTACAATCTGCATTCATATCTGGGAAAAATGACAAATGTCAACGGTATTCATCTGCTCCAGCTTCGATGTAATTACAGGGTGCCTCTATACTGCTTTCTTCTGTTTACTAACCTGTTTTCCGGCGTATCTGTGATGTTGAATGTAACACGCCAGGTGTGGATGAGGGGCCAGCTCTGGTCTAATGGCCATGGAGAAGAAGTCTAACGTTATATAGAATTTTCCCTATCAGTATTTTAGCACCCTCATTTACATTATCCTCATTGTAACAGCTCTGTGCATGACAAATTGCATCTTATATTAATTCAGTAAGGGACAGTACATTTTGTTTTTCAGAACGTAATATGCCTGATCAAAAGTGTTTTCAGTTAGTTTCAGTATTCCACTCCTCTGATGAGGAGTAAAGCACAGCCGCTTAAACTTTGTCCCATCCAGAAAGAGTCCTAAATGGGGCTCTGTATCTGATACTCGAGAGCAATAATGTAATGAACAGTAAGTTATGTACATTAGTACTGTATTCACATTAAATTACTAGTTTATTTCCGTAATACTGCAACAGATATAACTCCAGTCTCGACTTCTCCGAGAACACAGATATGTAATTGATGTGAATAACTGCCACATGCACATTTAAAGAGGTCACTTCCCCAAAGAAAAGACACAAAAGCAGAAATAAAGACATTGGAGCTGCTGAGTAGACAATAAATTGGGAAAGATGTATAAATGTATATGTATGTATGAGTATATGGGTACATTTTCTGTTTCAGAACTGAGAACACTACAAGAGAATAAAGATCATTTGGATATAAAAAAGAAGACAAACATTCCGTGGGGCCACAAAATCAGGCTCTCATTCATTGTCTGTGGAGCAGCTCCAGATTTTATACCCTGTGACATCACAAATTTGAGACTTACTTTTCTAGTTTCTGGCTTTGAGAAAGAGTAGCTCATGCTCTCAAGTATTGGGTGAACTCTCCTAAACCATGGAAATAACATATTGAAATTTTTACTTTAGGTGGTGTTCCCCTTTAAATATCAGCAAATGTTTAAATAAATGTGAAACAAATTAAAGAACATATTCCAAGTACATTCATTGTCTCATTCACGTTTTAATTACCAGTAACTACCAACAAATAGTAAGAAATAATGGGTATTGATTGGGAGTCCTCTTTAACTGCCATATGACCATTTAGCTGAAAACTTTGTGTTTTTGTGTGTGTGTGTGTGAGTGAGAGAGAGAGAGAGAGAGAGAGAGAGAGAGAGAGAGAGAGAGAGAGAGAGAGAGAGAGAGAGAGAGTGTGTGTGTCCTGCTGAGACCCAGCTGTGTCTGCAATTAGCAGGAGGCATGGAATGATGATTGCTGGTGCGGCAACACTAATGCCAAGTGGCAGTCTTCCTTGTGAAGGAGAAGGGAGGCCACTGAGTGCCATACAGCAACACTACTTTTTCTTTCAAACACACATGCTTACACTGGCATACACACATAGCCCATACACGACACACAGACAGAGACAACGAAACAAATATGAGGTTGGTGGGGTGGGAGGCTTTAAATCTGACTGCAAGACATTATGCATTTTGGACAAAGGGCTCGTCTAATCCTACCTGCTCTGCTTTTCAGAGCCCACCGCTGGCCTATTCTTGTCTTGCTCACCAGCTCAGCAGAGAGGGCCCATTGATGACGACACTCAATTACCATAGTAACTCACACAGTCGGTCGGAAGCCCCCCTCCCAAACCCCAGTCTCAGTACCAACACCACCATGTCCCAATCCCTCCAGCTCTTTGCTCACCTTGACCACAGAGCTGGAGGGCTTGACCCCCAGAGAACAAATGGAGCTTTTCACTGGAGGCTTATGGGGCTCAGTATCTTGCACTGGATGATGTCATCTCTGAGGCTATGTCCACATTAATGAAGATAATGTGAAAATGCATCTTTCCTCCCTGACCTTCTATTTGCACTAAGATGGCATATCATCCCCATAAACCAGAGCCTTACGCAAATATTGGTTCAAGGTGGATACATTTAAAAACTCAGGTCTTGTGCTACAATGTGGATGCTAATACACAGCTGTCAGACTGACCAGATGTGACTGGGTACTACCACATAGTACCATAGGCCTGGACACACCAAACCGACATCGAAGAGCTAGCTGCGATGGAAGCAGACTGTTACATTGCCTAATTTTGTGTTAACATCAAACTTTCTTCAAAATAAGGTTTTCATTTTAACACAGAAGAGCCTTGCATATAGCAAATCTAAGTATAACAGGATAGGGTAAAGTTGACCGAGGATTCAAGGAGCAGAGAATTAAAGGGGGCAGGCCTTAGAAAGGACTAATTGCGTTTGTCACCTAGAAACATCATGGTCGCGATATGAAAGTTATTTCTGCAACACAAAACCTGCAATAAACCTACACACCCATGGCAACCAAAGTTTTTGCACTAGGAGGCTGAAATCAAGCATAAAGTCCACAGCTATTGGGGATTCATGTATTATTTCTCCTTTTTCTTACAGTGGAGTTGCATTATGGCCTCAGTTTACATTACATGTAGTCCAATCTTGTCTGAAAGATATATGCTCCTGGCTGCATCCCACTACCACTCTCACACCTCCACACATCTGGCCAATCACTGTGAAAAGTGGGCTTAAGTGACTGATTGTCTTTGTTGGAAAGTTACAAAATCTAACGCAGCCTCCCCCTACATAGACATACTGTAGTAGGATGATCATGCAAAACTTTTTGCCTCATTTTTAACCCTTTTCCTCCTGTCTGGTCATTGGTGTGTTAGAAAATTATGTAAAAGTGCAAGTGTGAAGGGACACATAAACATGTTTTTAAATGTATCTGCCTCTGTGTGGACAGACAAGAAAGAGGCTTTTCACAGAGGCTCAATGGGGCTCAGCATCTTTGGATATTGTCATCCTCTGACTCTCTCTCTCACCCTTTTTCTGTCCTTCTCTTTTCATTGAAAGAAGTGGGTATGTTAGAGGAGGAGGAAGGAGCAGAGGGGCTCTGAAAGTAGGACTAAAGTAAAGTTTTGGGCTCAACGAGCTCACAGGTCTCAAACTGTTTTGATTGTGCCGCTGACACAAAAGACAAACCCCGGCTGACCATTGACCGCAGTCTGAGCACAGCTGGGACGGCAACAAAACGGGCTCAGTGGGCATTTCAACCAGGCAGCTGGTCAAGAAAGGAGTGCTGTGGAACAGGATGGCAGTCAACCGCGGGCGTAGCATCACAGGAGAAAGGTAAATGTTTATCTCAGCTCTGGGTTTCTTTTCACGCCAGCAATCTGGGTCTCTTACAAAACACCCGTCTCCTTCTACCCGCAAGTGTCAGTTCAACGGACAAGAGAGACTAAATAAGGAGCAACTTTATAAAAAACATGGTGGTTTGGAAAAGGGATGGGTGTATATTTGGGGCGGTGGGTGGAGGGGGCCATGTTGTGAGGAACTAAACAGTTGGAATTACGGTCAGCGACCAGTCATTGAGTAAACATACAATGAGCGACAGAAAAGCTCTGTGGTGGACAATAAAAAAAGAAAAAAAAGCCGCCGGCTTCAGGCCCTGAGAAAAGTGAGCCATTCTACTTACAAAGAGCCGCTTAGGGGTGGATTGAGGGAAGGAAAAAGAGGGCTAAAACACTTGTGGGCTCAGGGAACTCTATAGGGGGAGTGAAAATGGAATAAGCCAGCAAGCACTTGAGGGTCCCGCCGAGCACCTGAATGGGATAGAGGGGTGGAGCGGCAGAGGGGGGTCTGTGGAAGGTGAATGGCCTTCTTTTTGGGTCCAATTTGTCTCTTTTCACCCTGCTCGCCCTGCTCCGGCTCTGACAGATGTACAAAGAGGGAGCGGCGCTGGGCCACTCATCCACATACGCCCGTGAGCAGCTGTCACTTTTGTCAGACAAGTTAATCAAACAAATGCCACCATACCTCCCTTTTTAACAAGGCAGAGGGAAAGAGGGATAGAAGGGGGCTGTAAAAGGGTGATAGAGACCCGAGAGATGACATGTGTGTCCTCGATCAATTCACCCCGCCGGCCCCGATCAATAAACCAGCGGGACTTGACAAAGGAGAAGTCTCCATTAAACTTGTATTTCCCTCCTCTCGGGATGATCGTGGCTTTAGTGTCCTTTGCCGTTTCCTCCTGGCAACACGGCACTGGGAATGCTAACAGAGGATTTAGACCCAAAAGGAATGAAGCGGGGAAACAAAATGCTCTCTCTCAGTAATTATTAAGGACTCTAAGCTGCTTACAGACTTCATTAAACGGAAGTGAAACCTTTTCTGAGCATGTTTTGAACAGTCACACAGTCAATCTAACCTATCCTTCTTGGCTGGCCTTTTTTTATTGTTATTATTGTGACCCACGACTATGACCATTATTTTCCTCCCTGTTGGTTGTGTAATCCTTTTACAGATATTTTACTTTAACCTAAAAGAGATTACTGACTGGCATGAAAAACAACAAGGGGATGTTAATACAGTATTGCACTCATATTGTTGTGGATGACGGGTAAGGACATCTGGTCATTTTCTCAACAGCAACTGATCGGAAAAAGACAAATAAAGGTTAATGTGATGGGTTGCAGTGGTTATAGTTTTATTATTGGGTATCAATAAGAAAAAAATGTGAATAAATGATCAGATCAGATGTTTCCAGGCAATAATGAAGTTTTTCATTGTCTATAAATGCAATATATATGATTAGACTTTGGTTCTTCAGTGGAACTGCATCTTAATGACATGATTATATTATATTCTGTGTCATTTCACAAATTTCTGTTCTACAAAGTAACAATTTATAGAAGTTCAAGCAGGGCTATAATCACTAATTTAACTTTGGGTTGGGTTCTGTGCATACACTATGACTTTTTCAATGATGTCTTTTTACTACCCTTTTCATGACAAATTTATGAAATACTAACACAGACTTTCACAATTGACAGTGATACAGCCTTTGTAACACCAACCCAATCTCATCCCAACTGGTCAAATACCGCCACTTTGTCGGAGGACCTAATTGCTAAAATAAGACGTGCTGCTTAAGTTCTGAATGTTCACGGACAGTGTCTCAGTTGACACTTGTTACATGCATTGTGTCTTTTCAAAATAAACTTGCGTTTTCACAGAAAATGTACAGTTTCTGCTCATTACATGCATACAGTCTATTTCACAATAAACTTTCAACATAGGTAAAACACCATTATCATACTTTCATTTAAACCTTAGTAAGTAGTGTTAATAATGACTCCATCTTCTCATTATTTCTCAAAGTTTTGAATAATAGTTTTCACTTTTTCTATGTTGAAACTTAAAAGAAAAAAGAACTTGTTTTCTTTAATCTATCCTCACATAAATGAGTCATTTGAGCAGAAGAAGACATCTGACAGGCTGCAGGAGTTAAGTTTGCGTGTTGCCTGAGCTCAGTGTTGATTAAATTGTTCACTTGGCATGGCCCTGGGGCTGGCAGTTCGTGACCAGAGCCGGCAAAGTGGTGAAACGTCTACGGACAGCCAAGTGGTATGACGGCAGCTTCATCACTCGCTAGTCATTCTGTCACCACGACAACCCCCCACACCCCACCCATCCACAAACCCACCCGCCTCGACCAAAGTACAACAGTCGACAACAATCTCAAATCCCTCAATCTGCAGCTCAACCTGACCCCTGCCCTCGCTCCGCTCCGTCACAGCCGTCCAGCAGTTGGTAAGCAGAGCGAGACGGGAGGAGCAGCAGCGATTAAAAAGCGCTTTAACTTTCGTCACACAGAAGTGCAATTTCACCACTCTTGTGAATCTGATAACTACCCAAGGTCAACGGAAATACTTCAAATCAATCAATGAGCCACGCTCCTAATCCCCTCCGGGCAAAGGCAGATTAAGTGTATAATTGACCTGTGTAATCCCAGTATCTGCAACTCCTCCCGGGGGAAAGGAAGGGGAGAGGGGGAGGTGGCTCCAAGACTCACTGGCTCTACAGCACCATCACTGTCTGCCTCTTTCTTTCTGCACTCCTTTCCCCGCTTCATCCCAACCTGGCTGGTGTGTTGGTTGTTTGGGCTGGGTACAGGGGGAGTGTCATGAGGCAGGAAGCTGTGGTATATCAGTGCAGGGCTGGATTTGGCTCAGGCTAAAGACATGGCTTTTTTTAATCAATGATCCCCAGGCTGTGCCGTGCTAAGTCCCCCCTTCAGTATCATTTAAGCACATCTGTCTTAATCCAGGCCTCTTCAGCCACTCTTTCAAGAACTAAACCACAAAAGGGAGGGGGAGGGTGCCGGGGTAACCAAATTAATTTTTTGCTATTTCCCTAACACACACACACACACACACACACACACACACACACACACATGTGCGTGCGCCCATCTCATCATACCTATGTAAATGTCAAACTATAGGTAATTTACAATGCATCTGTATGGCTGAGAGATTGCAGTGCTCTGAAACTTAATAAAATAGGCGCAAATAGACAAAACACAAGCAAATAAAGAAACCATCTTTACTGATTTGTTAACATACTGCTTATACAATATAAATAAATGCACTGCAAATAAAGGCAAACATAAGTAATACAGAAACACTGCAAAGTGTACCTAACACAAGTTTCTGGGAACAAGACTGATGATCCAACTAATTATCTCAAGTCTGATTTGAGTCACAAATTTGATGACTAACAAAATCCAAACAGACATGCAACTCGACTTGACTTTAACCCCAAAAACTCGTGACTACACTTGGACTTGAGCTTTGACTTGAAAATACTTGATACCTTCCCACAAGCCTAAATTAATAAATTCATTTCTCTTCATTTCCTGAATCAACTAACATTAACACTATTCATTCTGACACTTCATTTCCAAGATTCACTTTGTTTGAACCAATCCAACAGCATCCATTTAAATTGCAAGACAGAAGCATGAAGAAATGAAGCTCAGCATAAGTTCAGTCAGGAAGACTTTCTTTATGCAATATCCAGTCACAGTTCTCTCTCTATTCCACCCTCACAGCTTCCTCCATTAACCTGATTATGGGTGTTCCCTCTCCTAGTTAGCCAATCAAATTTTGCAGGTGCTCCTTCAGCCATTTATGTTGCTACAAACAAACTGAAAATCTGTTCTCCTCTCTGCTACTGTATACTGTATGTAATCCCTCCAGTATGTTCTGGGTCTGCCTCTGAGTTTCAAACAGATGTGACCAGAATTCCTCCAAACTAATTACCTACCTTGATCGGGCTTCTTTCAAAGTAAAGGAGAAGGGGCTCACGGCAAGCTCTTCCTAGATTTGTTTGCGCCCCACTCTGTCTCTCACCCATAATGCACTCACTAAGGTCATTTGTGTACAGTACACCAACCATTCAACAGAGCTTCACCTTGAGGCTTGGCTCGTTCTTCTCCACAACAGGCCTGTGCAGCACCTAAATTGCTGCAGACTCCACACAAACCCATTTGTCCATCGTGTGTACTGTCTTCCCCTAACTTGTGAAAAAGACATTGACATACTTGAACTCCATCACTTTGCCTTAGTCAGCTGGGCCTACAGATTCTGCCCATAAAAATCAAAAACAGAACAGAAAGTATGACCCTGCAGGGGAGAGAGTCTTGAGTCTATTTTATGGACTTGACAAACCTGGTAGTTAAAATTGCTCCTAAAAAAAGCCATTGGAGAGAGCTCTGTTTGCAGTGAGGCAGAATGCTGTCTTAATGTAGATGCAAGATATTTTCAAACGTATCTGCTTAATACAGACATGGCCTGAGGCAGCTGCAGGTCAGAAAATAAAAGCAACTTCACAACAGCTTCCTCTCAATAGGGGATTTCCATGCAAGTTTAATCACGATGCCACAGACACCTGCCTTCAGAGCAATTTCCACAACAGCAGAAAAAATAATACTAAAACAATTCCATGATTGGATTGCTGATCGAGATTGTGGTTAGTAAGAAAAGCATAAAGTAAATCTGATTTAAACACCAAAGAGTAACACATTCTATGCTTATAAAGAAGCAAAAATAACACATGGACCCCCCCAGCCCACCCTAACCCTATATGATTTGTCAGAGAAGGGTGGGTCAAATATCAATTAAAAATGTCTAATCTGACAAGCCCCCCTATCCGCCAATCTGTGTTAGAACAAGGGTATTAGCACTTGTTAATTTGTCTTAAGTTATGATTCATTTCTTGAGACGCTGTTGTTTGTTTAACATTATCAGCATTAGACCACATATGGGCCTGTCTGCTGACACTCCAGACGTCAAATTGTGAGTGTTGACACATATTTTGAAATTATACAGCCATGGTGAAATAATCTGCTTACTGTCGCTGATATTAGAAGGCATCTAAATGCATGTCATAACCCCAATTAAAATGACTCATGACCTAAGGCTTATTGTCTCTCAAGGAAAATCACAGCCAAACATGTTTAAGAAACCTAAATTACTTCTGGGCGCGTGCAAAGTGTCCTCACTAAGCCTGTGTTTTATCTCCCACCTTTAACCTTCAATATTATATGGGCAGGATCATACTCTCTTCTATTCAGCTGGCTATAACCGGACCAAACACATTTTGCTGTTCATCTTCAGATTTGGCAGGGATGTGTGAAATGAAACATGCTTAAAGGACTTGATTTGTTGATGTGATTTGAAATGTAATCTCTTTACAGTCAACTGTTACGGTATTGGGGAACTTGATGGAGTTCTTTCATTCTACATTATGGCCCATTGAAAGATATAAAGACTTTAATCTTGTCAAACGGCATAAAAAATGTGTCCTGGCAGGTCACCAAAACATCATAAAATGTCCCTCTAGTCTTGAAAAAGCAAATGGATTATACATAGACAAGTGAAAATTGTTTTTCAGGCACTTTGTTGTCTTTGCAGTTGTTTATTTTTGCCCAGTGACAAATTTTATTTGTAAGATTAAATAATAGACAAAGTGCCTTGCTAAAATAGACAGCATAAGCCATATTTCAAAACTTTAAACTTTCCAAGAGCATATCTTCAACAAATTCATGGTGGGGTATAATTATAGGAAAGGAAAATAATATTTTGTGTAATGAGCTGCCTTATTGTTGCAATCCTCACTGAGGGAGATGGACAAAACAAATAAATAAATGAAGTCAGCAGCCCACCAAGGAAAGGGGAGGGGCCGCCTAACAAAGCAAAGATTAAGGGGAGTCCATCCTGACCTTATTTTAAGAGCACGACAACCCCCAAACCCAACACACACACACACACACAAACACACACACACACACACACACACACACACACACACACACACACTGGGGTATCTGCTTTGCCTGTACCACTCTAATTTGCGGGGAATGAACCTTTACTTTTTAACTGTTCACTACTTCTATAGTGTTTACTGTCTGTCAAGCAGTATCCTCCAGGGCTGAAAAATGAATCCAACATGGAAGTGCTAAAATCTGCAGCAATGACAAAAATTCAGGCATTAGTTAGTTGCTCCTGTTGCACTAAGATCCTTATGCATGGCAAAGGAACATCATTTTCTGGATATGCTTTTCTTACTAAACCAAAGTCTTGTGCCATATTCACAATACAAACTTTACTCATACAATACAAAAGAAACATGTTTCTCTTTGGTGGAATAAATGTCAGTCTAAGGTCAGCATTTTTGGGCCCTAGAATCCTCTACCTCAATGGTAAAGTCTAACTCAAGTGTGAAATATGTTGATGTAGTTCCATAATAGTGTGGTGTCAACATTAGCACATTGTGTGTCCACTCTAGTTCTTTTGTTTTATAGAAAGAAAGTGGAACATGATGCAGAACTAAAGACATGTAACCGACGATTATTATTCTTGATGAATGATTTAAATCAGAGAAAAACTACTCCTGAAAACCAGATTCAAGCACTAATGTTCCATGCTGTAAGTTGCCACCAGAAAAAACACCAGACAAGAAAGAGAGAGAAGTAGATGAAAAAGGGTGGAGTGACAAGAAAAGCACAACAGAGCTGCAGAGAGCAGCCAGAGACACCTTCATCGGCCTCGGTGAAGCCGCAGGGAGAACTAATACGGAATGACAACAAAGAGGAGCCAGGGCGAGACAAATCGCAGCAGAAATGCTCTTGTGGAGGAAAAGAGGATACATGGCAAAGCAACGGGTCAAGATGCAGCAACAAACAGCAAACATCCAGCACCGGACACCTCTCTGTCACCCTCTGTCAGGACGGACAGAGAAGAAGAGGATAGGAGACGGATTACACCTCAAGGCCTTGATTCAACACAATGGCACAGACAGATAGATGCAACTGTATACACGCCTACACTGTTCAATCTGCAGAGACTCAAACATGAATACGCACACACTGTCGGGATAAAGAAGTGATGGTTACATTAGTTGCAGAGGATTACACAACTTGTCCCTGTCCTCTACTCCTTTAGCCTGCATTAGAATAAAAATAATTAAAGCTGTAGCTAATTCATTAAACTATTTATTCAGTTGCCCTATTAATCATTTGAAGGATCATCCAGGTTTATTCCACTTGATGCTCATACTTTTGGTCATCATCTTATTGATTATGGTCACATTAACTCAATTGCTGGGATCGACAAGTTTAAGCTGGGGCTGTGTTTACAACCTGACTGCTTATGTTTCTTGACCTGTCAGAAATATGTTAAGCAATGATTTTCAGAAATAAGAACTGAGATCTAACGGCAATGAGCTTTACATTACTGCTTTTATGATGAAATTAGAATGGAAGTACATTAAGATACAATCAAATGAAATGAGAAGTGTTTTGGATCATCTTAAATGAGGAGACTGCCTCCTGTCTGAGCCCTGGATAAAGCAAACTCTAAGGGTGTGTATATTTTTTCCAAGATCTGTTAAGTTTAGAAAGGACTTGAGTTTGGCTTGATTTGAAGTTGAAGAAAACATGTTTGTGTGATTTTATTCATTTGGAGATTTGGAGATTGTCAGTAATTCCAGATTACTGTACAGACAGTATCCTTAGTGCATGGCATGGTGTCCCTCAGACGGGGTTAGCCAGCCAGATCCTGATACATCCGCTCTCTTGATCAATTTAAGTACTAGATGATGGCCTAAACACTTGGTAATCTGGGACCTAAAACAAACTCCTTATGAGATAGTGATCGGCGTGACAGCGAGCAGTGAGCACTGTGTTGTGGATTGTTATGAGATCCGGTTTCATTTGTAAAAGTTTAGTCCTCTGTTCTGGGTGCTGCGGCTCAGTTTGATCTGACCAGCCGCCGGCTGGCTGGGAACCCAAACACAGGACTTTCAGCCAGAGCTATTATCCAGTATATCAATGAAAAAAAGTCTTTGCAGCAACACACACTGGTGGTGTGTGACACACGCCAGAATGCCAGAACCAATGGTTTTCTTTAGCCCACATTTCTGCTGCACCTTAGTGTGTGCTCGATTACCCAGGGTCAACTTTAGGGAGTAGTGGCACAAAAAGCAGTTGTTTTCTCTGAGAAATTGTGCAACCTAAACCAGGTATTTTGAGCTAAAACATAATCTTTTCCTGACGATAACCAATGTAATGTAATGTACCAGTGGTCTGTAGTAACATACATTTATTCTGGTGATTGGGTTGTGCCTGTATGATGTGTCCAATGTGTGCTACAGCTGGTGTGTCAAACTTTGTACCGCTTTACTACAAACATACCAGTTCTGTCTTATAATCCAGAGTGACTGACCCCAGAGTTTTAATGCTGCTGTTAAAGGTAGCTGGTGAGACAACCTGTTTGTAAGCCCTGTGTTGGTGGCTGCTAAGCCATCTTACAAAGTGATCTTTTGTGCCCCTTTTTCAATTGATTAACTGTTGTTTGCTGACTAAGAAAGAGAGAGCGCCGCTTAGGATAATCCCTCCTCAAGATCGGCCCGAATTGCACACAAACACCACAAGACAAAGAGTAAACGCCGAGGCAGCAGAGAGGACGGTGGTGTATAAATACGTCTGACTTTGAAAAGAGAAACAGAGGCGGATCTATAGCGAGCTACGGCCCAATGTGCAACTCATCCACTGCAATGATTGTTTTAGCACATTTTCAGAAGAAATCCGCCAGTCTGAGCTGAGAGGAGGCTCAGCAGCCAGGCTTAGAGATTTACTAATTGTTTTGGTGTTGCTTGACCTCATCTCATGTAATGGAGGCAAACAGTGTCATGGGACTGTTTTGCAATTTGATTACAGCTTGAGTTGATTACAGTTTGTCAGCTATGGAGAAGGACACTGATGCGTAAGTACAGTCAGCTTCACAAAGTGACCTGCTAAGACCCAAAAAGACATGAGTCTGCACGAGAAGCTGACAGAGTGACAGACACGAAGCACCAGAGTGAGGTACTTATGAGTTTCGTTGATAAAACAGCCTTCACATTTATAAACCTGTAGATCCATCGGAACGGACCAATTTTATGTTACAGTGTAGCAGAGATGTAAGATACCAGAATACACTTATAAAATTTGCAAACAAGATCTACAATATTTCCACTTGGTTAATATGATGCAGCAATAGAAAAATCCTGAAAACTTTTTTGATTTTTTATTACTTCATTTTACTGTTACTACGTTTGATTTAACTTTACCAATATCCTCAATCATGTTACATGCATATTGGAAAATCAGTTTTTGCTAAGGATAACTCAAATTACTGAGACAGTGCTTTTTAAGCAAAATGAAAATGGCAAAAGTACAAACTCTGGCTATGTTGAACTCGCATACATTCCATTCAGATTAAAGATCACGTGTCCACTGAGGAGATCACATGACTGTAATCATTTGACTTTGGTTCACTCTCCTTTTCTCTACAAGTGATGTTTTTTTAATCTCCTCCTACAGATGATCACAGGTATAGTGAATGAAACCTTGCTGTTACTAAGCCTCCCTTTGACGGAAGAGGAGGTGCTGTGTGGTACTTACATCAAATAATCTCTCTATGTACACCTCCTCATTGACCTTCTCCCGCAGCATGTCCTGGGAGTGACGAACAAACGTCACATAACCGTCAGCAACATCCATCCCTGGTTTCTGCAGAGGACAAAAGGAGAAAAAAGCCATTGCTCAGACAACTGGAGTCTGTTGCAGAAAGCAGGTTTCACAAACTCTGAGTCTAAGCCTGAACTCTCAGATGACTAACCCTGAGATGGAAAACTCAGAGTTTTTGGTTCTGGAACAGCTCATCAGAGTTTGTTCAATCTGAGTATGTTTTGCTCTGAGGTGTGCTGTTCAGAAAAAAAAGCCATCAGCAATGGAGCTCCAATACAACAATTCATCATGGCAACAGCAAAATAAAAGGCAGAGCTTCCATTTTAATCTGGTGGAAGTAGAGATATTAATGAACTACCTTTATAAAAACGAGCCTGAGTCAGAGCAGGAAGAAGTGAAACGAAATTAGCACAATAAAGTGTCATTCAGCGTTGTCCATTAAATCACCATTTAGGCCATAGTTTACATTACATTTTAAATATATTTGTTCAGCTTTGATCTAACAGGGACTAAACACAAGGGCCAGCAACTGAACATGAAAAATATCAGCCCACTCTCATTCACAACGTGTCAAATAGCGCCACTCTGTCAGTGATTCAGTGTGTCAGACACTGACACAAAAGAGCACCCTTTACTGCAGTGTAGCGTCAATTAAAAATGTAACCAGACTCAGTCAGTTTGAAATGCCGCTGGTAACAATGTTTCATAAGGAGCTGAAAAATCCCTATAGGGTGCGCAGGAGGGGCACTGGATGGGTCCAACAAACCTTTCATCTGGGAGCCCGGTGTTTGCTTCCCTGTGAATGTTAAGCCAAACCATGATGTTGATCTAAACCTAACCATGAGCTTTTGTTGCACAAGGAAAAAAACATAAATATGTGTTTTACCAGTGTTGTAAGTTTATTTTGAAAAAGGCTCTATGCATCTAACAAGCAGAAACTGTACATTTCCTGTGAAAATGGAAGAGTATTTTAAAAAGACACAATGCATGTAGCACATGTAAATCAATCTGGTGTTCGAGAATGTCAACAACAAATGCAGGAGGATACTGAGTGTATCATATGTGGACATGAAAGTCCACTAACAAAGCAGCAATATCTGACAAGTTGGGATGAGAACACATTGAAAATACAGTTAAAGATTTAAAAAAAAAAAATCTATATATATATATATACATATATATATTGGTTGGTGATTTGCCCTTGAAAAGACGCTGAGAGTAAAATACAGTCGATTTAAAATTTTTAGGCAGTGACAATCTCTCTCTCCTCAGCATTCAGGGGCTTTTTTCAGTAACTTCAACAAGCTGTAGTAAATTTAAACACATTCACCAAAGTGCAATTAAAACGCATTCAGACTACACACAGCCTGTTAGAAAAAAAATCACTTTCAATTATTCTGTAGCTGCACAAAGGAGTCACAGAGTCAGTTATCACAGTAACCAGTGCAGAGTTATCTCTTTTTTCTGGAACTGAAAACCCTAAGTTTCTCTCATGTCAGGCTTAACTAACTCTTCACGAAACCTTCTTTTTTTCTGAAACAAGGCCTTGGTATGGTGTGGAAACACTATTTTATCCCATCTTACTGAACTTATATTTGTTAAACACATCCAAAAACATCAATATTCTTTTAGAAGAAAATAACAGTAAAAAGCTATGGCAAATTTCTTCAAAGTGAAAAAAGTACAAGAATCAGTACAAAACAAATAACTTTATTGTGAATCCTAGTGGGGACGCCAAAGATACCATGTTTTTTAATAGCAATGACAAACTATTAAAATGCTACGTGACTTACTCTCCCAGCTGTTGTTGTTGAGATGCTATTAAACCTGCAGGCCACATTAATATTTTGAGTTCAGTGTTTTGCATTCAATTATCATCCTGAGGATGTTGAGATATGTTGTTTCTGTATTTTTGGCACACTCTCCAACAGATAAAACAAGACTCAAGGTCTAAAGCTGTGCTAGTGGCCCCTAGAGGCTAAAATTTTCATTGCATCCCATCATTTCACTTCGTCGGACAGAATGAACAAGAGGCTGATAATTTCCTGAAAATGTGAAATGGCTCCAGAGGATGAGACGAGGGGGTCAGTAAACCAAAAGGGTTAATGAAGTGGGGAGCTGAACATTTTCAGCCAATTTTAATCTCAATCTGCCCATGTGATTACAAGCTATCTTGTTCACGAGAATCTTCAATGCCCATGGAAGGGTCAGGAGGTTGTCAAACTCCTTATCATCATCTCAAGGCAATTGAATTGAACGCAAGTGGATTCAATTGCATTGAGATAACTATGACCTGATAAATGAGAATATCCACAGGCATCCTACTCATCACTTTTAAAACCCTCCACAACCTGGCTCCCCCCAACCTGTCTGAGCTCCTCCATCGGTAGACTCCCTCCCGCATTCAGGTCTGCTGATGCCAGCCTCCTGTCCCAGACAACATATATATGTAAATATATATATATATATATATATATATATACACACACCCAGACAAAATGTCCTAATGACTTTAGCAAATTAATGATTTTTCTCTATCGCCACCTGGGGGTTGACATGTTATTGACATGCTTTTGAGTGAAAAATTACAACTATTGGATAGATTGCAATGGATTTGATTGAGACAGTCATGTTCTCCTCAGGATGAATTGCAATAGCCTCTGACTTTTCATCCAGCGCAGTCATCAGGTCAACATTTCCCAGTGATGGCAGTATCAGCAGCTGGTGTCCTTCTGGGGGGAATCCTTCATCCTGATTCTCAGTCGAATCAGGCAACTGAGGGCAGCCTGTCTTAAATCTTTTGTGCTGAGTTTGGGCCGAAGCTGAGCCAGGTCATTTTTGATAGTGGCCAAGTAACATCGGTGTCTGCAGCTGGAATCAGGCGTCATTCATTCCAAGCCAATGCGGGCAACCGCACATGGCCCTATTTATTCCTTCTGGCATGTCAAGTTAGGTCCAAAGCTGGGCTAGGTCATTTTGGCTACCGGCTACCAGCTGAACTTTGGTTCAGTGCTAATTAGCAAATGTATTGCATTGCCATTGTGAGCATGTTAGCATGCTAATGTTAGCATTTTGCTCAACTACATCCACTCAGAGCTGCCAGCATGCCTGTAGACTATATGGACCTGTACATGTGGAGCATGTTTGTGCCCTCAAATCAATTGTTTTTAATGTAGACGTATGGTCGGTACACTTGGTTCACTACAAAGTGAAAGGGATGTCGTTGTGGCACACAGGCATTCCCAAGCACTGTGCCCTGAGATAGTTTGGAAAGTAGCAATGCATACCATGTCATGTGATGAGCAGCAACCAATCACAGCAAGCAGATATCTTCTCTTTATTCTGTAAACACCAATCTATGATTAACATGGTGAAGAAGTTGTTTGCTTTAGTGTAGGGCAACTCTAAGTTTTACATCTGTCTGACAGACAACATTTTAGGCCAAATACACATTTAAAGAAAAAAAAAAACTGGAAGAGGAGCAGCTCCAAACTTGGGATTTTTGGTAAGTAGGCTATGATATGGTGCTTGTATGGTGACGTAGCAACTTCTGACGCGACCTAGCTGACACAGAGTAGGCACAAGAGAAGCACCTAGCGCCTGACCTTGCATTTTCCAGGTGATTAAAGTGTGGTATGTGTCTTGGCCCCTTTCTCTCGTGAAAAGGTACATTAGGTGACAAATGCATTTCACATCACTTAAGTTAAAGCAAATTTAAATTCAATTCAAAAAATAAAAATAGATCTTTTTCTAAAGTTCTCAGTTTTCATTTGGAGAAATATCCAAAGAAGTGTCTCATTTACAAGGATGAAGATTCAGGACCACAGCGCAGCCGTGCTCTTCAGTCAGCTCCTCTCAGAGCTCGGCTTGGCTGGTAAACAACACTCACAGTCTGGGCATGTGCAAAGTGAATAGGGGCACTGGGGACACTCAGTTGGGTTTGATGGGGAGAGCAGATTGTTAGGAGGCTTGCCATTCTGACATCTAAAATATTCACAGAGGACAATGCATTTGTAACCCGCACTTTAGCTCTCTTTCTGACATCAACCATTTTCAAGATAAGACAACACTCTATAAACCTTTTTGTCTCAGTTTCTCTCTCCTTTCTCCAACTCATGACGAAAAGTAATGCAAAGAACTCATTGCTAACTGCTGCTAAACTTAGTTAACACATCTGCAATGACACTTACAATGTGCAAATGAGTGTCTTTTTACCAGTGAAACTCTAATTTTGTACATTAAGGACACAATTAGCGTGCTGGGCTGGAAACTGCGACCCCTGCCAGTGTACACAGTGCCTCGTCAAATTCACTGACAAGGCATTAATTTGAAATTTGGCATGTTGCTACGGCCTAAGTGTTGGCAGCTAATACAGATCTGATGCGTACACACAAACATATACATACACACACACACACAAACACGCACAGGCAACCCACCACCGCCACCCTGACAGCAGAATGGGCATGTGTTGTACAACATGGCTTGAAAATGTGTACTGCACAGTGAGTGAGGCACGAGGCATGGCTGCCTGTCAGTGTCTGGCCACATGCATATGAATGGACATTTGGGGGGGAAAACATGGGGACATTTGATGTGGAAATATGACAACCAAAGCCATCTGGATTATGATTCTACATGTGAAAGCATGGTCAAATATTTGTACATGCACAAGAAACAAACACACACGCAGTACTGGGGAACAAAATGCCTTCATTCTAATCCTTGAAACCATTTTAAACTTTTCATTTGAAGATTTAAGAGAAATGTAATTGACCAATGGTTGTCAGTTTACTGTGACATTAATTCTAAAGAGGTTTAACTACTGAGCAAATTTAAATTAGTTTGCATAATAAAATAAAATGAAGCCATTGAATTCACCTATAATTTCAATAAGCAAATACATTTTGTAGAAATCTTAAGTGCCACTATTCATTTTTTTTTCAATCAACTTAAAAATAAAAAAAAAAAGTCAAAATCGATTTTGTGAAATAAACGCCCGGGCTACTATTTGGAAAAATACAGTATATTAATTTTGACCAGGGTGATATGAACTGCATATATTCTAATCCTCACTTGGAGAAAAAAAAGCATTGCTGAGCGCCAATCTTGTGGGCTAAGGTAACACTAAACCCCTGAGCTTGCCTGACAAGGACTAAATGCACAAACCCATTATTTTAAATATCCCATGGAGAGAGACTCTCACTGCAGCCTGTCCTATTTTGTTTTGAAAATGTTGGTGTGCAACCCCGTTCTGTGGGTGATAAACGAGGTGCAGGCTTCTCTCTGTGTCACCGGTGAAGAGCCCGGAAATACAGTGAGTGCTGGACAGAGCAGTGAGTGACAACAAAGCACCATAACCCACAAACTGGTTAGTGTAAAAACAATGGCAAAAAAGATATTTCCTGGCAATCCGCAGCTCAGGAGATTGACTCTTCAAACATTATTTTACCCTAGAGGTGAAAGAAGGCTACAGATCTGTTTGTAAATCCAACGATAACTGTGCGGGGTCTTCTGTCGAGGCACTCCAGCACGGCGCTTCCTATTGGCACGATAGACGTTACTCACCATATGATGCGTTGTGGCGCTGTGTGTGTTTTCAGCTTCAATTTTGATTCTTGATACCAAAATCAGTTCTTAATGTTATAAATAGAAAAGGAACACTATTTTCAGGCTCTTATTCCAGTGCACTGTGAGTCATGCCGTCTACTCATGTTATTTCATTTGTTTTCCTTCCTCACTCATGGAAATTAAAGCAGGATTGATTTTGTGTCTCTGTTTAAACAGATGACAGCATAGTGACTTATTAATTATTTTAATAAAAGCCAACATCTTTCTCGAACCTTAACAGGGTGCTTTAGTAGCCAAACCTAACCCAAAATCTCAAAAGAAAAGCAGACATAGATAAATGCATGCATGCCTGTCTCCTATAAATGCAAATGCATTGATTAAGTCATTGAGGCCTTAACAACATAGACACACATTAAAGAGAAAATAAATAAGTCTCACTTACAGGTACATCCACATACTTTGAGGCAGCTTTCACCTTGACATAAAGGAGAGAGAAGTGGGTGAAAAAACAGTCAGGACTCCAGCTGTGGCACCATTTTTCAGAACAAAGGCTGCCGTGGTGAGACTGTACAGCCTGTAGTTCAGTGCTGAAGTGGCAACAGTGACTCATGTGGTGATTTTAGCTGCAAAAGTGCACTCACAAATTCAATAACCTGGCTTTTGTAATACTGTGGGAAACCAGCTGAGGTGTTAAGCTATTTGGTGCTCAGGAAGAAGTCAAAAAAGGTCAAACTGTATTAAAATGACTATTAAAGAATAAAGTAGGGGTGGGTGGGGGGCCGGAGGTATTTTAATTTGAATGTGTTTATGTTAAGATTGTGATTCAACAAACAAGATCAAGAATAGATCGAACAGGAAAGCTTTTGCTGAGGGCCATGCTAAAATCATGGTATCCCCTGTAATGCTATTAAAATAAAGACCATCATCCACTTATGTACACATTTATTTAAGAAAGAACCTTAGAAGTTAACTCTGAAAAATCTAACATTTACAACAGTTCTGAATTCTAATGTTGCGTTGTTTTCACTTTTAATCAGTAATTAAAATAACAGGGAGACACTGTAGGCTTGTTTCAAAGTAGTTTTATCACTCATGGTCATCTGTTTCACTGCACTGGAAACTTGTCATATCTCCAGATGAAACTGGTGAGTATCTGCCAGAATGTGTTTTAGAAAGAAAGGGCGATGGTGTTGGAAGTATATTTGCTACTTACTGTGAAAGATAGGAAGGAAGAGAAGAGCGTTCCCTCATCATATCTGGAGAGCTTGGCTAACACACTCTCGAGGATGACCACAAACTGAGAAAGAGGAGAAGACGAAAAAAGCAGTAGTGGAATTACTTCACTTATGGAAATAGTCTTCATTCTTCTACAGTGCGGTTTAAAATACAGCTGTATGTCATATTGTCTGTATCACCCTAAAATCATGTATCTCACATTTTAAAGATTTTCATACTCTTAAATTAGATTCAGATTACAGGCTCCTCTATCTACTGAGAAAATACTACAGTATCTTTCTCTTGTTAGATATTCTTGTTGTTTTTTGTTTCTTTGTGGTCGTTTGAGTCTCCTCTAGGCTCTCTGTAGTTATTGTGTCTCACTGTCATTGTTTGAAGTCTCTTTGTAGTAATTTTCTGTCTCTTTTTGTGGTCATTGTGGTCATTTGAGTCTTTCTGTAGTAGCTGTGAGTCTCACTGAGTCTCTCTGTAGTCATTTTGAGTTTCTTAGTTGTCCTTTCTACTCACCTTAACTGCCTTTGTAATTATTTTGTGGAAATTATTGTTGTTTTCAGAGTCATACCAAGGGTTTTGATATGCAAGCTAGTTTGGAGGCGAGGGCGCCCATACCAGCAACACATTTAATACTACATGGTGGATGTCCAAACACTGGACGATTAATCGAATTTTAATCATGATTTCGATTTTGGCCTCTCACGATCATAAAAACATTATAATCGAAGAAAAATGATTAATGCGCCGCACGGTGCGGCCTGTATGTAGTTCCTGTGCTGGAAAAGCACCGAGAATGCACCTGTGTTGCGTGCAGCAGCAAGCGTGTGACGTGTGTGGATCAATAATATGTGGAGTGAGCAATTGAGAACATGGCAGAAAGGCAGCCTTTGGTTGAGAAGAAAGGTAGGACAACTTTTGGCTTCAAGTTGACAGACGTTGAGGAAAAGGAAATTGTTTGCAAAGTTTGTCACGCTGTGGTGTCTGTCCCCCAAGGCAACACGAGCGAGAGTTAGTTAATAACTTAGTTTCTTGCAACCCTAGAATTAAGATAAAAATATTCACAAATGAAAAACACTTCTGGTTGCTGATAAGTAGTGTTTAACTTTTGATTTAACACTAAAAATTAAAACCCTCGGTGCACTGCAGCACAAGCAGACAGATGCGCGACTCAGAGCAGCATGTGTCACTGACACCAGACTCAGAGTGCAGTGGGCCAGTATATTATTTTACATCAATAAAATCTATTTTATCATTATTTTGAGTCACATTGTTGAAAGAATTTAGCTGCCTGTGTTCAAGCAGGATAATAGGTCTCCATTCATTGCATGTCAGGCTTTCTATTTCCTTGTCGGAGATGGTGCTGCGTTCAAGGTCCCCCCGAAAAAAAAGGGAGAAAAAAAGGCTGAATATTCAAAAAAAATGTCCACAATTGAATCCCGTGCCATCAAATGAAGCTTCAAAGCTTCGAACTTTTTGGGTCCGCCCTAGTATTTATTTTTATTTATTGTTTTTATTGCTATTATTATTTTAATTTACTATTATTATTATTATTTTTTTTTTACTTGTTACTAATTTATTTCTGGCTGTTCTTTTAAGTTATATTTAAAGTTGAGTTTTGAAATTAATGAATAATCGTGTTTATTAATCGTGATTTCAATATCAATCAAAATAATCGTGATTATTATTTTTGCCATAATCGTCCAGCCCTACCAAACACAATAACCTCAGTTCTATTGTCATTTAAGTTGAGATGACTTTGGCTAATCCAAGTCTTAATATCAGCCAAACAGGCCAGTAGAGGGGTTAGTGAGTCTTTACAATTTATATTTAGAGGGAGGTAAATCTGTATGTCATCTGCATAACAATGAAACGATATATTACGCACACAAAAAATGGAGCCCTGTGCTTGAAATATAAATATAAAATGCAAAATACACAACAATACAATACATTTACTGTGTAAATGTATACCGTAGTATTCTGTACCTTAGCTACTAGCAGAGTTATCATCTCTTTCACCGTCTCTTCAATTAGGTTGTCAATTTGGGAATGGTATTGTCTCTACAGAGGAAAGAAAAGCATCATGTTACTCATCTCATCCACACATAGCAAACATATCATAATGTGACATTATAAAGGGAAATACTCAACATTTTTATATTATATATATTATATATTAGTATCCCATTTATATTCATTTGTACTTAATTAAGTTTTTTCTAGTCTGGACAGCCCTGGATTTGCTTCCTGTCTTTATGCTAAGCTAGGCTAAACACGTACCAGACCTACCGGTTGCACATAACATTTTTACCACTCTTCTCATCTTACTCTGGATAACATGGGGGAAAAAGCACATAATATTACTCAGAATGTAAAGTTATCCAGATAACTAAGTAAATTGGCCTTTTGGAACAGGACACTTTTATAAATGCTTGTTATTTCAACATTATCTCATTTAAACACATTGTTATTTATTTCAAACAGAAATTCATAGATGGAGATTTAAACCAACTAGATCATGAGAAAAAAACTGCCAGATGAATATGTTAACATTGTACATCTCTGCAAACCACAGAAATGTTACATTTGTACACTTCATATGTATGGTATCAGTGTGACACCTCGGCGAGATGCCTGCCAAGCTGCACCATTGTTTGAGACCAACAAACAACAGAAGTGGCTGTTTTTTACTGAGCCATCACTGCGTTTCCAGCCAGGAGTATGCCACCAAAAACGGGTATTTTAAGACAAAACAAGATCTTTTTATTAGCATAACCAAGTGGTTTTTGTGCCAAAACCTAACCACAAGTTTACCACAGCGCTGATGAAAGCTTCAACGTTTTTTCCTACATAATAGCGCACCAATGTAAGGTATCCGTGGTTTGCAGATTAAATTTACAATACCAACATGAACTCTGTTGATTAGATTGAAAAATTCACCCAGGATAGAACAGTAGAAAGGAGAGGCTTGTGTCATTTGCCATGTGTCTGAAATCTTTGCAGGGCTGGCATAGGACTAATGGTTGTTACAATAAAAATTGCTTAATAGTTGTAAATAGTTGAAAATGTCCAAGTAGAGTAAGCCATATTTTCATGGAACATCTGCAAAGCTGCTCTCCTTTAACACAGCCAGGCTCTGTCCTGCAGCATTTAGCTGTATATGCAAGTTTACATTGTGAAATGTGACAAAGTTTGACATCCAGATTGGCAAGACACTGATTCACTCTGAAGAATCTGACCAAATCTGTTGTCTCTGCTCCCTCTTTTATTAATAAAGCTAAGTGTATAACATTTTCAGGTAGCAGCTTTTTGTTTTTAACCGGCACTGATCGTCGTTTTCAGTTTGAAATAGTTAAAATAACAAATGATGCAGGCGGATTAAATCAGATTAAGATCAGATTAATTCTGTGAGTAATTTTATGACAGACGAAATTTCAGCCTGTCTTTTGCTGAAGCTCTCTACAGTGAATGTCTGCACTTTGTCTCAGTCTCAGTCTAAGTCTTCTCAGTCATATTACTTAGTATTTCTAAATCTATCAAAACAACGGGTCTAATTCATTAAATGTTAGTAAATCTGTGAGTAGATTTGCACATTAAAAACCTTGGTACTAAAAACCTACACTGGATTCATAAACCCTGTGGAAAACTCGGATTTGATTAAGTTATTTTAGGTGAAGTGGAGTTGAGAAAAAACATTTGATTTTCTTCTGTTAGTAGTGGTGTGACAGGTAAATCAAAGGCCTGAAAGGAGGTCATGGGTGCTGTTAACTCTGTGTCCTCTGTTGTAAGAATCATCCAAGAAGTTAAACAAAAATAGTTGGATATGAAACTTGAAGCTCTCTGCCGCAGACGAGCGCTTTGCCTGAATCATCAAAGAGATCTCTCTGTCAGAGGAGACGGGGACATGACTCCATTGGAGAAGTCAACAGAAAACTCAGAAGGTGAGGTGATATACGTACGTGTTATATTAAGTGTCAAATCGTTATACATTCTGACAGCCATCACTGATAGCTCAGCGTTTGGTCAGTAACGTGGGTCTCAGTCTCACCACTCAAACAGGAGATTAATTTGTGGAGTTCTCTCTCCTCAATCAAGTGTGAACGAGATGCAAGACATGTAGAAAACACATGTATTAAGTCGATTCACATAACTCATACACGGTTTAAAGAAACCTTAATCTGAAGCTTAAATCTTTAAATGAACTAAATGTGTGATGTTACTAATCTTTTGTCATGTTCAATTTACATGTTTCAAAGGCATCTGGGTATTCTGAACATAACAGAGCACAATATGAGTTAAAATTGCAATTTCTAACAATGACGAGCAATATTCATGTGCATTGCTTATTTACACAAGCAATAGCCTACAAGCAGTCAGAAGCAGGTGTAGATGTTGTTAGTACCTACTAAGTCTGGAGCTACTAACATATTGCTGAATGCTGAAATACATGTAAATTTCCCTCTACAGTTAACACATAAACTCATTCTGCTCAAGTTTCAGAGCCAATAAGCAGATTGCGTCACATGAGTTTCAGGAGTAACATTCTCCAGATAAACTTTAATTCATACATCAGTAACTTAAACTGATCGTTATAGTTTTGAACCAGAACCTTATGTATTTGGATTGAGTAGCTCAGGAAAAAAAATGTGCCAGATTTAGTAGCTACAGCTGTTAATTTAATGTGTCAGATACATATGAAATCAATGTTATATATCTTTTACTGCACTGTATGTACAGGTATTTATATACTGAGCATATTTGGCAAAAACATTTCTTTGTTGATGAAGTCAGTTTTACCAAATTTCATTTCCATTTCATTGAGTGTACACTGGGCTACTCTGTCGTTAGGCAAATATAAGTTATTGGCAGTATTAAAAGACTCTAATCAGGTTAAATAAAAAAACAACAAAAAATTTGACTGGAGATCCCTAGTTTAAAGCGGTCAACAGTGAAGAGTTTTGAAGTTGGCAATATCAATACAGTGTATCATAGGCATGTAACAATATATCGAATTTCGCGGTGTTGCAATAAAATAAATTCCCCATAATCCTTTGCATGCAACTGCGCGTGCAGGTGAGAGCAGACTCGTGCAGCTCAACTTCTCAGACTCAGACTCTGACCCGTGCGTGACTGGAGGAACAGCGAATAAAAGTAAGGAGATTGATTGTTCTGCTCTGTGGATTTTCTCCGCGACCGTGCGTCATAGCGAGAAGCCACAAATCACGTGAAAGAGCGGAATCTGTTATGGTTGTGATATTTGGAAGGTGGTTGTTTTGTGTGTCTCCCTGTTTTCCCCTTCCCCCTCCTTTTCTTCCCTGAGCGGTGTGGGTGTTTTCCTCGTGTGATGCTGATTGGCAGGCTCCCCTCAACTAGGCGCACCTGGCAGTAATCAACCATTCCTCCTCTCATATAAGCCGGGCTGTTTCACCACTCCTGTGCCGGACTATTCAGTACCAGTCGGTAACGTAACGCCAGTCTTCTCCTGAGCAACTGCGAAACTCTGTATCATTGTTCTTCTACTCTAACCCCTGTGTCTTCCTGTGCAGCACCAGCAAGGATCTCTGCCCTGCTCACTGACTCTCGTGTGCCTGATCTGCCTCGTGCTCTGCCTCCATCAGCGCCACCACATCACCAGCCAGCCAACCATCGCCTGCACCTGCTCCTGCCTCTCTCTGCCTCATTTTACCCTGCGTGGTGAAATAAACTCTGTTAAAACGATTCCTGACTCAGTCTCTGCATTTGAGGTCCAGGCCTTTGATAAAACGCAACAGAATAGTCCGGCCTTAACATGGACCCCGCAGAGACTAATCGGCTGCGGCAGGCTGTATCCACGCAAGGTGCTCTTGTTGGCCAACACGAACAAACTATCCACGAGATTCTTGGTACCTTGCAAGGCCTCTCGACCAGCGTCTCCCAGCTCGGCGGCCGCATGGATCAGATCATCCACCAGATCTCCAGCCTGGCTCCTCCCGGCGACCCGTCTCCTCCTCTACCTGCTTCTGCTGCAGCGTCTCCGGCCCCTCCACCCAGCCTCTCACGGGAACCTCACATCCCCACTCCAGTCAGGTATTCGGGGGAGCTAGGGACATGCAGTCAGTTTTTGCACCAATGCTCTTTAGTGTTTGATCAGCAGTCACAGACTTATGTTTCTGATAGATCCAAAATAGCTTTCATAATGAGTTTACTGTCTGAGCGTGCGGCATCTTGGGCGCTGGCAATTTCCACTAATCCCACAATTACTCAGTCCTATTCCTCGTTCGTTAATGAAATGCGTAAAGTGTTTGATCACCCGGTGCAGGGGAAGGAAGCCAGCAGCCGGCTCCTCTCCCTTCGCCAGGGTTTAGCCCCAGTTTCCCAGTACGCTATTGATTTCCGCATTTTGGCAGCCGAGTGTGGGTGGGATGAACTCGCGTTACAAAGCGTGTTTCTTCAGGGGTTAGCGGACAATATTAAAGATGAATTAGCCGCACGTGATGAGACTCAGTCGCTAGACGAATTGATTTCATTAGCTATCAGACTTGATAACCGGCTGAGAGAGAGACGTAGGGAGAGAGTAGGGAGACAGGGTGCCCCTCCTCCTGCTGCTTCCACCTATCCTCCGGCGTCCGCACCTCCACGCGGGACCCCCCGGGACGTCCACCCCGTTCCAGTCCCAGCTTCCAGTCCGGTTTTTTCCCCTGCCTCCGGCGCGGAGGAACCCATGCAGCTGGGCAGGGCCAGACTGTCTCCCGCCGAGCGTGAACGCAGAGTCAGGCACCGGCTCTGCATCTACTGTGGTCAGCCTGGCCATTTCCTCGCCTCCTGCCCTCAGCTGCCAAAAGAGCAGGCTCGTCAGTCACCGGGGGGGCGCTGATGAGCCGTACCATCTCCTCTACCACACCCTCCACCCGCATCCAACTACAAGGTATGCTCAGATTTCCTCACAACACCTTACCCCTGCAAGTTCTGGTTGATAGTGGGGCTGACGACAACTTTATTGACTCTGAACTATGTATCCAAGCTAATTTGCCCACAGAACTTCTCCCTGAGCCTAAAGACGTTTTAGCATTAAATGGACAGTTGCTGGCTCGGGTCACTCACCGTACAGCGCCCTTGACCCTGCTACTCTCAGGTAATCATCAAGAGTCTATTTCCTTGTTTGTGATTCCCTCACCCACATCCCCTTTGGTTCTGGGTCTCCCCTGGCTCAAATTGCATAATCCCCATATTGACTGGTCAAAGTCCACCATCACTAATTGGAGCACATTCTGTCACTCGCATTGTCTTCACTCCGCGATTTCCCCTAGTGTCTCCTCACCCCCAGAGCCCCCCAAACCCATTGACTTATCCACCATTCCTTCCACCTATCACGACCTGCAGGAGGTTTTCAGTAAGGACAAGGCGCTCTCTCTCCCCCCACACCGTCCCTATGACTGTTCCATTGAGCTACTCCCGGGTGCCCCCCTTCCTTCCCAAAAACTCTACAATCTGTCAAAACCTGAAAAAGAATCCATGGAAAAGTACATCACTGACTCTCTAGCGGCAGGGCTCATCCGCCCTTCCTCCTCCCCAGTGGGTGCTGGGTTTTTCTTTGTTGAAAAAAAAGATAAAACTCTGCGCCCTTGCATTGATTTCCGGGGTTTAAATGACATCACAGTTAAAAATAAATATCCTCTCCCTCTGATCGATTCCGCTTTTGGCCCCCTGCATCAGGCCACCGTGTTCACTAAGTTAGACCTCCGTAATGCCTACCACCTCATCAGAATTAAGGAGGGAGACGAGTGGAAAACAGCTTTCAACACCCCCCTCGGACATTTTGAATATCTGGTGATGCCCTTTGGCCTAACCAACGCCCCGGCGGTGTTCCAGGCACTTGTCAATGATGTTTTAAGGGACATGCTTAACAGGTTCGTGTTTGTGTATTTGGACGACATTCTGATTTTTTCCAGAGACCTTGAAGAACATGTTCAACATGTAAGACTGGTGTTGAAAAGACTCCTTGAGAACAGACTCTTTGTGAAGACGGAGAAATGTGAGTTTCATGCCCCTTCTGTCAGTTTTCTGGGCTTTGTGGTGGAGGAAGGACAGTTAAAGGCAGATCCTGCCAAGGTTCAAGCTGTTACAGAGTGGCCTGTCCCGTCCACCAGGAAACACCTCCAGAGGTTTTTGGGCTTTGCAAACTTCTATAGAAGGTTCATCCGTAACTACAGCCAAGTAGCAGCACCGCTTACTCAGCTAACCTCCTCTAAAGTCCCCTTTGTGTGGTCTCAAGCAGCAGACGCAGCTTTTGACCGGTTAAAATGTCTGTTTACCTCTGCACCTGTGCTCTCTCATCCAGACCCCTCTCTACAGTTTGTGGTGGAAGTCGACGCCTCTGACACCGGTGTGGGAGCTGTCCTCTCCCAGCGCTCTCCAGAGGACCATAAAATGCATCCTTGTGCCTTTTTCTCTCGCCGGCTGACTCCGGCAGAGAGAAATTATGATGTAGGCAACAGGGAGCTCCTAGCCGTGGTCCTAGCCCTCCAGGAGTGGAGACACTGGTTGGAGGGTTCAACGCATCCTTTTGTGATTTGGACCGACCACAAGAACCTCTCCTATCTACGGTCGGCCCGACGTCTGAACTCCCGACAGGCCCGGTGGGCTCTGTTCCTGGGCCGTTTCCAGTTCACCCTCACCTATCGCCCAGGGTCCAGGAACACCAAGCCGGACGCCCTGTCCCGACAGTTCACTCCTCCTACAGAAGACACGCCGGTGGAGACGATCCTCCCAGCCTCCTGTGTGGTGGGGGCAGCTAGGTGGGAGGTAGAACAGGTCGTGCAGGAGGCTCTGCAGGACCAGCCCATTCCTGAGAATTGTCCTCCCAACCGGATGTTCGTCCCGCCTGGCGCCAGGACACCTGTGCTCCAGTGGGGACACGCCTCCAAAATCGCCTGTCACCCTGGTTTCCATCGAACCCTCACCTTGCTCCAGCGAAGCTTCTGGTGGCCCACCATGACGGCTGACATCAAGGAATTCGTCTCTGCCTGCTCCGTCTGTGCCCGTAGCAAATCCTCTCACCAGACTCCTGCTGGCCTCCTACGCCCCTTGCCCATCCCACACCGCCCCTGGTCTCATATCGCTGTGGACTTCGTCACGGGACTTCCACCTTCGGAGGGTAACGTAGTAATTCTCACCATTATAGATCGTTTTTCCAAGGCGGTGCACTTTGTCCCTCTGCTTAAACTCCCCTCAGCTCTAGAGACAGCTAACCTTCTCATCCTTCATGTGTTCCGACTCCATGGAATCCCTCAGGACATTGTCTCTGACCGGGGCCCTCAATTCTCCTCCCAAGTCTGGAAAGCCTTTTGCCAGGCGCTGGGGGCGTCGGCCAGCCTTTCGTCTGGGTACCACCCTCAGACCAACGGCCAGACGGAGCGGGCCAATCAAGATCTCGGGGCAGCCCTGCGGTGCGTAGCCTCGAGACATCCTGCCTCTTGGTCCTCTCACCTACCCTGGGTGGAATACGCCCACAATTCCCTGGTCAGCGCAGCCACAGGTATGTCACCTTTCATGGCCTCCATGGGTTTCCAACCTCCCCTCTTCCCCATTCAGGAAGCTGAAGTAGCGGTGCCGTCAGTGCAGGAGCACCTTCGCCGAGCTCGGAGGGTCTGGCGTGAGGCCAGGGAGGCTCTCACACGGACTGCTGCCCGTAACCAGCAGTTGGCAGACCGCCATCGCTCACCGGCCCCCCACTATCTGCCTGGACAAAAGGTTTGGCTCTCTTCACGTGACCTCCCCCTACAAACTGAGAGCAGGAAACTGGCCCCCAAGTACATTGGTCCCTTTGAAATTGACAGAGTTATTAACCCCAGTGTGATGAGACTCAAGCTACCTGCTGCCCTAAATGTTCACCCTGCCTTTCACGTGTCTCTGTTGAAACCTGTGTCCACCAGTGCTCTGTGCCCTCCGGCCGAACCCCCTCCACCCCCCCGGCTCATCGACGACCACCCTGCTTTCACGGTCCGGCGGTTGCTGGACGTCCGCAGACGGGGCCGGGGGTACCAGTTCTTGGTGGACTGGGAGGGGTATGGTCCGGAGGAACGGTCTTGGGTGTCCCGTTCTCTGATTTTGGACCCGAACCTCATCAGTGACTTTTATCGGGCTTTTCCAGATAAACCGGGCAGGCCGCCGGGTGGCGTCCGTTGAGGGGGGGGTACTGTTATGGTTGTGATATTTGGAAGGTGGTTGTTTTGTGTGTCTCCCTGTTTTCCCCTTCCCCCTCCTTTTCTTCCCTGAGCGGTGTGGGTGTTTTCCTCGTGTGATGCTGATTGGCAGGCTCCCCTCAACTAGGCGCACCTGGCAGTAATCAACCATTCCTCCTCTCATATAAGCCGGGCTGTTTCACCACTCCTGTGCCGGACTATTCAGTACCAGTCGGTAACGTAACGCCAGTCTTCTCCTGAGCAACTGCGAAACTCTGTATCATTGTTCTTCTACTCTAACCCCTGTGTCTTCCTGTGCAGCACCAGCAAGGATCTCTGCCCTGCTCACTGACTCTCGTGTGCCTGATCTGCCTCGTGCTCTGCCTCCATCAGCGCCACCACATCACCAGCCAGCCAACCATCGCCTGCACCTGCTCCTGCCTCTCTCTGCCTCATTTTACCCTGCGTGGTGAAATAAACTCTGTTAAAACGATTCCTGACTCAGTCTCTGCATTTGAGGTCCAGGCCTTTGATAAAACGCAACAGGAATCATTGCTTTCCGACAAGACCAAGCACTTGTTGGTAGTCCAATGTTTTCACAGCAAAAAAAGAAGATAAAGTTACACTAAAATAATGTGTAACAGAGCTTTCATACAGCTCTGCACACACCTCACTCTTGGATGGATTACTCGCGAATTCAGGGTCACACAGAAATGCCACGCATATCACATGAAAGCACAGGACCAGAGCTTTCCTCTCTTCACCTCCTGTTCTGAGAAAGTGTTAGGGTCTCCTTGATGTCAAGATTGTCAACCTGAGTTTTTCTATGACTTATCGTATCGTGACTTTCTGGTATTGTTACATCCCTAGTATATCATTACATTATTTTTGAGAAATACATTTAATTACTAAAAAAAAACATCACTAAGGACAATGTAAGTGTCTACCAGTCTATCCAGGAAAAATTTGGGGGAAATTTGACTTGCTAAAATTTTTTGAGGATGTTGTGTTCCTCCAGCTGTTCCATAAAGACTTCAGACTTGTCAGAGGCAAGCAATATCGTCTTGCAGTGCAAATGAACTGGGATATTTTGGGGGGGTTTGATTTTGAACAATAGCACTAACACCACACAAACTGTTTACAATAATTTTATTAGGCATAACAAAATACAAGAAAAAATGGTTTGACTTAAATGTGACTTAATTTTTTTCTTTTATTTGTTTTTAGATTTTGTAGATTTTCAGATTAGAGTAAGCTTAATGCATATAAATACCACACACTTCTTCACTTACACACTACATAAATACTGTATGTAATGCTCCAAAGTGCATACAGTAACTAGATTTTGCAGTAAAAAGTCATTATACATCAAACCTCTAAATTAATAACTGTTGAAGGATTTTAGCTGTATTCTGTAAGGATGATAGGA
The DNA here is from genome assembly GCA_035609425.1 of Epinephelus awoara. Taxonomy (NCBI): domain Eukaryota; kingdom Metazoa; phylum Chordata; class Actinopteri; order Perciformes; family Serranidae; genus Epinephelus; species Epinephelus awoara. Next base: position 6,793,464 of record CM069296.1, on the reverse strand, counting down.
TTAGAGAGTGAGTGGGTGAGATGTTGAGGTGAACAAACACACATTACTATTACCACATTAATGTTAAACTGAATCTGCCAGAAGGAAATGCAAATTGAAGAATGGATCTTTTGATTTAATTATTCTTTTGAAACATTATTTTTCATTGAATAATCTATTTCTTTATTGTTTCATGCCTATAAATGCATTACATTGTTTATTTATGAAATCTTTTTTCCTGTTCAGCCCTTTGTCTTAGTCGCATGTAAATGAATGAAATGCTATAGAACCATTTTCAGGACTCTCCTTATAAAGCAAAGCCCAGTGAAGGACTTTGGGATAATTACTCCTGCTAAAGAACTGCTGTCATGGAAACTCAGATGCAGTATCACTGCGAGGAATCCTTTTGTTTAGCCTTGTAGCACCAACAGAACAGTGAAGGACTTCGCAATAATTAATTCATTGTCAGTAATTGGTATCAGTCTCCAGCTTCTGCGAAATATGAGATCTCTCACTTCTACCCCATGTATATTCAATACTATCTACACATATGCTAATGAAATCCAAACAATTCAAGTGGAGGAAGACAGACAGGGAAAACTGATGACTAATTATACATTTGGGAACTGGAGGGTGAGATTTCAATTGAATTCGTAGCCACACTTACCCAGTCTCTAACAAACTTTGACAAGAAACAGAGAAGGAAAATAAAGCAGCAGAGAAGGAGAAAGACAGAGGTGACATAGCACATGTAAAATGATGTGAATACTGCAAAGGAAGTAAAAGACAAAGAAAGAAAGAAAACTGGAGTATCTGAGGAACAAAAACTTAAAAAAGACCATTCACAAATAATTTACTCTCATTCAGCTCCAAAGTGTAGTGATTATTAAATCATATGAGATTTAAACAGGGAAACTGTACGATGTCAAAGAGAAGTCCATCACAGGTCTTAACCTTTTAGGCAAGATTAAATGATTTGCCCCCACTCTGTTAAAGAAAATGAATTTCCATGACATATTTAGCGTCTCCTACCTCCTGCCCTAGGTCCATGGCACACAGCTTGGCTGATTGGGCTTTGGCATCCACCATGACGTTGAACATGGTGCAGATGGACTGTGGCACGCGGAAGTCTGTGGCCCGGCTGCTCTTCTGAAGCTTGGCCTCAAATGCTGCTCGTGTCCTTTGGGGAAGGAAAGAAATGTGCAGGGCAGTAGCTAGGATTTTAGAAATACTGAGGTTGTATGTACTAGTCCCCCAACCCACCTACTGCCCTTAATAAAATGTTCATTTACACTTTCTCTAGATCCTATTTCCACACATAAAGCTATAGATGCTGTTTCACAGCCTTTTCCACACTGCAGAGAACCACATTGTTTAATTAAATTAGTTGAATTTGAATATATTTAGTCAGATAAATACCCATTGTGCAATAATAGATTTTTCATTGCAGAATGTAGACCCCACCCAAAAAACAAAAACAAGTGTGTATGGGGACTCCATGCTATACTGTGCTCAGAGATGGGCAGCATTTCTGTTGCTTGTATTTGCAATACATATTTCAATTACTTTTGAGTATCTTGTAAATGATATTTGAGAGAGCTGGAAAAAAAAATCACATTTTTAATTTTAATACTCAAAATAGTTTCTCCATGATTTATAAAATATTAGATACAAGAGTAGGTCAAAACCTAGTATATGGATGGAAAGTGTACATAAATAGAGGGCTTTTAATTTGAAACAAAGAGACTTCTTCTTTCGTGAGACTTGGACACAGAGCAGAGAAGACCAAGTGAAAGATACGGAAAAACGTTTATTTCCCTGTAGAATCCTTTGAGGAATGTTGTCAGGTACGCAAAACAACAATCTGAGTCAGTGGCAAAAATAAGCACTTTTAGTGGATGTAAGCTGACAGGGCGCACCTGCCCCAAGTGGTTACATTGCAGCCTGTTTGCCCCTGCTGGCTGCTGCACTCGCGGTCAACACTGGAATAATTTCAAAAATTGTTCCCACGAGTTACTAACGCACAGAAAAGCTCACTGCTGATGTTTCGAAACCCAGTTTACAAGAAGTCATGTTACTACTAAAATACATTCATACATTCAGACCCATGTGTTTTTTAACAGTATCTTACCGTTTTACACATGATTCAATCATGTCACTGGACATCAGCTTCAGTCGGGTCTCCAGGTGTTTGCCAAACTCCTCTTCTGGCCAGTGGAGATCTCTGATGAAGGTCTGCAGAGCATCCAGCTTCCAGAAGAGATCCTCTGATGTCCCTGAGCCATTACTGCAGGGCCACAGGGCAGAAAAAGGCATTTTAGAGACAAGAGCTTTCAAAACACAGGGGGAAACAGGGATGCTGGTCCTAAATCAAATGTCTAAATAGCTTGTTTGAGTTTTTGAATAAATCAGGCGACACAGGAGACATGTCCCCGACACTTTTTTTAGAGGGCAGATATGGAAAACTCTACTTTTACAGTCCAAAAAATAATGTTGTATGTAAAAATAAAGGTGTGAAATTTAAATTTAAAAAAATGTGTGTAAAAGCTTTATAAGTGGTAACTGTAGACCAGACACTTAGAGTGCCTGGTTTAAACATTGTAGGAGGAGAGCATTTTAAAATCAAGAGCTCCATTGGACTTAATGGAGTATATTTTTTTATACTTAAGTATTAAGATGAAAAAAAAAGCAATTTAATCCTCACTTTACACATTTTGCTTTATTGCACCGTCTTTATTGTTTCTGTGCAAGTTTCTAAATCAGTGTGATGGTATGAACTGTGCCAACACACCATCATATATTATTTTTAGTCTTTTAAAAACAATTTTTTAAAAACTTGTCCATGTAAAGTTTCTATGATAACTTTGTATTAAAAGGCTCTAGGGCAGATATAAGGGCAGATATCAGTGCAAATTTGAACTACATCCAAGCAACATTACCATGCCCACCATCTCCAGGGTGATTTTATTCTGCACTTTTACACCTTTGGAGTGAGTCAATGTCATGATCAATTTCACTTTTTACAGTATGAAAATAATTTTTTAAAACCATCTTTTCATTAGGAGAGTTATCGAAATTCCGAAAGAAAACTTGTTTGTATTTTGTTCTGCCTCGGTTAGGGCTATCTGAAAAACCAAAGCCCAACTGTGTTCCCCCAGATTGAAATCAAATTTCCGACTTGAATTTATTATTAAAGTAGTCAATGTAAAAAAATGTGTCTTATTATTATATACTATCATTAGATTATTATGACTCATCAATTAATGTAAAAGCAGGATTTTACTGTTGTAGTTGTTTCAGGCAGAGTTAGTCTGTTTTAACTATTAGCCTATAATTGTTTTCACTATGGATTAAACTGCTAAATATTTTCTTCATTGATCTGATTGACTAGTTTGTAAAAATTGAGAAAATAGACAGAAGGTCTCATAGTTCAAAGTGACACCTTCACAATGTTGGTTTTGTTCAACCAATGATACAAAATTCAACATTATATTAAATTAATAAAAACTATTAAAATAACTACAAGAAAAAGCAGCAAATCCTCCTATTTTGCATTGAAATTACTAAAATTACTATCAAAATAGTTGCAAGTTAATTCAAATGATTACTTTATCAACTAATTGTTCCAGCAGTACTGTTGGGTACTGTTTCATTCAATGTATTGTATTAAATTTTCATTTGTTAAGTAACTTCAGCTGTCAAATAATTGCAGTGAGGTCAAGGATAATATTTGCCTCTGAAATGGAGTAGAAGAAGAAAGTGGCAGAAGAAGAAAAACCTTAATTACCTCAAATACAAGTACAGTACTTGAGCAAATGTTCTTAGCTACATTCCACCACTGCAAAACTTGTTATTTCTTTTTTACATATACTCTGCTCAGGTGGACCTTTGCACACTGTGTACCATCATGTGCAGACTGTAAGCATTTAGCAACACAGTCTGAGCTGAGGGGAAACAGGATCCTTGCTAACACTGCTGTACACCCTACACTGTGAGTAAAGGTGAAAATGTATTCCATCCTGTCATTTACACACCGAGCAATATTAGTTTAGACTGTGTGAATACGTGGGTGCAGGATACATATCTTTGTACCATGTGTGTGTGTGTGTGTGTGTGTGTGTGTGTGTGAGCGTATGTGAAAACAGCACCGGCATAGAACAGACAGGAAACAGCATCTGAAGGTGTGCTCAAAAGAAATAAAGATCGCGTATGATCTGCATATGTATTTCATTTTCAGTTGACAAAAACAGAAACAAGAGGAAACGATACATGTCTTAAATATTACTGGACAGAGTCAGGGTCCCCACTCCAGAAATCATTTCAGAGGCATTTTGTATTCTAAGAGACACATCAGTCACTGTGGACACTGCAATTTACTATGAAACTTCATCATCTGCACCTAAAAGTTAAAGTTATCAATTTCCTGGTTATTTTTACTTTTTGTTAAACTGAATCACTTATTAAGACTTATACTGCATTTAAACTGCAGATTTTCAGAGATGAGTGGGAACCCTTTGTTTGTTAATGTCAGTTGGGAAAAGAGGTCACATGTTAGGGTAAAGTGAAGGACTGCTAGGACCAGGATTAACAAGAGCAGTGCAGCTGCTGGTATCTTCTTGCCACTGATAACTTGAATGACAGAACTACTTCCTGCAGCAGCTCCACACTCAGCCCAGTCCCAGCAGACTGAACCACAGTGCAAGGAGAAATTCAGACACAAGGGGCCCCTCTGCAACCATCTACCCCCAGCAAGTAGAGAACAGCCAAGGTGCTACAACACCAGGTAACAGGGGGGACAACTTTCGAATGGAAAGAGATGAAAAGATGCAAATCTATAACCAGGACAGCAGCTACCACTGAGGTCATGTCTTTGTATATATATTTTTTTCAGCATTTTCAGTGCAAATACTTCAAGTTTTAGTGGAAATTTGGTTGTTGAAACATGCTGCCAGATGTATCAGATGATTTAGAAAAGACCTATGTCACATCCTGTTAGTTGTGTGTATTGACAAATTAAACCTCAGCCACTGAGGATTCTCGTTTCTGATTGGCTGACAAGTGTGACTTCATCTGCACTGACCAGACAATATAACCGGAAACCTAATACACAGGTTTTTGTTTGCAGTTCTAAATTAATTAACCAGTATCAACAACAGCAATAGTGAGGCTTGGCTAAAGAGCATGAAGTTTGGTTTGTTTGTGTATACCACAGACTCTGTACAACAATGGACGTAGCTAATGCAACATCACCAATCGTTTTGTAAACTCCTGTTTTGAAGCATCGAGTTTGGCACTTTGATTGTCACCATTCTGGATTTTTGGAGCAAGAAGTGACCATATTTGGATGAGAGGGTGAAAAAAAAACCCTTCCACTAGCTGCTAGCTTAGTGAGTACAGTGGATTTACAGAGAAGGTTAGCTGTGATAATGCTTATCTTCGCTAGCAAAAACAGGCCTGAAACCTTATAAGGTCTTTTAGCACAATCAAACACTGAATAGGTGAATCTATGAATCTGGGGTTACACCATGGTTACACTAGGTTACCTGACTAGTGTTGTCAGTGTGGTAGCGAAAGACAGCACCAATCTGTAACTAAAAGTGGCCACACCTTAAGTTATGCATAACTTTAAGCATTAAGAACATTTAAACAGGTGATTTACTTTAAAATCCACCCCTGTACAAGTTTCACGAAAACAGGGAAATTACCTAGAAACCAAAACTATTTTGTACCAGGCTGTAAACAAAGTCTTTGAGTCAGCCTCGAGTGGCCATTAGAGGAACTGCAGATTTTGGCACTTACATGGCTTAATTTTTTAGTTCTGGAAGTTGCTGCTTGGTGTATAAAAAGGAAAAAACAGATAAATGGTTGCTGAGCGAGAATCACGCAAATTTATTTTTTGATTGTTTTTGATGTTTGCATGAATGAGGACATTCATAACCACTCACAGCAGGAGAGGAAAAGGACTTAAAATAGCGTTATCTATGATGAAGTCAGTGGATGAATACATTCTCACTCCGACTTCGCACGCACCGACGTTTAGTCATGGACTTTCGACATTGCGATATGACATGCAAGGTACCCTCGGTGCATTGGTTGTTAATGCTCTAGGTTCAACTTCACAGTTCAAGGTCAACTTTAGCCTGTTACATGCATTGCCTGTTTTTAAAATACACTTCCATTTTCACAGGAAATGTACAGTTTGCATACAGTCTCTTTCAAAATAAAGGCACTTTGTCAGTGCAACACCACAAATCCACATTTTTTTCCTTCAACAACAAACGTACTTGGTTACATTTAGCCCAATCATGCTTGTGGTTGCGTAACAACAACTGGCTGTGTATCATGCCAGTGTCAAAGGACAGCTTTTTCCGTCAGTGTCTGAGGCCGGAAGTCACTGCCCAAGCACAGCTATTGTACAATTTTGGAGTGAGACCGGGTTGGGTGGATTAGAGAGATTAGACAACAATCTGTCAGGATTTCTTTACTAAGGGTTCTCAATCACACCCTATACTAGATGTTGCCTGAGCCTGCAAATTTGTTGTAATTCTTAGTTACAACAACTAACGTATAAATATAGTTAAAGTTATATCAGTAAAAATAGTGCCATCATAACACCACCTCAACTTGTCATGTTTTGGTTTATGACCAAAGACCTTCAAAAGTATTGCTATTCCCATCAACCTCAGTTGTACTTTGTATTTAGTTCTAATTAGCAGATGTTGTCTGTGTTAGTATTGTATTTAAGCATGCTGATGTTAACATTTATCTACCCACAGAGCCGTCAGCAAGGCTTTAGACACTTAGGCCTGTTTGTATCTGTAAAACATTTTTCTATACCGAACAGACAGTTGATATTGAGTGCAATGACGGCAAACATTTTGAATTAAATACATATGAAATAGATACTAAATGATAAAGACAGATATGTGTATAGAAATGATGACACAGTAAACCAACACACCTGCTATTTGGTAATTTCTCTACGATACACTTCCTATCAATGAAGGCAGCACACAGAACATACTGTATATCCTCAGTGTTAGTATGGATGATATTAGTCTTTTAATTGCTCTGTGGTACTATGTGTCTCCTCGTTATTTTTTTGCATCTTTTCAGTCCTTACAGAAATACTTTTGTGGGAGTGAAAATGTTGGGATTCCATTCTCAAGTCACTGCCTTCTTCATCCATCCACAGACACCATGCCATGACATTGGCATGAACGTGGCATTGGGCCTGTGTAAAACCCCAACACTGGCAACACACCACCACAGCTATGTGCTTTAATATTAATGTATGCACTCCTAAACCTGCCTCCACAGGTCCTTTTGGATAGCCAGGTTTTATTACAACTCTCCTGATCTTGGAGAGCACAAATGAGTTAAGTCTGCCATCTCTGTTGGCACTTTCTCTTTGGGAAGTTGCTAAATATAAAGAGAAGGCTGAAATGCAGTTCTCATTATGTCTTTTTAACAATGAAGACTTCAGGGCTGGTATTGATTTTAAATGTGTATCCACAAGAGGGGATAGGGATGGATGTGCTACGGTGATGGAGTCACACTCTGCGGGATGATATGAAGAAGTTTTACACCTTTGAATCTCATTGTTGGTGTGTTTCGCTTAAGTTTTCAAAGTGTTATAGACGATGTCTCAAGTGTTGGCAGAGATATGGAGAGTGCTTTTAATGATAGCACTGACAAGATCACACACATATTAATAGAAAGCCCTCACTTAAATTGGAGGCTAATGTTAATTCCTTATTCCTCTTCATGAAAAGGTGTAACTACTTATAAATGCTGCTAAATGACTCTGGGCGACATGGCTTCTCAGCTCTGGAACACTTCTCCTTAGCATGAACATTTTAAAATGCTCATTCTACAAACATTTTGCCTCTTCCTTTTGTCTCTCTTTAGAACAACATGGTAAGCACTTACAGGCTTACCTGTAATACATTTCCTGAATAATAATAAAACTAATTCCAAAAAAACACATACAGATGCTGAATTAATTTGACAAATCTAGAGTACAAATCTCACAATCTGCAGCTACAAATATGCAGAAAACATATTTTAAAAACCCCTTGTGTTCTTTGACAAATGGTATTATTGATTTTTAACACTAACACATGATAGAACACTGAATATTACTGCAGAATTTATTTATTTTAAATTACGGAAACCTGTGTTGGATATATATAAAAGTAATACTTATAATCTAGCTGCATTGGGGTCTTATGCCAGACGCCACGTTCATGCCAAAGACATGTGTGCATGTCTCAGGCTGTACAAGGCTGATACACACTCTGAGTCATAATTAGCTGTCATCCAGTCAGGTGGAGTAAAGCTGGGCATTTGAGGGAGGTTAACGCTTGGCACTGTTAGATTTGGTACTTTGGGCATTTGGAGGTTGACATTGGGCAGAGTACTGGTTATGCTCCTGTGGAGAGAAACAGAATAATGGCAGACAGAAAGCACAGATTCCACATGAAAGCTGATGCAAATGAGTTGTGAAAAGCAACAAAGTGAAGATAAAGTCACACTGTAGTTAAAGATACACACTTGTGTCCCAGTGGCAGACAGCAGTATATCTAGCTGCCAGAATAAAAGTTAGCAATGTACGTTCTGGTTCTGCAAACCGCGGATATGATGTGTTGAAACGTTACATTTTAATTTTTATGAAAGCCCTGAGAGGCAAGGTGAAATCAATTTTTCTCTCCCCTCCTCCTCCTCCTCCCCACCTACTGTGACAGCGGTGCTATCCATGGTGCTGAACCCACAGCTAAGCAAAACCAAGTCTGTTGGGTTGTCTGTGAAATGTGTGCGGTGAGCAGGGTTTTATGGCGGTGTTGTATTGTTAACGTAAGTGCAAATAATACATGAATCGATCTCTTCCGTTTCTTGCTCGCTCACTCGACGACTGAGTAACCTGTGTATGTGCACGCATGAGAATGCACCAGCGAAAGTTCAACTAAGTCAGCTTGTGTAATTAGCCATGTTTGTTAATGAACAATGGAAGACTGAATGCAAACAACACATAAAAGAATATGCCTGTCAGTAGGTTAACTTAATTATAGTCTCACTTGCGATGTTTAAATTACAGTGAACCTCATTCATTAACTTTTTTTAAAAAACATAATTATAATCTGAGGATAAAGATTGGTTCAGATGGTTCTTCATCATTGATTAACTTTGTTTATTTTCAGCACATGGGAACAAATTGTAAATAAATGGCCAAATGCACATCTACCTCTGTCATTCATCAACCATCTGTTGATATCCTACCTGTTCAACTCTACTCACTGTCAACAAGCCTTGACTAGAACATTTAATTGGTGACAGTTTTAAAAAGCAAAAACTAGAGCTACATGTTTGCACAGATGAAAGTGGAAATGGCTAAATCCCACACAATGTAAGTGAATATAGCTAAAGTAAATTAAGGCATCCTTACTTGACAGGTTCCCAGGATTCTCTTTCAAAGCCTCTGTGAATGGACTGAGCAATGGAGGACTCCATCAGGTCCACGTATCGCACCACCAGGGGAGCATACAGGTCCTGCAGGTGTTTGTGGAACTTCCCATTGCACAGGTTATCTGAGGGAGAGCATGAGATGGGAAAAATAAGACATGGAAGTACCAGAGCAAACCTAAGCACAGAGCAGACAATGCTCAGTAGGTGTGCTATCATAACAGTCTTGTGATACAGGCTCTGACAATTAAAATGAACAGTACTAAACTAATCTGTTTAAGTTTGCTAATGTGTGCCCTGTGGAGTTGTATACAAAGTTCGGGGTACATTCAGTGTTACACAGCAACAACTCATTGCTTGTATCCAGAGGGTCTAACAAATGAATGCATTTCCCTCCAGTGTTGATTTCATTGACGAAAACTACGATGGAAATTTTTCGTCAATTACCATTTTTCCACAACAAAAACGAGACGATGACAAGCTAAAAACAGATCTTGATAACAAAAACTAAGACGAAATCTATGTTTAATTTTCACTGACAAGAATACACGTGACGAAAATGTCTGTCAGTGGTGGACTAGCGGACACTGAAAGCCGAAAATGGCCATGCTTGTAATTATCTTAAAATGCTGCATGAGCAGCAGGCTGGTAAATAGTCTGCACCAGGATGTTTCGCTAGCCAGTAGCAAGAACACTCATCCAGAGCAGTGTCAGCCGTTGTTGTGAGTTGTGAGCTTTAATTCAGCGGTAAATAATCAGCCATGTGTGTCTGACTGTGGATGGTGGTGCTGATCAGTAAGTGTGTGCTCAGAAATCACCCCTTAATCCTGTCAAAAACTGCTGGAGAAATGACAGTTTGACGGTGTAAATAAAGTATTTGTAACTGAAAAAAATTGTCTAAATGACATTTTATACAACCTGCCACCTTGATTCTGATATCTGATACATGAATTAGCCTAACTGGATTAGTTTAAAGATTAAAAATAAAATATATATATATATATATATATATATATATATATGGAAAACCTAATGACTAAAACTCCACTAAAATGTCATAATTTTCATTGACTAAAACATTTACAATATGTGTCGACTAAAACTATGAAGAATAAAAATGATTAAAATGTGACTAAAACCATTTAACAAGCTTGTCTCAAGACTAAGACTAAATCTAAAATAGCTGTCAAAATGAATAGTTTCCCTCGTAAAATATTTGCAAACCTGAATTTTTAAAAGTATTTTGTGTGTGTTTATGTTCACTGGCTGGCAGTCTTTCATCCCCCTCTTTGTTAGTGCATTACTATGTTTCTTAGCATGTTACTGCCACCTGTTGATTAGTAAAATAATGTGAAACCACTGGCAGAAATGTGTCCTGCATCATGTGCATCCTTGTGCATGAGGTATACAGAAGGAGTTGTCATTTCCAGCTTCACAGTTTCTTCTTGTGCAGCATTATGGGCACAGGTTATGTGCATTTGACTAAACTCTAAACTGTCACGCCTCTAAATGAATCATTACAGATGTTTGCAAAGGTGCAGCATAACACCATATGTTTTACTTTACTCATGTTTGATGTGTGTAACAGTGGCCCAAAGGGGCTTTTTAAGCTTTTATGTGTTTATGTGTATGTTGGGTTGTAGGATAAATCTGAAGGCCAATGGGAAAATTAATAGAAAAGCCCTGTCCTAGATGGTGATAATGAACAATGACAGGTGAGGTTAGTGTCTCTGGCTGACACTTACTCTTCATTAGCAGGTATGACACAGCACATCCACTTTCCAATCTTTCAAGACAAAAGGTTGGAGTCTCGGGGTATTTCTAAATCCAACCCGTCACACACATTTCCCCCAGTCTCTGCCGGCTCCCAACTGGTAAAAAGGCAACACTGACAAAGACCACAGGAGATAAAATGGAGGCCAGTGTGTGCTAATGTGATGCCTCACGGCTCCATGCAGTGCGTCTGCTTTTCCTCTCCCTCTCTCTCTCTTTGTTTTTCTCTCCCCCTCTGAGCATGTATGTGTTTGTGTTTGTGTGTGTTGGCACTGGAGTCAAGGTCGATGATACACAGTAGGTGCGATGTTTGTTGTGTTCCCTGATTACCACTCTCCCAATTAGCCACTTGAGCGGCTGCTGTCCACTTGGATGTGTTGTGTCCAGGAGTGTGTTCGCAGGGCTCGCCGCGGCCCAGCTACCACTGCTTTAGACCTCATTAACTCCTCGAATGGCAGCCTGACTTTGGCGCCTGTCTAGTGCTAAGGCTATTTACTGCTACATAAGTGCACCGCTGTGGGGCAACAGAGCAGATGACCTTCTGTGGAAAAGATGCCCCCATGATGATACGCTTTACTAAAGCGTGTGCTTGTTACACTGTGTGGGCAGCGGGGACTCTGCTGGGTCTTATATTGATATTGAAGATGGACCCTCTGATCTTACTGTGCTACAAAATAACAGTGTGGACTGCCGTCATTAGGTAAGGAGAGATGGCACAAAGACGTGATGAGCTTGTTTGTATTTACGTAGCACCCTTGCATTTATTGCAGATTAAAGGGGCACTACACTGATTTTACACACAAAAGTCAGTTTACTCATCATGAGGGCCAATATCGTGAACACAACTGTACAGTGTCTTGTGTCGTTCTGTAGGTGCTCTGTGATCATCATCAGGGTCACCTTAGCTTTGGCTTGGAGATTCCAAATTTATAACAGAAGGCCTTCAATACAAATTGGAGGAGTGGAATTTAAAAGATATCAGCTTTTAACAGGAAGTGAGGGTTTGACAAAAAAAAAAATGTCATTGGTGCATTACGGGAATTGTACAATGTAGTGGTTTTGAAGCTTGACCCATACTAGTGACTTTAAGTCAGAATATGTCAATCTCTGCCGTGCTTTTTTTTTCTTTATGGAAGTGCAATAGAAACCTGATTCTATGACACTCTTTCTTATTGATATATATTATTTAGTCATTCTTATTTTCTGCTTTTTATTTCACTATTATTTTTCATTTTATACAGTTGCTTATTGCATAGTCTCCATTTTAACAAATTATATTGGCTATTATTAGGCCCCACGCAGCAACATTATCTTGAATTTCTCTCTTTAAAAGAAAAAAAATAATAAATGAAAAAAACAACAACAACAACAACAAAAAACTGTTGAGTGAAAAAATAAGAGAAGTCAACTCCAGATGCACCAAACGTTCTCGACCATCTAAATCTGCTCCTACTTAATCATAAGTAACCTATTAGCACAGGTAAAGCAGAGTAACACAACAATATTCTGTGTGTAGTGAAGTGAAGTGAAGTAAAACTTGGCATGAAATTAAAATGCTCATGTAACTTAAAGTACCTAGAATTTGTACTTTAGTACATTACTTGAATTACATTCCAGCACTGGGCAGCAGAGGGACTTACAGTCATTGAAATTACAGTATTTGGATCAATGGACCAAGTACAGTAGGCTTGTATTTCTTTAGCCCTGAAATTTAATAATCCAATTTATTATAATTTGTCTAAAACATAATCTAAGTTGGATTATATGAAATTCATGCTTTAAAAAAAAAAAAAAAGTTCCTAAAATTTAAAACCTATGTTTTCTTTTATTGGGCAACAATTTGTGGACTGTGAAAATCAGATATTGTTTTTCTTTTCTTTGAGAGAGTGCTCTCGACCACTTGTAAAATTTTCTCTTACCTAAGATGAGCAATAATAAGAAAATATTGGTGAATTCCAGAAATCAGTCAGTACTTACAAAACAAGAACAAATCGTGGATACTAATAATAATAAGAGAGAGTTTGTTTGTATGTTGTTTGTTGCACGTAGCGAACGGACTCTTATTTTGTTTAAAAACATTTAAAACTAGTATGGAGTGTATGTAATGTATCATTTGCATTCAGTGATTATATGACATATGTGGTTGTGATCTTGTGTTTTAAATATCCAAAATATGCATAGAACACATGACCATCTTAAAGATATACAACACAAGATTTTCCTATAAAACTATGTATAGATTCCTACAGAGGTGTTCCCTCTAAATCATCACTTATGACCCACTAGATGTGTGTGGCAGTGTATTTATCAGCAGAGACTCTACCCTCCACCTGTATCTTCTGATTTTCTTCTGGTTCTAGTGTTCAGGAAGTTTATGGGCGTGCACCCACACAGCGCAGAGGTGAGGTCAAGGCTTAATAAAACGGTAACGACCAGGTTACAGACCGTAAGGAGCAAGCATCCACGAGACACAATGCTGAAAAAACGCAAATATAGCGAGGCAAAACCCCAAACAATAGTGAATCTAGGATTGGCTTTTACTGTCACTTTGGCTGGCCGGCCAGCGTGATTACAAATAGTAACTGACAATCCCGCATAGCATACCTTTAAAGCATAATACTCTCAATTTGTGTGCTATTCTCATGTGCAGACCCATCCCAACAATAATGTATCTAATAATACATATTTATTTGTGTGTGCATCTACAGCTGGATATCTTCTTCTTCTGTGCCATAGAGGTCCACTGTTGTCCAAAATCTAATCAGAACACATCAGCGAGCCACACTGTTGTACTGGGTGACATGTTTCTTCATTACCATGAACACACACTAGGGGTGTAACGATCCATCGATCTGGATTGATATATTAATTTAAAGATCAATGATAGTTGAAGTGTAAACATCGATCCATATCGTCAACTTTGGCATAGGCTTTTATTTTGAAAGTCTGTGTCACTGTCAAACAGCAGTAGGCAGATCGCAGGTAGCCAAGACAAGGAGGATGAGGATAACATTATTTACTCGGGAATAAATGACCAGAGTGGAAATATTTTGGATTCCAGAGAAAATAAAGGACAACAGACAGAGCACATGGCATATGCAAACAATGATTTTCCGAGATAAAACACAACAAGTGTCTCACTCTGCTAACTTCTCACTACAGCAACATTAGCTGCTCTGTTTTAACAATGTTCGGCTGGAAAACGTGCATGCAGGCTGAAATTCAACTGTGCTGTTCTGTCAGGAGATGCAGGGACTTAAACTAACAGGAAGTAAGAAAAGTAATAACGCTGCATGTAATTTGTTAAACTATGAGTGGAGGAAAAATGTCTGCTAGCTGCTAAGCTAGATGATGCAGTGTAAAGATGCTACAGCTACAGTAATAATGGGTGACTGGAAATAAACAATAGTTTTGTCTATGAACCTTGACAGTTATTACTGAGCTGAATTTAATACTTTTATTGAATGATCTCGTTGTTAATCTGCAAGAGAAAAATGATGGTTTGGGGTAAAATCAAAACATTTCTTCCAGAAAGCTTTCTCTGACAGAAAGCCCTGTAGGTTAACTTGTCCAATTTGCTGTTTTATTTGTGTTAGTGGAGTCAGTTTCAAGTGAACTTTACTACACTTATTATTTATGTGTTGTTTATGTGTCTTATGGCCAAAAGTTAAAAAGAAAGGGGTGGCAGCATCTTCTGTAACACTGTGTTCAGTGGGCATTTAATATTGCCTAACATCGATCGCAGATCCCTGAATTACATCGAACCGAAATTGTATCGTGGCAGACTCTGTAATATCGGAAAATACTGTATCGTTGACCAAAGAATTGATATAATATTGTATTGAGATGAAACTGGTTATTTACACCCCTAACACACACTGTAGTTTATTTTGACTTAATCCCACACCGTCCTGCTGCCATTAATACTGACTGGAGCACCAAATGCAGATTAATCTCCCACTAAAAAAGTCTCAAACAAATGCACTATTTCTTTCTGTTTGAGTGACTCGTTTTTAAAGACTGTTGTTGACAGTGGGAAAAAAAGTGATAGAGAATAACATAAATATGCTCCTTAAAATCAATATAGTGGTAATGGAAGAAGACTGGTTTAGGTGAAAGACTGAATTAAAGGGATAGTTCAGATTTTTTGAAGTGGGGTTGAATGAGGCACTTATCCATTGCTAATGTATTACCTACAGTAGATGGTGGTCAGCATGCCTTCTGTTTGGAGATGCAGGCACTAAAGTTAAGCAATATACTGCTATGGACAGGGACAGCAATTACACACATTTTAGCCACCTAAAAAGAATCCCACCCACAACAAGCAGTATCAGTTTTAGTGTTTGCCGAATGAGAGTATTTTGACCAACCTACCAATGAAGACCAAAAGTGTTTATATCACTCTCTGCAAAAACAGACTCCACTGAGAAAAACACTGATTTAACATAGCTGAAAGCAGGAAATGCTGGTCTGCCACTGCCAGTTTTTCCTGTGTGTGTGTTGTGTGACTTTGCCGTTTAAAGGGGTTAATTTGGTCACTTATATCACACAGTACCACAAACTAACTGACTGATCGAGGCAGCTGTAAACCAGCAGCTCCCACGTTGTGCAAGCCAAAAGTGCTGTTTTTGTCAGTGGGGTCTGGTGGCTTTGAAGATAGCACAGATATGGTACTGAAGCCATTGATGGCCTCCCCATAGGAACTGGCTGTAAGCCGGAAAGTTAAAACTTTGAAAATACTCTGAATATAGATTTCTCTAGGTGATTCTTTGTTAGGTGGATGAAATACATTTTGCTGCTAAGCCTCATCCACAGCAGTGCATTGTTTATCTTCAAGTTTGACACTTCTGCCACTTCTCCAAACTGGAAGGGTGCTGACTGCCACCTACTGTAGACAATACACTGACTATGGATAAATACCTCATTCAACTCCACTAACAAAAATCGAAACTATCCCTTTAATGCTGACAATCTACATAATGTCATTATGTCTCAAAGCAATCGACAAAAAATTAAAGGACAAATTCGGTATTTTTCAACCTGGGCCCTATTTCCCCATGTGTATGTGTGCGTATGATTCATAGTTACAACTCATTCTAAAATTGGTTCAGTATTGAGGGAGGTGGCAGCTGTGAGGTAGATATGGGGGCAAATGCGTCCCGTATAAGTTTGCACATTAAAAGTGCTTTTTTCGCCACTGACCGGTTCAGATCGCCAGTGCTATCTCTGTAAATAGCATACTAAGCGTTTCCCTGACCCTTCACCTCTTCCTGGCCGTGACGTCATCTCGCGAGAGCTTTGCTTGTTGCCAGAAGAAAACAGGGTACGATATATACGAAGGCAAAGTATGCAAAAGTAAATGTGCGTCTCAGAGACAATTCTACCAGTATTCTATCAGTATTACATGCATAAAGACATATTAGTTATACTTACTTGATGGATAGTTAATAAAAGGGCTCATCTTCATTCTCGAAATCGGGTAAAAATGCAGCCATGATGCCGCTGAGTAAAACTCTCAACTTTACTCTGGGACAACCAGCGCCACTCTGAGCGGCACTCAGCATGGCTCCTCTGTTTTCTTCCACCAACAGGCAAAGCTCTCGCGAGATGACGTCACAGCCAGGAGGAGGTGAAGGGTCAGGGAAACGCTTGGTATGCTACTTACAGAAATAGCACTGGTGATCTGAACCGGTCAGTGGCGAAAAAAGCACTTTTAATGCGCAAACTTAAACGGGACGCATTTGCCCCTGTTACCGTTTTAGCTCATTTGCGGCTGCCGGCTGCATCTGTCTCCCTCAATACTGAACCAATTTCAAAACGAGTTGTACCTATGAATCATACGCACACATACACATGGGGAAATAGGGCCCAGGTTGAAAAATACAGAAGTTATCCTTTAATAGTGTGCTCTGATAGGAAACGGTTAATTGCCCATATCTTGCATCAATGAGCCCATCTAAATTAATTACACTCAATTTGTAGCACACAGGAAAATTGACACAGACAGTAGGGGTCTGTTTTAGTCACTGTGTTATTGCCAGCGCTGTAAAACTTCCCTCCCACTGTTGACTGCCGGCCGATGTAACTATGTCCACTGCAATGCACTTCAATTGCCTCAATATGTAGCAAATGAGAAGGTGGCCAATTTGATGACACTAACAAGTGAGCATAACAAGCTATTTGCAGTCATCTCTGTTCAAGTGAATATGTGGACCACGCTCTGCCTTCTCCTTGACTCCCGACTGACAAACTGAAAAGGGGAAGCATTCCCCAGGGACAATTAGCGCCCCGCAGATTGAGTCTGCATTGTGAACACTGAAGTGTTTCCTTTACAGGACCACGGACAGCTCCACAGTGTTCCTGCAGGCAAGTGCATGCAGTTCATTAGAGAGATGGCTGGCCTGCAGCAACCAGCATCAAGACCTGACTATTATCTTCAATCAGACACTCCTGGCCCTGTTCACACAGACACACACACACACACACACACACACACACACAGTTCAGTACTGTATGTAAACCGCTCCAGGCCAAAGTAGACATCTCACATTGACAGCAATGATTTCAGAGACATTTGAGAGATGTTTCAGGGGGATTGGAGTGCACAGGCAACAACAGCTGTAAACCTTCATTAGGAATGTTCCTGACTTTTGGGGTTAATTATAATAATAGAGCTGGGTGCTAGAAACAATATAAGCATTGAAACAGTTTCTTGATGATAAAATGAGAAATTTCTGTATACTCTCCAAAGGGTACATTAAGAACACTAACAACCAATCATATCACAAAAATAAAACTATTTAAAACAGCATGACAGTTCTGTAGAAATGGCCTACTTTCCAAAATTGGCAAAGCATGATTGGATGGGTTGGTGAAACATATCATATGACAATGTTTTGGTATCAAAAGTTGGACAGATGGAAGTGATTATCTTAAAAACATAGACGGCACTGAAGAAGCGGCCATCATGACGACACTCACTGGTTTGTGGATCACTGTTTGGAAGCCACAAGTTTGGCTTTCTGGCTGTCGCCATTGAAGCTACAGTAGAGGTCATGTAAGTGTGGAGCTGAGGAGGAGCAAAGAGTGGATCTGACCGGATACGCATTGCTACATCTCTATTCTTGATACAGTGATATCTTACAAAATCAAATTAGTGCACCCACCAGTTTGGTTTAGGAAGAGTCATGGTTGGGTGGTGTCAGGGTAGGTATTTCACGTAAAGTTACGTAGGTTGATTTAGGAAAATGAAGTTTTATAAGTTAGGTTTAGGGAAAAAAGTTACATTGGTTAGGTTTAGAAAAATAAATGTAGGTTAGGTATCAGAAAATAAGGTTATATAGACTGATTTAAAAAAAATATACATAGATGTATGGGTTATGTTGAGGACAATAATATTACATAGGTTATGTTGGTGCTGTTAAAGTTACGTAGGTTAGGTTTAGGAAAATAAGGTTGTATAGACTGATTTAAAAAAATATACATAGTTGTATGGGTTATCTTGAGGACAATAATATTACATAGGTTATGTTGGTGCTGTTAAAGTTACGTAGGTTAGGTTTAGGAAAATAAGGTTATATAGACTGATTTAAAAAAATATACATAGTTGTATGGGTTATCTTGAGGACAATAATATTACATAGGTTATGTTGGTGCTGTTAAAGTTACGTAGATTAGGTTTAGAAAAATAAAGTTAGGCAGGTTGATTTAGAAAAATAAAGTTATGTAGGATATGTTTAGGAAAATAACGCTATGTATATTCGGTATAAGAAAATAAAGTTATGTAGGTTGACTTAGAAAAATAGGTTAGTAGGTTATATTTTGGAAAATTAAGTTACGTAGGTTAGGTTTAGGAAAATAAAGTTAGGCAGGTTGATTTAGAAAAATAAAGTTATGTAGGATATGTTTAGGAAAATAACGCTATGTATATTCGGTATAAGAAAATAAAGTTATGTAGGTTGACTTAGAAAAATAGGTTAGTAGGTTATATTTTGGAAAATTAAGATATGTAGGTTAGGTTTAGGAACATAAAGTTATGTAGGTTAGGTATAGGAAAATAAAATTACATAGGTTATGTTGTTGTTAAAGTTACATAGGTTAGGTTTAGGAAGAGTGCTGTCAGGTTAGATATTTCACATAAAGTTACTTAGGTTGATTTAGGAAAATAAAGTTACATAGGTTAGCTTTAGGAGAAAAAAAATATGTAGGTTAAGTATATGAAAATAAAGTTACACGGATTAGGTTTAGGAAAGTAAAGTTATGTAGGTTAAGTTTAGGAAAATAAAGTTATATAGATTGATTTAGAAAAATTGAGTTATGTAGGTTATGTTTAGGAAAATAAAGTTATGAGGGTTAGGAAAAGAAAAATAAGGTTATATTGGCTGAGTTAGAAAGATAACGTTATAAAGGCTAAAGTTTAGGTAAGTTAGGCTTAGGAAAAGAAATATGGTTTGCCTTTGTCAAGTTACATACTTAATGTCAAGCTATATACTTGACGTAATAGGACGACATGAGGATGTGCCTTAAAATAACTTCACTTGGTTCATTGGGTTTCACACTGTCCTGAACACCAGTCTCCTGGGGTAAAGTCCTGTGTTTGTTTGACCCATCCCCCACCTCAACCTGCTTTCTTTTATGGACTTTTGCTCTTTATATTACTTCCATCTTCACTCCCATCAGTGCATTTGTCATGTGATGCAGTCTTCGTGATTACGTTGATTACATATGAATTCTAGTGCATTCCATTGGTAGGTATAAATACAAGCAGTGCATGAGAACAGCCTGAGTGCCAGCAAGAAGCATACCAACACAAGAGTACATGCCCACAGTCAAGCAACAGCTTCACCCTAAAATTGACATTGGGTATGCCTTTTCCGTGGTCGTAACCTATGGTGGCTGACGAGGGCACACTACCCACAACACTTCATCTGAAACATGTTGCAGCACCAAGAATGATGCCATTTCAAAAACACAAACTAAACAAAACAAATACAACAGAAACATTAAAAAATGTAATTAAATACTTTGAAAAAATCTACAGCAGAAAACCAAAACTCATACATTAACAACAAACATGCTGCAAAAATAGAGAAGATGCAAAGTCAAAGACACAAAGAAATTAAAACAAATACAACACAAAAACACTGCATATCCAATCAACACAATGGGCATTCTTCAGGCCTGTAGGGGCAGCGCTAAGTGCCACAGCTTGATTTTTGACCCAAGAGAGAAACAGACCAGACAAGAGATTTTTGAAATGGAAAGCAAAGATGTAACATAAAAACGTATGCATACTTTTTGTAACATTTGGCCTCAAACCTTGACGGATTACTCAAATCTGTTGCTCTTCGATAATATTGTAGTCCCTCTCTGTTGGGCCAAATATGAAGCTGTTCCACTTAGTGCTCACCCTGGAGGCCTGGAGAACTTTTGTTGTGTTGACTGAATGTACACTTTTCTGTTAGATTTATTTTCAAGTTTGTGTTTTTGACTCTGTATCATTGCCATTATTTCTAAATGGAACTGAGATCATCTAAGGAATGTGTTGTTGTTTTTTTACATGTGATGTGTACTATGCGATTTTGTCACAATTTACATTAACCTGGGCATGTGGATAATCTTACTTTCCATTCCATTCCACCCTTCATCAGACCTACATCCCCTGTGTGATCACTTCTTGACTGATCAACCCTCTACAGGACCGACTAAACCAAATGAAAGGCACGTTCAGCTACTTCAGTCCCCATGCTCACTGTTGAATATGTGTTTTTTTAATAACGTCTTACTCACAGTCCATTCTCAGGAAGTCGTTGAGCAGCTGAAAGAGAGGGAAACTGTCCCAGCTGTCAGGCGGCTGAACTTCAAGAGCTGCGTCCATGTCGGCCGAGTAGAGACACAGGAAGGTCTCAGCATGCTCCACCATCAGGTCTGACCACCATGCAAAGGCCTTGAGGTGGAAAGAAGGACAGACAGAGAGGAAAGGGAGACAGAATACAAGGAGTGGAAGAAAAGCAACAGGTTGAGGGTGAAAGAAATGAGACAAATTAGGCAAAGAGAGGAGACATATATGTGCTCCCTGTAGGCACGTCTTTAGGAAATTACAGTTAACAAATTGAATCTCATTTACCATAAAGGCTGACAATGTAATGTAACTCCACTGATCTATAGCAAATGTTCTTGGCTCTCTCTGTCTCTCTCTCTCACACACTTTTCACCATATGAAATCAAGTTGTTGCCGCAGCATGATCTCCGGGGATGCATTCTTCACAACTCAAAGCAGAAAAAACAGCGCTTGGGCACGGAAAATCACACACTTTTCTGTTGGCCCACAGAGGAAACAGCAGCAGCTCCTTGACAGGCATGGCAGGGAGCTACTTAAACACTCACCCGCAGCTCCTTCAGTGAGTCAATCAGAAGAAAGGAGCTAGCGAGCTGCGTCGCGCTCATATCTCCCCATCGAATAGACGCAGTGGAGTGACTGTTGGGGACCGGGCTCTCTCATGCACATCAAAAACACTCGCTTTCCTCCATGCACCCCCACTCTTGCCAGGCCTCTTAAGAGGGACCCCTGAGGAACCATGGTGTTTGCTCATTCACATCAAGCTGTCAACACTGTAATGTGAATGTACCCATGGGCTTACGTGGCGGTGGTGGAGGGGGTGGAGGGGTGGGGGCATGCACTTGCCATGGGAGCTCGTAGCATTGGGTAGTAGGTGTGAGATAGTTCGCAAGAGGGTATATCTAGTCGGTGCCAACTCATGTAATCAGCATTTTTACATTTGAGAAATAAGAAGTAAAACGGGAAAGATGCATCAAGATGTTTCTTAAACCTTACCAAGTCTTAGAACTCTTCTTTCAACATTCTGGGTTAGTCTGGGTCAGTGCAAACCAATTCTCTGCAGTGTGCAAAGATTCAGATTTCAACTTGTTTCATGAATTGCATTTTTATTTACTAACCCAAACAAAGACGGCAACCAGAAGTGATAGCTGCTTATCACCACCCCCCATGAATCTGCCAGGCTGTGCAGCTGTAAAACTGTGAAGAAAGTTGTTTTTAAGCATGTGTTAAACTGAAGTCAATGTACACAGGGTGTGCACAATACTGATGTGAAATTCAGATACATTTGTGTGAATAAAGCCATATAGAAACACTGCACATTAAGTCAGACAATAATTTGTACAGTTGATTGTGTTCCTATTTTGCACGGCTGGTCAGTGATGACATCTCTCAGCCTAATCATCAGAATTAAATGTTGGCATTGTATGTCTCTGCAGACCATGAATAGATTGAACATTTCATATGTGACATATCGGCATGTCCTCAGAGTACATGTCTATGAGATGAGTTTCTCATCAGAAGGAGGAGGTGATGGGGGCATTGTTGGGCTTGTTACTCTAGAAATGTAATGTTTTAATCATTACTCGTTACTCTTGAAAAAAGTAATTACGTTGTCAGAAGAGGCCTGGGGGGATATTTGGCAATTTCAATGGTCCTCAACTAACTACATGGACTGGAGAGAACATTGTTGGAAAAACATAATCAGGTACTTTAAGACACCCAACCAAGAGAAATATAGAGATGCTAATATGCCATACTGGAGGCAGTGCCGTTCACAGTTGGCAAACCATTATTATTTATTCTGGGACTGCCCCAAACTGAAATTGTTTTGGAAGGGTGTTCATGACTCTCCAGGTAAAATGTTTGGCACAAAGGTTCCTCTGGACTTTGAAACTTTGTAATGGGCTGTACAAATTCTCTTAACGGCAACTAAAAAATCTATTACTAGGAGATGGCTAAATCCAGCACCACCAACAATAGATGATTGGCTTGGAATAGTTTTAGAAATGTTCAAAATGGAAAAAAATAAATAAACATATTGTTTAAGAACCCAAAATGATCAATTCTATCTAATTTGGAACAAATGGATCACATATATAACCCCTATTAGAGCTGGCTTTATCTGAGCCTATGGTCCATTAGACTTTATTTTATTGTGTTTTATTACTTCTTGTCACTCTATTATCTAACCTGGCTGGCAACATTATCTCCCACTGTTGCTTGTTTGATTTCCTGCTCCAAATTTTATATACTAAAAACTGGGAAGATCTACACTGTGAATGAAGATGCAGTTACTGTCATGTTATAATCTTGTCTTTCCAAATAAAGTTCCAGTTTTGCTTGTTTAGCCAGTGAAGGGCTACAGCCAACCTCCACGGCCGCTTAAGGCTCACCTTTGGTGGGGTGTAGCTTCATGTTGTTGTGTTGTCAGTCGTAGTAGTCGAGGTGTTTCAGACCGGAGGTTTGAGGATTTGTTTTTTGCAGTGGAAAGAGTTTTAGTGTGATATACCTGCAGCAACAGTGTTATTGTCATCTTTCCTCCCGACAGAATCAAAGTAATGGGAATATTTCCAGCCACTAGGGTAAGAGTTTCCAACTATCTTGCTGGTTTCTTACGTGTGTACGCAGCAAGGACTTACTAATATGAGTCCGCTGATGTGATGCTGTATTTCAAGTCAGTAGTTATGTGATAACAAAAGTAATGTCGTAACGAGTTGTTTGGTTTAGGAGTAACTGTATTATTATTACTGAAATTTCGTTACTAACTAGTTACATTTCTCGTTACTGGAAAAAATAATCCCATTACTGTAACGCATTTTAGCCAAAACATGACATTTTGCTAATCCAAACCAAGTGTGTTACAACATCAAATTGAGAATTGAAATTTAATGTTTAAACATATCACCTACACATGAAAGATACAAATTTAAAATATCTGCATACAATGCCAAGATTTATTCTGGCTATTGCACTGCATCTCTGAGCTTTTTTGCATGTGACAATATATTAATAACACCAAAAAAGAGTATTAGGCTCACACAATCTTGCATTTCACCAATTTCAGGCAGGATTCTAATGTCCTCAGATGTTTTCAGGGCCAGTAAGTCTTTTGTCTTTAACTGAAAAAAACCCTTAATGTTCCTTGATGACTTAGATAATTTACTGAATAAGATATCAATGAAGTATGTTAACTATGACAATATCATGCTGTTATCTCACCCGCAATCACATAAAGTCATGACCAAGCAGATTTTATTGGTTACATTTCTGAAATTTCAGAAGAAACAACTCAAATACATTATCCATTACATTGCAAGAAGCAGCAGAAACTGGAGGATTTAACTTCAACCTCATGCATACAGTGTCTTTTCAAAATAAACTTCCATGTTCAAAGCAAACAATGATTTCGGCACCAAAGCTACTCGGCACAATCTTACGACACTGTGTCAAAAACTGATAATACACCCATTTTGCTTGCTAGTCCAGTTGCCGTCTTTGTTTGCTTTCCTGTCACCATTTTGCTTCGAGATGCCCAAAATGAAACTCACTGTACACCAGGAGGAATATTTGTTTATAGTGGCAGGACAGAAGAGTCTTATAGGATTACGAATACACACGTTTTGTTAAACAATCTGCTGCAGTTTTACTCCTCAGTTTTTGACCAAACTGTAGGTAATTTGTGTAGGTTGAATGTAGTAATCCTCGTGAAAGTCTCGAAGTTAAAATTGGTGATCACATGAGTGCCACAGCATGGGGCTAGTATAAAGGATGAGCAATAACCAGCTTTAGAGTAAAACATAAGTAAAAGCAAATTGCACTGAATTATAATCATGAGTTCTGATGTGTTTTTATTGTAAATTGACCAAAATAAAACTGGCATTGATACCAATATTTGCCAAGGCTGAAATCTAACGCTGGTTAGGCTGGTTCAACAATCTGCTCATATAATTTGAGCAGCAGCGTGTCATTGAAATGCAAGGGGAGTGATCACGTTACCTGCGATCACAAAAAAAAAACATGCCTCACATTTCCTCCATTGTGTGTGCCCAAGGATCCAATGGAGAGGAATGGGTTTCTTTAAGGGAAGGAAAGGTGACACAACACCTTCCACAAGCTTACTTACTGGACTTGGTAGAATAAATGACACATAGCTAAACACAGGAAAACGCATATTCAGGGATGGTTTGAGGTGGACTCTTAGAAAACAAGGTACAGAGTTGCACTCTTTGAGACAAAAAGTTAACCCATTCAGTATCAACAGACACAACTCTGCACTTTGTTTTCTCAGAGCACGGCTTAATGAGCTCAACAAATAAAACACATCGCTTAAGTGCTTGTCTCTGTTCTTCGTCAAAAGACAAAACTGTTGCTAGCTTTGAAGCTAACAAGCACTGCCACAAGCACTTGGTTAGCAGTGACCACAAGCTGAAAGGGGTTCTGGGTCATTGTTGAGAAGGGAAACATTAATGATCCTCTACAACAATAGCCGTATCATTGAGTGCATGCACAGGACTTACAGTAAGGGTAGGGTAGGAGATGGGGCGTATGGCACTAAGACAATCACATACCTCTTTTCCCTGTTCAAACATTTCCCAGCAAACCAAAAAAAATCATTGAAATAAAAAGCAGAGAAGGAATAAGTCAATTTTGAATTACGAAGTGACAAATAATATGATTTACAGTGAAGTAAAAGGCATAGCATTCACAGTTAGCGAATAGAAAGATTAAATAGACTAAGGATCTTTAAAATTTAAACAACCCTTTAAAATTCATGTTTCCTTCATGTGCATCTCTTTTCCCTCAGCCTTCCTGATTTTTCTCTTATCCTTCAGTATCTTTACAGCTCAGTGTTTGTCAGATAAACAGAAAAGCTGCTCTGCTGTGATATAAGGATAGACTTGATTGATAACTCTCCCCTGCTACTACGAACTTGCCTACATTTTAGAGTGTGTACTTTGTGTCAGATGTGGCCCGCCGTGCAGATAAGACACTGTATGATGATTTAAAGTAGCAGGTGGTCACTGGTGAGGGACTTTGTGTTTATGAATGAACATGAACCTTTGAGACCCCCAGTCAGGAGGAATACAAAATAACTTGTTCAATTCATCTTCTGAAACTAATCTTTAGATCCCCTTTAGGTATATTGATGATTTTAAAAACTGTACTGGAGACAACGGTAAACATATTCAATGGAAAGTCCACAAATGAGA
Organism: Epinephelus awoara; assembly: GCA_035609425.1. Classification (NCBI taxonomy): domain Eukaryota; kingdom Metazoa; phylum Chordata; class Actinopteri; order Perciformes; family Serranidae; genus Epinephelus; species Epinephelus awoara. Next base: position 6,767,202 of record CM069296.1, on the reverse strand, counting down.
TTTCTGAAGTCAATCAATATCCCCAATATAAAACAGACTCTGTGACTGATAAATCTGATGTAACAAATTGGAAGACAACACTCCCCATGGCTGCTGGAATACACTGCACTAAATTAAATTCGGCATATCTACACAGGTTTCCAACCAAACAAAATATAGAAAAAGGGCAGCATGAGGCTGTCATTACAGTGAACATGCTGGCATGGACAACTTCTTTTACTGTCCCTCCTACATTGATTATAGGACAAGACTTCTCCTTTAGGGAGACATGGACACACAACAGACTGGAACAAACAAAAGGTACAGAATTTTTTTCTCTGTAGGACCCTTTCCGTGATGTTGTTAGACATTCATACTAACAATGTGAGCCTGTTAGTGGCAAAAACAAACACTTTTAGTGTACGTACATTAATGTTGTGCACATGCCTCCAGTGGTTACACCTTAGGTTGTTTTGCCTCTCTTATTACTGGACCAATTTCAAATATTGTTGTTCCCACAAGTTACACACACAAAAACATGGGAAAAAAATGGATTTAATTTGGAGTACCAAGCATATCATGCAGAGGCCTTTCTAAAATGAGCAGTGGCAAAAGTTAATATATTCTGTTATAATCAGTGGATAAGCAGACCGTGTTAGCTAGCTAGCGGAAAAGTTGTCTACTTCTACATTAATATATATACATAGTGTATATGTGTGTGTGTGTGTGTATATATATATATATATATATATATATATATACACACACACATAATATATATGTACTCACACACATATATACATATGTAGTACATAGATATATATAGTGATGTCTGCACAAGTACGAAGGAAAATAAATCCATGCCTGACAAATGTGAGTTTTACAATCCCTTATGACAATGAATTTCTTTTCAATCATGTAAGTAATTTAGTTTGGTAAGCCTAACACACACTTCTCTCTTGAGCATCCAGCAGTAATTATAGCTGAACTATCATGATTCTAATTAACTGGGGACAAAACTCAATTTCAATACTACATATGGATCATAAACCCATATATATAAAAAAATTTATTCAGAAAAAACACAGCTCCCTCGTTTACTTGCATTTGTTTACATGCAAGTCTTGCCTCTCCAATATGGCATCAACACTGATGTACAATTCAGTGACCAGTGAGACATCTATAGCCCCGTTTCCACCAAACACTTTGGATCGGGTACCTCTGGAGGAACCCCTCAGAGATGATACCGAGGCCCTAGGTCTGTTTAGTGTTTCCACCACAAACCATCACTGCTCTGTCCATGGGATATTTAAAAACAGCAGGTTTGTGCATTTAGTCTTTCTCTGGCAAGCGCAGGGGTTTGGTAATGCCGGAGCCCACAGGAAGGACACTCCACGCCTCTTTCTTTTTAACTCCAAGTAAGGATTATGGATACATGCAGTTCACATAACCCGGTTGAAATGACTGCATATTTTTAAATGTTTGAAGATCCACTCATTATTAAAAGTGTATGCCATCCAAGAGTGGCAATGAAAACTAATGGAACGGTTAAAGTTGTAATATTGAAATTTAAGGTGCGCTGATGGATTCATGTCATCATCTCATGCATTGAGTAACTTTAGAGGTAAATGTTCCACCTTGAAAGTTGCCGGCAGTCGGCCCAGTGAATCAAGTTTTTTTCCCCCAGACTAAAGTTGCTGTAAGACGCTACAAGCATCCCTTCATTTTTTAGTAATACTTTACTAAAATGTGTAAGACTTGCCGTGGTATGAACTGTGATTACATAAGCTTCAAAACCAGCAACAACTCAGACCTGAGCAGAGTGACCATCCTGTATTAACATATCAGTGCAGTGTTTCTAGCTCCACCTTTAAGTACCAGATCAGTGTGCTAGGTACCCCATCAGAGGGGTGACCGAAAATGGGGATGGTTAGGAATGGTTCCATTGGTAGTATTCCCAACTTTTCGCAGTGGAAACAGAAAATATGCGTGCCGAACTGAACTAAACTGCTTGGTGGAAATGGGGCTTATGTTTCTATAGCCATGGTCACTGCTTTTTTCAGCCTGACACCAGCCCATACTGTCATAAAATTGTAGGCCTGTGTGTGTGTGTGTGTGTGTGTGTGTGTGTGTGTGTGTGTGTGTGTGTGTGTGTGTGTGTGTGTGTGTGAGTGTGTGTGTGTCTATGATGCATGCATGTGTAGCAGCACACTGACCTCAGCATGGTGTTCCTCGTTCTGCTGAAGCACCTCAATCACCAGCTCGGCCAGGCGAATAGTGTCTTCCAGTTTTTTAGCCGGGGTGACTAACCGCCCTACATTCTCTGGAGCACAAAGGTCAAAGGTCAGTATGGGCAGCCTCATATTCTGATCAGAATCTGTTCCTTTTTTTCTGTCTCTTGTTACTACTGTATGCATGCAACTTGAGGTATGCAAGAACATCCCTGGTCTGAGATAGACAAGTGTGTATTGTTTAATAGCGTATTTAGATTGTAAAAAAAAAAAAAAAAAAAAGGAGTACACAGCATGCATCTTATCCTGCTTACTCCTAACCACAGCTGGAGTATAAAGTCACTCACAAATTCTGGATATAGCTGTTGCCTCAAAAGTGATCCTTAGCCCAGTTTACAGCCTCAGCCTAAATCACTGGGACAATCTCATGGTCATATCAAAAATACAAGCATGAAATATCAACTTGTTATAATTAGGGCTGGGTATCAGACCTTAGTACATTTGGACTAAAGACTGAATTGTGTTTGTGGCATGGAGTATAGAAAAGTTTGAATTAAGGTCAGATTTTGGCTGATTGAAATCATAATTGTGATAATTGTATACTATATATTTTTTAAGCAAAGTTCAAGTGCAACATTAAACACATTTTGCCTAGCCCTAGTTATACTGCAATTCCAGGGTTACTACATATAGAGTGCTGCAGGAATGAGTCCTAAAACCCAGAAATGAGTTGGCATTTTAGCACTTCTGGTTCTCTTGTCTTAAAATCAATGGATTTTTAGAATGGGTTTTTGGTTAGATGTCTGAGTCTTTGTTTAACACAAGATATTTTCACGTTTTGTTCTACCGCATCCAATACATACTTTGTAATAAGTAATTACCCTACTCGTGCATTTTGAAGCTTTAATGTGTCTCAGTAGCTCATAAGTAGCTAAATGAGACTACAGAGGTTGTTAGGGACATTAAATGTCATCAAGCCAAACAGCGAAAGTCATCTGCTCACTAGCCCACATTTACCGGCTGACTGTTTTTATAGAAAAACGAAATTCAACCTTATTTTGGGAAAAATATTAACATAAGTCCCTGCCTAGAGACAAATAATATTTTGATTTTGTTTGAATTGTGTTATGAATTATACTTATTTGTCCATTTAAAAAAAGTCAAGAAAGTCGCACTTTTTTGTCATAGGTTTGTCATAGTACAATTTATTTTGGTGTGAAACTGCTGAGTGAACTACATCTCTTGTCTCTGTACAATATACATCACCAACACCAGCTAGATAGCTAGGTAACTTAGCACACACAAACGTAATGTTAGCTTAACTGATGTGTTTTATCAAGCCACTCATCTTTTTATCAGCTAGGAAGTGAAAGAACAACCAAGACCCATTGCTCGTGTACATCACAGTACCAAACACAAGGGCATCACGTCTTCAGTGAGAGAGGAAGTTATGACATCACTTACAGCGGCTTTTGTGGTCAATCTAATTATGTATTTTCAGTCTTTTACCTAAAAAGTTTAACGATAAACTGCAACTGTATCTGTTAAATTGACAAACATAATATGTGTAATTAAGCAATAATAAAAAAAGGATCAAGCTCTGTCGCTCTGTTGCTGATTTTTCTCTCGGGTGTATATACGCTCAATCGCCTGTTTGCATTGACTTTGTATGTAAACTCGTCGCTAGCGAAAAAAAAAAAAAAACAGGTCTGGTGTGAACACACCTTAAGCAGTTAACACAGCCATGACCACTAGCTGGATCAGGTCACACCAAAAAAGAGGAAGGAGTTGGCAGCTCAGTGGTGGGAGGGGTTGAAGTCAGGCAACCGTAGTGTAGCTCTTTTATAGCCTAGCGTTAGCTTTTACTTCTGGTGATTGCATTTACACTTCATAATCATGATTTTAATTTGTAAATATTATCCTGCTTAACAAAACGTGAAAGAATCATAAAATTCCATTTGCTGCAGAGCTTCCTTTCTTTTAATTTGCAAAATCCAATGGAAAAATACCACTGGCTTTTTGTCAAGGGAACCAGGGTGATGTTAACATCTGGGTTAGCCTACAGAAATAGACACTCATCCTTGCAGCAGCCTATTGTTAAAGCATTTTTGCAATCAAGACTATCCCCATATGTGCTGAAAGCACTGTTAGGTGGCTGGATGTGGTGATGGCCTTGGGTATGTAGCGAATGCATTGCATCTCTGTCACTGTGACAGAACAGTGATGATATCATCCAGAGAAAACATGGACGTTATGAGGGGTGCAAACAGCATGTACATTAAACACTCATCATGCAGTAATGTGGTGGTTGTTTATCTCCACAGTATCTGACTTTACAGTGTGGGAGGTGAAGTTGCATCTCACTGTACTTGGATTATGAGTAAATATAGATTGCACTGAAGGTAATTTTGACTTGCATACTATTTCCTTTAGTATGCTGAGTGAGAGGACTGAATTTATACCACAGCCGCAGAATATACTCATTTCCAATTAGGTGACAGATGCTTAATGGCATCAAATTATGATGGGTTCAACTGAGTGGAGGTTTTAAGGTAGACTTTAGGAAGAGGCCATGGTATAAGCATGATAATGCACTCCAAGTCTGTCTGATATGGAAGATAATTGATTCTGAGGTGGAAACAACATGACTTAAAGCATAGTGCCTCCACTTCATCCATCATTGTCATATACCAGGATACCTTGTTGTGCTTTATCACTTACAGTAATGGCAGGATAAGGTTAGTGCTTGGGCTTTTTAGAGGGTGGCGGATTAATTCAGCAGTCCGAGTCAATCACTTTAAGATTTGAAACATTACCCATCCTACAAAGCAGCTGCAAGGATGCAAAAGACTGTATCTATTACCCAAGTCCTGGTAGGATTGAAGAGTAGAGTTACATTACTCTGGGAATTCACACATGAACAAATTCTTCTTCCATCTTGTCTGCAATGAAAGTGGCACTGTCAAAACTGCTTCCCACTGTAAATGCCAGAATGCCCTGTACTGCTCTGTGTGTCTATTCTATAGCTACTCTTCGGTAATGAACAGCATGCTACATAGTCGGAGCAGTTTAATTGGTCAGAGGTTAGAATACTGGAATGAAATGACAGTGCATGTCCTAAGAACTCCAAATTGTGTATGTGCTGTGGTTCATGCTGTCTCACTCTAATGTCAGCACCATCATCCTGCTGAATAAGAACACGTACATACACACTGTGTTACAGGGGTTGAATTAGCCACGTCAGAGTCATGACTATGTTCAGTCCACCCACTGGCAGAGCTCTTGTGGCTCAGTGATGTTGTGGACAACACAGCAGGATGATGGACGATTGCCTGCTGGAGCTTAAGTCATGCTTGCATGGGTGAAAGATTCCACAGAATAGGACTTCTGTACTGGTTTAAAGGGGGGGGGTCTGTACTGGTTTAAAGGGGGGGGGGGGTTGTTTGACAACAAAGGGATAACTGTTGTCTACCAAGTTATACCTTGTTTGATTACCTTTTGTTTTTTAATGGACTCCTAGCCTGGGAATGAGACGAATCTGCAAACTCATGTTTCACTAGCTCTGTCAGTCAGGTCCCCCTCCTGTCTGGACAGATTTCCAGGAGAAGCTCCATTGAGGCATTTTTGAAACAAATGGCTGCAGCTGATGTGGAACTTTCTGTTGAAGTACTATTTTTAAATTCTGATGGTAAAAATACTGATGCTACACCATCACAGCTCATAGCTGTAGTCTGTTTACATTTGTCCATCACTCAGTGCTACTTCACAGTTTTTTGCTCTGATAGGTTGTAGGTCTGTTCAGTTGTGTCCCAAGGCATTTTGACCTACAGCCATTGAACCCCTTTTAAGTTGAAAATGAACGGAAAGTTTCCCAAATAACTCACATTTGTGATTTCATCTGGCAATGTCAGACTAATGGATTCCAACTTTGTAAGGACAGCAAGTTGACAGTGTCATTATGTCAACCTGAGAAAGGACAGTTCAGGTTTTGATGGTTATCACTATTAAATGCTTCAAGGTATTATTTGACCACAGACTGTCTAACTTGTTGACAAGTCCACTTGCAGTGAATCGAGTGCTTTGTCACTGCTGTGTAGTAGACGCTTAAGATCTACTGACTCTAGTATCATGCTAGCTATGTTAAAGAGACCGTTCATCCCAAAATCCAAAATCCAAACAATAGCTCTTAATTGTACTGCTATCTATCTGTCTAGATTCTTTTGGTGTGAGTTGCAGAGTTTTGAGAATATTGGCCATAGAGATGTCTGCCCTCTCTTCAATATAATGGAACAAGATGGAATTCAGCTTGTGAATGCGTCAAAACCATTATTTGTAAAACTTAACGTCTCTTTCCAGAAATCATGACCTAATTGCTCAAGATAATCCACAGACCTTGTTGTGAGCAGTTACGTGTAGGAACTACTTTCCTCCTACTTAACTAAACATGCTAACCTCATCACTGCACAGAGGGGAATGTGCATCTACTCATGGACTAAAGGTGCTCTCCTCGGCTGAGCAGTAATGTCAATGTCCAGACACACCAAACTGACTTCAGAGAAGTAGTGGCAACGAAAGCCAACTGTTGCATTGGCTGTTGCGTAACATCGCCTGTGTTTCAGCCAAAACGATGCACAAAACAAAGACAACAGCCGAAAACCAAACAGTATGTGTGTTTTGTGCCTGTGTTAGAGGAAATAACTCTTCACACCAGCAGATGGCGGAAGTTGGTATTTGTCATTCAAAAAGGAAAACCAGAAAACTGTCTTGATGCTAGTTAGCACATTAACAACACAATCCAGTGTTGAATGGACAGATCATATATACCGTGAGCCAGTGAACAATAATAAAAACCATCAGGAAAAGTTTCTGCTAAAGAGCTCAATGGCGAGAAAAAATAATCTTACGTTATGTAACAAATTTGTTTTGATCTCACTCACTCTTGACTTTAGCTCTTTGTTTACTTCCCTCACTTCTGTTTCTCCTCTTATGCGCTGAGCTGAACTGCAAATCAGAGTGATTTCATTCACCAACAGGATCTACCATCTCCAATGTCGATTCAACATGCTGAATCGGCCAAAAACAGCAGAAGGGGCCCACACTGCGTGGCACAAAGCACACAGTGACTACAGCGACAGATGCCGACAGCCCAACATTGAACAACGGCAGACCGTTGGCTTGGTGTGTCAGGGCCTTGAGCTAGCTCAGTGGTGCCAGGTGAGCTAGCAGTAGATGCATGCTTCTTTCTGCACAGTGATATGGTTTGCAGTTATAGTTCGGTAGAAAGAAATTAAGTTCTACATAAATAACACTACAGGTAAGAGAAAATATTTTTTATTGATTTTGGGGTGAACCATTACTTTAATGCAGAAATCTAGGATGTTGTTTAAGATCGTAAGTGACCTTAGAAATAATAATTCAGTATCAGCCACATCCAATTTCTTTTATTTTACACCTTTCTGAAAGAAAAGCCTATTTCATGGATTAAAATACTTTAAATGTCACATGCATTCAAACAGTGTTTTCTACCATGTGTGGATGCTCGCATTCTATGGCTGTCTTCAATCAATCAATCAATTTTATTTATAAAGCCCAATATCACAAATACAATTTGCCTCACAGGGCTTTACAGCATACGACATCCCTCTGTCCTTTAGACCCTCACAGTGGATAAGGAAAAACTCCCCCAAAAAAAACCCTTTACCGGGAAAAAAAAAAAAAAATGGGTTACTCATTGGGAGAAGCGATTTTTACTCACAACGTGTGAATCATCTTAAATATTGCTCTTTCCATTTGTCAGTCATTAATTCATTTCTGCTCTCTTGTTGTGTCTTGTCAATGTTATACCAGCTCTTATGTTTTTAAAAAATGTGTATCATTTGTGCAAGGTCCAATTTAAAGTAGTAAGTAGTAGTAATATTCTTATTTTATCATTGTGAAACTGCAGTTCAGTTATATATTTGCAACCTTTAATTCATGCTAATTATTGCTAAAGGTCCCATCCTCATTCTGATCATTCAGAGCAGTGAGAAACACCGCAAAGGGGGTGTGAAGATTGGTGGTCACAGCGTTCCTGAAACATGTTATTTGAGGTTTCGCTGCAGGGATCAGGAAGGTAGTGACAGGGTCTATGGTGGTATGGTTTGAGACAGACTGAGAAATGAGCTAACAGCAGGGATTAGATTAGACATACAGTACAACATCACCTGGATCCTTCAGTTTTTCCTGAGATTTCTCCACTAAGTAAAGTTTTTTTTTATTTATGGACAGGTTGCAAGGATGGAGAGCAGGTAGAAAGAGGTGGGAAAGTGTCAGGTAGAGGGTGAGAGAAAAGAGATTATTCAATATAGGTTGTATAAACTGAGGTAATGGAGGACAGGAGTCAGAAATGAAGGTCGAGGTTAGACTGACTGTTCAATAGCAACACATTCAAAATATATCTTCAGCCTCAGACCAAAAGGTTTCATCTTTCAGTGTGATTTATGAAACAAAAAACTTTAGAGGGGACATGGGGGGGGGGGAAACACATAACACAAAGCATCACTTTGACCTAAAATCCAGTATGATGAAATCTGTAAAATCACAAAAACCTGTGAAAATCATTGTAAAACTGTATATGCCATCAGTATCAGCACTTAAAGGTGTTTTCATTCAAAGACAGAGGAACGTCCACAATAGGAACGTGTAACATTTCCTTTGACAACTCATCTAAACCTGAGTCCAAAGATGTGTCACTCAAATGACTGAGAACTAAATAAGATGGCCTTTCAATAACTGCATTATGTAGGTGTCCTGTTTGAATGTACCATGATCTTAAACACTTAAAAGATTTACACACAAGCAAAGTAAAAATGCATTCAAGTCGCAGACAGACAAAGAACAGGTGGTTTGGGCAGGATGGAAAAAAAAGCTCACAGAAATTAGAATGTGTTTAAAGTGACTAAGAGACAAATTGAGCTTGAAAGACATCCAGAAGCTGTAACAGGTAGACTTTACAGACTAAAACAACAGATACAAATGAACCAAATGACATCCGGGATGACAAAAATGTGAAAACGCTTGTTGTGGTTGGTGTGCATACTGGTTGTAGAGAAAAATAAAAGAGTGCAGAGGTGGGGGGTGGGGTGGGGCTGGGGAATGAGGAAGGTACTCACGAATGGTTAAATCCATGACTTGAGACGCCAAGCAGAAGACAGGATGCTCATACATCTCTCTCTTTTTCCCTACAGAGAAAGAGGGAGGATACCGAGGCATGCGAGAGGCCAGGGTCAGAGAGCAGGCACAGAGATCAACCAGGGTTCGACCAATATGAGGTTTTCAGGGCCATTACCTGCACTGTTTGTGCTGCTATTTAGTATCTTAGAATTTCACATATGTCATGCCATGAAAGCATATTGGTGTATCAGTGTTCAGTTAATTAAAATCTTAAATGTATTGTATCAAAGGTGCAATATGTATCATTGAGCCCATCCATCCCGAAAACACGCCCCATAGGTTGTTTGTACAAGCAGTTTATTATGACCCATGTTTATGTTTAGTGTAGGCAGTGAGCTCTTGCAGCCATAGAAATTATGATGGGAGCACAGGAGGAAGTCAGGTGGCATAGTATAAAGAGTAACAAAGTTCAAGTAGGGCAGAGATCACAGTGGTTGATGGGTCACACAGACACAGGACTTTCACCCAATAGACTGCTGTACTTGTATGGTGTTAAATTATTTCTAGTTACATACATAATATTACGTTACCTGAAGTCATATTACTTAACGTCACATAGTCACGTTACGTTGACTACATAATCTCACGAGTTTAAGTATCTAACATGATGATACCCAACCATGATTCTTTGGCTAGAATCTAACCCCACCAGAAGGGGCGCTAATAACCGCTCTTGTGGGTTGCATGAAAGGGTGGGAACATGTGACCGATGCGGTCATATGAGTTGGAGGACTTGTTGGTATCATTTTGAGATCTTAAATTACTATTTGCAAATCAGAAAGAAAATTGCTCCCAACAAAAGAGTACTGTGACAACAATGCAGCTTTGCAGAAATATTGTTTTAGCAGTACTTAGTCGTAGACCAAGCTGCAAGGTCAGGCTACAGTCTACCTTTCTTACAATACAAAACATTTCTGATATCAAAATTAACATAAGACAAGTTTTACACTATGCCTGCTATACTTATGTCAGTATGTCATTCTGATCATACATTTTAATACTCATCTGTTAAATATTATCTTAAAATCATTTAGTGTGCCAATCATTTTCAAGTTCCTCTCTACAGCTGTCCCATTAATTGATTCCTATTAAATCATAGTGACTTTCCTTTATTTTTAGGATACTCTGGGTAGTACTTTTGTTTACAATTTTTGGAACATTTCAGAATGATCAATACATCACAAATTAACAAAATCTAATTTGCTTTTCGATAAAAAAAAAAGTTATAGTTGTTGTCAACAAAGTGACAGACAAGCTTTAAACCACAGACAGACACTGAGCTGATGTAATGTGATATGTATCTCTGTAATGACTCTATTTTGTTTGTTTTACTACTGATTTGTCTGCTTTTACAATGTTGCCTTTTGTGTTTGGTGAGCCAAAGACAAATTTCCACCCATGGTGGACAATGAAGATATATTTTATATTGTATTCTATTCTATACATGTACAATAAAACAAGCTCCTCTTGGGCTGTAAGTAATCCACCATACATAAAATGCCTAATACAAGAAACTGATTAGTGTACTATATATACTATTTTTTTTTTTACCATAGTAACACTGGTGTGTCAAACTAAAGTAATAGGTTGACTACTACTACTACTACTACTATTACTACTGTAATAATCAGTTAAAATGCTACATAAAGCACCTTTGACAGCTTTCCTTACAAATATGTCCTCAAACTGCATCAGTACATCACATCTCATATCTGAGTTGGATGACACTGACTGATCCATGACCAGGATTTTTATTGATACGCCCAAGTCAACAGTTCAAAGATTATAGGCTGTCTACTTTGGATTAACCATTCGTTCTGCCAAGCAGAGGTAAAATCTGAAATACCAGAGGTTTTTTTCCCATCGGTCAAAAAGCACACCAGTATGACGGAAAGAGGTTTTGGGGATAATCAACAATCACAACTGAGAAACTAAGGTTCATCGTCCTTAGTGTCTTCAGGGAGGTAATGATTTCTTTACAGACATCGTCTTAAATTGACCATTTTAAGTAGATCAATAAGGGTAACTGAACAACAGCATTTTGGGAAATATAGTTATTTGCTGTCTTGTACTATTTTTAATGCATTAGCTGATTTTAGCTAGGCAACTTCCCTCTGATGTGACCTGAATGCTGGTCAAGCACTTCTTGGCTTTCAACAAGAGTTTCTACTATGATTGACATTTAATACAGTTAGAGATCAAGAGAAACAGGGAGTGCATAGGTGGACAAGTCAGAAAGAGAAATTAATCTCTGATCCTCATTGTTACAATGTGATTAATTCTATAACTTTTCAGGATTCATTTGTTAAAGAAATCTCATTAAAATGCAATCCAACACGTTTGCTAGTGACACACTCCTGTATAACAGGGATATTACACAGAGACAAGTGATACCATTTTTACCTGTGTGTGTCCAGTACAGGTAGAGCTTGTATATGTTCAGCCCAGCTTAGCCCAGAGACTGCAAGCAATGGGAAGAATCACTTCTTGGGTTCAGGTTCAGGTTCAGGTAGATTTAGCCTTCAAGATATTTTTCTAACTAGAATTGACACTTTGCATACAACAGTGTGCCTCAACGAACCAGTCAAGTTGCACTTCAAGATTACATCCATATCTGTGAAAATATGGACTCTTCACACCCCCCCCACCCCCACCCCCCCCACCCCCACCCCCGGCAGCAGAGAAGACCTATACAATCAGCTCAATTTCAAGGTGGGCACCCAAGATTAGTGTCACCAATTCAGTATCTGACCAAATGTCTCCCCTTCTGTTCCTGAGTTATGATGCTAAATAATAACCAGAAAAGTGCTTGTAAATACGTAAATGACACAGTGAAGCTGACCTTTTATCTTTTGGATATAAAACGTCATTACAACATCACTATATCCTATTAGAAATCCGTATGAAATTTTGTTAGAATTAGCATGTGAATTCTTGAGTTATGGCCAAAAACATGTTTTGTGAGGTCACAGTGACCTTGACCACCAAATTCTAACCAGTTCAATTGTAAATCCAGTGGACATTTGTGCCAAATATCAGGAAACTCCCTCAAGACCTTGATGTATTGAGTTTGCTAAAATGAGACAGATGCAAGGTCACAGTGACCTTTGTCCACCAAAATCAAATCACTTCATCGTTGAGTCCAAGTGGACGTGTATGCCAAAAAGAAATTCCCTCAAGGTGTTCCTGAGATATCACTTTCACAAGACTGGGACTGACGGACAACCCAAAAAATACAGTACAATACAGTGGCTATACCCAGCATCTCAAAAAGCCAGTGCTCACAGAGAGTTTGGCCAGTTAGAGGTTGGTTCTGTGAACAAATTAGATGGCTCTTGAATGGCATGGTGATTAGCTTCCTAATTAACAAGATGCAACTTGTAAATAAGACAGGAGTTGTTGATGGTGTGCTTTTTACTTTCAGCTGAGCTTTGTGCTAAGCTAGGCTAAACACATACAGGACCTATCTCTATACCACACACACAGGCATGAAACTGATATCACTTTGGCTAAGACAGCAAAAAAGCATACTTCCCAAATGTCAGTGATGCTAAAGAACTTTAGAGTCACAGATACAGTAGGTTAAGTGCAATCTGAAGAATTATCACAACTCTAACAAAAAAAAGAAGAAATAAAGAAAACATAAAAAGGACAGAAGAGAAAAAAATCTGCACTAAATTAGGCATACCAGATAAGTGTTCTGACTCAGTTTAGGATAAAATGTTTCAGATGTCTGCAAAATATTAATGATGCCTATTAAAGTAAACCTGGACCATGCAACAGAAAAAAACACTGAACTGCCACAAGAAGCAGTCCCATAATGTCTTGTTTATTGGCCTTCCTGTTTTCAAACAGCAGCAGTTTTCAAGAAGCAGCAAAAGCCAATAGACAAAGGAAAGAGAAAAGTGAGTATGGAAATCATCACAGAGCAAGGAAGAGGAAGGAAGAGAAAGGGAAAAGAAGGAGCATCACTTCGGCTACCAGGCAGGTCAAAGTGGGAGACAGAGGCAGTTTAGGACTTGGCTGAAAAAGAAGCTGAGGCATGGTGGACGGAGTCAGCGTAAAGACTGAATTGAATGCATTTTTACTTACTGTACATTTGCTACTAAAATAAGCTGAAGGTAAGGCAAAATAAACAGAGCATTTGGATTAAAACAACTGTCATGCCATCTGCAGCTGTGAAGAAGAACTTAGAAGTTAGGCTTTGTTTTGAAATTCAGACTTAAAATTAATAAACACAGTAAAATAAACAACAGTACTGTATGGCTTCTTCATTCTAAGGATCCCTACTGAAAATGTACATCTGCTGCGAGTAGCTTTATGTACATTAGTAGTAACTAGGGATGTCAGTTTCAGTTACCCATTAACTGGTGAATAAGTGGTTAATTTTTAAGAAAAAAAGCAAAATAACAAGAAATATAAGTGGTGCTTTCTTGTAGTCAAGTGCTTTATTGATTCAGTGAGCTTTAGTGCAACATTTTAAAACGCTAACCATTAAGAAGTGGTGAAATTTAATGATATTGCTATGTAAATGTCTTGCCCTCTATTTTCTGTTTGCTTTGCTGTCATTCATGCGGCTAGCTGAGTTTAACTGTGGAAACATGGTGCCCACCGCCCACCCTTGGCCACTCTGCACTGCACACCATGTGGGTTAACTGGAAGCTTGCTAGCCGTGCTGCTTGCTCTGTGATCACCACTGGTAATGCCGTCCTGACCCAACCGGTACAGCATTGCTGCGTAAATATCGTGCCCACCCAGTCTCCCCCCAAGGCTGTCCTGGTGAGTTAGCAGCTTCATTTTGTGCCCCAAACCTCTTTAGCATTGTTAACTAGTCTATGTTAGCACCACTAGCTGTGTTGGCACTGCTAACAGTGCCAACACAGCTAACAGTAATAACATGGTTAACAATGCTTAAGAGGTTTTGCAGTACAGTATTAAGCTGCTTACTCACCAGGGCAGACTGGGGGGAGACCAAAGGATGGGGACAATGTTTTCACAACAAAGCCATCCTGACACCATGTAGTCAAGACAACGTTACTAGCGGTAAACGCTGAATGAGCAGTGCTGCTAGCTAGCTCAGCCAAGCTGTGTGGTGCAAAGTGCAGAGCGGTCAAGAATACTTTTGACAGGCTTTCTTGTAACAACCACGTTATATAACCACATTTAACAAACTCTCCCCCACTGAGCTTTCACATCTGAATTCTTCTGTGACAGGAAACTCTTGCAGTAACTCTGACTGACTGATAAGGCTTAGAGTTGTTACATTAACAGCTGAATTAAGACAGAACACCCATATTGGGTTTTAACTACACTACTACCAATACACGGGAGCAGTGTTGGAGCAGGAACTTACCCTCCAGTTTTGCGTACTCTGACAAACGTTGGTAGTTGACCAGAGCTGCCTGCTCCAGACACTTACGGATCACGGCCTTGACTTCCTCTTGTGGAACCGGAGTGACAATATCTTTCATGAGAACCTAGGAAAGACACAGCAAGAGTTTTTATGTTCAGCGTACAGCAAAGCTTACCGTGACAAGACAAATGATGACAAATGTCAACCACTAACAACACGTTTGACTGAAAAACTATTTTTACATCAGAAGGAATTTGGGCCACACACAGAAGACACATTTATACATCTATATGAATAAATAATGACACACTTATTGTGTGACTAAGAATACTGGCACTGATATTAAGTTTTTGTTTTCTGAACTAACTGCACACCAGGGCTTGACTGCTTGAATATTTGACTGTGATTGGATATTTGTTCATTGAGAGTCCGGCCACACACACAGGGCTAACTGTTAGCATCACACTGCTAACATTACCTAATGATTAATAACTGGTTTATCGACAAAGCTTTGTCGCCGTTTTGGTGGCGATGGGAGTTTGTTGGAATTGTTGCATGGCTCTATGATGCATGTTAGCCACTACTGTTGTGTTAGCTCATGCTAACCTGGCAGATGGTGGAGCAACTCCCAAGATGAAACAAACACAGGACTTTTACCCAAAAGACTGCTGTTGGTGGCCCGTGTGAAACTAAGATTCAACTCTGAGTTTAACATGATGTGTTAGGTGACATACTCGTGAACTTACTTACAAAAAAGAACTTATGTAAAAAACACTTACTTTGACCCAAAGTATGATCATTTTCTAAACCTAACCAAGTGTCTTTGATTTGAAACTTAGAGCCACTGATCAAGCTGCAGTAGGCTATTTGACGTTTGGAGTCAAGAGTGTGTCGGCTACACATACGCCAACTTTTTCTGAGCTCGTTTATTTCATAATAGAAATCTAAATTAATTGGAGAAAAAAAACTTGAATGGATCTGTTCAGCAATACAGATGACTTACCCTTTCAAGCAAGGACAGAGTTGCTTTCAGCGCTCCCTCTGGCCGTCCAAATGGAAAGCAGTACCTGTTGAAGAGGTTGGACTTTCATGTTAACCTTTATCTAGTTATATATATATAGTTAGGCATGAGATCAGCACATGGTTGTTGTATGCAGTTCCTACCTGAAGTGTGTAATCTGGTTCTCCAGAAGCACCCGAAGCCTCTCCTTTATCTCCTCAAAGCGCTCCTTCTCTTCCACAGTCACTGTGCCAATACCATCAGGCCTGAAAGACAAGAGGAAATACTAGCAATTAAAGGTTTTGCGGTCTCTCCAGGCAGCCTGTCTTTCAGAGCTGGGGAGTCAAGTAGTCTACAGTACCAACTGAACACAGAAGAGAGACTTTTAAAACATTTGGTAAAAATAGTAAATATTTCTGAATATCTGTGTTTAATTTACATGTACATTTACACATTATTGATGCCTCTATGAATCGCTACAGGTTCTAGGAACACAACAAACCACTGTAGGACACAGTATACCAAAACAGCAGCCAGGTCTCAGCACCATGGGGTCAGGGCAGACCTCCAGGGTGCCTTTTTCCACCTGTAGCACTGGTGTTCCCTACTGAAAATGTTAGGGGCTCCAGGACTACATTTAGGAGCACCATTTAAATTGACAATCATTTCAACATGTCCATATTTTTCTATCTTCGCTGTATTACTAATAAATGCTTTGGTAGTAAAAACACTATTTAAAGAAATAATGTACGTTTTATTTAAAAGGAAAAAGTGACAAACTCTTTGCTACTTAGTTCTGAAGTTTGCTGTTGTTTGCTGCTCAATTTATCAATGTTTACACCTCAAATATTTAGAAATGCAGCTATTTCAGGCTGCACTAATGTGGGGCATAAATTTTGGCAATTTTCCGAATTGATACAATAAAAATGCTCGATTTTGACTCTAGAAGTTGTCAGGGTTGTCCTTTATTGAAATGTAATCATTGTCAAGGTGTTTTTCCAGCAACCCAAAATCAAGCAAAGTATTTTTTCCTCAGACTTTAGTGGGATTCCTTAATTCATAAGGGACACAGGGAGCACGTTTACAGGTCCTGTGACAACGATCAAATAAATCTTATATTCATATATGTATTTTCTATATACTCTTCCTTAACACCTTATTTTGAAAAGCAGGCTTAGTGACAAATATCCTGGACCACTTCATTGCGTTAACCATAAAGGTCAGAATACAGGGGCACCCCAACAACAATTTTTTTTTGATCATGGAGATCTGAGCAACTGCTAGCCTGATGCAGAAACATCAGATGCTGCTTCTAAACCACCTGAGAAACAACAGCTGACCAAGCAAATGGCTGCAGTCAAGCTCGCCATCACTTGCACCTCTGTGGTCAAACCAGTCGCGGCTTAATTGGAGACTGAAACAAGCGGAGCAGAGCAGTCTCAGTGAGTAGAGCAGAGAAGACACCAGTGAAGCAACACAAACACAAGCAATTCTCACTCCTTCCTGATGTTTTACGATACATGACGGGAAAAAAATGGGGGGCATATTTGCAAGTCGCACTGGTGCTTCTACTTAAAAAATGAGTAATACTGACTCCAAAAATTTTCACAAAGTGTGACTAAGTGGTCACAGCCTGGAGCCCTGGGATAAGATCATGGATGTATAAAGAGAACTGGACACAACATTGGAGACAGGTCCCTGTTCATTCCTATAAAAGTTGCCCACAGAAATTGGCACAGAAAGCCACAAAAGTTTGACTTCCATGTGTAAAATAACCCAGATCTTCTGTTCTGCTTCCTCATCATTTGGCTCATGGAGCAGGCGCTCTAGAGACTTTTGCCAGCCAAGTGGCTAACTGCCAGGGTAGCACTTGAATGAGGCCGAAATGATTTAATCATGTGGCTCTTCCAGACTTTTGAAACGTTGTCAGACCAAATGGGATTAAATCAACAAGTCATTTCACAGGGGGTTTGACCCTCAAAAATACATACAAAAAATGCATCCACTAATTTACAGATGTTTCTTTCCCAGTGTAAGTTTATGGGAAAAAGTCTTGATGGCATCCTGGACATTGTAATTCCACGGTTTGGCCACTATGTCAAATTGGCTTCAAAGCCTGGTGCTGTTCCTGATAGGCTTGTTAGGATTAGTTCACATCCAGGACCTCAGTTTATCCTTTCAGAATGAGAGTCCTGGGGCAGTCTTCAGCACTTATCTCAGCGTGTTTTAACATTGGCAGTTTAGTATAAATCTGAGCATGATTCACCCTAAAATCTGGTGATATGAAAACTCTCCCTGAACTTTGGTTTTGACCAAGAAACTAAACCTAACATAAGCATCATGGCCTCTGACATGGAGCTGCTGACTCTCATCACTATTAGTTGTCACTGCCAAATAAAAGGTAGCATACTGTAAAAGCAGTGCAAGTTGAGGCATGCTCTCTATTACATCTCTGCACACACATTACATTACAGCAGTCAAAGATAGCCATACTAACACAAACGCACACTGTTTACTCTGTCAATAATATCATTAGTCAATGAAAATGTGTTTGTATGGCAAGCTTGCCAAATTTCGTATTGCAAAATTAGTTACATAGGCTATGAAAACACGCATAGCAATTACAGCTTTTCAAGCAGGTGTGTGTGTGTGTGTGTGTGTGTGTGTGTGTGTGTGTGTGTGTGTGTGTGTGTGTGTGTGTGTGAGCAATGTGTTTATCGTTTGTGACATGGTTGGGTCTGGGTGGAGTGTGAGCAGAGTGCATGTGACAGAAGAGGCGTTGGACTGGTGGCCATGACAGCATGATGAGGAGCAGGAGACATGACACTCTCCCCCCTTTTGACATGTCATTTCAGCAGACAGTGAGAAACTCTCTCTCTCGTGTGTGTGTGTGTGTGTGTGTGTGTGTGTGTGTGTGTGTGTGTGTGTTGGTGGTGGTGGTGGGGGGTAGTATATTTGCTGCACTGCTCCATGAGTGCCTGTTAGATTTTGAAGAGCACCAATTTGCTTAGCATCAGCGATCATCTCATCCAGACTCCCCTCGGTTTTCATGGGCATTTGAACAGACACTGTCAGTGTGTCACAGTCACCTGTACGCCTCTGCATGCTGCTGCAAATCATGAGGGTGAGGAGGACATGACTGCATGAAGTCTTTGAGTCTGTAGACTGGTTACTTTGACCTCACCAGCCATCAAACAGCAAAACTTTATTTATTATTATAATTGTTTAAGTAGACACAACACTAACAGCATGGTTTAACGTTACAGGAGTCACCAAAACGGTAACAAGAGATGCCTATTTAAATTTTTTAAAAATGATGGCAAGTGAAATAAAAATGAATGATCCTTAAAGGAGCAATAAGCCAAATCGTTTCACCGCTAGGTTTGCTGTTGTGCACTGCCTGTAGACCAAAACAAAGTGTGTCATGAACCACTCCTCCCTCTACCTCTGCTCTCCACTCGCCTCATCTAGCAGTTAGTGATGTCTCAGTCTCTGCTGTGTTTAGCTATTCCCCTGCCTACTTCAATGATGATGGTACCTGTAATAAATGTAATATATTTGCTGAGATGGAGGCGAGGCTCAGTGACTAGAGGAGCTGGTAGAAGCGCTCCATAGCTGTTAAGTTACTCCAGTAGCCGGTGGCAGCCGACTCAGCTAGTGCTAACATCGGGAGCTAACGCTAACGTTCTTCCTCTTCTCCGTGAGTGAGAGCAATGCTTTAGCCTTGCGGGCAGCTGGCTCGTGGGCTGCCCACTAGCCTAAAACATCGCTTCAGGTTAAAGTGGGAAGAAGCAGCGGGTTTATCAGGCAGCTGAGTGAAGCTGGGTGAAGTGGAGGCTGCGGAGGAAACACCGGGATGGGTTAATGTCAGCGGCTCACGGGCTGCCTGCTAGGCTAAAACATTGCTCTCACTCACGGAGAAGAGTAGGAACGTTAGCGTTAGCTCCTGGTGTTAGCACTAGCCGGGATCCGAGTCGGCTAGAGCCCGCCAGGCTGCCCGTCAGGCCCGCTAGGCTTAAACATCGCTCTCACTCACGGAGAAGAGGAGGAATGTTAGCGTTAACTCCCGGTGTTAGCACTAGCCGGGTCGGCTAGAGTCAGCCAGACTGCCCGCCAGGCTCGCGGGCTGTTCAAGCTCCGGACATTAACCCATCCCGGTGTTTCCTCCGCAGCGGATGTGCCTGATAAACCCACTGCTTCTTCCCACATTAACCTGGATAACAAACCAAGGCTCGGTGCTCTGATTGGATCCAAACAGAGAGCCGGGGCTAGTTGGGAAGCTAGCGGAGGCTAACCGGCTGTGCTTCGCTCCGGTCATGTTGTCGTCTAGTTCTTCACATAGCAATTTTTTAATTCCTTCAATCTAGAAATGATGAATTTCTCTTATTGCTCCTTTAATGACTTTTTGGCCTCAGTAGTGACTGTTTTTCATATAATTAGTTAAGCTGGGACAATATGCTTACCCATGCTCCCCATTCGATACTACAGTTTGAAATGAATTATTCAGACGGATCACCATCTAACTGACATTTTTATATTACACACACAATTGAATGTAAAGTCTTGTGGGGCATCAAATGGGGGCCTTGCTTGACCAGGTATTATCTGTCTATACTTGACTAGGGTGGTTCCAACCACAGGTGTTTTCCCTGTGTGCATCCCTGTTCTGTCTCCATCACTAGCAGCCATGACTGTTTCCTGTTGTTAAAGTACATGACACAAGGTAGCCTGAAGAACACCAGGTTAAACTGCTGCATCTCGCTGGCCCATTTTTGGCAGTTTGTCATACTCCTCAAGGAGACTATATTTTTCATTGAAAGAAAATTATTAGTTTTGCTGTCACTATTTCAGTGTACATGCAGCACCAGCCTCAGGCAGCCAACTGGAAGCAGATGTATTACTGCAAAGTAAAGTGTCATGGTGGCATAAGCAAATTATTTAAATAACATTTGTATAGGAATGATTCTGCCAAAAGCTTTTTGATCCAAGTTAGCGGTTTATCCCTGTAACTGTGATCATTATCAGCAGGTTCCTCTGTGTAATGATAATTGGTTGCCAGTTTTATATGTATTGTGATCTTTAAGTGTTACAATTTTACAAGTATTGTGATTTAATATTAAAATTTATTGCAATTTTTAACACTAGACCACAGAAGAGTTAAATCAGTTGTATAGACTGTATGTCATGAAGCATATTTCAAAAACAATGCACATCACGTCAGTCATTCTTTCTGACTGTTATTTCAGCATCATATACTAAATTGAAAAGAGGTAAATAAACTAACAACTTTTTTCATGGTCTTTCTTTAAACACTTTTGGCCCAGTTAAGCACTTTGTAACCTTGCTCTATTATAGGTGCTATTTTAGATTAACTTTACTTACTTGATCAAATGTACATATACATTAGTACACATAAAAAATACATACATTTTAAAGTAAACTTAAAAAAAACAAACTTAACTTGCTACATTTAAATGTTAATCCAGAGTTTTCCATACATTGAATTATCTTTGGCAGCTGCCACAATATCAACACTGACCACCATAAATGAGACAAACTGGCTATCTCATGCATCCCACAGTCCTTCTCTTGGAGACTATTTGAGAGGAGGAGAGCGGGCAAAAGCTCTAGAGACAGACCATCAGAAGTGGTGCTGGGGGTCACAGTAGGCTGTTTTTAATCTGTGTAAAGGTAGCAACAGAAAGTTTGCTGATGCAGCAGGGAGTTTGTGCTGGGTTGGCTGAATTCAGTTTGTTATTCAAGCAGCTTAAGGTCTGTCTTCTTGGACTGTCTGCCACTGTCTGCTTTTTCGCTTCGGCTTGTTTTGTTTTTTTGTTTTTTTAGATGGATGTGATGTCATGTTACTCACAGGCTACCATAATACAAGTGGAAGCTTATTTCCACCTCTGCAACTGAATTTTAGTTGATTGATTTTTTCCCCCACACCTAATAATCAATTTATTGAGTTTATAATTTTTACTTTGGCGTTTTTTAGTGGCTGATGATTATATGCATTATAAATATACATTTATTTTTTTATACAAGCATGACACAAAACTGGGGGAGGAATTATCATATCAAAAAATTCACAGTAAAAAAGCCATCTCACCTTTCACACTGTGACAGAAAATGAAAGAGGAAAATTTCACACTAATTAAGTCCTGCAGGGCTCTCTTTTTTTTTCTCCCAGCCGAGTGTTGTTTCTTGGCAGCCTCCTCATGTTTGCTTGACCTCCTGACCTCACAGCTCCGATGACGACAACAAGCAAATGAGCCATCAGTGACAGACAGACAGACAGCAAGCCAGCAACACTTTCACATCTCCTTTTACATGCAGGGGGACAACCACATCTAGTACTTTAGGTAGATTACCATGTAACATGTTTGCTTTAGAAATATCCAGCAAATTCAATTAAAAAAAGTAAAAACAATTTAAAAAAAATTATAATCCAGCTTTAACTAGAAATGACTCTGAATCATGTGTAGCATGGGCAATCCTAAATTGGTCATTTTCAGAGTGTATTCTTTTTTTTGTACACTTTAATTTTCAGAAAATGCCAGTCTTGAGCTGAGTTTTGTAATCTATTAACTATTTTGATAATTAAGCCATTTTCTAGGCAAAAATGTAAATTATTATCTCTATCGTATAATAATTACTGCTTTGTCTGTCTTTTGATGGGTTTGGACTGTTGGTCAACACCACAAGACATCTGAATATGTCAGTTTGGACTCATGGGACCTGCGCTGAACATGTTGTACTTCTGACATTTTATGCACTTATTGGAGGACATAACTTTCAAATTAATTGATAAATTCTAAAATAAATATATTTTAAAAATTGGTTAGTTGCTGCTCTAAATCTGTTTAAAACATATTTGAAATGAAGACTATTTTTTAAATATAAAACATCTGAAATGCACTAAAACTGACTTTGGGATTATTTTATTTACTTATTGTGGATTTTCTTCTTAAATCCAAACCACATTTTGTATGCATCCGTATGAGTGGTAAACTTTCTGTAGAAAAAAAAAAATCATGAAAATGTTGCAGCTCTGATTCCAACTTTTGACATCACCACTTTCACTGAGGTATTGAGTGTTTTAAAATTCTTTGATCCTTAGACTGATACAATCTTTAAAATTCAACGCCTGCAGTACATGAGAAATTTAAAATCCCATGAATTCTCACCGTTTGTTGAGAGTGCGCTTCACTTTAAAACCCCAAAGCATAATCCGTAGCTTTAGAATCTGTGAGATAGCAAATTTTAAACATACATTGTTGTGTCACAACAAATTGAATTGAGCTTTATTTTAGATCAAATAAAGAGCAGTTCATATTCTAGTTGTTTATTACAAAGCCATTTCCTCACAAACAGTCGATCTAAACCAAGTCGACATTTAGCTGGACAGAAGTCAAATCCTGACACTTTAGCAGGCGACCGGGCAACCGAGTCCAACTTGGTGCACCAACACCTCCAGGCCAGCAGGCTATTAGGAGGCAGGGGTGGGGGTGGGGTGTTTGTGTGTGTGTGTTTGTTTGGATGTGGGGGGAGGGGGGGGGGGGGGGTAGTTTGGATGAGGTGTGTGCACTGGGGCACACGCAGCAGCGTTGGCAGCGGAGACATTCGGCCGTCACACATGACAACCTGTCAACCTGTCATGCCTTGACCTCCAGGCGCGTCGGCTGGACTGGCAGAGCAGGTCTCTGTTTGATGTGTGTGGATGTGGATATGTAAATAAATAGGACTCATTATTTTTGGCTTTTATGAAAAGAAAAATCTACATTTAGATGTGAATTTACTTACTTTACTTATTTATTTATGTGTGTGTGTATATATATTTTCAACACTGATATTAAACTGTGCTGAACTCTGTCCTCTGGCAGCAAACTTTTTCATGTCTGAGTTTAACTGCTCCTCATTTATGTCGCTTTTTTTAGTAAAAATAGTTTCATACCCTCTTATTTCTCTCTCCACAAACTTTTAATCAAACTCAGTTTCTCATCATATTTGTCTTATTTGTCCCTCTGTTTCTTTTTTTGTCTCTGTTTCTCTTGGAGCAAGTGTTGTCCATCTGTCCATGCTGATCAGAAAGGCCTCAGTCCTCAGTCACTGTTTGTCAGCTGGACAGAGGGATGGATGGATGGATGGGTGAATAGATGGATAGAGGATGGGGTTACTTGGAGGGATGGGGGGGAGGTGTGTGCATATGTGTGTGTGTGTGTGTGTGTGTGGTGGACACTGACAGACAGCCCTTCCTGACCTTTGCCCTCAGCGCTGGAGTGGCCCTCGTCTATCTTTGTTACGCTTCATCTGCAGACGGCCGACTGCGATGTTGACAGATTTGATGTCCGAGCACATCACGGCGGATTAGACGAGAGGTAAATACTGCAACTTAGATAACAGGGTACATACTGGAATGAAAGCCAGATGACTCCTGTGTCACATACCACAGATCCTTCAGGAAATGACACCATTTGATCTCTGACTGAAAACTGATCATGTAAAACCAAGTTTAAGAATATTCTACTGAAATGTCAGACAGAAACAGGGACATATTTACATGCAATATGGAAGTGTGAACTTATTTGCTCATTTTGGGAGACAGTACTGCAATACAAAGGGAAGTGGCAAGGTCTGACAGTATGCACTATGCCTACTGGGGGATCAACCTGATTTGACCAGCAATTTTTTCATCAGTTCATTCTTAACTCCAAGTGGACGGTTGTGCCAAATTTGAGAAAATACTCTCAAGGCCTTGTTATCGAGTTCATGAGAATGAGACAAACAAAGGTCATAGTGACCTTGACCTGTGACCATCACAACGAATCAGTTCATCCTTGAGCCTAAGTGAACGTTTGTGCCAAATTTGAGGAAATTTGCTCAATGTGTTCTTGAGATATCACTTTCATTCGATAAGGACAGACACAAGGATATAGTGACCTTTGGCCTTTGACCACCAAAATCTAATAAGTTCATCCTTGGGACCAAGTGAACATTTGCACCAAATTTAAAGAAATTCCCTCAAGGTATGTTTTAGATATTCTATTCTCAAGAGAGGGACAGACAGACAGGAAAGATGAACCTGAAAACATAATGTATGTTAGTTAATATATGAATCTATCTTGGATATCGTGTCGTATGAACAAATGTTAGCTAGAGTCAACGATAAAGGTGTGAACTTTGGGAGATCATGGGACTACATTTTTGCTTATAGCATGGCTGGGAGACTCATGATCTGACTGTATTGCTATAATTGCTACATGTTTATTTAGTTGATCTAATTATATGCATTTACCAGAAACCTTTGGATCTTGTATAACTAAAGGTAATAATACTGTCTGTCTGTGCATATTTAATTGACATATTGCCAATTTAATTTACTAAACAGCTAAAGAAAAGACTTGGTTGGCAGGTACCTGTAAAAATCACATAACTATCTTAATCATATTTTAAATCAGACTTTGATTGAATCCTAAGTCAGTGCACGAGGTATATTTTAGAGATGCTCCCTTGATGATTCACGTCATCAATCCAGTATCCCCCAATTTCACTCCCATGTTTACTTTTTAACACTTTGCCTTTAGTCACTGGGATTTTTACAAAGATAAAAACAAGAAAAAAGGATAACAAGCTACAACTTTTACAAACACAAACTAAAATGACCACATTTTTTTCCACAATGAAAAAAAGATGATGATGAGCTAAGAATAGATCTTGATAATAAAAACGTGTGTGGAAGTGTGTGCTCGTAATTCACCCCTTAAACCTGGCAAAAACTGCTTAAGATATGATAGTTTGTCAGTGTGCAGGAGTTATTTGTGGTTTTAGAAAAAAACATACAACCATATTATCATGATTCTCATTTCTGATACATGAAGTAGCCTAACTGGATTAGTTGAAGATTAATTAAAAAAAACACATACAAAACATAATGACTTAAAGTTAATGATAACGTTGTGAATTTCATCGACTAAAACTAGACAAAAACTATGAAGGATAAAATGACTAAAATGTGACTTAAACTAAAAAGCATTTTCATCTCAAGACTAAGACTCAATCTAAAAAAGCTATCAAAATCAACACTATTGCAAACCTAACTTAATGGAAATAGAGAATGTTGATTAAAATCTGTGTAAAGCAAATTCTGCTATTTTCTTCTAAACACATTAAATAGGTCATAAAAGTACTCCTCAAAATGTGTAAAAAAAAGCCTTTCAACCATTTACAATTGAATTGTGGAGCTAGGCTCCACAAACTGTGTTTCTAGGTTTCTATGTTCTGGATTTAATGGGCGGGCCTTAAATCATAGCCACGTTACCTAACGGAGCTATCCCTGCTACAAACACGCCCCCTGAGGCTGTAGCAGTATAAATACACACTCTTGTACAGTAGGTGGCAGTATGCACCTGGAAGTTGTTTGCGATGTTTGCGAAGAAGAAGCAGTAGTATAAATAAAGGGAATCGCCTCGTTTTTTACAAATACTTTCGGGTTTGTAATTAACATGGTTATTATAGATTAGCTAACCCTAACCGTTAGCTGTTAGCCGTTAGCGGTGTCTGTAATAATTCAATAAAACGGTCCGTGAAAAAAATGTTTTTCCAGCGGATGTCTTAGTTACAACATGATTGAGCTAGCAAAGCAGTTTTGTGTTGCTATGTGTTGTATTTATTCAGTTTGGGGAAATCACGATGTCTAGAAAGCATCAGTGACTGCAGCGAAGAGAGACAGCTAACAGCAGCAGCAAAGCTAACATCAGGACGTCATCTGTTAAAAGCCTCCCGTTGTCGGATACGACATAAACTACTCCAGTTAGCTCAACATGTTGTAACTAAGACATCCGCTGGAAAAAAGATTTTCAGTCAGTGGAGCCGAGCCGACACTCTCCCTCCCTGGATTACATCCTCCCGTTCCGCCGGCTGCCGTTGCGGGGTTACGTCCTTGTACAGTACAGGGAGGCGGCTTCCCTCCCGCGAGTGGGCGTGGACTGAATGACAGCAGCCTTGAGTCATGAGACAAGAGGCCGCAGACATACCTCCGGACAAGCCCCCAGCGTTTCACAGCAGAAAGAAGTGCTTGTTTTTCCATGATTTTGAGAGCTAATTTTATATCCTTAGCGATTTTTTTAATCTTTCAAATTTGGCTCAGTGATTAATGACACATATTTCTGTGATGTGACAAACTTATAACAGACATTTTTTGCTGCTTTACACGGACTTTAATCTTCATCCTTTGCTGCTCTGCTGCTCTCAGTTCTGGTGCTGGAAGACAGCATAGCCAGCCAAACTACTTGCAAACCAGACACTAGTAACGCAACCCTCTTCTGTCTTTTTCATTCCATAATAGCACTATAGCTTTTATTGTTGAAGTCTGACCAGGACGCACATTTCTTTGTTTCTGTAATGATGTGCATATCAGATGATTTCAAATCACAGGGAAAACAAGTGGTTAAGTTTTAGGTGGACTGTGGTGTCAAGTGTCAAGGTGGAAGCTATGAAAACACACACACACACACACACACTGCCATTCACTGCTGTGTTCATATCTATCTATATATCTATCTATCTATCTCGTCGTCGTCGTCGTCATCGTCGTCCTCCGCTTATCCAGGTCGGGGTTGCGGGGGCAGCAGCCTCAGGTGCCCGAGGTGTTCCCAGCCCAGCCGGGTGATGTAATGTCCTGGGGTGGCACCGAGGTCTCCTCCCAGTTGGACTGCCCGAAACACCTCCCAAGGGAGGCGTCCGGGTGGCATCCTTACTAGATGCCCGAACCACCTCAACTGGCTCCTCTCGATGTGGAGGAGCAGCGGCTCTACTCCGAGTCCCTCCCGGATGTCCGAGCTCCTCACCCTATCTCTAAGACTGAGCCCAGCCACCCTGCGGAGGAAACTCATTTCAGCCGCTTGTACTCGCGACCTCATTCTTTCGGTCACTACCCAGAGCTCATGACCATAAGTGAGGATTGGAACGTAGATCGACCGGTAAATCGAGAGCTTCACTTTTTGGCTAAGCTCCCTCATCACCACCACGGACCGGTTAAGCGCCTGCATCACTACTGACGCTGCCCCAATCCGCCTGTCAATCTCCTGCTCCATCCTACCCTCACTCGTGAACAAGATCCCGAGATACTTAAAGTCCTCCACCTGAGGAAGGACTTACCCCCCGACCTGGAGTCTATCTATCTATCTGAAATGCATAATTAAGACATCAAATTAATATTTTTTATTTAAAATGATGACATGATCAAACTTTCCATTTCGTCGTCAGAGGAAAGTGTTGGAACTTGGATTTAGATTTTATTTTCCAGTCCAAAAAATGTATGTTTAGCTGATATTCCATAATCTAACTCCAACAGTACTAAACCTAAACTAGCCTTCCACAGCTTGTTATAAACATTTTTCAAACTAAGCTTCATAGCCCAGGACTATATTGTTTTTATCTTTATGTTGCCTGGCCCTGGCATGAAAAATTTGGACAGCCCTGACCTAAGGGCTCTGTCCACTACATGTTGCAGAGCTGCTTCCTGAGACCGTGGACTCACTGTAGCTGTATGTACAGGACTGTTATAAACAGACAATCCATAACCTGGCTTTAATGATCACATTAAACCTGATTTGTTTCAAAACTTGTGCGATCATTTGTGTTGTTAGAAACCCTTGGTGCAGTCTAACCCTTGGTTAGACTGCACCACACAGACTGCTGAGATAACTTACCTTCTAGTTCCTGAGAAAAGTGGGGACCTGAATTCCTTTTTCTTCATGAACTCAATGATTTTGAGTTCTCTCTTAGCAGTTTGGGCAGGGAGGTCAGGGGAAGAGGGGAACAGGGCTCGTTCAAGTTCGGCCTCAGATACTGGCCAGTTTAACAACTCAGACACACGCTGACTAGGTGTGGTTGTGTGAGTTTTTAGGAACAGTGAAGGGAAGGTAATTTTGTGAAAATGAACAAGGTAAGGAGGTTGTACAGAAAAAACAGACAAAAGAAAGAAGAGAAGTGAACATGCAAACATCATGCAAAGTGAAAACAATTTAAAGCATAAAACTTAAAAGCATAAAAAACGGGGGACACAAATCATCATATATGTGCTTATATAGGTGGACTCGCCCTTTTGTTATTTTTTGTGTCATCATTTTCCTGCTCCAACTTCAGTTTTGATGATGAAAGAATATTTTCTGTTTCAATCAATTTAGCATCCAAGGATAGTTTGTACTGGAGGGGAAAGTGAAGGCACCGGACTAGTCAGCGCCTTGATTTGTACCTGTTTCCATGGACGTGGGAGGCACAGAAGGCAAAGCTGTAGTGTAGCAGGGTGGGGTCGATCATGGCTCCGTTCTCTGCCCTCTCCAGCAGATCGCTCAGGTAACACAAATGCCGATGGCAGCCTCGGACGCCATAGCGAGCGCAGTACTCGTCTAAGACAAACACCTGACCAGGACTGAACCAGCCCTGTGGGTAACACATACACATACAATGCTGCGTACAAAATACCATGCAAGAGCAGCATGTTTCCTTAACGTCGGACCCTGGAAATAAATGAAACTTAAAGATCTATAAGGAGTGTTCATGTGATTTTACACATTTATAGTGTGAAATTAATTAATGCATAATAATCGTGATAATCGTAAAACCATGATTATTTCTCTGACAATAATCGTACCAAGAAAATCTATAATCGTGACATCCCTGATTAGAACCTTAGTTCTCTGGACTAAATGCTTGTCAGATCATCCAATAACTGCTGAAACCCCTCTCCCACACCTTTCTAACAGATTAATCATGACAATCCAACAATCACACCCTCTTTGCACAGTGATTGGTCAGGTGGGTTGTGGTGACAGCAACTGAAATCCCAGAAAAAAAATGTTGGCATTGTATGTTTCTGAACAATGGATACATTACATTTGTACATCATTATGTAGTGGATTAATTGAAACTTTGTGTTTCAACAATACTGTGGTCAACATGCGTTTAGGTTTATTTGTTTATTTTATTTGGATCCCCATTAGCAGCTGCACAGCAGCCACTAATTTTCCTGGGGTCCACAAGATTTAGGCATAAAAAACACTTGGTTATGGTTATGAAAAGAATACCCCATTTTTGAGGCACTATCTCAGCAGAAAACGCAGCAATGTCTCTCTAAGAAACAACCCCCACAATCGTGCCTAAAAAGTAGGGGAGGAAAAAAAATAAATCTATTTTTATATTATTCGCAATTTTTTCTCCAATCATTCTAAAAATCGATTCTCTCCCCAGAATCGCCACTTTTCTGTTTATTTTAGGACGTTTTTTTCACAGATAACCAATAAAATACGTTCATTTTAAAACGCGCTCCTGTCACTCTGATACAGTCGTCTCCACTCTTGGCTGTGTAAAAATGTCCCGCCTACAGGCCCACTGATTGGTTACACTGCTCGGTTACACGGCACAAGTGATAGTCAATCAACACTGAAGCTTCTTCATGCAGCGCCACAGACCAGGAGACTGCTTCGTGAGCCACGGCCAAAAAAAAAACCAGACTTGGCTAATTATCATCAAGTGAACATGACCTGGAGCTCCTTTACTTAATAAACAGAAGACAGAAGTCAACTCAAAATATAGCTGACATGAGTGCCACAAATGTGGAAAAACAATTAGCGCACGGCCCGCTAGCATAATGCTAACATATAATGGAAATCTTTATAGATGCGCTAACAGAAATTAGCATCGGCGCCGCAACAGCATTACAATGACAAACCATAAAGTGCAAGTGAGCAACTCTACATAACATAAGCAAATAAACTCAGAGCAATTCATTTGTACTTACAGACATATGCTCCCTGTGCTCTATTAAACTTTAACCTTGTTGTTGTGCACTACTCATTAGGCACTACTGATTCTACTTCTAACGCTACTCAACACTGAAAAGGTAAAAGGACTTAAACTCAACTCGTGCGCCACTTAGTGGTGTGGTGGAGCCGCTGCATCAAGAGAGGCGGCACATTAATTTTTAAGATATGTATATATGTATGTATATATACACTGAACAAAAATATAAACGCAACACTTTTGTTTTTGCTCCCATTTTTCACAAGCTGAACTCAAAAATCTAAAACATTTTCTATACACGTAAAAGACCATTCCCTCACAAATATTGTTCACAAATCTGTCTAAATCTGTGTTAGTGAGCACTTCTCCTCTGCCGAGATAATCCATCCCACCTCACAGGTGTGGCATATCAAGATGCTGATTAGACAGCATGATTATTGCACAGGTGTGCCTTAGGCTGGCCACAATAAAAGGCCACTCTGAAATGTGCAGTTTTGCTTTATTGGAGGGGTCGGGGGTGTCAGAAAACCAGTCAATATCTGGTGTGACCACCATTTGCCTCACGCAGTGCAACACATCTTCGCATAGAGTTGATCAGGTTGTTGATTGTGGCCTGTGGAATGTTGGTCCACCCCTATTTAATGGCTGTGCGAAGTTGCTGGATATTTGCAGAAACTGGAACACGCTGTCGTATACGCCGATCCAGAGCATCCCAAACATGCTCAATGGGTGACATGTCCGCTGAGTATGCTGGCCATGCAAGAACTGGGATGTTTTCAGCTTCCAGGAATTGTGTACAGATCCTTGCAACATGGGGCCGTGCATTATCATGCTGCAACATGAGGTGATGGTCGTGGATGAATGGCACAACAATGGGCCTCAGGATCTCGTCACGGTATCTCTGTGCATTCAAAATGCCATCAATAAAATGCACCTGTGTTCGTTGTCCAAAACATACGCCTGCCCATACCATAACCCCACCGCCACCATGGGCCACTCCATCCACAACGCTGACATTATCAAGCCGCTCACCCACACGACGCCACACACGCTGTCTGCCATCTGCCCTGAACAGTGAAAACCGGGATTCATCCATGAAGAGAACACCTCTCCAACGTGCCAGACGCCATTGAATGTGAGCATTTGCCCACTAAAGTCGGTTACGACGACGAACTGCAGTCAGGTCGAGACCCCGATGAGGACGACGAGCATGCAGATGAGCTTCCCTGAGACGGTTTCTGACAGTTTGTGCAGAAATTCTTTGGTTATGCAAACCAATTGTTGAGGCAGCTGTCCGGGTGGCTGGTCTCAGACGATCTTGGAGGTGAACATGCTGGATGTGGAGGTCCTGGGCTGGTGTGGTTACATGTGGTCTATGGTTGTGAGGCCGGTTAGATGTACTGCCAAATTGTCTGAAACGCCTTTGGAGACGGCTTATGGTAGAGAAATGAACATTCAATTCACAGGCAACAGCTCTGGTGGACATTCCTGCAGTCAGCATGCCAATTGCACGCTCCCTCAAAACTTCCGACATCTGTGGCATTGTGCTGTGTGATGAAACTGAACATTTTAAAGTGGCCTTTTATTGTGGCCAGCCTAAGGCACACCTGTGCAACAATCATGCTGTCTAATCAGCATCTTGATATGCCACACCTGTGAGGTGGGATGGATTATCTTGGCAAAGGAGAAGTGCTCACTAACACAGATTTAGACAGATTTGTGAACAATATTTGTGAGGAAATGGTCTTTTGTGTGTATAGAAAATGTTTTAGATCTGAGCTCTTTAGAAGGGAGCAAAAACACAAGTGTTGCGTTTATATTTTTGTTCAGTGTACATACACACACACACACACACACTTCCAGGCAAGGCAGAGCTAGGCATGACCAAAGCTGTGTGTAAACTTTGTCATGGACAGTTATATTGAATCTCAATACTTGTAAAATTGCAATTATTCAGAATCGTAATATAAATCGCATCGGGACCCAAGAATTGTGATAGAATCGAATTGGGACAAAAGCATATGGTCCCAGCCCTACTAAAAAGCCACTAGAAATTGCATGGCTAAAAAAATAAAAAAAACAAAACAAAAAAAACAGTCTTGTTGTTTGTTGGTCTTAAACAGTGGTCTGCAGCTTAGCAGGCATCTTGCTTAGGTGACGTGCCATCCACTATCCCCTACCCCTCCTGATGACAAAGTCAGCCCATATACTGCGTCACTTTTAAAAAAGCTGATATGATATGTACATACGATACATGTAAATGTTACATATCAGTGGTTTGCAGAAATGTAAAATGCCAACATTTTCTTCTGCTGACTGGGCTGGTGAGAGAGCAGACAGGGTGTGAATTTCTCTCAGTCACATTCCAAAGCTTTTCCTTACCAGGCAGGAGTAGGAGTCGTTGAGTCTGTGGTCCAGAGTGAGGCGCTGTACAAGCTCAAACAGCGAGCCATGGTCAAAGTTACAGGGGTTGGCTGAAATAAACTCATCCATGCCATGCTTCTGGGCTCGATCAGCATCTGTATACAACCATTTACCAATCCAATGAGGAGACAGACAGAGAGACAGAGACGGAAGACAGTGTCAAAAACAAGAATAAAGTTAACTGTGGCACTCAGTTAATCTGTATGTGAAACAAAAAATGAAACAAATAATTTTATGAAGTGCCCACAATACTGCAATGCTGTACACACTTTTATAACTGTGAGAAGTGTAAGAAGACACTACAGCTATAATTTATAATGAGACCAAGTTCTGTAAAACTGCTGACAGATCTCAGTTTTGATGTAACAGCACTTACTGTAATTACCCACTCAAGTAAAAAAGTGCCAGTCAGTTATTAGATGGTGTTTCCAGCATTGATACCATTATGGGCCCTTCATAAGAGTCGCCAGTTTTGACTCAACAGGCAGGGTAAAGTTAAGGTGGATCCAAGAGTTTTCCAGGCAGCTTCCAGGACGTAACTCCTGATCTGGTGGTCACTGGTTCGTTCCGAATACTGGGGATCACGTTCAGGTTGTGTTCATGCATACTCAGACATTCATGTCTATGCATCAACGTCAGTCTTTGAAGCTCTGAATAGTCTCTTATAGTGGGTACTACCTTTAAAAAAAATGATTTTTTATTTTGGTTACATATATCTTAAAAACAAAGATTGTTTCGCACAAATTTTCTCAGTCAATAACTGAAAAGGA
Organism: Epinephelus awoara; assembly: GCA_035609425.1. Taxonomy (NCBI): domain Eukaryota; kingdom Metazoa; phylum Chordata; class Actinopteri; order Perciformes; family Serranidae; genus Epinephelus; species Epinephelus awoara. Next base: position 6,733,431 of record CM069296.1, on the reverse strand, counting down.
AGAGGCTGAAGCCCAAGACTTATTTTTGCCTTTCAGGACAAGCCAGAATATCAACAAAACCAAAGAAAGGAAATAAATTAATACATTATACTCCAAATGATAATCCTCAAATTTTTTACGTTTTAATAATTTTACATCATGATCCGTAATTATTTTACATTTTAAGGCTTTTCTGAAACTCAACAGAGTGCAACAAAACTTCAACTCATGTATGTATACATATATATATATATATATATATATATATATGTGTATATTTATATATATACAAACATTCTTCCTTCAACAACTCCATTTCATTTCATTTAGACAGGAAAAAAGTAAGTGTGTGTTACTATAAAAACTGGCCTGATTCAGTTAAAAAGTGGTTTTGCGGCAGGTTCAAAAACACATCACAATACAAAAAAAAAAAAAAAAAAAAAAAGAAACAATCAACAGAAGCAAAACAACAAATTATAAGCAGCTAAAGAGACAATACAGAATAGAGTACTTAAGTGGAGTGAGCAAAATGGGATATGAGATTTGAATTAGTGGTTGCAGGTATGTCCTTCCATCAGATAGTGTTTATATGTGTGTTTGAAATTTGAAATAGAGGTTATTGCTCTAATGTAGTGTGGGATCTCGTTCCAGACTTTAGTGAAAGCGTGACAAAATTATCTCTGACCATAATTTATGTTGTAGGGTGGTACAGGAATAACTGCATGCGAAATTAATCTAGTGGTGTGTTCCTGTCTTGTGTTGTGACATAGATGTAGAGCAATAAGTGTAGGATTAGAGTTGTTGTTTAGGATCTGAAATTAAACTCTAATGGCTTAATGGCTAGATTAGCCATTAGATTAGATTGTGTAGTTTTGAAAAGTCAGGGCGTTAGACTGTGAGAGTGCGATGCAGCAATGAGTCTACGGAGAAGGTTTCCATGGATCTCAAGCTCTGTTGTACGTGTATGGTCTTACTATTGCTTCAGTGGTTTCCTTTGTGGTGAGGGACTAAATTAGGAGACAGTAGGATATTGTTGAGAGAATGATTGCATGTAGATGTGTCCAAAACAGCAGGGGTGAGATATGGTCTAATCTTATTATAGACAGGTTAGGTTCTGAATGCGGTAATGATAAGAGAGATGTGAGTCAACGAATACTCCAAGATATATGTCGGTTTCTGTGACTGTTAGTGTTTTATTTGCTAAATGAAAAGGGTCAGACAATTATGTTATGTTTATATATTATAAACAATTATATATGTTTTTTGGGGGCATGAAAATACATAAATTCTGCTTTCTTGACATTGATAGTCAGATGATTATGTTTTAACCAGTCATGTAAGTAGGTAAGATCAGAGGATAGTTTCAAATTTAAGACATCAGGGTTTCAGGTGTAGGGTGATTGAACAGTTGATTAGTAGATCCACGATAACCAGCATTATATATTACTCTATATATCAAACTAAATCATATCACAAGTAAGACATGCTCCGGACCTTTGCCTAAGGAAATTTTCTCTAATTGGACCTCTTTAATTTAAGTTGAATACCCCTGCTCTAGGAGCTCTTTTTTGAAGTTTAATTATAGGGTCTATGATTGTTTTATATGCATTTCCCCAAATAGTAGTAGGACATAAATGGCATTATAAGTGAACAGTACAATATATACAAACATTCCTTCTTCAACAACTCGATATATATGTGTGGCTTTAAACATAGTTTATGATCTATAATCACTCCCATTTTGTATCATATATTCTTTCAATTTCAGCACCATTTTAATGCAGTTTTATTTCACAATCAGCCCTAGTACCACCAAACACTATTATTGTGTTTTATTTTTATTTAGTGATAACTTATTAACAGCAAACCAACATGATCAATTCCCCTTTTATTAAAAAAAGGAGGCATCAAAAAGCCTTCAAAGCATGTCTGTGCACTCTGTAGTGAGAGCTTAGCAGAGTTATTTTCTCAGTGGACTCGTTAAAATGCAATTACTGGCATTTTAATAGCCAATAAACGAGAAGCCTTCAGGATTTGGAGTCGTTGTACAGCTAAATGGACTGCCTTTACAAGACTAATTCTATCACTTCTCCACAAGTCTACTGCCTTATAAAACAGGATATAGCATTGACAACTAATAGGCCTGTTGTGTGTTAAGCCACCCACCTTGACTCTCACGATTCCCATTAACGGTCCCCATTTCTATTGCCACTTCACTGCAGTGTTGGTGGCCCCAGACCCCTTGTGTGGCTCTTGAATAATTGCTGTATTGAACATCTCAGAATGAGGAGAGGTTGTTGTGGCCCCACACTAATATCGATTAACACGTTTTTGTTTTTTTTTTGTTTTGTTTTGTTTTTTTGAAGTTTTTACATGTTTTCCTGGTGGTGTGCTATGTTTACATAAGCAAATCAATCGCCAGAGTAAATGTTGCCATTGTTCATTTTTGAAAACCACAGATAAGTTACATTAGTACATTATTGTTGGAGGATACGTTGAAACTTTATGTTTGAGGTTAACATGTGATCAGGTTTAGGCACAAAAACGTCTTGGTTATGGTTAGGAAAAGATAAGGCTTTGCCTTAAAATACCCACTTTTGGTGGCACAATCCCCATTTGAAATACAGCAATGGTAAAAACAACAACTCTTGGTAGCTACAAATCTGCTAGAAACACAGCGATGACTTGCTAATAACAACCAGTTTTGTTGTTTGTTGGTCCCGAACAGTGGTCTGCAGCTTCGGCAGACATTTAGTAAAGATGGGTCAATTTCTGATTTTGCCCGTGTGATCCACTGTTCAAGCTTAATGCAAACTGGCTGCACCAACTTTTGTCATTACACTACATTACGGCGAATTAAAAGTAACCTTCATCAGCAACCTGTGCTGACGGGGCCACAGTGCTAAATACAACTTGTATTGCATTAGTAATCAGCAAGGTGCCAATGTGATGAACATAATATTATTTTTTGTTTGTTTATATAAGGACTAATGGAGATAAGAGTGCCTGAAAAGCTGTGAACTGCGCACAGCAACATGAAGGAGATCAGTTTTCAGTGGAAGTGTTTGTGTCTGTGTGTTTGTTAACTTGAAAGTTTGTGTGTTTTTTCAGGTGACAAGATGAGACATGGCAGAGTTAGTCTCTCAAGAAAGCTAAAACTGTGCCAACATGGAAACATCTTGGATCTGAAGCTGACAAAAGAGGTGTCCTAACTGGCTGCAGGCAACACGGTGCACCATGGCTACCTGTTGCTCGCTTTGAAAGCACTACAGTGGATGAGGATTGAGCAAATCATAAAGTTAAATTGAGGAGTTATCTACATAGTACCTTCTGATTTCACTACAAAAACCAGTATAGGTGTCAGCTGACTTGAGAGCGGTTGCCAGGGAGTTGAAAGTCACTGCTTAAGGTAATGATCATTTTAGTAACAAGCTAAGCTACTTGTTGTTGCCTATAATGTGTCTTTTCCAGTAATTATAATGATATAAAAACATGTTTTCTGTTTTAAAAAGTAATGCTACAAATGCAGAAAGATAGCAAGTAGGCTACTCACCCATCTATTAAGTGGTTACATATCAAGTCTGATCCCGAGAGCACAGCTGACATTCATGTGGTTTGTTTACATGATGTAACAGTAGTGTATATTTATGAATTTAACGTGGACAGAGAGCTCTGATGTTATATGATGCAACGTGATGATAGCTGAATGCTTGTTTGCTGGTGTCATTATGTTCCACTCAGGACTGTCTGCTGAATCAAGTGCATAAAATACAGTATACTGGTCCAGTCCGCGCCGCTTCTCAATATCAAACCGGTTTGAAAAACTTTACACAGGCCCAACCCTACCATCTAGCCAAGGTGTCACGCTATCAACAATCCCCTGCAGCTCCTGATAACAAAGTCAGCTCATATACTGCATCACTTTAGAGATGATTAAGGAATCTTTCTTTTTCATTTTGCAGGGTTGCTGATAGTAAATCCATGCAAACCTGCAGGCTGGCTCCAACTGGCTTTGCTGGGGTACAAAGTCTATATTAGAAAATCTTATATAATGATATGTTAATATGCTGAGCCAGTGTGGCATATTATAACTCTTGCCCTACAGCTCAAACAGTTTTTTGGAGTAGAAGCTAAAAAGAGACATGGTTGTTTTTTTGTCATAGCCAGGAAACCTACCCACAACTGTGCTTGCCAAACGCTAGCATTATTACCTTAAACCAGACCAACCCAGTCTCACTTGAAAGTCATTGAATACCAATGCTCGCTCAGTGACACTGACAAAGAAAGCCGTCCTTTCATGCCAGCATGATATGCGGCTGGCCAGGTGGCATCAGGGGGAAATGCAAGTTAGCAATGTAAGTTAAGAGGGTGAAAGTCCTAGTAGGGCAGGCGGAAAGGCTTGTTGATGGGTCCAGCAACCACTGACTTTCACTCAAGAGGCCGGTGATCGCTTCCATTATGACTGTAAAGCCAAACCTTGTTCTTTTTTTCTAAACCTAAACCCAACCATGTGCATGTGTTGGCGAAACGTAACCACGTGCATTTGTTGTTTAAGGAAAACCTAGTCAATTTGCAGTGTTGTACTGACATAGTATGTTTATTTTGAAAAGAGACTGCATGGAAATTGTACATTTCCTGTGAAAGCAGAAGTGTATTTTAAAAATGGACAATGCATGTAACAGGCTGTAGTTGACACAGTGTCCCAGAACGTCAACCACCAATGCACCCAGGGTACCTTGCAAGTCATATCTCTAAGTGCCCATGACCAAACTTCAATGTGACACGGTCGGAGTGAGAATGTGTTGGACTACTAGTATTAAGAAATATTAATACTAACAGATGAATTTAATGTGTAATAACAGCACTGATTTGCTGTTGGGCCCCTGTTGTGTTCAAGTTCTCTTTAAGTCCAGTGCACACAGCATGTTATAGATATTTTAAGACCCAGACGCCAACCAGTACTCTGAGCTATCTGGCCAAAGCACAGGTTTTTTAATATGGCAATTCGTTTGTGGTCATTTAATTAAACCTATTAAATCTTTATTTATGACTGTACACCATGTAAGCATTATCTAAATAAAAATAATTGAGGTTTTAAAAACACAGGGAGGGAGCTGCGAATGAGTGAATGAGGGAGTGATTTTGTACAAAGCCACAGAAACAACCGAAAGAGTGTGTTTCCACAAACAAAAGCTTTAACACTAACAGAATAACACACTCCACAAGGTGTACTTATTTTCCAATAACTGCACAGCTCGTCGTAGATTCGATTAATCTTTGATCTTGAATGGACAGTGGAGTGTGGACACAGTTGATCCCCTCAGTCAGGACAAACCTGGGACAGATGTGAATGAAGGTTATGCAGAGCTACGCAGCTATCAAGAGATTTGTCAGCCAAAGTCCTCTTCGCTGCCCAACGCAGGCACCCCAGCTGTCAATCAACAAACAAAACAAAGAGCGGGATGCTGGGAGCTGATTGTGTCCCCTCAACAAGTCTCCCCCCACCCTCCCCCAAAAATCTAAAAAGGTGACATTGCGGTGCCCCTTTGGTCTGTAGCTGGTGGCCTGTCAGGTCTGTTTGATGTGAGTGAGCGGGAATGAAGGCGGGAGGGCTGGACAGTAACATGCAGTGACATTAGTCACCCCCGTCCGTCTGGGCTGGGGAAGGACGGCCCTGACAATGATTGATGGCTGCTATTCATTTATAGATCCAGAGGAGAGGAACCGGGAGGCAGCGGACACACTGCTGGTCCTGGGTTTGATGGTCAAGAGCATTTGGGGCTATTTAGCACGTGGCTTGCTTTTTTTGTGGACTGACCACAAACACATCTAGATCTTTCTGTCACTACACTTGTGAAGATCCTCATTGATGACATAACCTCTCTAACCCACACCACTGCACCCCTAATCATGAAGATACTCTAATTTTGTCAAAGCTTCTCTCAGCTGAAGCTCAAAGTCAACACAACTGTTTGTAAAACATCAACAGTAAATGCTTGCAGCTGAAAAGTTGATGCTAAGCTGCGTTGCTTTATGCACAGCTTGGACCTCATCAGAATTGCTTTAGAAATGACTGGGAGCTGAACTGCATTGCTGCCCCAACTTTGTATGAAGGAGCAGCTGGATGACTTTAGTTGGAATAATATAAGTACAGCAAAGTACTGCTGTGGATGGGGGCAGCAGCAAAATGTGTTTTATCCACCTAAAAAAATCAATATGTCAGACTCGTGTCTACTTCTCCAAATGATGGGCATGCCAACAGATGTTTACTGTATGTAAAACACTGACTACAGATAAGTACATCACACAACCCCAATTCAAAAGATCCAAATTATCCCTTTAATTGTACAAACGGAAGTTGAGTTGTCATTCAAGTGCCTTAGTTGGAATAATAGTGACATGAAAATGTTTGTAAATTTAAAGTTGACTGATGTGTAAGATAGAAAATAGGACAGTGGAGCATCCTGTCCATCCTGTCCACACTGCTGATGCCCAGACTTGCAAAGAAAACAATGGGTGCAGGTGTTTTCACCACTGCTGGTGTGTGTTGACCTTAACCTGAGACTTTAATTAATGAAGAAAACAACATTGAAAGAAAGAGCATGAAAGAGAGGAGTGAAAGAAACAGCAGCTGTGTAACTGCTGGTCAAACTGTTCAAAGCTCCTCTCTATTCTGTCCCAAAGGCAGATTTCCGTAAGGAAGGAATTTTTCGAAGTGAATAAACTAAGGTCTGCAGCAACTTGAACTTGAACTCCATATCTGAACATACATTACCGTCAACCAAATAGTATAAATAAAGTACAATTTTAGATGTCTTCAAAATTCAAAGTTGAGATATGCCCACTACTACACAGAATGTGTTGATGTTAAAGAGAGTGTTGATTATTCTAATAATGAACCGAGACTAGCATTATTCCTTTGCACTTCTAGTATGAGAGACTGGTGTGTGGTTGGCACACAACTAACTTCTGGTCCTTTAAAGTCACAAACACAAAAATGCAACATCAAAGTGTTTGCTTTCTCCACCTGCACTCATCTACTTGTTAAAACATCTGAAAGTCACCAACTTTTTTGGTGAGGATGACATTTTAGTTTTATAGTATCAAATGTAAAAAAGTGATCTGTGAATTCAATGTATTACGAAACAAGTTAAAGTTGAGATATTGGAAAAATTTTACTTACTTACTAATCACCAATCACCTAATTTTAGAAAACATATGTGTACACTAAAACTAATCTATTTATTGCTGAGACAGTAACCTTTCATTTGCTGCTGGTTAGAATGTTCTAACATAAATTGTGCCAGAGAAATATGGCAATGAGTGAAAAAATGCCAATCTATCCCATTCCTCCCTTGACTACACAGAACCATAAAACATTTACGAAGCCTTAGTTGCCAGGAGGTGGATGTAGGACATCTAATAAAACATAAAAGCAGTGAACGTTTTGCAAAAACAGTACATTTAGTATAAGCATTTCTTTATTGTGTAGAAATAAAGGAAACCCAGGCATCATTACAGCACCTCCAAAATGTGTTGGCCATTGCAAACGCAATGTATATAAATGAATGTCATTGGTAGTGGGGTTATGGTTTTACACTGTACAATTCAATAGGAGAACCAGGATATAAAAGAATTAGCATTCACATTAGTCCATATGCTTATTTGTCAAAATGAACATAAAAAGAGGAAATACTTTTGAAGCTTAATTGGACAGAACAAAAAGCTACTACTAAACTATGTCATTGTTTTGACTATCAGTCTTCACAAAAAGAAAGAGTCAACTGTGAAGCTCAGTTTCACCTCTAAGCAGCTGAAAACAAAACTCTTAATTCTGTCTTTGTTGTTACAATGTTTTAATGTAGTCTATTTTGATATGACTTGTGTGTGTGGGTGTCAGTGACATGATGTTATATTATTCATTGCACCAATCCAGGTGTGAACTGACAAGTAGTTATTTGGTAACATTGACTGATTGCTGCCTGATTTAATTGTGCAGCAACCACACTGTATTATTCATTGCCTGGCACTTTTAACTTGGTAATTACTAGCTGCTGGGACACAGTGGGACTCCAGTGGTTGTGTCAAAAAACAGCTCTCTCAGTAAATTCACCTACACAAATGCATGTGGGAAGCAATTTTTCATTTATTGGGTGTGTTGGTCTGCACCCATCTTTCTTTAAAGGAACATGGGAGCTGCTAGTCTACCACTGCAACCATCACTTAAATAGTCTGTTATTTTGTGACTTTGGTGAATCCAAACTAACCCTTTCAAACACTGAAGTCACGCAATAAGACAAACACACTAACCAATCAAAGAAGCAGTAGACCAGCAACTCCTGTGTTTTGCGAGGTAACATAACTGTTTATTGCCAAAGGAGTCTAGTGGCCTTAAAGAGAGCAATTTAATGGCTTTAGTTTCCTGTTGAAAGGCCTGGCTAAATGCAAGGTAATATTTTCTAAATCCAGCACACACTTTAACTGATACGGAGGTTTTAAGATGGCTAAAATACTACCCCCGTCCACAGCAGTACATTGCGTAGCTTCCATGGCGGTAGTCCTGTCTGTTTCTCCAAGGGCATAGCGATCACCATCTATTGAAGGAAATAGACTGACTATGAATAAGTATCCTGTATAACCCCAGTTCAAATAAATCTTAACTATCCCTTTAAAGGTTGAGTAGGATTTAGGGGGGTACATTGGCAGAAATGGTATATAATATTCATAACTATTTTCATTTTCATTAGCGTATAATTGTCTGAAGTATATAGTGAGTCCTCCTCCTTAGTCCACCATATTGTTCAATCAGTATGCAACGGACAAACCAATCACTAGCTCTAGATAGAGCAATTCATGTTTTTGCATTTTAGCATCGGCCGCCATATTTGCCCTTCACACTTGGCACTTGGGAGAAGTCTCAGCTCTGCAATTTTACCACTAAATGCTATTAAATACTACACACTGGACGTTTAATGGCCTGTGTCTACATAGCCTTTTTTTCTCAGTGCCAGCGTCTTTTTTTCAATTGTTCCCAATGAGGACAGAGCATATGCAGTCGCCTGAAGAAAAAGCGCGGTGCCTAGCGTAATTTTTCAGAGCACTGCGTTTTTTTGTGTGGCCACTCAAGGCGCTTTAGGTTGAATATCTCACAACTTTTCAGAAAGGTCCCAATAATGTCGCTGCCGCCTCTTTAGATGCGCTAGTGTCTACTATCACAACAAAGACAGAAAAGCTCATTTTTTGGGAGCAGATCAGCCAGTGGACACAAGATGTTGCCGATGTTGCTAATGTCAGTATCAAGGTATTGTTATAAAAGCATACCCATGAGGAGAACGTCATTTTTAAAAAAGCACTGGGAGCGTTTATTTATTTTTATTTTTTTATGAAATGCTGGGATGAAGCACTCCCCGGCACCCTGTCACCGCTTTTCTGCTGAAGAAAAACACTATCTGGACATAAACATTAATTTAGTTATATTATATTGTGCATTATGAGTTCTACGGACACAGTCCATCTAAATTTTCTTGAAATTTAAATTATTTGGTTTCTCTAAGTTTCTGCCTTCCAGCACAAGCTTATTTACAGCCTTTAAATTAACTAAATGAAGCAATTGGATAATACCTCCATAAATTAGATAACATATGCATGTCATAAGCATGGACTATAAAAATAATGACAGCACCCATTGGTTGTGGAATCCAGTTTTAAAGCCTTAAGTTCAGCATTTTGTCCATAGCCATCTTGGGTTTTTGAAGCCAGAACTGACTCTATTGCCAGACAGCTTGTCACTTAAAGCAGCCCGCCCTTAATCATGTGTAATTTTAAGCCTTATAAAATGTAAATGGGTGAGTAATGTAAAAATTCATCCCCCATACAGGTCTCATGAAGGGGGAAGTTAGCCATAGAGACCAAAGCCACTTTTTACACCAAGCTGTAAACATGTTATTTCTTCTGTAAAGTTAACATGGGGGTCTATGGAGATTAAACTGACTTCTGAAGCCAGCCTCAAGTGGCCATTTGAGGAACTGCAGTTTTCGGCACTTTCATGTTAGCTTTATTTTTCAGCCCCAGAGGATACTGCTTGGCCATACGTTGATGTTCAGCTAACATGAAACATGAATACATTCACATATAGGCCACATTTAGACTGACCTGAGCTAGAACTGAAAGAAAAAAAAAAGAGTACCCTACATAACACCCCTGACTAATGTAGCCCATCTGCACAGCAAGCAACTTTAAAATAATTAAACATTCATGTATAAAATTAAAAAACACCCTTTCCATGAATAAAAATACACCACAATTTCAAAATGGTACAGTCTTATCCTGAATGAGGCAGACTTCTTCGGATTTTTTCCAATGGCAGTGATATGGCAACATCACACATTTTGTTAAAAAATAATCATGCTTTAGCTTTGCAGCAATCAATAACATGAAATTCTCATGAATCAAAAATACTTTTGTTTTTTAAACTGAACCCTGACCTACAATGCAATGCTTTTGTAGGCTGATCCATGAAACATGAATCCAGTCAATCCCTACTGTACAGATGTCAAATAAGCAGACAGAAGCACAGCCAAAGCAAAATATTTTTGCATGCATCTTAGTATGTCTTGTATTTCTGTCCTCCCACAGAAACAACTAACAGAAAGTTATCAAAAGAGGAGGAGCGATGGACAACAAAAAGATGGAAGAGAAAGAAAGGGGAGGAAAGCACTTACCCTTTAATCCAGCTACAAGATAGCAGGGTCAGGGTTTAGAAAAGGAAGAAGAAGAAGAAAAGGAAGAAGGAACAAACAGAGAAACATAAAGACACACAGCAAAGCCACCAACACTTTAACACTACAGCAGTTCTACAACAAAGAGCGAAGCAGCAAACAGAGAAAGAATAACAGTAACAGTTGAACACATGTACATTAAATGACCAGGGGAAGGACAAACTAAGAACATCATTGGCTGATTATGTAAAAAAACAATGTTGCGGGGACAACTGTACAGTAAGAGCACATGAACAAGAAGCTGTGAGTTATGAACGTAAGGGCCTAGACCTATTCATATTTCACTATATGAATGAAGAGTATAATTGAAGTAGGCCTCTCAGGCTAGGACAGGCTGTTCTCACAATTTTTTGTATGTTTTCCTACGAAAAGCAATGCACCCAAAGTTGCACATATCCCATGTATTTTGAAAGGCTGCGATCACATGACCAATGTGCTGACAACAGTTAACAAGAAAGCAGTCCCTAGAGCTGTGGATGGGTCATAAAAAAACTATACTTTCGCCTGGGACTTTCCCCTGGAGTTGTGTGTTCAGATCCGTGTCAACTTTGAGTCACTTTAAGGTACGTCCTCACCATGTTTCTTGTCCTAAACCTAACCACAGTAACTTTTACTGCCTAAACCTGATCTCTGTAACTTAACATTAGTTGTATAATTGTACGTTAAGGATGAAACATCATTCATGGGGCACAAATTTGTAGGATATCATACGAACTGTTCTGAGGATATGATTTATCTTGATGTAAAAACATTAAATGAGGCTGCAATGAGCCTGTCTGTTACCTAGCAGAACCTCGGTCAACTTTCCATTTTCCTGGTATACTTAGATATGCTATGTGCTAGGCTTGTGTATGTTGAAAAGAAAACCAAATTTTGAAGACGCTTAAAAGGTGTTGCTGGGGGACATGTAAAAGTGACATTCACATAGTTACATATTAAGTAAGCTAACGTTAGCAAAATGCTAGCTAACTAGCTAGCTAACATATAATCACATCAAGAGGAGTTTGCCTAATGGCAGATCACCAACATCAGCCAGGTTTGCTTCCTCCTTATTGTTGTGGTAACATTAAAAAAGAAAGGACAGATAGGGTGGTTGGTTACATGTTTTTAAGATGGCATGAATTATCGTTAGCTAGAAAAGGTCATGGCTAACATTCCTTTGTTTCTATTATATTTAAAGGCTCCGTGCCACCCTGGAGTAATTAATGGTGTTATTTATTTGGTAGCCCAGTCGTTTCTAACCATAACATGTTGGAATTGTACATTTCTGCGAACCACAGATACGTTACATTTGTATGTTTCATATGTGTCATAACATTGTTTCTAATGTGATGTAGCATATAAGCTGACTTTACAATCTGGAGGTGAAGGGGATGTTGGATGGCGTGACACCTAGGCGATGCCCATTGCTGTTTCACAAGCAGCTTTTCAGGCACCACATGTGGGTACTTTTTAGCAGCCCATCACATTTTTCCAGCCAGAACTGCATCACGAAAATCGAGTATTTTAGGCCGAAACATCTTTTTCTAACCTGAAAAATCACAAATCTATGGTTTGTACATATGTACAATGCCATTATTTTTTTCTGGCAACTGGGTTTTACTTGGATATACACAATGTAATAGTGAACATATCCTTCCATCAAACATTATAGTCTTTGCTGTTGGCGTCTTGACACCCATAATTTTTCCTAACAAAAAAAAACCAAAAAAAAAAACCTGATTAACTGCTAACTACAACGGATGCTATATCATCAAGTTAGCCAAACAAAGAAAAAAAAAATCATAGACAATGGCATGGCCGCATCTTGATTAAGGCAAAGCATTTGTGTAGGAGAATAACTAATAGACAATTGAGAGTTGAGGAGTTGAAAACTTACAAAACTGAGATATGGGTGCGTCGAGCTGTGGTGCTGTCCCCCCTCTTGAGTTGAGTTTCTGGACCTGGGTGGGGGGAACTGGCTTGTGTGACTGGCCGGTAGCTCGGTACATGGCCTGTACCCATAGGATTCGGTCCTGCTCATCATCACTAGCAAAAATCACAGTGTCGCCCTCTTTCACAGCGTTGAAGAATGTCCGACCGCCGTCTAGACCTGAAGAACAAACAGAGGAAGAGGAAGATATTGTTTTATGTGTTCACAGGATAGCACGTGGGTTCATCATTTCATATGAATGAATTGTACAGTGTAAATCTTGATTATGAGGTCACACTGTTGATAATGTCAGTTCATTTCTTGAATGTTATAAACCAGTGGTTCCCAACTGTTGGGTCACAGTCCAAAGGTGGGCTGCGGGTCCATTCTGAATGGACCACAAGTGACTCTCAAATTTGTCAAAAATGTGGTTTATTTTGAAGTACAGTGAATTTCATGCACAGAGGTGCATGCCATTTTCTGCTGTAGGGAGAGTTACTAACAGAGAGCTACCTGACAGAGACAGCAAACTAGCTCGATGACATGGCTTAATGCAAGCATGAGGCTGCTTCACAGAAAGTGATATAAAGATGAACGACATAACAGCTATCCAAAAGTGAAGCTGAAACATCTTGATCGCCCTCTGGTGACTGGCTGCAGTACAGGTCATAAGCCCCGCCCACTCCATTGTTAATGGACATGGGCCAAACTAAAAACTCAAAGTACACATCAAATAACTTTTTTCCCAAATATGGTTTCTGTTTCTGCCCATAATTGGGAAGCACCCAATCACCGGAACAAGATGGTGGGTCCGTATCCAGGATATTTTAGCTTCACTTCTGTACAGTGGGGGTTAGTGGAGACGCATCCATCTTTATATACAGACTATGCGCCAAATATATTAAACCGAGTGGATTTTTGACTAATGGCTCAGGAGAAATCTGGACCCTGTTGCTAGACCAGTTGGGAACCACTGTTTTAAACCAGATAATGGTGGATGACCATCGCCCAACCCGCCCTGATCTTAACGAAAAGGATTATGGGGTGCTCACATCAAACGCTAAGCGAACATGCACAATTCACCCGTCACGTGAACAACTTGAAGAAATTTGCATGCCAAAGCCTATCAGCATTAGGATCTAGTTTAGAGTCTCCTGATGTTACTGAGAATCAGTAATGGAGGACAAACTTATTTTCGCCATCTGTGGGCACCCGCAGCTCTTTGACTCAACATCAGGACTACACAGATGGAAGAAAAGCAGGAGATGGGTTGGAGATTACTGAGCGAAGTCATAGAACTACATGGTAAGTTCTGAAAATATGTATTCATTGCTTTTGTGAACTATTTTGTTGAGTTGCTTCTTTGCAAAATTCTATGAGTAACTTAAGCTGTTTTTTTAATTGTGGAAGGTAAACAGAAGGATTGAATAAGTAATGCGCTGCCATTGACAGTTTCTAACAGCTCCGTCCAGCTCCTATATTTCCTCTTCACAGATGATGAAGAGAAATGCCTACACCTCAATGATTGACAACGAAAACAGGATTGTGCACAAATATTTTGAAATAAAAAAACAAGCTGAAGTATTCACAAGTACGTTGCAGTCTATTTAATATTTAAAGACGTCCTTTGTCAAGAAAAAGTGACAATTCTCTGTTGACCAGTCAACAGACTGATTTTAGCTCCACCTTTTAGTACCAGATCTGTGAGCTAAGTACCCCCAACAGAGGGGTGACCAAAAATGGGGATGGTAAGAAACGGCTCTATTGGTACTATCCACATCTTTTCACAGTGTAAATTAAAAAAATGCATACCAAACTGAACTGAACCATACCATACTGCCTGGTGGAAATGCGGCACATGAAAAAAAAAAATTGCTTATGCTCAGTTATACTTAACTACTAACAAATGCACTGCACAGCTGTGTGATATATGTTGCTGTTACCTGGCTGGGGGTCAGTGTAGTCCACAGTGTAGCCATCCAGTTGGAGGAGCTCCACAGGCTCAGCCTTCTTCTCTCTGTAGCTGCACATGGCAAAGGTGTACTGACTCACCTGCACCAATCACAGCGAGAGGACATGTTTACTCATCAGCCGACTCAGGAAGGAATATATTAAACAATGCTTGCATGTATATGCTGGTATGTTTTGTTTTTGGTGTTTTTTAGCTGTTAACTACTCCACCCGTTACTTTACATCCATTAAACATAAGAGGAAATTAATTTTTTCCTACATATCTGATGACAAGTAAACACACCATGAGAGGAGAAACCTCTCCTTCAAACACCAGAATGCAGTAACATTCTAACAATAATAATAATGACAATATTAAATACCAGACAAAATTCAAGCAGTGCAGTATCCACTAATGATACGCAGCACATATTAATTTAGATATTGCATCTTTAAACAATTAGCAATGAAAACTACACTGATACATTTTATTGTATCTATTTTTTTTTAATTTCAGCACCTGTGTTACACTTTAAGAGAGAGCTCATTAGATCTTTTTACCCTAACGGTTGGCGTTACTGCTAAACACTGCCTGTTAAGAAACTTCACATTTCTGCTTTCATATCTGTCATGTGCATAAAACATGTAGCCTAGTATTTGTAAGTCTGAGAGAAGCTGGTAATGCATTCATCAGTGTTAATATGTGTGATATCTGTATCTAGGTAGTTTTGTTTGTTGCTGTTTCATTAATTTAAAAGTGAAATTTACCTGTGAAAAATATTAAAATATGTGTGCTGTGTGGCGTGTGAAGAATATTAAATGTCTAGATGTGTTTGTAGTTAGTTTAAAGGCTGGTATTCTGGATTTGAGTGGTTGGCAGATGTACAACGATGTTATTACTGAATATGGAAGAATTAGGCAACATTTTAAACATGAGGTAAATGATGTAGTGGTGTAAAACCACTGTACAGGTAATACCTCAGTCTATTTTTTACTCATGTAGTAATGTAAATGAAGACATTTTATCCTTTAACTTTTACCTCAATAAAGCTGCCTTGATTTTCCAGGGACACCATTGTCCTTTTTGTTGACATTATTCACCTGTGCATCAAGAGCCCAGGCTTTGTTCTTCAGTCCTGTTGGACCCAAGTGTCTTTTCAAAACCTGATTTTACTCCTGAAGTCAAACTGAAATATCAAGGCTTAAAGTCGATTCTCACTGAGGGCGAATATCCGCGCAGATTATTCTTGCGGAAAAATATAAAGTTGATTTCATGGGTTCTTATGGAAGGCCTATAACCTTTCTATCTAAAAGGATGGTCCAGTGGACTCTATGTTAAAGAAGCTAAACAAGAAAGCACTGAAGCTACCTTTCCTTAGCATTTAGAGAGTTCTATTAGCTCTTATCACAGCTGCCGCAAAGATATTGCCAGGCTGTTTGACACAGTTATGAACCTCTCTAAGCAAAAAAGACTATTCAGCTGCACCCTAAGAGTCTGCAGCAATGCCTGTGGCTCTTTGTGAGGCAATGCTTAGTCACATTATCAGCATGCTAACATGTTCACAATGATTATCCTAAAATGCTGTAGTTTTACAGGTTAGTTTACTGTGTTAGGTTGCTATCATTAGTGCTAAACACAAAGTACAGCTGAGGCTGATGGGAATGTCATTAGTTTTGATAAATATTCTGTCATAAACCAAGGTTGTTGGACAAATTCACACAATGACCTGCTGGTGGCGCTGGATTTAAAAGTCAGAGGAACACCAAAATTATTACACTTAATCCTAAGGGGTACATGAATGTGTTTACCAAATTTAATGGCTAACCATAGTTGTTGAGATAGACCAGTATCTCAAACTACACATAATCATTAGGATCTTCAGACTGTTTATATGTGCTGCATCCATTAAAAGGGATGAAGGAAAACATGAGGTCAGCGAGAGAGAGAGGAGTATATCTGTGACAGCTGTGTTACCTATTAATGTGTGTGCATGTGTGTTATTATAATCACATTATAATAAAGTCAAGTGGCTGAATAAGAAGGTGAACTTGCAGATGTGCGTTCATGACCAGCAATAATGAGTAGAGTGTGTGTGTGTGTGTGTGTGTGTGTGTGTGTGTGTGTGTGTGTGTGTGTGTGTGTGTGTGTGTGTGTGTGTGCGTGTGTGTGTGAGTGTGTGACAGACAGAGTGGAGGAGAAAGAGAGAGAGTGGATATATAGAGAGTCGGTGTGGTGAGAATACCATACTTTTTTATATACATGCAAATGTGTATTCTAATGGAAATGAAAGGGGTAATGACTGTCCTGTGACACCCTGGTGTGTATGACCTTAACAGATTTATCTCGTTTTTCATTTCATCTTATGTTCAAGATATTGCAATGAGAGATTCAATTTTCTCTGTTTCATCAGAGACAGCTCATGCCTTGTATGTTTCCAGAATTGTTGTGGTTTAAAAATACTGTGCATTGCCAATATAGAGCTATAATAAAATAAGGTTGAACAACCTTGATTGACAATCTTCAGCTGCTTTTAGCTTTCAGGCGCGTCTATATTTTAAAGTACCCAGGTGGATATATCAGAGCTTTATATGTATTTTTCTTCTTTTTCATTTTGGTCATGGTCATTTTTACAAGTATTTGTTCTTGTAATACTCATTTTAGCCACAAGAGGCTGAAGTGAATCACTATCCCATGTCCTAAATAAGACTTAAAGGATTCATGTTTTCTTCCAGATGTGTTTTGTTTTCTCCATGCACTCCATGCAAGACACAATTCAGATATTGTGTACATTCCACTCACAAGGGGTGCAGTGTTTCTATTACTATGATTGCTTGCTAGCTGGTGGGCTGACGGCTAATGTCAGTGACGCTAACAGCAGATTAGCGCCAATTAAAATACATTTCTAGCCAAAAGAAAGTCACGACAATGATATTACATAACTTGCTATAACACAGTATGTTATGTTTAGAGTACATGGAGGAATCAAAACTCACCCAGAAGAAAACATAAATGCCTCTAGGCCTTTTCAATGTTAGAACTTGGGGTAGTCGTGGGTAGTGGCGCACTTCAGCCTCTTGTGGTCAAAATAAGCATGACAAAATTACAACAACAAACAATTATCCTGACAAAACTTTTTTTACGCCAGTTTCACAGACGAAAAAACAAATTTCAGAACTTAGAAAGATTTTCCTGGAAATACATTTCTTTTAACATATTTTTGAGTCATAAACACAAAACAGAAAATGAAAATGGATAACTAGATTTGTTTTGTCTCATTTGCCTCTTAGGGCATCCATACATAAGCACAACTTAAACACCTTTGCTCAGCCAGTAAAACTTTTGAGGCCTCTTGGATGGGTGGCAAAACACCCATGGTTTCATTTAAACCTTAATGGTTGAGGTCAATGTACTAACCAGATTTTTCATTCTGATGAGCTTGGGGACATTCCATTGAAACAACCCTCAGGAGAACCATGAGTTGTTTGTTACTACACTCTCAAACTGAGTGGAGTAATGTAACCTGCACTGGAAGCTAACCTGGCTTAACACGTTTGGTCTTGTTCAAAAAAAGGCCAGTGTTGACCCATATATCAGTGTAACCCTGGTTTAGGTTGGTTGCTTTGGTCTTGTCACGGCTCCCTGTGTTGGCAACACGAAGTGTAGTGACACTTTTGCTAGCTGTAGCTGGACTGATGCTACTGTAGCTGCCAGTCATACCGGCCTGTCGTCACAGATCACCAGGCCTGGCCAATCTGCCGCTGTCGCCACCTCTGCCGCTGCAAGTGGCAGCTCTCACTCTAGCTGCAGCTGCATTCCGTGTATGTGTGTGTGTGTGTGTGTGTGTGTGTGACAAATGAGATTCCCTACAACAGCACTGATGAGACCTGAGGCCAAGTTAAGGATGGAGGGAACGGGACCCACTCTCCAGCAGCTTCCTGGCCTCCAGGACACCACCAAGGCAAATCAGAGTCTAAACTACCGACCCCCCTCCACCCATTCCCCAAAACACCAGCTTGCTCTCTCTCTCTGTCTCTCAGCTGTCAGTCAGCAGAGGAGAGAGAGAGGGAGAGACGGTGATGAAGAATGAGAAAGGAAGAGTGAAGAGAGTGTTAGGGATTAGTACAGTCGTTTATTTTCACATCATTACAGGAAACACATGGATAGATAGATAGATAGATAGATAGATAGATAGATAGATAGATAGATAGATAGATAGATAGATAGATAGATAGATAGATAGATAGCAAGCATAAACTGAACTGTAAGTAGCACCTGGGATCTCTGAGAAACACTCTGTCATTCTGACCAGCTCAGCAAATGGATGGTAAAATGACAAAGAAGCAGAACTGAAATGTGAACTGAAGTGAGTAGAAGCTGAATTGCAGTGAATACAAATTAAGTTGCCTGAACTAAACTGAAATTAATTACACTGAGGTGAAATTAAATGAATTAAACTGCACTATGAAATTGAACTTAAATACATTGAAGTGAACCAAGCTAAACTAAAGTGATCTCAAGTTCACTGGCTAAACTGAACTGAACTTAAGTGAATTCACCTGAATCGAACTGGAAGACAGATGTGGACGCATGTGCAATTAAAATTCAGTCCACCATAAACTTGCAAGGTTTAGCTGATCTGTAATCTGCCTGAACGCTCTGAGGAGGGGCGGCTCAGGCCACAACCACTGTACTGATTATGAACTGATGGAGGAGGAGGAGGAGGAGGAGGAGGAGGAGAAGGAGGAGAAGGAGGTAATTTAAGGACAGAGAGAAAGTGTGAAGGATGGAAAACAGAAGAGATGACAGGCAAGTGATAAACAACAGGGAGAAGATAGAGGAAGATGAGAGAATGCGGGGGAAGTAGAAGATGGTGAGGAAGGAACGAAAGAGAAATGGACCAAGAGAGGAGGAATGAGAAGAGACAGGGATTACATGTACAGTGGGAAAAGAATAGCTACGATGTAGAAGGAGTCGTAGACTCCTATTTCAAACTATGTTGGTTGTACTATAGAGGATATTCACTTCTAACAAGATGTATAGTTAAATATACTACGGAGTCAGTAATCGTGCATGAAAGTTAGAGTTCTCTTTACATTGGCACTGTTATACAATAGAGACGTAGCGCAACACTTCGTACTCTGAAAGCCATGCCCACAGCAGGGGAAAACTTATTGCGCCTCAATATGCAACTAAGGGCTTAAACGCTAACAAAATGGCTGTAGCTTGCGTTAAACATTAGATATCAGCATGTCAAAGGATTAGTGCCTTACCTGAGGGTAAAAGTTACATTGACAAACCTAATAACCTAATAACCTGATCTCAGTGTCATCTTCTCCTCACCTTGCTCATCTTGGAGAACCAATCCCATTGAATGGTCAGTGGTGAGATACTTTAATATTTACAGCTATTTGATTGAATCACAATGTAAGACCATCATTTCAGCTAACACTGATAAAAACCAGGCCTTACATAGTTTAGTTAGCTCCAACCTCTGCTGTTTTTCTGGTCAAAATTAGCCAAATGCTGCACAGGCATACCGAACGTTACTATCCAACAGTTTCCCCATATCTTCCCATTGGTGCCTCACAACTTAGAAACTCAGTGTTTTCGGTGTGTCAACTTGTAAAAACTTAATATGGACTCTTTACCATGTCGGTTGTGCATCCCATCACAAAGCATCTTTAATGTATTTTTGTGTTGTTTGCAGACAAACAGAAATGACAAGGAGGCACCTTCACACAATACAAAGTCAGTGGAGAGTGATGAACTGTTATTCCCTCCAGTGGGGGCAGGACTTAAATGCGCTCTGTCTGAATATGCTAGGCAATGGGCTTTTTTTGTACATAGGCTTCAGGCAGAAAGGCCATTGTAGTGATTTAGGTAACTACACAATCAAATCCATGAATTTATTCTATGTAAATGTATCTATCATACCACCAAACAGCTCCATAAATGTATTGTGTAATATTCAAAGGAAAAAACCCTGAAAAAAATCTGAATTTCCAAGATTAATTGAGTCAATCTACAAAAAAAAACCTTGCATATTCTCTGAGATTATAAAATCATAAATATGCAAAGTGAGAGACTCAGATATTCTCTGAGGGTAATTGCCAGAGTCAGGTGATATATTATAAAGAGCAGTGCAGCGCACATAGGGAGGAGGTTGTGCTGGATAAATGGCTCAAGCACCGGACTTTCACCCAAGAGACTGAGGTTTGTGTCCCATGTAAATGTACAAACCTATTCAGAGTAGCTGAACAGGTCTGTTCTTGTTAATGTGATATTTTGCTATTGCTAGGACACCCAGGAAAGACCTCCAACTGATGGCTCAGTAACATCCTGCACATCAGTACGATTTTCATTTTGGAACTTTTTTCAACTCTAACTGGACATATTGATTCAGACAACGGTCATTCAAAGTCTCAATGTTTGCTTGGACCCTGTTTACCAGTGGTGTCTGTGATGTGATGATGGTGAATCAACCTTGCAAAGTAAAGCCTTTGGCTCCTTGACCAAAGAAAATAGATAAAAAATAAATAAATAAAACAAAAATACTATTTTTTTCTCGCAAATGTATGGCTTTATATTCAGAGAGTATTCCAGGTTTTTTTTCCCCATAAATTTAATATAGGAAAATTTAAATTTATTTTCAGAATATTACCCCCCTGTTCAGGCCCTGTATCTTTATTTATTTTATTTTTTTTACGATAGCCCTAATACACCATCGTAAAGGAATACCCTTTCCCCTACTTCCTACCCCAACAACTCTGGCCCCCTTGCTGAACAAGCAACTCTGCCTTCATTTAGCCTTTTTAACTACACACCTGTAAGGTTTCATGACTGTATCTTGCAGAGTTGTGATGCTATTACATTGACAAAATCTGTCCACAGACAGACATGTAAACACCTGAGAAAACACTCAAACTGGAGTGATAGTTGAGGCTACAATGGTGCCACCAGGACCACATTTTGCCATCATCACACACACACACACACACACACACAACACACACACACACACACACACACACACACACACACACACACACACACACACACACACAGACTCACAAAGTAAAAACAATACCAAACATTGCAAAGTTGTCACGACTGTTAAAAATATCTAATGACTACTTCATGGTGTGAAAGGCTGTATTGCCACATCATTTATTCCCCAAAAGTCCCCCAAAGGGAAGACATCTAACATCTGACTGATTCCTTTTAAGACTGATCATTTAAATATAAGTCAAAGTCCAGTCTTGCTTTCTCTGAATATACAGAAACATTCGGCCAGATTTGTTTTCCAAAAATTACTGTGTTAAAGAGATTTCGATTGTAGACAAAGCCTTCTCAAACATGCAAGACAGGATGCAACTGCATGTCTCGTGGCAATAATTTCCTGTCATTGAAAGAAATCATCCTTAAAAGAAAAAGATATATGGAAGAGTTCAGTTTCAATAAAAGCTGTGATACATAACTTTCAAGGTGTTTCATTTTCACATTTAAACAGGAAATATATCATACTGTAGTTTCAATGCCCCCTTCTTGTGGTACTGATGAAGGATTAGTAGGATCACTGGATATCTTCTGATCAAAACTGGTATCTGGAAGTTGTCTTTCACAGTCACTGACATAATTTGTTAGATTTGTAGTAAATTAGCTGGTTTTATTATAGTAGTTTGTTCTGTTATATCTGTTTCTCATAAGTTATACTAACTCTTAAATGTTTTTAAATGTTTCTGTAAGTATTGCAGTACTGTATAGCTTGTTGTTTCAAAGAAGGTCTGTGTATTTTCCTCATTATTTACACTAGAAGTAACCAGTGTGGGAGACCTTACATCGTTATATACCGAATAAATCTTTCATAGATCTGACCACACTGACTCCAATTAAAACTTTTAGTCTGAAAAGAAGTGTGCAGTGATAAAGGCCGACATGGGTAACAAAATGCCAACAGTCGGTACTTACTTACAGGACTTTGCATGAGCAAAAGAGACAGTGAGCAGGGAAAAAAATACACTGCACAGTTATCTCAACATCTCTAAAACAGCAACAAAAAAGTACATGTGCACTCAAACACACACACACACACACACACACACACACACGCACACACACACACACACACACACACACACACACACACACACACACACACACAGCAATAACCAGATAGTGTCTCTGCTCCTCAAGACAAACATCCATGCACATACACAGACAGACATAAATACAAACACACACACACACACACACACACACACACACACACACACGAGTGCGCAGTCTATTGACCAGTATTTGTCACTTGCTATATATTTAGCTGGGAGCAAGTGGGAGGCTTCAAGTTGGCGGCGCTCAGGCTTTTCTAGCTGCGAGTGTTAGGCCAGCTAGTGTTCACTCGACTTTGTCAATCCCCTGTCAACTTGTAGCTCTGAGACATATCCTCTGCAACGCACAAGAGACAGGCTGCCCCCCTCCACCCACACCACCCCGCCTGCTGCCCACCTCCTAATACAGAGCCACCAGGAAATGGCCGCTACCGCCAACCCTCCACACCCCCACCACCCCACCTCCTGACAAAAGCCTGCTTGGCCTCTCCATCATTCCTCTGACAGCCGAGGGAAGACAGCTTGGCTGCATCTCTCTTTCCCGCTGCACACACAACATGTGGCCAATGAAAATATTATAGCGATAAAGCAGAGCGGAGGCTGCTCAGGGTACTCTCTTGGGTGCGATCACATTTTGTAACTCACCGTTCAAATTTGATCTTGTGGTTTTGAGTCTCAAGAAAACATGTTCAAGCATTTGTTCAGAAGTTTCCTCCAAGCTGGTATTTATTGGCACCACAAATATGAATATATCACCTTAACCAGTGTGTCAGTGATGCACCTTCTCCACTTATAGATCAAGATATGAGGACTATAATAAATAAAGCCATGGATTTATTTCTGTTGTTGTTCACTAATCAAATGCAGTCATCTGTTCAACAGACCTCAGGAACTTTGGTTTTGGCATTTGGTTGGACCTCTGACTGTATTATCATCATCATCATCATCATCATCATCATCACTGTCAAAGAATCTGCCAGTTATGTTCATTAAAAAGTATTTTGAGGTCTATGAAATATTGGCATTTATAATGAAAAGTACTATTTTCCAAAGTGCAAACTGATATATTAAAGTACCTTGTTTAAACACGCCAGCGGTGCATAACCCAAATGTATTCAATTTAATATCACAGAAAAATAAGAAAATGGCTTCCAAATTAGTTGCAAATTACTTTTCTGTCACCTGACTGAGGGTTGCTCGATTATGGAACAAATCATAATCACGATATTTCAGTCAATACTGAAAGTACTATTATTTAACATGATCACTTATTCACTGTGGAAACATGCTTATTTTTAACTTTAAAAAACTCCTCTTCTTTCACATGTCACAGCCTGGCTGAAAGTGAGTTTGGGCTTTTAGGGAGGGGTGACAATACACAGTTGTAAAGGAAAGGGGGATGCAGATATAACACAAGACAGAACGAGCCATTTCAGATGCAACATGGCACACATTTTATTTTGTTTAAATAACTGTCTGCCAAAATTGTTATTGAAACTCAAATTTGATTAATTGCCCAGCCCTAACTTGACTAATTGATTAAGTGACAACTCATCTTTGTAAAATGTATATCTGAGCTGACAGAGGCAGAGGATGAGTGGTATTGTGGCAGGTTGTATTTGGATCAAGTATGGTTGTGCATGACACCATGTTAAAAATGGAACTGGAAAATGGATTACAAAGACACAATGCTGCATTGCAAAGGATTTAGAACTTCAGGTTGAGAGCACTGCTAACATAGCTACAATGACTCCAAGTTCATTAGAAATACATTTTCCTTTTATGACTGTCAAAGTGACAGCCTAAAGACTTAAGTGACGCTACTGCCCATTAAAACATGTAACCCACTGAATGTGATGTACCACTTATTGTGGTTGGTTGTGTCTTATAGTAAACTGTTTGTATATTGTAGGAACCAAAAAATCAATAAAAAATCCAGTGAGAGCATACATTTATTTTCTGAGCTTACCTGAACCAGCACAAAGAATCTTTTCTTCCATCTTTTCCACACGTTCTTGCCAATGGCCCAGAGGTACCTGTGGGACATTAAAAATCAGTCATCTAGAAAAAACACTTTTACAGAGATTTGAGAGATTTGTCAGTGTGGCCTTTAAGCAGCTGTTGTAACCTGAATGGAACGTGTTTGCTACTTTCTGTACTGCCATGACAGAAGTCTGACGTGCTGAGAGCATACACAGAGTGATGGTGTAATGCAACACTGACCTCTCCTGGTGAAATCTGATTACTGCAACAGACACATCACATAAGGAAAAATCCCAGAGCAATGCATCACATTACTGGACTTTACTTGAGGCAGATATTTGTCATGGCAGTAAAAGCACTCTACTGTTAATTTATTATGCTGATCTGTTCTGTACGACATCTATTGCACGTATGTCCGTCCTGAAGAGGGATCCCTCCTCAGTTGCTCTTCCTGAGGTTTCTACCGTTTTTTCCCCCTGTTGAAGGGTTCTTTTAGGAGTTTTCCTTATCCGCTGTGAGGGTCCTAAGGACAGAGGGATGTCGTATGCTGTAAAGCCCTGTGAGGCAAATTGTGATTTGTAATATTGGGCTTTAAAATTGATTGATTGATTGATTGACTATAACCAATGACACTAATCTCTTCTACCTGTGTGAGATAGGTGAAAATGTCTGCTGAGAGAAATAACAGACATTTAGAGAGAACTTTGGGCTGTTAGGTTGCTGACAGTATAACATGAACTGGAGTAAAGCAGCCTAATAACATTATTAATGTAGAAGTTTTATTTACATAAATCAATGAAAGAACTGCTTCCTAACGTATTAGTAGTATTATGAAAATCACTTATGCTTCTTCCTTCACCATGGAACCATGTGAGAATAACAGTTTTCTTCATAAATTCAACATAAAATGGAGGTGAGGTCTTGATACAGAAATAGTTATTTGAAGGGTGAAGTATTCTTTTAATACAGGCTGTGTAAAATCTCACAGTGAAGCTAAATCTTATAAAATAATCACACATATTATCTCATATCTGAAGTCACAGTTACGTGAAGCATTGTTAACTAGTGACATTTTTTTCTAGCTGCCGACAAATGTGACATGCCAACAGTCATTTCTTCCCTCTAATAAGACCCACAGGAGGGTTTCCCAAATTAGCTCTACCACCAGTAGCAGGAGATCAAGACAAAAAAGACACATATGACTGAAATGGTTGCAATTTTATACACGTGGTAACCAAAGGCAACCAAACTACTTGGTTAGGTTTAGGATAATATCAAGGTTCCTGTTAAATAAGTATATTAATTTTGTTTGTAATGGTAGTAACAAATATGGATGTACCATACATAATGAAAATAACGCAAATTATGACTCAAAATAACTCAACATTGACTTTTGATGTCACACAGCACATGAACAGCTGTCTCCTCGGTCAAAGTCCTGTGTTTGTTTGATCCCTCCATCCACCCCAATCTCCTCCCAACACTGACTTTGTTGGTCTTTCTACTACATCACCTGACTCCCTCCTTAGCTCCTGTCATAAATTAATAAGGCCACTAGAAACTGCTGCCTAACAATCAACTCAAATTTGGGTCAAAATAAGATCATAGTGCTAAGATGTACCACAGGAATCATAACGTTGACACATTGTCAGTTAGGTGAAAACAGTTGGTCAAAATCCCAGACTCAAATCACTTTGCTAATATAATTCTCTTAAATCTCCTCTTGAAAGTTCTAAGAACTGCATAGAATTTGCAGATATGTGATTTATTCTAATCTAAAACACAATTTTTATGGTGCATCAATGTGCATTTGATGGAAATTCTATGTCATTTTCTACATCAAATCAGCATTTTCAGTATCTCTGGAAACCTTGAGATCTAGACTAGTCTGATTTAAAATGACGACAGTTTAGAGGCGCTGTAATTAGGTTACTTAAGACTAATATTTGAAAACATAAAAAAGTAGTATTTGCAGTCATATCAAACACATCATATCAAAGTTAATGACAGCTACAGAGACCTGCATCAGTCATCTGCTTGTGATATTTTCTAAAATCTAATATTGTGAGCTCAGAGCCTTTGACTTGAATAAAATCACCCTGATGATTCTCTCATTATTTCATTGAGAAGTACAACACCAAAGCTATAAGTCTGCAAGCTGTATCTAGTATGCTGAAGTGTGTTGTGTTGTTTTCTTTTAGATTTGACATTAAACATGATGCAGAAGGAGAAGGACAGGGAAAGGGCTTTTGTTGTAAAAGAACATCTGAGGGTGAGGACCCCAGTTTGATTTGCTCTGCTGCTCCCAACCTCGCTGTGGGTCTCCCTGGTAAGCCCGCCTCAGTTTGCCTCAGTGTGCCTTTCCCCCTGGTCCCTCCCAGAGCTGCTTCTGCCTGTCGTCCTAAATAAACCAGCATCCGTGAGGTGACACATGAGGGCCCTGCCGGTGTGCCGTACAGAGAGTGGGGCCAGTAACATGGTACAGAGGCGGTGTGGGCATCTTACAGGGCAGCCCAGCAGCCTCCTCCAAGGCTCCCAAAAGAAAGCATATGGAGGAAGGGAGGGACACGGTTACAAACAAAGGAGCAATGCTCTGAAGCAGGCAGTGTGTGTGCACCAGCGTGTGTAGAAAACTGCCTCATGACTTGAGTTAGCATTTCTTTTCCAGTCCAGTTTACCACTGCAGGCTTACAGTCAGGCTTATGCTCACTCGTGAGGTGGATAGTGAGTGTTGTCCAATGCAAACTGCAGTTGCTGCTTGTTCAAATGCGTCTTTGCATCTTAGGCTGAGCATGCCTCGACTTTGTTACACCAAAAATCAGCTCATTTACCCAACTTAAATCTCTGTCCTGAAGCTGGCCAGGTTGAAAACACATTTAAATCCCCAAACTTCAAGAATGTACCCCCAGTACAGTTTGGAAGTACAGGACAGAAATAAATAAAAGATCTAATATCTTCTCTTACAACACATCTGACAAAGAATATTTTTGCATGTCTGCTCCATCCCTGGCAATCCTGTGCAGTTATATATCCAGACATTCAACATTCATTTCGTCCAAGAGGGACATTTGATCATGTGACTGGAGGTCATAAACTTTCAACCTCCATGAGGAAAAGATTTCCTCTGTGGGACTGAGCAATGGAGAGTAAGGTGGAGGGAAATGTGACACTCTGTCATTGGCTGTCATTGTTAAGAACAATGAAACACCTCATGGTGCCATACTGGGGGTGTACATCACAAGTTTCATCACTATACAACATTATATCCAGTCTTTGAACGATACTATATATGCTGATATCACAAAGTCTGCGGCTATTAGATTCTGATTTGCTTCAATTCAGGGGCCTGTGATCGATATGAGACGTTGTACGTGAATATCCTCTTCATCTTTTTCTTGGCTGTTTACTGTTATCTGTCTGGAGCTAGGTCTCTAACACTGTTTGAATGTTAAGGAATGAGGTACTGGGTCGGAAATGGTGACACAGACATGCCATGAGATATTTAAAAAAGAAAATAGGAACACCTTAAAGATGACCATATGTATTAATGTTTTCACTTTGCATTAATATTATTGGTTTGTTGATCATTGTCAATTACAAAATTACAAAAATGTAATAGGTGCTAGTGATGTGCCAGTCAGCGTTCTTTAAAACCCACACCAGAAATGCATTTGTGTTTTTAAATGTTTGTTTCTTTTTAGATGTACACGTAGCAGCATGTAGCAAATTACAATTTAATTTAAAGCAATATCGTGTTATGTACGATTTTTACATTTTCAATGTAGATTGAACAGTTTTTACAGTAGTTTGTTAACATGTGAGAAATGGAGTGTAAATTCACAGAGGTTTGGTGGTGGTTAAGTTTGATTCAGAAAACTGCTCATGAATTTGGAAAGATATTGTCACTGAATACATCTTATGTCAAAGCAATGAAAAGTGATCCACAGTTTAGTCCACACTTACTTCTGTGTCAAGTTGTTTTATTGGGTTCACTTTATTTCAGTATTGTCTTGTTTTATATATTGGTCATGGTGAGGTAACACAGTTGCAAATTGCAGATTCGTTTGTAAAGTCTACCGCAGACCGATAATGAGAAGCTCTGAAATCTGAGACGTACTACACAGAAAAAAATAATTACTATGGCTCTGTTGCATTAAGAGTTACAGTAAGCTGTTTCAGTTTCGGAACACAGCGATGATGCTGCAATGACATGTCAGAGTGTCTGCAGTAATTAAGGTCTATTGCCTTGAAAATCTCAATATTTGAGCATGTATAAGAATGAGTATCGTCAGTATCAGTATTATATTTCACTGTCACCATCTTTGCCTCACAATGTAAATTGTAGGCAGTGCTATGACTGAAAATGCCCAAATGGCCTTTTATTGGTCTGCTGTGGATCCACCACTTAAATTTTGCAGAAGGCTTATCCTCAAAAAAATTAGTCTTCCTCCAGACATGCTTTAAAATACTTATACTAACATTTTGGTTAGAATGGTTTCCCACATAATAAAGAAATGGGCTGAAAGCAGATCTGCCAGCAAGAGGAAACATCTGAGAGACTCAGGGTTCATCCAGATATCCCACCTCGACTCCTCTATTCTTGATCAATTGACCCAAAACTCGGTCAAGATCCGCAATCTTGAAGGATGTCCCAATCCCTTAAATGTGCTTGGAGGAGTCTAGGATCGAGGAGCGAGGAGGGATCTCTGAGGAGCGATGAGCAAGGATATATGAGAGCAGCCTTTCCAGAAACCTTTTACTGACCAACATGACTTCTTATTGGAAATCAGCTGTTGACTGGACGCTGCAGCTGATTTGACACATCACATCATGTCGGAGGGAAGACAGATAAGAGTTTAAACTCAAGTGTATCACTCCAAAGTTTTATACTTTATTTTCTGATTCACCATCTAGTAAAAAAATCTGAGCAAGGACCACAAGCTACTCTCTTCATTTATTGTCAAGATTTTTCTATTCCCCCATTAGCTTTTATTATGGTGACAGTTAAATGCAGAGGCAGTCTGTCTGTTAGTAAGACACACTTTTTACATCACTGATTGTCATTTCCATTCAGTCACACGAGGCTGAACATTCGTTAGAGTCGGGTTTAATGAGTTACAGAATTTCCCTGAAACACTTGGCCTAATAAATAATTTCCAGTGTTTAAACAAGATGGTAATCCTATTCCAGGTCATTGAATAATGACTTCACAATTAGAATATCAATAAATACAGATGCAAATAATGAACAAATCATATAAATGCATTCTGTGTCTCTGAGAGGGAAATAGTACAGTACATATACAGAACACAGATTGTTATTAATGTGCAGCTGAGAGCAAACGCAGCTGCTCTGCCACTGATAACTGTATCTTTATTGTATGGGCTAATTCTATTGGTCTATATATTACATTATGTGTATGCAGACACAAAAAGTCTCTACAGCTGTTAATAAAGCTGAGTGACTGCTGATCCAGCTGTGATCAGGAAGGAAGCTCCAGGGCCTGGTTTACATCCAAAAATTGCACACTCCACCATGTTTGCTGCAAACACTGCTTTCTGTACTAACGCCCAGTGCTGGAGGTTTCAGGTTTCTTTTTTGAAGTCTTGTCATTATATCAGCTGAGTCTTTCCCATACCAGAACGTGATTGGCTCTTAGATTAGTGACATACTGTACCTCATCTAGCCCCCAGTGTGTGTTTGAATCTCAGATTTTAGGGAAGTGCACAGACATTGCTCCCTTCAGTACAGGAATGTACTAGTGGCAGACATTGCACAAATATAAGTCAGTATAGTGGACATAGACAGAGGAAAAACATATTTTTGAGTGGAGGGGGACTTTAACGTGTCATTGATTACTGCAGTGAAAAAAGAAGTCTGTGTAGTAACAGCTAATGACCACAAGAGGGAAGCACAACATTATGTTTTAGACAAAGTAGCTCCAGTAGAACACCTATTACATAGTGCACATTGATTAAAAGTGTAGTGATAGTTAAGCACTTAGCAAATGATATACTTTTACGTCTGTTTAAGGCCTGCATCTGACATACTTCTGGGATATAAAGGCATCAATGCTTCACAGGAAAACTTGTTTCTATGGGATTTTCCCTCACGAGTGACCTCCTGACCCCAACCAACAATAAACTAACTGAAATAAACCAAGCTGGATTTGTGGTCTTGTTACCGTAGGACTCAAAAATTTAACACCCTCTTAGGTTGATAACCAAAAGTTGTGTTTATTTTGTTCAAGGACCCCTACTGTTCTACTAAAAGAGGTAACTTTTGTTGCTTAACACTAGGAGCTGTCACCTACTAATATATTCCTAGGTACTGGAGGTTAACCATAACCAAGTGGACCAGACAGAGCAGCATATAAGGCTACAAGTGTTCTATTCTGCCAATACATGCCAAAGGAAGAAGGAGATGGCCTACCAGCATGGAAGAACAAAGACACGATAATAGAAGACGTGTTGTTGTCTGACAACAAGTGCAGCTGCAGACACAGCTCCGCCTTGAGTCGTTTGAAAAAAAACAAAAACATTTTTCTCCTGAGGGCAGGTTAAGCCATGTTAAGCTATGTTGTTGGAAAGGGGGTGAAATAATGCTCCAAAGTTGGGCTAAATTTTGGCAAGGGAAGAAGAACCATTGCATTTTTTAAAAATATTTCTGCATACTAGGGCCCCTAAACAGTCTTGCAATGACATAGATTGGGTTTGACCGGAAAACTGAGAGTTGACAGCCATATTCTCTTTGTACTTTTTCAGTTTTGCACACAATTTTACCAATATTTGAGTAGTATTTTTTTCAGTCATTGGATACCTTGCCCATATTTCCTAATGGCTGACCTGCCTAAAGCCAGCGTATTTCATTAATTTGTGTATTTACACTTTGCTGCAAAGACTGGCAGCATGACAAGGCACTGAGTGTCTATTCTGGCGACCTGTCCAGGGTGCACCCTGCCTCTCGCCCAATGTCAGCTGGGATAGGCTCCAGCATCCCTGCAACCCTCAAGAGGATAAGCGGTTAGAAAATGGAGGCGTGAATTTTGTGGTCTTGCTACAGTAAAATTAACACCCTTTAATGTCTCTGATTTCCATCTGTTTTGCTTCAAACTGTGCACAAAAGGTCTCTGTTTATCCAGCTGAAACATTAGTGATCAAGGGTATTTTCATTAGGGTAGTGTACAGAACCATGATGACACAAACAACTGTAAAATTTGTTAGACTGAAAATCTGATAAGAATCACTGGAGCTATAAGCATGCAGTATCTCACTGTTACTTACCCACAATGCTTCATGTTCTGTGGTTTGTCCATGCGAATGGCCAGTTTGATCCTGAGGTCATTGTCTGGACAGCCTTTAGACACCGTCATCTTGTGGAGCTCAGACTGCTTGGGACTGTTGGGAGTCGGGTGGAGCACAACCTGGGAACAGTCACATGATAATAATGGATGCATGCTGTACACTTTATACTGTATAATTGTTTAATGATCAAAATGTATCATTATATTGTCATCTCATACCTTCCCCAGCTCCTTATCTTCCAGAGCCAGCACTCCTGTGCTCTCAGTAAACAGCTTCACCTTCACAGCAGGTAATGGCTGGGTGGTGGTGAAGTCACCCTGGGTACCCCAACTACACACACACACACACACACACACACATACACACACAAAAAAAAAAAAACAGTTACAAACACAAGAAAGAAAGCACCATGTTAGAGACGATGATGGCTCTGAGACTGTTGCTCTGTCATTCAGCATCCAAACATTTTAGCTGGCGTTTACAACAGACTGAGTTTAACTGGAACTTGCAGCAGCATGTTGAACTGGACCTGAGGGCTGTACCACCAATTAGTGATTTAGTGAGGTATGTTGAGTCTAAAGCCAGAGTTTTCAATGTCACAATGGTGGCTCTCTCATAACCTGGATAGATCGCCATGGTAACAGTGTTAATTTCGTTGACACAAACAAGAAAAAAATGTTCCCGTAACAAAAAACGAGACAATGACAACCTAAAACTAGGCCTTGATGATAAAAACTAAGATAAAATCTATGTTTCATTTTCCTCAACAAGATGAGACATCATGAAAATGTTAGTGCTGGACAGGCTGGTAAACTCCAGTAAATAGTCTGCACCAGGATGTTTCACTAGCCAGTAAAAACACTCAAACTGCAGCAGCGTTAGCCGTTGGTGCAATCTGTAATTCAGCATTAATTAGCTTTCTGTTTAATGCGCAAACTTATAGGGGACGCATTTGCCCCCATATCTACCTCGCAGCTGCCGACTGCATCCACCTCTCTTGTTGTTGTACCTATGAATTATACGCACACATACACATGGGAAAATAGGGCCCAGGTTGAAAAATACCGAAGCTATTCTTTAAGACTAAGACTTGATCTACAATAGCTGTCAATATTATCACTGCACGGTAACTTTAAACTGCAGTGCAGACCTAACCTTATCTGGACCAGATTATATAGATTGAACTCAGTAAGAAAAACATGGCTTTCACTATATCATTTGGAAATAACATCACTTTATAGTCAATCTATAAGTGATACAAATTCTTAGCAGATGGAAACAATTAAATATGAGTGAGCCTAATGTTACATTAGCAGTGTCACCCAGCAAAGCTGTGCAATTACAGCAGCACAAACTGTGTGCAAAACATTGTTGTTGTTTGCCACAGATTCAGAAAATCTGAAAATCTGCAAGGTTGGTTTTGCTCTTATCGAACCACTGAACGTGTTTGTAGTGCTGACAGACCAGAATACACTGACTTTAGATAAGTACCTCACCACCCAACTTCAAAAGATCCAAACTATACCTCCCATCCAAACAAGGTGATAATCACCTTTGTCGTTCACCCTTCAGGATGACTTCCATGGGATTCGAGGAAAAGCCCTTAGGAGATAAGCTTTGGGGAATCACACTTTCACACCAAAGGTCATTAAAGACAACATACTGTGGTTTAGGGCAACTAGTATAGAACTTCCTCCACCTTTTTTTCAGTCAGGGTTGCTGATAAAAGCAAAGGACCCTGACTTCAGACACAGTTGAAGTAAATAGTAAGAATTGAAGTATGATGAGTGGAGCTTTTCTTTCACTCTCAGCGTAGCTGAGTCATCTTATGAATCACTCTCTTTTTCCACTGTAGTGCTACAAGTCTGCTGTTGTAGTGGTTAAAGGCCCAGTCTCCAAATGATGTGCATACTTTTATGAAAATAGCTGAGACATTGTTTTAATATTTACCCACTACATCCTACATCCCTTGTTTCTATTTTAGTGCCATCCTACATTCAAGTGCAAAAACAGTTTCAAATGCATTAGCAAGATGAGAGAGGTGGCACAACACTGACACTTACAGCAGCTGATTGTTGCTGTAAGGGTCCATTTACAGGCTCAGACACAATCACACTTTTTTTTCATTTGTTATTCACTGCAGCTTGTTTCAGTGTGTGTACATGTGATTAATGTCTAAGTGTCTTTATTAACAATGGAGAAACAGCTCATGTTTGGGTGACTTTGCAAGTTAAGGTGCAGTTGTATCTCATGCTTTGGAAATGTGATAATTAACTATTTGGACTACTATTTGGAATATGGATCCAAGGTGTTCTAATCCTTAAAGTGGTGATGCGCCACTAAACAATATGACTGTGGTTGGTTTGCTTTTACCTAAGACAAGATCTGGTACAGCAATCAAACCTGATATTCACTAAGACTTGCTGGAAAACCAGCTAGTATTTCACTTTTCCGCCAGCAGAGCGCAGCCATCTTTCAACAAGTTAATTGGTGACATCATGACAATTGTTCGTCTC
This sequence comes from Epinephelus awoara, assembly GCA_035609425.1. NCBI lineage: Eukaryota > Metazoa > Chordata > Actinopteri > Perciformes > Serranidae > Epinephelus > Epinephelus awoara. Next base: position 6,698,900 of record CM069296.1, on the reverse strand, counting down.
TGTTGTTCACCAGTAGGAGTTGTTGAGGTGCGTTTGATAACCTTGGTACTGTAAAACATGTTTTGACCTTTGATGTCTGTTTTGTTCTCTGACAACATGGTTATTGTTATCTATGAGATGTTTTGAGTAGAGCAGTGCACAGAAGTACAGAAGTCACTTTTCAGCAGTAGCATCCAAGAGGTGGTACAGAAGTTGCATTGCTGGTGCAGGTCAACTGTTACTTGTAGTTTTGATGGACGAATTGGAGTTTGGAATTAACATTATTGATACATGCAAAAGCATGACAGGAGCCATTACAAAAGCAGTGGAGAGTAACCACTGTAAAACTTTGGGTTTCTAATCTAAGGTGAGGCTAACATCATCAACCAATCTTACCTGGGAGCCAGCAAGAACTTGATAGTGTCTCCATGTCAAAGACAAGTTCAAGCGGCAACAGTCAAGCTGTCTGGGGAGGCAACTCAAGACCACATTGTAAATGGCTGATAAGTGATTTTGTAGACCACCTCCTCTGTTTAAGGATGGTCATTCCAGTTTGGCATAGATGGTTTCTTTCACACCTCTTTCAAACCGTCTGTCTTCTGTCGCCAAGATGTGTACATTGCTGTCCTCGAAGGACCTTCTTCGTTAGATGTAAATGGACAGCTGAGTCTTGACGTGAGGACCTGGCTCTCCTGTGCTGTGCCATGTGCTTATGGACAAGTTGTTTTGTTTCCCTATGCACAAATCTGTCCAGTCCTGACTGCACTGAAATGCATATGTTGCATTACTCTGCTATTCTGTTGTCCGGCTCCATGAGGACAGGTGCTCCCACTATACTTGGTCTGATTGGCTTTAAAGCATAGGCAGTTGGTTTTGACTTTCTCCATGGTTTTTGTATCTCATCAAAACTCTAACAACAACTAAACTGTTGTATCAACGCTTAACTACTGAAGCACAGCGTTGTGCTCAGTGTTCCTCGTAAACAATCTTCTAGTGATAACACATACAAGCTTTTTGAAAGATGGCTGCACCCTGCTGGTAAAAAAATGAAATACCATCTAGTTTTCAAGCATCAAGTTTGATTGCAGTGCCATATTAACAAAGGGTAAGATGATGACTATGTGTAATGTGACAAATGTGACAGTGACAAACCCACAGAGAATTCTCACCTGACTCCTCAGCTCTACAGATTGTTTTGGCATTATTCAGCTTTTTTCTTTTTACGGATCACATCTTTGCTGTTTTTGTTCAAACTTACAACTTTAATCAACTTAGTTTTCAGCTACAGCAGCAAGCTGTTTTTAATGAAAAAGCTGTGATAAACCCTCTGTACAGTGTACACTACTGGTCCAGCACCAAAGAGCAGACAAAGTCAGTTGGCAGGTAAGGAGCCAGATATTTTTCTCATGAGATGGTGGACAAAAACAGAAGCTAAAAGAACATTGGACTTACATACAGAAACACAAAGTCTGATGCTGTCTGTCTGCTGGGTTTGTATATAAGGCACTTCTTTCTAAAACAATTGTCATATCAACTTAAAGGGGGATTATATGTCAATGTCATGTTTACAGCTAATAATTCAATGCCTTTTTTATTGTTATTATTATTTTAGCACATAAACCAGCTCTCAAGTTTGTGGGAAGTTACAGGTAGCCTCACTGACTTGTGGATCACTAAGACCTACTCACAATCAATTGACTGACCCAGACCAATTACCTGTCAACCAGTGGAACAGGATGTTATCCATGGCAACAGGGTCACACCACCTCTTCTTAAAGCTGCAGAGTTCTCTCTATTCCCTTTAAAAAGTTCTTCTTAGCCCCTCTCTTTACGAACAGCAACCCAATCAGAGGATAAGGTAAAGCTAAATGTAAGGACACCTCATTTAACCAACTATTATCAACCCAATCACCAGAAAAAAATGTTGACATTGTATGTTCCTGCAAACCACGGATATATTAGATTTGTATGTTATTATGTAGCATATACATTGACACTTAACATGTCAACTGTGGTGTGGTTTATGTGTGGTTAGGTTTAGGCACAAAAAAATCAAACACCCATATAGGGAGCTAACAAGCAAGTAAAACCGTAGCAATGACTTGCTCAAAGAAACAGTTGGTTTTGTTTGTTGGTCTTGTACAGTGGTGTGCAGCTTGACAGGTGTCATGAATTGGTATCAAGCCATCGGCTGCTCCCTCCACCAACCAATGACTACACCACTTTAGAAAAACTGATATGAAACATGCAAATGTATCAGTGGTTTACAGAAACATACAATGCTATTATTTCCCTCTGGCGACTGGGCTGTCAGTAGATCTCCAGAAGAGACTCTTAGTTAGGAATTTGAAGGATGCGTAGTGGTAAGATAAGATAAATATGGCACCTAGTGACTAAAAGTAATAAGTCAGGCAAACAAAGTAGTTGCAGTGTGTGCTGCTGCACCCATGTTAGTGTGTTAATCCTATGAAACAGTGTGTGCTTCGTCAGAAATACGGCCACTGGAGTGCCTTGTTATGCAACATAACCGCAGGCGAATCTATTCCAGCCAAGAACCTTTGTTGCTTCTAATACCCCCTCTGTTCTCTGCCTCTTCACTGTTAACTGTCCTATAAAGATGAAAATGCCAAAAAAAAAAAAAAGACAGCCACTGAGGCTTTTCATGAACAGCAGTGCCACGCTTCCTGTTGTTTGCAGAGATGTTGGTGTGAGGCCTGTGGTTGTGCAGCGTAATGATGTTTCCACTGGCAAAATCCATTAAACATCCCACACACACCTCAGATGTTACTCATATCCTCTACTGAGCAAAGGACACAGAAAGTCAAGGAAAACAGATGACCAGAGACAGAGTAAGATATATATTGTGGATGAAAAAGGCAGTGAAGTGAAAGTTAGAGAAGAGACCAGTAGAGATTTAATGGTTGTTTTTAATCTATTAACCTCGCCTGGTGTCTACGAGGTCCCTTGAAGAAACATCTGTGCACAAATGTTTTCTGAATCATCCAGTGTAGAAAAATATGGATGCAGTGCCTGTGGCATTACCCCTAGGTTTCTGTCTTAAGATCTATGACTGTCTTAAGAATTGTGTCTTCTAAAACAAACAGTCTATGTTGTCATCTCAACATTAACAGCCTTTATTTTCTCATTTGATCATGAGATAATCCCCAAAGGATCTCAACATAACAAGCTTTGTTATTTCATAACTGACATAACCCAAACTGCTCTCTAATGACTATTAGATAAAATCACACGCTGTCTTTTCCTCATCATTACAGCCTCTAATGTGGTGATCATTTGTAATTAGCAGACATTATTATTATTATGATAGCACTCAGATTCAAAATGAGCAGATAACAGTTATTATACTGAAGCTTCCTAAAGCTGTGTCACTGCTACCAAACAAAACGCCCCTGTAATGTTCCTACAGGGACTGATAATGAACAAGTCCTTGCAATATGCTTTTAAAATTCCTATTGGAATCAATAATGTGCCTATAGTATAATGTGCCACTCAATATGGAAACCTTTGATTAGACAAACAGTACACAGCACCATGTCTGCTGATTATACATCATTAGCCATCAAGATGACGATTTCAGGTCTGGGAATGACATATATTGTGTTCAAGGTTAATGTACAGGGTAGAGTTCTATAGTAGAACTAACGTTAAGTTATGGTAAATGGATTTCCATGTGGTTAACGCCTTTCTAGTCTTCTAACCACTCAAAGCACTTTTTACACTACACGCCACATTCACTTGCACATCCATTTACTGGTGGCAGAGGCTACCATTAAAGGTGCCACTTGCTCATCAATAAAACATTCACACACTTACACATCAACAACACAGCCATAAGGGGCAGTTTTGGGGTTCAGTACCTTGCCCAGGGATACTTCAAAATGCAGACTGGAGGAGCCGGTGATTGAACCAACCCTATTCTGATTAGTGGACCCTGGGACTAAAAAACGAAGCTAACGCAGAAGTGCAAAAAACTGCAGTTCCTCAAGTGGCCACTTGAGGCTTGCTCAAAAGGGAATCCATCTCCATAAACCCTGATGTTACAATGCCAAACTTTACAGCTGGTATAAAATGTGTTTACAGCCTAGTACAAAAACGGTTTTGGTCTCTGTAGCTCATTTTCCCATTGATGACAACTATATTGGGGAAGACTTTTATATTACTCAGCCATTTAAATGTTACTAAGGCTTAAAATTATGCATAATTAAGATTGTGGCTGCCCTGAGTGAAAGGTGGGTGCTGTCTGCTGACAAGTCGCAACCATGGTGACAGTGTTAGTTAGGCAACATAAATGGCATAACTCTAGAGTCACAGAGTATAGACATAGCCATAGCTGTTGCTATTTTGTGTGTTTTCAGTGCATGAAAGGTAACTGTAACATTTTGGTTGCCTGAAAAGTCTTGCTCAGTGTTTGTTTGAACTAAAAAACCCTCTATGGAGTAGAATGTACAGTTTTTCCACTAAGTACATTTTGCTTTAATGGTAGTAAGCCTGTTTATCGCTGGTGGAAATTATTAGCATTAGCATTATCACAGTTAACCATAGCTGTAAATAAACTGTGCTAACTGTGCTAAATGAGCTAGCGGCCAGCATTAGAGTTATCTCCATCCTCTTGTCCAAATATGGTTACTTCTGAAAAACCAAGATAATGACGGCCAAAATGCCAAACTTAAGATTTCAAAACAGGAGTCCACAAACCATAAACCAGTGGGTGACATTACTGGTGCTACATTCTTTCATTTAAAGAATTAACGGTGATGACCTGCTCTACCTCCTAAGCCACAGCCGTCCCTAAAATTGACTGACAAAAAGGCCTCAAACAAAGGACCAATGTTGTTCATGAAGACAAAAATGTACATTTAAGCAGATTTTTCTTATAGTTGTTTTATTTTAGCCAAGCTATTTCCTTCAGTTACAAAATCTGCATCTGCACTGAATCAAAACAGAACAAGGGAAAAAAAAGTAAATGGCCATTCAATTCTGGCACTCAGAATCCTGAGTAAAATAAAAAGCTTTTAATATTGCACAGCTCATGTTCAAGCATTTGGACAAAGTCTTTTTTAGGTACATTATTCATATAAACTCTTTCCAATTTCATCCCTCTGTAGTAAAGATGTTCTCTTCTTATTTATCATACAGACCCCAGGTAGTAGAATTGGACAAGTAACCTCTGTGATTTTGGGGTACCTCAGGGTAGCATTCTTGGTCTATAAACTTTCTTCTGCACATTCATGATTTTCCTAATGTACAGTCTGTGAACATCCACTTGTTTCTAATATACACACAGTACAGTAATTGGGTTCTCTGACCCTCGCCACTAAACTCTCCTTGGTTGTTAATCCTCTATTTAACTGGTTTCAGGCATACAATCAGACCATACAGTTGCATGCAAAAGTTTGTGCACCCCTGGTCAAAATTGTGTTTACTGTGAATAGCTGATCAAGTAAAAGATGAACCGATTTCCATCAGGCATTCAGTTAAACATGACTAATTTCTTCAATATTTTAAGCAAGATTGCTTTTTTAATTTCAGTATTTTACAGTTTCAAAATAACAAAATTAAAAGTGCTTGCCCCTTTAAGTATCACAGCTTCTAAACACTTTTTGTCGCCAGCTAAGAATCTTTCAGTTCTTGTTTGGGGGATTTTCAATCATTCTTCCTGCAAAAGGCTTCTAGTTCTGACAATCTTGGGCCGTCTTGCATGCACTGCTGTTTAGAGGTCTAGCCACAGATTTTTATTTATGTTTAGGTCAGGGGACTGTTTGGACGAAACCTTCTGCTTGCTCCTCTTGAGGTAGTCCATTGTGGATTTGAGGTGTGTTTAGGATCATTGTCCTGTTATAGAAGCCATCTTCTCTTCATCTTCATCTTTTTTACAGATGGTGTAAAGTTTGTCTCCAGAACTTGCTGGAATTTAACTGAATCTCTTCTTCCCTCTACCTGTGAAATGTTCCCCACGCCACTGCCAAAGCATCAGGCTTGTTTAGATGTTCCTTTGAAAACATCTGACTGAAATTTGTGAGGAGGAAGAAGGAAAGGTTTCCTTCCGATGACTCTTCCATGAAGGTCATAGTTGTACAGGTATCGCTGCACAGTAGAACAGTGCACCACCACTCCAGAGTCTGATAAATCTTTCTGTAGGTCTTTTGCAGTCAAACGGGGGCCTCTCTAACAATCCTACAAGCAGCACTTTTGGAAAGTTTTCTTGGTCCTCCAGACCTCAACTTGACCTCCACAGTTCCTGTTAACTGCCATTTCTTAATTACATCATGAACTGAGGAAACAGCTACCTGAAAACACTTTGCTATCTTCTAGAAGCCTTTGTCTGCTTTGTGGGCATCAGTTATTTTATCAGTTATTTTGCTACGCAGCTCTTTAGACCTGTCCTGGGTACCCAGACTTTTGTATGTCGCCCCTTTCCCCATTTTCACTGTAAAATAGTACAAAACAAAATGAATACACTAAAATATTGAAAAGCATGGTTAATCTCTAACGCTCATGTCTTTTGGAGATGCGTTCATCTTCTACTAACATGGCTATTCACAGTGAAAGAAACTGTGACCAGGAGTGCTCAAACTTTTGCATGCCACTGTAAATGTACATGTATAAATGTTAATGAAGTTTCTCCAAATTTAAGAACCCAAGTGCCAACAAAGCTGCAGTGTGTTTTCAGAAGGTCCATTTGTGTTACAGTTACCCAGTCCTCATGTGTGCCAGAACACAAAGCTAGATTTCTGTTAAGCTCTGCTGTATTAAAGCTGGCCTGTTGACAAAAATGAGCACAGTTTCCAGCCAGGATCTGCTCTCCCGTGTTGGCCATTTTCCCATCACTTACTCTGACTGTACTAATAAAACAGCTTGAACTATTAAACAGTAGCAAACAAGACTGAATCCAGAAAAAAACAGGAAGTGTAAGTGACAAGACAATAAATTAGTGGCTACCATGGAGACAGGATGTGACCTCTGATGTTACAACTGACACTGAAGCATTGCCACTTTGATTGGTGTAGCAAAGCAGGATTGTCAAAGAGAAGTGTGAGTATATGCAATGAGCCCCAACCCGATTGTATGGACTGCAAGGTTGAATATGATAAGATATGGACATATATGATTGGACAGTATATGGAAAATCTAACTATTCAATGACTCTTAGGCCTGCACTACATGCACAGCACACTACATAGAGAGTATTATACCATGTTCACACAGCATAGTCTTCAGAGTAGATACAGGTATTTGACCAGCAGATGGCAGTGTATGATATTATTATAGCTCTGATTACTAAAACCATTTTCAACACAGCGGTTGAACTGTAGAGCTCCAGAAAAATAAGATCACATAAAGTGTATGTGTGTGCTGTACATACGTGGGTTTAGAGGCCTCAGCCTGGTCCGTTTGCAGTTTATGTCCTCCTTCCACCTCCATGGTGCAGTAAACAATCCTGTTTGGAGCCAATGACTTCAGACCCTGGACCTCCATGATCACAACCTGCAACAAACACACACATATTGTAAGTCACATTCACCCATTCACACACACGTTCACACACTGGTGGTTGAGGCTACCACACATGGTGCCACCTGCTACTCAGTGACCATTCACTCATGCTCACACTGTGATGGAACTGACAGGAGCAATTTGGGGTTTAGTATGTTGCCCAAGGATACTTCAACATGTGGGCTGGAGGAGCCGTGGATCAAACAGCCTATCTTCTGATTGGTAAACAACCCACTCTCCCTCCTGAGCCACAGCCGCCCCACCCCACAAGCTACAAATTCTAAAATGTGGATGCTTCACTCACATCTTCAACCCATCCGCAGCACAGATCTGTACAATCAGCACAGTTTCAAAGAGGAAATCCAAGATTTGTGCCACCAATTCAGTATCGGACCAAATGTCTCCTCTTCTGTTCCTGAGTTATGACAGTGAGTAATGGCCAGAAAACATTATGATGTCACAGTGAAGTTGACCATTTACCTTTTGGGTATAAAATGTCATCACTTCATCATTATATACAGTTAGACATTTGAGTGAAATTTTGTCATAATTAATTGGGTTATGGCCAAAAACATGCTTTGTGAGGGCACAGTTACTTTTGCCTTTGACCACCAAAATCTCAGTTCATCCTTGAGTCCAAGTGGACATTTATGCCAAATTTGCTGTGGGCTGAAATGTTCTGAGTTTTATACATCTTAAAGATATACATAACATATGTTTTGCTTGTGCTGGCCTTGGGGGTTTAATGAAATCACTTGGGATCGACTGAGTCAAACAAGATATGTGTCACCTCTTAGTGAAATAAAGGGATAACTCTCATTTAAGCTCAACTGGCCATCCTGAAGCTTCTAAACTTGTGAAAAAACAATTTAAACTATGGTGCTGTAAAGGTTATATTCTTGCCTGTTGAGCTACATGTCGAGACTTACTTTAGGAAAGAAATGTGTTCAAGTATCCACAAAGGCTACAATGTTTTTCTAGTTTAAAAACCTAGAAGAAAATAAAACAGATGGTCAGGCATTATGCAATCACAGAACAATTGTAGAGAGCAGGCGAGGAGTGTTGAGTGTAATCAATGTGCTGAGCCTCTGGGGTAACTATGTCTTTGTATTTGAGTCAGCAAGAGGATTTTATTTGTTTTCCATCTTCAAAGCTGCTCAGACTCAGTTGTGCCATTTTTTGGAAGTACCAAGAACAGACTGAGCTCCACTGTTAACCCGTCTGACTCCACCAAACAGCTACACACTTACAATGAGAATACATTTCAAACTCACCACACACGTCATAATCTGCAATAAAAATAACCCAATTTTTACATTTGTAAATCTCAACCTTCTCAATTTTTAAATCTTGCAGATTGATTAAAGTTGTTTTGCTCTCTCAGTACTTTTGTCATTGATAAGCATCCACATGTTTTGTCCAGTGGGGTGGAGTAATGGTCAACATTGATACCTGAATGAGGACTGTCCAGACCTACTGAAACTGAAGTCTGTCTTGAGTTAATGTCTACTGAGCCTTGCCAGACTCCAGTGAGAGAGGCACAATTTGTGGGCAGGTGCTGCCAGGCTAAAGAGAACAGTCATTGTATAAAAGATAGAATTTCTCCCACCTCACCCACATTGTATTTTTATAATTTGGAAGAGATGGAAAAGTGCCTCTATTTTCTGAGATGCTAGAAACCATCATCAGGGAGGCAGTAAAACAATAATGGTTTTGCTGGACTGTTAGGCTTCATGGATCTTTGTGGAGGATAAAAAGGTACTCTAGGACAGGTAATTTATCATGTGGGTGTTAAGAGGAGACTGCACTCTGCCCCAATCTCATTTTCAACGTAGAAATGGTCTGTCAACCAGTTAAGGTGAGGTTCAGAAAGTCTGTCAGTCAGTGGAAATCCTGGGAGATATTTCGTCTCATTAGCAACTCCAGACGCTAATCCTGAGAATCCATCCACAGTTCACTCTGAGGTGGGTTAATATGACAGTAGTTGGGCTGATTTCAAATTTCAAAATTGCCACTTTACATGTCTTTTCATGTCTAAAGCTGTCAGCTTTCCTGGCCCAACCTGACAGTCAGTGCCCTGCTTTAAGGAAAAGTTCAATTAAAGATACATATTTTTCCTCATCCTCTCTCTGTTGCTGTTATCAATCTAAATGGTTTTGGTGTGAGTTGCTGAGTGTTGGAGATATCAGCCATAGAGATGTCTGTCTTTTCTCCGATACAATGGAGCTAGATTGTCCTCGGCTTGTGGTTATCAAAGTGCCAAAAAAAATACATTTGAAAAACTCAACAGCAATGTCTGACAGCAAAGGCATATATCTAATGTTAGCTCACGTAGCACCACTGAGTTATCTAAACATTACAGCTCAGCCAGCCATTAACGTTTACATCTCACACTGTTATAGGCACAAACCTCTCGTATGCTGTCTTCCATGGAGGGATATGATTTGCGGGTGTAGTTCAGTAGAAAAAAAATACTTGAATACTACATGAAACTGCTCACAACATGGTCTGTGGATTATCTTGAATAACCATGATTACTGGAAAGTGACACTGCTGTTAAGCTTTTCAAACACAGTTTTTGGTGCTTAGAGCACCACAAGCTGGGTGCCATCTAGTTCCATTAGACTGGAGAGAAGCCAGACATCTCCCACAATTGACATCTCCAATCCATGGCAACTTACACCAAAACAATCTAGACTAACGAATAGCGCTACAGTAAAAAAAAATGTATTTTTGATTTTTGGGATTACTGGCCCTTTAAGGGCCTTTGTGTTATCTAATTGTGTGTAGAAATATGTCATGTGTAACACATTTCTATGTAAGTACAATTTGTTTAGGTGTTATGATTGCCACATGTTCTGCAGAATGCTGTACAAGTGTGTAAAGACTGTGCATGTAAGAAGGGGGAAATAGAAGCTCATTTTTCGCCTGCCATCAAAATTAACCTATAGAAGTTTTTAACCAGTAATAGCACTACCGAGCAATGTTTTTAATGTATGTGTCCCCATTTTGTTTGTATCATGCTAATGTGGCATGGGTGATTAATACACTTTCATGCTGATGGTTTCATGCTCTTCAACTGAGAGTGGGTGGCAATAACATGCCAAGAAACACAGCAATGCGCCAACAAAGATAAGATAGCAAAAACAAAGACCACATAACGATTGTTAATGTAAACTATGTCCCTCACAAATGACCTTCAGTCCTTACATTGTGTAATGTATGCAACTGAATTAACAAGTAAGCCACCATCATTAACAAGTTCATCCAAGTCCACTCACCTCCAGGGTGAAGGAGAGCACCACGTCAGATTTGGACAGCGTGTTCTCGTCCTCCTGGCCCATGTCCATAATGGAGGTGTTGTGACCTCGTTTAAGCTTCTGCAGCTTGAACTCTCCTCCCTTGGACACTGGCATGCTCTCCAGGTTGGCCATCAGCAGGTTGACAGAGGATCGCAGCTCCTCAATGAACATGGCCTCCATCTCTCTGGATGCAAACCTGGGAAATCTTCCACCGTGCTGACCAAAACAGGAAGGCAGCCAATTCGTTAATGAGTATGATCCATGGAATGAGCAAAAATAATGGCACCAGTTATCAATTGTGTTGTAACATTAAAAAAAACAAAAGAAAATACTGTACTGGCATTTCTGAATTCTACACTTTGACATAAGTTAAGAGCAGAGTTGGGTAAGGGTTACTTTAAATGTAATCCAAGTACTTTACTGCATTACTTTTTAAAAAGTAACCAGTTACCAAGTTAACCAAGAACGTCGCTGCAGCATGTGTCGGAGTCAAGAATCTACACACCACCCGTCCACGGCTGCAGAAAACAGGCACCTCCGAGGTATCATCCATTCTGGAGGAATACCTTGGCTGTGCACAAAAGCCTGAAAAAGGCTTTTGTGCCGAAACGCGTGGGCTGTACCCCACTTTCATCATGTTACCACACAGAGTAAAAGGGGGAAATGATGGTGTGAAACAGCAGAGGCACTTTGTCAACCCGCTGAGTTAACATTACTGTCATTAGCATCAAGCTAGCAAACAATGCTACATCCTCACGGTCAGACATAAAGTAATAACATTAACAAATAGCGGCGGGGCTTTTACTCACCACAACTGCAGAGGCTCCCAGCTTCATTTGAAACAGACTACATTATAGACGCTCCGTTTTATCTGTTTACATATTTACTTTTTATCTGCTCCGTTGTCTTTATAAAGTTAACATATCGCACCTTCATTTCAAACTCAACACTTCCTGAATTTCTTTCAAATTAAAAGCCCCTTATAATCTCGGCTAGAGAATCCCTCCATTTTCTAAATAGGCTTTTATTCTGAAACATTTGCCAAACTTCCTGTGGAAGATACAGTAGCTTGACAGTTTAGGTATGGCGCTTCAAATGTAGCTCCTGCCATCTGCTGACGCTTTTAGGTGACTACAACAACATGTCGGCCGGCACATGAACAGACACAGTGACTCAAATAATAGTAAAAGTAATAAAAATAGGACAAGAATAACCCGATGACATCACACACGCCGTGAAGGACGACCGGGGATAATTGGTGAGTACCAGCGTGTAGTGTGTCATGTCTGTCGGCCAAGTCAACTCCACAATCGTGTAATGTGACAGTGACCTTCAGAACAGGCAGAAAAGTCGTGTAGCGTGTACCAGGCATAATGCAAGTCCTCCTGAGTCTGACCTGTCTGTCAGTGAATCCTCCTCCACCTTTTTTTAGACTCTACTGTAGACAATGGCAGCATTTCTCCGACCACATAGCGAGCCACAAGCTTCATGACTTCTTTCAGACTGATAGGTTTAACGTTATCTCCGTTATTAGAACCAAAAGACAGTCGTTGCTCTTTCGGAGCTGAAGGACCAGCGTTCTAAAAGTAACGGAAGTAACTCATGTCTTGTTTGAAAATGTACTTAAATATTTGATTACTCAAACAGCAAACTAACGCGTTAGGTTACTCGTGACTGCAAAAAGTAATCAAAGTACTCTAACGCGTTACAAAGTAACACATTATACCCAACTCTGGTTAAGAGTAAACACCAAAATAAATCAGTTAATCATATAGAAAACCAGAATACTGTATATCTAAAACTTTATTAAATCAATCCTGAATCAATACTCAGATAAAGGACTTGATATTTAATATTGTATAATCTAGTTAAATCCATCCATCCATTTGTCCATACACCGATCTTTCCTCATTCATCCATTCATCCCAGAGGTGGGGGACTTGAGTCATATGACTTGACTCAAGTTCGACTCGAGTCGCAAATTTGAGGACTTGAGACTTGCTTGACTTACAATGGTGAAAGACTCGACTTGACCTTGACTTGGTATTACTTGAGACTAGACATTGAATTGAGACAGATGACTTGAAAGGACTTGATTTTTCTATTTAATATTTGTATTTTTCTAGATATTGAGAAGTTACTTATTGTTTTCAAAATATGATGACGCTAGATCATTTAATTTATTTCATTTGTTTTCTAAGAACACATTAATCAACATTTCTGTAAATGTGCCAATGTTAGCCAGCTGGCTAAGATTGCAGTGGCACTGTGACTGTTGTAGTCTACCACTATATATGATCTCATTACTGTTGGAGTTGGTTGAGGTGGAGCTTATTTAAAAATATTAACTGATGATTACTTTCATTATGGGAAAATAGGTTTTTTTTTTTCTCCATTAATCAATTTATTGTTTGGTTTGTAAAAAAATCTGTAAATAGTGAGAGATTGTAACATTTACCCAGAGCCCAAAGTGACAGTCATAATGTTTCTTTTGTCCAACCCACAATGATTAAATAATAAAAAGCGTAAGCAGCAAAAAAAAATAAAAATAAAATGCTAATAATAATAATCATGGAACCATGAAATGTTTTTGCATTATAAAACAACTCAGAGGATCATGAAAATAGTGGCAAATTTATTTTCTGACAGTTCAAGTTACTCATAGTTCCAGCTGTACTTGTACATATGTTCATATGTGTCAAGTGCAAAATCTTAATTTGTAAAGTAACTAGTAACTAAAGCTGTAAGATAAATGTAGTGGAGTAGAGGTAGAAGGTGGCATGAGACGAAAAGACTCAGATTTGTACTTACAGTACCTGAGTAAATGTGTTTAGTTACATTCCATCACAGGGTCCAGCTTATGTTATATTATCTTTACGAGATTGTGAGTATGGCTTGACTTGTGACTTGCTTGACCTGACCAATGACTTGACCCAACTTATTTGATTTGTAGCGAGAACTCTCACACTTGAAAGTTATGACTTGAGACCTGCTTATGACTTGCACGTGTGAACTACTCCCACCTCTGATTCATCCATCATTCATCCCTCCCTCCATCTGTCCATTCATCCTTGTCCCTTACCCGAGCTATTTGGTCTGCCATTTGCAGTCGTCCGTCCAGCTCTCTCCTTATCTGAGCTGCCTGCTCATCTGGGTTGTCCAGCTGTGGAAACACAGATAGTCACACAGTGAACTTCACAAGCCAAACCACAACAATACGTCACAGTAATTACTAAAATAACAATAAAAGCAAAATTAATAACAAAGGGAAAAACTGAACTTGAAACTGACACCAGATACCAGGAGCAGGTTAGTAGTTTATGTACCAGAATATCTTATGTAAGGTAAAACCCACATGTCATGCAGCTGCTGTAGCACCTGTTTGCTCAGATTCAAGCAGTGTCTTTATTAACAAAATGTCTATGAGATTAATATATTCTAACAAATCTACTACACACTCATGATTTTACTGTCAACTTTTTTTGCGATGCCTACATAATAAACATGTGCAAAATGTATCTGAATTTTTTACTGTCATTAGTTTTCATGTTTTCTGCTCTACATCCACTCATAATGGCATGAATTATGTATTTGCAGTTGTGTTTAAAAGGCACTATGCAGAGTTTTTGGTTGCTTGTAGTGCAATGGAGCAGTTTTTTTCAAGTGGTTTGCTGATTTGCATTACTTAATAGTGACTTAAAGGAGCACTCTGGGCTGGGGTCCATTAATAAAAAGTAGCACTTCTAAATGAAAATATTAATGAAATGAAACGGAGGGAAAACAGCCCTGAAAGGAGTTGCCTAACTGGAACCCACCGCCTGCTCAGGAAAGTACAGTATGAGATAGAGAGATATAAAAATTAAAAGAATACACAGTGAAAACACTTTTTTTTTAAGTTAATGCTGACATCACAACTTATCTATGTGCACACATGCACACCGTGACTGCCCAAACTTCATCAGAATATTGTTTATTGCAAATCACGCTGACCCTGCCTTACACAGCTTGACAGTGCTGAAAGGACCTGATGATAGACATCTGTCTTCACAATCTCTGACTTTTGATCTGCATCAGTATCACAAACAAAACAACAAAACCCTGCAGAGCACAAATCAAACTACGCAGCCTAAACAGTCTGGGACCTATCCTTTTACCAACTCATTTGGGTTGCCAGATGTTACAGGGAATTGAGACAAAAACACGTTTGGGAGGCTTGTGGAGCCCATTGATTCATTTTGTATAACAACGTGATCATGTTTTTTCAGTTTGTTGAATATACTTTTATTTTTTTTTTTTTCCTACAAGAATATTTTGTACTAACGGGACAGATTAACCTTTCAGCAGCTCAATGTCCATGTGATGATTTCAAATAATTCATATTTATTAGACAGGCGTGAAATGACACATGAAATGTGTAGTGCAGTGTCAATTTGTGATTTTTCTTCTCAAAGGGCTTTGTCCCACAAGCAAGCTTTTACCAGTGACAGTGAAGAATGTCCTCTAGGAGATATTATTGCTGCCTTCTGTCAATACCCTCCCTTCAGTTGTCAGACTTTCCATGTCAACATATGACCTGTAAGGTACCCTGGGTTTGTTGGCTAACACGTTGTGGGACGTGTCAACTTCAGCCTGTTACATGCATTTTCTGTTTTCAAAATACACTTCTGTTTTCACAGGAAATGTACAGTGTGCGATGTCACGCTGGTGTGGTGGTTAGCACTGTCACTCAATGGTGACAATGGTGACCGGCATGGCCACCGTTGAACAATAATGGTGACTGGCCGCATATTGTGCTGACATGAAAGGAAAGTTTTTTCATTGGTGTCTGACACATGAAGTCACCGACCCAATGACACTGTTCGATGACTTCAGAGTGTGACCGGGTTGTGCTTACAGAGGCCGGTGATACAGTACTGAGCAGAAATCATTTTTTAAACCTCCCTCAGATGAAACCACACCCTCTCCTGCATGAAGAAAGCTGGCTGCCAGCCTACTGCTGTGGCACACAAGTTAGTTGCTGACTCAAAGACACATGGGACCAGTTAGGGCAAACCATGATCTTTAAACCTAAGCAAGCACAGGTTTTCTAGCAAAAAGCCCTGAAGGCAAACTTCTCCCAAAAGCTGCTTAACAAGGCATCTTGTAGTTGGGCATCCCTTAAAACAGCACAGCTTAAGTTCCTCAGTGACTTGAACACCACCTATGCAAAAAAACAGGAACTCTACTACTGCTTCCAGACCCCTCCTTAGAGGCAGAGCACTGGGTTTCATTGGGTGCCCCTCAATCTCCTTTTATGTATTGTCTCTTGTTTACATGTGCATGCCTCCTCTGTGTTCATCTAACACTCACTGGCTAATTTCCAGTTGTTACAGCTGTTAAGGAGAAACTGTACAGATTGGGCAAGGTGTGCAGATGAATGCCCCACTAATAACATGAGCAGGGAGCTCCAGATGTTTGGCTTTCCCCTGTGCTGTGTAGGGCTGTAATGAACCAAAGAAAATCTTGGTCGACTAAAGTCGCACACACAACAAATCAATTAGTCGTGGGAAAAAATATATATTTTTACTTCTGCAGTGGTGTGTCTGTGTCACTCTGCAGTTACACCTCCAAAATGCTAGTCGGTGGAGGACTTTGTTAAGTGCTGTAAAGTTTAGTTCAAATCAAAATTTATTTATATAGTTGATTCAAAACACACATTAATATGGCTTAATAGAGACAATGTCAAACACAAGTATGCGAATTGGCTTCACTATAAATCGCAGAACTGACAGACACATTTCCCCCACCAATACAACACGCTAACGTTATTAGCACAAGTCTATGGCGTTTTACACTGTATAAATTAGCCTAGCGTCTAGCGATCTTTTGCTCTTCTCATATAAAACCAGGGACAACAGCAACATCTAACAAAGGTAACAGCACATAATTTGGCTCTATTACAGCTCACAACATTCACCGACAAAACAACTGTCTTACACTAAACACGTTTTCCATGCAAATACAACATGCTAACATAATTAGCCTAGCGACGAGCGGAGATTTCCTCTCATATGAAGCCAGGATAAATCCCAAAGTATATATCCCTGAAGGATAAATCTCACACACGACTTAAAATGCTATTTTAGTGGAGGTTTTACTGTCTTCACAATTTATTGTTTTGTATCTGTTAAATACAAGTAAATACAAGCGTCGTTTCCACTGAGGGAAATGGTGTTGGTACACAGAAACTGACAGGAGGTCTGCGTCACCGCGACGCTGAGCATGAGGGTGGGCGAGTTCAACTGTCTGTCAACAACGGGGGTGTTTTGAAAACAGTTAGCCTGTCCCCCCACCGCAGGAAATAATGGCTTAACCCTGGAAAGCTATTGATGTAGGACTTTCCTCCTTAAGAAAGTAACACGGTGATTATTTGACTAATGAGAATTTGGTCAGATGGCAGCTTAGCGACCAAATAATCGACTAGTCGACCAGGAGACTACAGCACTAGTGCTGTGACATCAGTGCCTAAAGCTCTTTGCTCATCCGCTGGCAAAGGCCAAACACATTTTATCTGCAACATACAGAGCACACTGCAATGACACAGAGGTGGTTTGAGAAATGGCAGTCTCCCTTTAACTACCCATATTACAAGCTGTAGCTGTCATACTTGGTGGAGACAGACCTTTCATGGCTGTGGCAACTCAAATACAGCCAAAGCAACTTCTCGCAAGATCAGCAGACGTTCTGTCTCTGCAGTCTTGAAAGAGGCAGAAGGACCATGGCCAATGGGTATGCTCGAAGCAGTCACTGTTAATGATGCTGATAGTAGCAGTAGGCTGGCAGCCAATCCTCAGGCCTTGACATCTGGCAGCCTGCTTTTGTCACGTGGAACTTGGCATGGTTTCATCTAAAGCGGGTTGGAAAATTGATAGACGTGAGTAGGAATCAATCTGATCGCCATGTGGTATGCATCAGGTGCTTTCCCCCCTTGGATGCAGGATCAAGACTCCCTCTGCAGCCCTGCCTGCTGATGAGAAGGGGGCTGGAGCAGGCTGTGCTGTCACAAAAGTCATGGTTTTAATCTTTCTTTATTCTCTTTAAAACAAAAATGCCATAAGAAACCATGACTAGACACCAGAAACCATGAATGAACAGCGCTAGCGTTCAGCCTTCAGGCTTCCAAACAAGCATGAGAGAAGTTGAGGAGGAGCTTCAGAGATGCCAAGTGCAGGCACAGTACATGAATAGATGAGCACATTTATTACAACAACTCCCAGCATATGTGAAAGGGAATATTGACAATTACTGGCTACAAGGGTAGCTACACAGTCACAGGTTCCAACAGTGACAACATTGTTTTTTGCTCACTTCGACCATCAGCATGGAGATGTAAGCACCCACCCTGCACCAGCAGGGAAGGACCAGACCATAAAACCGCATCAACACAAGGTCAGATCCTCCCTGCTCAGAACATCAGTTTGCATATTGGACCAACAGATCAAGAGATGATGCAGTCATAACAGCTCTTCACACAGCCCTTACACATTTAGAACATCTTAACACGTATGTAAGGATGCTGTTTGGTGATTATAGCTCAGCATTTATTATCATAATCCCCCACACTCTGTTCCAAAAACTGAGCAATTTGGGCTTGAACAGTACGGAACATTGCACTTTCTAGGAACAGATGACATAGCTCGACTAGACCATTTAATTGGTCTACTGTCCTTGTCCCAGTATACAAGCACGGGAGGGGAATCGACTTATTGCTGATGTCGGACTCTGCAATGATGGGTGGTAATATGCCCCCTTTCTGCTTGTTAGTACTAGACCTTTTTCCAGTTGACCATACAGTCACTACTCCATGTTTTCCTCCCGTCCATGTATTTCAAATATTTAACTCTTTCAGCTGATACAGCATGAACTGTGTCTCCTCATCTGTCCAAAAATGCACGGCTCTGGATGTAGATTTTGCCATGTTTCTTCTTCTGTTATGCATTTAATGCTATTTGACTTCCGGGTCAAAGCCCCAACATCTAGCCGAGTGGTGTTGACATAACAACTTGTATCAAGGCAAGGTAAGCATTCTACTCTCTGCATACATTCAGAGGAGGTAGAGAGGGTGGAGAACTCCAATGTCCTGGGAGTCTACATCCCAGAAGATCTACCATGTTCTGTAAACATCTCTCACCAGGGGAAGAAGGTCCAGCAGAGACTCTATTTCCTTAGGAAGAATAAACGGTCCCTCCTGCCACAGCAGCTGCTGGTTAACTTCTACCAAACAACGATCAAGAGCCTTGACTGCTATTGCTGCATAGTGTGGTACAACAGCTGCACTGGAGAAGACTGGCAGAAGCTGCAACTGGCTATGAAGGTTGCTCTGCAAGTCAATAGGACTACACACTCTGGACTCGAAACAATTTGAATACATCTCTCTGAGCTGGGAACTCAAGACATTTTAATTGTCTGTTAGTGTGCCATTACAAATGAAGCTTTCAATAGTAATTAGATCCATCAATAATATAAAATATTGATTAGTGCAGGTTTAAGGCTGGGGACAGTGCAGTGCTTCCTGCTGGTAAAAAAAGGAGAAGCCACTTTGTACATTCAACCATCCAACCTGACATCCTTTCCAAAGGGCTTTGCAGCAGTATGACAACATCCAGCTATGTCTGCAAGACCACAAGAGGTTGCTGGTCAGGAAAACATAAACACAAGTCATTTTAGGTGTTTGACAAACATAGTGGTTTTGGTCTCCAAAATATATGTGATACTGTCAAACATTAAAGAAAAGGTGAATAGGAGAGCCTTCATTCAAGAGCAAAATGAACGAAATAAGGGTAAAATAAAGTACTTCTACTTGTTTAGACTGTCTTAACAAAACCAGTACACATTTTCTGTTGACATGGGGTAGAATACTGCTGCAGTTCTTGAAATAAAACAGATCACAAGACAAATATATACTGTCTGTATTCATTATGAATTCAACTAGAATTGAGGTCCCTCTGACCATCAGTGTTATGAGCTGCTGCCTTCTCCCTGCCTCCTATTTAAGCAACTGTTCCGAGGATGCCTCGTGTCCTCATGGGGGGCAGATGGTACAGGAAGCGTGGGCAGACAGGGAGGAAGATGAAACAACCTGCTGCAGGGGGAAGCCAGGAACTGTTTTAACTGACAGATGACCCACCATGAACAATATGTAAGGAGACAAACCCTGAATACATAATAATACATGTGCTGTACAGTTTTATGAAAATGACTTGATGATTGTAATTTCATTAAATACATTTTGGGGGATGGCTGTGGCTCAGGAGGTAGAGCGGTAGTCTACTAATTGGAGGATCAGTGGCCTTGGCAAGAAACTGAACCCCAAATTGTGTTGTTGGCTGTGCCATTGATGTGTGAGTGTGTAAATGATTAAACTGCCACCAGTGTGTGAACGTGTGTGTATGTGAATGGGTAGACGTGATATGTGGCATAATGGTCAGAGGACTAGAAAGGTGCTATACAGGTGCAAGTCCATTTTACAATTTTCTGCTTGCAAACATGGCTCAGTGCACTTGTATAACATCCACATGCTTGGTTTTTATGTGCACAGGTTTTGAGACTGATTAAACGCAATACGATGGGATGTACAACGACAGGGCAGAGCAGAGACAGAGCAGTGAAGTCCAGTCACTGAGATCCAGCTTATCTCCAGAGCCAGCCCTGGAGACCCTCATAGTCAAAGAGTCAATAAAGTAATTTCAGCTGCTGCTTATTGGCAATAAGGGTACCATAGCAAACATTGTCTAAGCATGTGTTACGATGCATTTGTGTCACACAACCGACACTGAGACAAAAGAAATTACAGATTAATAGAAAAATCCAGTTCAGGTCATTTTTATAACACAACCAACAGACAAAAAAGTGGAAAAAAAAGTATATGTTTCTTAATTGCCTTTGTCAGGTTGTTTAGGGAATGTGAATGAGCAGCAATATTCAAGTCCTGCCACAAATTCTGGATTCAATTGAATTCTCGACTGTCACTCCAGGACATGTGAAGTAATTGACTGTGGAGTTTTGGCTTTACATTTGGAGTCGTCCTGTGCTCTATCAGACTGCAGCAGGTTTTTTTTATATCACTGCCTACTTTCACATCCCTTCCAAATGCTCCTGCTGTGCATGAGGCTGCCACCGCCAGGCTGATAATAAGTAAACACAGTGTTTATTATGAGGGTCAAAAAGCTCATTTTTGGATTACCCAAGAAACCTTCTGCCACTGCCACAGCCATGGAACCCTCCTTAATGGCCTGTTCACCCACAGATATGACAGTGAGGAGAAAATCTCTTGAGTCATGTATTTGAGCAGAAGGATGCGACATGTAGCGCTTCAGCAACATGTCACATTTTTTGTCGCAGAGCGTGGGGTGAAAATAGTTCAACTTTTGAGGAGATGCATCATGGATGAGCTGTCAAACTGCAACAGGCAACCAGTCAGGGGTAAACCAGGCCATGTCTCACACTAGAACTGACTGGCTCAATAGCCTGTGTAGCAAAGGCAGCATATTAGCAGGAGCAGTTTCAGTCCTCCATCTGTGTCTACAGAGGACACATTCAGGCACAGCGTTGGGTGGAGGTAACCCACACTTTGGTTTCACTCAGAGCCATCACTACATCACCACAGTTTCAAACATAAGACAGAAGAACTTGAGTAAGAATATGCTTTGGGGCTGTGGTTATTCTTACAGTACATAGCGCAGGTGAAATGTGAGCTGGCGCAGAATCTGGGTATACAGCCATATTTATTAAAATAGAAGCATATCTGTACTGTCAGACATGCCACACACAAGTGAAAAATGTGTCTGGAACGCTTCCTGTGAAGACAACATTTCCTTCTGCTGCTGCTTTGCATCAAAAATATTCCAACAGTGGTGGTAACACTAGTAACTTACTGCACAATCACCTCAGCCAAAAATGTGTGTCAAAATATGCGAGTACAGTGGTCAGATTCGAGGCCGTCAGTGGTGCCAGAGCAACGGTGAAACCTGCGTGTCAGACATGGCTTAAAGTTTCATTTACTCGTGGCACTGCATGTGACAGGAAAAGCAAGCGGGGGAGCCACATTATGAATGTAATAACACTCCACCTATGCAAGTTGTATTTTTACTTATACAACAGAATATTTGAGATATATCTCCTTGAATACTTTTTTTTCCCAAGATATTTTTTAGGCATTTTATCCTTTAATTGATAGGACAGCTTAGGCGTGAAGGGGGGAGAGAGAGACGGAAGGACATGCAGCAAAGGGCCACAGGCTGGAGTCCAACCCGGGCCACTGCGGCAGCAGCCTTGTACATGGGACCTGCTCTACCACTAAGCCACCGACACTCCATCTCCTTGAATACTTTAATACTAGTATATACATGTATCGGGCCTATTCTACTGTCAGAAGTACATAAAATATTAAAACATTTTAACATCATCATGTATATACCAAAGGCTTTAATTACTGTGTCACAACAATCTTGAAATATTTTGTTTTGAAAAAGAAACACCTCCCTAGAGAGATGTCCCGGGCACGTCCCACTGGTAGGAGGCCCTAGGGTAAACCCAGAACATGGTGAAGGATTACACATCTCATCTGGCCTGGGAATGCTTTGGGGTCCCCCAGGAGAAGCCGGAAAGTGTTGCTGGGGAGAAGGGCCTCTGGGGTGCTTTGCTATGCCTGCTGCCCCCGTGACCTGGCCCCAGATGGATGGATGGATGGATGGATGGATGATGGAAAAAGAACTAGTGTTGAAGCTTTTGGCATATCCATTTTTAGGTTCAGTTTTTACAACATTGTAGTTTGCACAATAAAAACGGTTTACATTCTGCACCTGATGCATTCTGATTCCTTCATCATTGTATAATTTTGCAGGGCTAAGAAAATCCTATAGTAATCAAAGCCTTCAAAATACATATGATGGCATTAAAATGTTAATATGTATTTCATGTACAGTAGTCCTGACAGTAGAATAAGCCACTATAAATCTATTCAAAGGCACAGTCATGCAAAAAAAAAAAAATCATGATGTACCACGAAACCACCAGAATCTTAGAAATTACCGCGATATACATTTTTGGTCATACCGCCCAGCACTAGGCTGTGGTCAGATTTATAAATGTGCCATATATGTTTCATTTCCACCTTAGTGGACTCCTGGACTCATATTCTGCCTTGGAAATTGTTTCATATCCATTCACTGATGAACTTTTCTTTAAGGAATCCACATTCTCAGCTATAGTGTTGTGACAGAAAGGGTAAGTAGAAAAGAGAACAGGTAGGTACAGAAGGCTGATGGAATTGTTCTCTTGCTCTGTCTCTCACTCTGTCTCCTTCTCTCTCTCTCTCTCTTTCTCTCACCCGTCTGTCCTAGCTATTGATTTTCTCCCACTGTCTGCATTAACATCTTGCCAGAACACCCACCGCTACTGTTACCACTGACTGAGGAGCACGTTTGAATTACTGCTGTCTTCCAGGCATGCATGACACACGCATGCACACACACACACACACACCTTGATCTGCGCCACAGAATATACACACCAAAAAGTTTGCAGAGCAAGTATGCACTCTCATGTTGTTACTTTCTAATATCCAGAGAAAGCAACGTGCTCACATCACACGGATGACAGTGAAGCTGCAGCCTGTCCTTTACCTCAAAGAAGTGAGGCAAATATTTCCTGCTTCTCTGTCTACTTTGTAATCAGTCAGGCTGCAGCAGTATACCATGAAACCAGATATCCTGTGGTATGAAAACTGACGGTTATCATACCTTGTACATGCTTATCTATGGTATTGAAAAAATGCAATCTCCTGCTCATCTCCTTTCATCTTAGACTGGCTGTCAGACCTTTTACACACATTTCCCTTAATAGAAATGGTTTCAAGCAGGGCAGGAATTTCATGTGGACAATGAAGGCTATGGCTGTGGAGCCCCTCAGCTTGAAAAATAGATATTAAGCCCTTTCCAGATACTGATTTACTTGGGGCAGCCTGCCACAATATCAACAATATTACTTAAAATCAGTAAAATCTTATGTCACGGTAGAGCTGCGTGGTATTGATTTGCTCAGCACACACACACACACACACACACACACACACACACACCTTCCCCCCAGCAGCACTGAAGATCTATACAATCAGCAGTTTCAGGGTGGGCACCCAAATATAGAGTCACCAATTCAATATCTGACTAAATGTTTCACTTGTGAGTTAAGATGTTGAGTGATGGCCAGAAAAGTGTTTTTGCAGAACATTATGATGTCACAGTGAAGTTGACCTTTGACCTTTTGAATATAAAATGTCATCACCATTTTATCCCATTGGATAAGTGACATTAGGGGGGCGTCAGTGGCTTAGTGGATAGAGCAGGTGCCCCATGTACAAGGCTGTTGCCGCAGCTGCCTGGAATCCAGCCTGTGGCCCTTTGCTGCATGTCATCCCCTCTCTCTCCCCCCTTTCACACTGAACTGTCCTGTCCATTAAAGGCAAAAAATAGATAAATAAATAGAAATAGATAAATAAATAAAAATGTGTGTGACATTAGGTCATAATAACATATGTATTATTGAGTAATGGCCAAAAACATGTCTTGTGAGGTCACAGTGACTTTTGACCTTGAACAACCAAATTTAAATCATTTCATTCTTGAGTTTAAGTGGATGTTTCCAACAAATTATATTAAACTCCCTCGAGAGCTCTGATAGTCCCTCTGCCTCACTCAGTCTCAGTCTCACTGCTGCAACCCGACTCTCTCATGTGTCTTGTGTAATACTTCAATATCAGTAAATTTCACAAAACAGCACAAGACTTCACCCTCCTCTATGTTTATTGCACTGTTGTTGAGCTGCATTCATGATTTCCGAACAAAGCCATCACTTTTTGAAATGATACCTGATCACTTTAGACAAACAGAAAGCACAAATCACATTTTTCAGTTACTGCAACAGTTTCTGAGGCTATCCCATGAGAAAGGGAAGTTCAGCGAAGTGCAATAAACCCTCTCAACCAAATATTTTGCTCTCTGTTGAGTCTTGATCAGCAGGGAACAAAAAGGGAGCGCGTTGAAAGCCTCCCAAAACAACGAAGCCAGTTACTCCGTAGTCCCCTGTGTAACTGCAAATATGTTCCTTTGAATTCCGGCAGAGCCTTTTTTCTACTGACTGAGCTCAGCTCCTCTGCTACTCTTCAACACTGCAGTTTGTTTTTGTTTTTTACAAAAAGAGGACCTTGACTTTATTTCTGTCCAACTGTTGTCAAAAGCATCAACATTTGAATGTGTCATTGAAGGATACTCTGAAAGAAGCGGCCAGTGCCAACAGCAGTTTATTCTAAGATAAGATTTTATGTGACCTAAGATGTCAGTGGACAGAAAATCTTTTTCCGAGGATGGTAGTGGAAGCCATTCATTGAATTGTAGTGGACTAAAGTGACCTTATTTTCCTTCTCAGTGCACTCTTTACAAGCAGCTGCAATGTTGAGAGACTGTCCTCCCAAGAAAAACCACAGCATCAGTCTTGTCTCCAGTGGTCATAAGAATTATGACTCCCGTCCACTGGATGCAAAAGTGGTGTGACATCACAATAGACCAACAAAGTCTGCAGAGGAGGAGGTCATGGTGGATGAAGGGACAACAGAAATGTCAGACATTAACGCTGTTTCATGTTTCCAATGGACAGCCAAGGTTGGATTTTTTTTTTTTACCATGACCACAATCATCCTCTAACCTCACAACCTGTTTTATTATTGTAACCATGACAATGAAGGTCCCCTAACCTTAAAAAGCTCTAATGAAGCCGTAATTGTAACTCAAAGCACGATCTTTCCTGGCACCTAACCAAGCGTGTTTGTGCTTAAACCAAACCAAAGCTATAAATCAATAGTGTTCTTAGATCATAAAGTTTTCTGTTTCATCAGAGCTACCGGTGCAAACAGAGCATTAAGGATAATTTTTTTGATAATCACTGCACAATATTTAGTTAAAATATTTATACATCCTCTCAATCTACTCATTTATACCCTCAAATTACTTTGCGCTTTCAGGTTAACCTTTCGCTGTTTATTTTGAACTACTGTAGCCTACTTTACACAGCAGCATGTGTACAGCTGCCCACACACCCCTGACACCTGCTCCACACACACACACATACACACGCACGCACACACACACACACGGCCTAAACATGTTTAAGTCAGTATGTTTAGCCTACATGCACAGTTAAGTCGAGTTACAGTTATAGCTCGACTAGGCCATTTACTTGGACTATACTGTCCTTATCCCAGTATACAGTACAAGCATGGGAGAGGAATCAAGTTATTGGCCGATGTTTGACTCTGCTACAAAAGGTGGTGATCGCCCCCTTTTAGCTACTTAGTATTGGACCTTCTTCTGGTTTACACAGCCAACGTTAGCTAGCTTGCAGTTAGCTAGTTTGCTAACATAGTTGCTTAGCTTGCTCTAGGTTGCCTGCTAGTTAATGTTACATAATATAACTTAAATTGATCAGGTGTTCGTTTATATTAGCTATGTTACTTTGAAGTTACGTTAGCTAAAGTATATTGTTTCATTAACTGGTGTGCTGTTTGTGTGTGAGCCAGAGTATGACAGAGCATGGCAGAAAGCGTGGCAAAGAAATGGAAACAGCCACAGGCCATCAGGAATTTTGCTCTTGGGGTAAATCGCCATTGTGTAAGTAAGAAGACCGTGACCCCTGTAATGTTACAAGCAGTAAGTTGGTTGATAGAGTCCTCGCGGAAAATGGATGAAAGAAGGGTTAATGCAAATTTTCAATAACTGTGTGAATGACTTGGTGATGAGCCTCTATGAAATCGTGAAATATGCTGGCAATCTGAAGCGCTCTGTGGGCATGATTTCACACATTCAAAAAAAATCACAACTAATTGTGTCCCCCCCAAACTTGTCATCAGATCTGCACCCGTGATTTCATGTCTATTTTTTAATCTTAAAAATGAACCGGTTATTTACTGCTTAATGGGTGTCAGCCTTTTGAAACCAAAATCAACTGAAACTGACATCCCTCGTCATCACTTTTCATTATATTTCCTGTTTGATATTTTTGTCAAAATTAGTCTTTTTTGGATTTTGGATTACGGCCAAAAACATGTTTTGTGAGGTCACAGTGACCTTTGACCATAAAAAGCGAATCAGTTCATCTTTGAGTCCAAGTGGACGTTTGAGCCAAATTTTAGGAAATTCCCTCGAGGCGATCTTGAGATGTATTCAGGAGAATGCAACAGACTGGCGGTGGACGGACAGCACAACAACATAATGCCTCCAGCCATGGCTGTCACCTGTGTGGAGGCATAAAAATGATCTGTATGCTGTTAACTGTAATGACTCTCTTTGGCACCATTAAGTCAGCCTTTGGTTCCTGTGTCCTGATTTTACCCCACAGTCCTGGGTCTGAGTGCCACCAGCCTCCTGTCTTCATTCCCTCAGTAGCCTTTGCATTGGCCTCTTCATCCAAATGAAAAGCAGCTTCTCCAAGCTGCTCCCCCATACTCTCCTATTCTCCTATATGATGCCTGTCAACGCTGCTACCTTATGCATTTTTTTTGTAACCTTCCTTTTGTAATAACTCATCCCTCTAGAGCCTCTACGGTCACTTGTTCAAGAGCGACCACCGGGTAACTGTTGCTGGTGTCCTGGGCTGTTGTGAGATTTTGTCTAGAATGGAAAAAGACAGGCACAAAGTGATGCATTCATATGAGTAGCAATCACTGATAGCTCAAGT
The DNA here is from genome assembly GCA_035609425.1 of Epinephelus awoara. Classification (NCBI taxonomy): domain Eukaryota; kingdom Metazoa; phylum Chordata; class Actinopteri; order Perciformes; family Serranidae; genus Epinephelus; species Epinephelus awoara. Next base: position 6,671,340 of record CM069296.1, on the reverse strand, counting down.
TTCCTGTATGAGCTGTCCTGGATTGATGCTGCATCATTGTGCACACTGAAAGGCCTAAACTCCCTCTGTCTCTACATGTTGTAACATTCAGAACGCAGTAAGCTCTGCAGAGTGGTCACAGAGGGATTTTTACTGACACAAATACTGTGCAGATTAAAGCGTTTGTCATTACACTGCACTGACCACTTCACTGACGTGTGAGTGTGCAGCTCTAATTGATTTTTCTTTTTTTTTGGCCACTGGAGAGAAAAAGCTGCAAACACAACACTGACATTTTATCACCTTATTAAGTTAATCTGGCGAGCATGTTGCCTATTTACACATTCAGCAGACACAGAACAATATTAGTATTCATTTGGTTTTGTTTCTCTGTAAGTCTAATATTACCTCTTATTTTGGCTTGGACGTGCTCTCCGCCAACTCCTGAATCCAGCTGTTTAGTTGCTAAATGCACCACTCTGCTCACCAGCCTGTCTCTAACTGTGTCTGCCTGCTGTTCGGTGCGGAGCAGGTAGCGTAGAGTGGGTTTATTAAAAGAATCCTGCTGCTGGAATGAGTTTGATGGGAGTAAAGTGTAAGGGCTGAAAAACCGTAACAGTAAGTTAAAAGATGCCTAAACATTTTATAGTGTGAAGGGAACAACAAAAAGAGGTGATAATGCTCTTTGAGTTTATCACACCTTTAACACCTTTAACATTGCATGTACTTATTTGATCTGTTAAGTATAATAATAAACATGAATCTATTTTGTCATTTGGTATGCTAACGCCTCAGCATACATAACATACTCTGCTATGCAAAATGCTTAAATGTTAAACAATTGACCTATGGCTAAGCCCCGCCCTCAAACACGATGTACCAATCACAGTGCGTATAGCCATTCCCATACACTCGGACATGCTCTGCCTGGACGTTCATTGCAATGCATTACAGAAAGTCAGTTTTGTTCGGTTTTATGAGCTTTTTCAGAGATTTGAAATTTAACAATGGTGAAACGGTGTCCATGGGGTACACGCAACTTCAACTTCAGGTAAACATCAACTCAACGTGAATAAGATTAACAAGGATGTCTACATCTGTTCTACGGTCTAAGGTAAGTCAACATCGTGTTTGAGGCAACATAGAGTCTTTGCTGGGAAGAAATATAAAGCTATCTTTAACATCTCTAGCTAGCGTTAGCTAAAGTTAGCCTAACTTTAGCCTAACCTATCATGTCACCTTGTTTGCTGGGAGTTCATTAGCCTATTTTGTTCTAGTTTTGTACTTTGGTGATCGTACATCATTGTTAGCTGTTGTCCAAAGGGCTCTAGTTAAGCTAACGTTAACTTCTGGAGCTTAGCTTCATTAACTTATCTGTAATGGCAGAGATAACAAAGGTTGGCAAACGTTATGCTGAATGATTCAGTGTAAATACTGTAGCACCAAACTAACGGAGAGACACTCTTGGTCATATTCTGAGCCAAAAACCTTAACTTCAGTGGAACAATGCTGATCTTTTATCTTGTCGTCTTTGATGGTGACGGCAACGAGATGCGGTTCACAAGCGTACACTGTGACCTGTAAATTTTGGCTTGTAATTTAAGCTTCTCATCGACCTTCTTAACAATAAAATGATGAATATATCCCTCCAATGCATACTTTAGGTTTTTGGTTACTTCTCAATGACATCTGATTGTTACGTCTCCAAAAACCATCAATTGCCTGCTGCCTAATGCCTTGTACTGTGACACCTGCCGTAGCGCCGGGTCACTGAATGTTGATGGTTTGTCTGAGTGAGTGGAGGGGGGCGTGGCTTAGCCATAGGTCAGTTGGAGTTTGCTGTGCACAATAAGCATTGCTCATGTCAGACTTTTTCACTTTACAGTGCAGATAAAGCACAGGTGGAACTAATTAAAATAAACGATGGCTCCTGAGTGTTGTCTGAGTAAGTCATGCCAGTGAGTCAACATGCTCAAGACTAACAGATTAAATGGCCTGCAGCCGTCAGTGATTTTAGTCAGCTTGCTTACTTCTCCTTCGGGGACCAGCCGTTACATTAGAATAGAGGGATACTGCTTAATTATTGGTAACTGATAGTAACAGGTTGTATTACTGTACGGCAACTGCTTATTACTGTTGTCTCACTGAGTGAAGAAGTTGACCTTTACCTGAAGACCTGTTAAAGCAGGAAAAGCATAGGTGTAACCAATGATGGCCTGCTAGTAAGCCATGCCAGTGGCTGGAACTGCAACATATAAATGTAAATGCAAACATAATTACTCCTCAACTTGACAACTCAATTTCTGCTGAGGCATATGTCTATTAGAGATAACAATGATAAATTGAGGTTGTTGTTGTTCTTGTTTTTGTTGCTGTTGTTGTTTTGAGTTCAGTTTCAGCAGCCAAAATATTCCTGAATTAACTTATGTTGAAATGACATTCCAAAAATGTGTATAGTGTTGGTAATCATCACGGAACAGCCTGATAAGAAGAAAAGATGTCGGCTAAAGCTACGGCTAAGATATTTTATATCACAGACATGTATGTACGTGTAGACACACACACACACACACACACACATGAAAATCGATACAGCATAGTATTGTTTTATTTTGTATGGCAATACTGTATCAATACATTTACACCAGTGGTCACCAACCTTTTTAAGTCCAAGATCCCTGACCTCGGCCTTGGTGAAAGGCAAGATCTACCTATTGAAATGTTGATAGAAAAAGACAGCTAACACTGTACTTCCTACTTGAGGCCTTTTATTTGCCTGTATTTGAATTACATGCACTTTGCTGCAACATTCAAGAATCCAAGAAAAGACTAATTAATTGGCATATCAAACAGCTGTCTTGCTTAAAGAATTGTACAAAATAACATTCACTTCAGAGTCATGTAGTTTCATAACACAAAAATAAAGGCATGAGGAATGTATGAGAGAATTAGTTTGTTCATACCAGCTAACAACAAATTGACATTCTTCACATTTTGACACTTGGACTTATTATTATTCATACTTATCATTGACAAACATTTTTTATAAAGTGGAACTATAATGTTTGCGTTCTCAGTCAGTGCTAAGCACAGTCACCTTATGCAGCATCACTTCTAGGTTTCATATGTAGCCTATCACCCTCCATTTTGACACTTGACTGACTTATTCTTACTTATTGTCATTTACAAATATAAGCATTTTATAAAGTAGATCTGGCTATTTTTTCCTCATTGCTATGTGCAGTCATCTTATGCAGCATCACTTTTCACATGCAGTCATGTCACTCACTCAAATCAATGTGATGACTGTGACTGAATACTGTCTGTGAGTGCTTTGTAGTTTGGCTCATAGCTACAGACAGCAAGTCTGAGACAGTCAGTAAGGTGTCTGTCAGTAAGGCGGCTCCTGTACTTTGATTGTATTATTTTCATCTGTGAAAATGCCATTTCACATAGGTACGTGGATACAAAGTAGGCACTCACTCTTAGTGCACATGCAGTGAGGAGAGGAAACTGGTTGTAAATCAACCATCTCCATGTCAACTCCACTTGGCAAAGTAAATACTTTCTGGAATTTGGCTGCTACCTGCTCTATATCAATGGGCACGAATGGGTTTGAGATGAATGCAGCAATATCTTCCATGACATCTAACTCACCAAAACGCCGATTAAACTCCATTGTCAGTTTGTCCAGGTGAGTGCAGTACTGCTTAGGGTGAAAAGCATCCTTGTCTTTCAAGGCCTGTACCATCTTCTCGAGGTTGGGAAAGTGTGTCAGCCTCCTGTTCGTGAGATGTGTCGTCCAAACACCGAGTTTAGCCTTGAACGCATTCACTGCGCTTATCATGTGGGGCGGGACTTGGTCTCTTCCCTGCAGCTTGTTGCTAAGTGCGTTCAGTTTTGCAGTTATGTCTGTGAGAAACCCCAGGTCCAGTAGCCATGCATCCTCTGACAGTACTCCTCGTTCCTTGTCGACAGGAAAGTCTTGATCTCGGGCAGCAAGTCGACAAATCGCTGCAGCACTTTGCCGCGACTCAACCACCACACATTAGCATGGAGAAGTAGGTTTCCGTAAGCAGCATCAGGCTCATCCAGGAGCACTTTGAATAAGCGGTGCTGAAGCGCTTTCGCTCAAATCGAGTTGACTAGTTTCACCACCAGCATCATTACAAGTTCAAGACCATCCCAGCCAAGGCCTGTTGGTGGATCACACAGTGATAATTCACGAAGTAGGGAAAATCGGGGTTATTACAGCACAGGTTTAAATCCATTGCGCACACCACGCATTGCTGGGGCCCCATCAGTAGTAATCGTCACCAGTTTATGAATGGGTGTGTCATTATCACAGACATATTTTTTGAACTCACTGTAGATATCCTCACCTCTCGTTTTCACTTTTAAGTGCAAAAGAGTGAGAAAGTCCTCCTTTGTTGTAGAATCCGGGAAAACCATTTTGACAATTACAACAAGCTGGGCTGTGTCCATTATATCCAGGGATTCATCGAACTGTAGTGAGAAATATTCACAGATTGTCAAGTCCTTTAACACTTGTCTGTCCACGTCCTCTGAGAGTCACTCGATCCTCCTCGTCACCGTTGCAGGGCCAAGGGGTACACCACGGAGTGCAGTTTTGATTTCTTCCTTGTTTTTGACGTCGCTGAAAACAGTCTCTGCTGTAATGACCATTGCTTCCTTAACTAAATCTCCATCTGTAAAGGGCTTCTTGTGATTAGACAAAAGGTGACGTACAAGAAATGATGCTTCAACTGCAGCCTTATTTTGAGAAGCAGGTTTGGTGGAAAGTGATTGCTGGGCCTTCAACCCCAATTTCAGCTCGTCAACTTTCCTTGCACGGATTGTGCTCCTCGGCAGGTAGCCATCTTTGAATTTCTGGTGGTTGGTTTTGTGGTGCCGCTCCAGATTTCCTCTTTTACACAGTGCTTGTGTTTGGTGGCATAACATACATACACACTTGTCTTTCACCAAGTTAAACAGAAATTCCTCTTCCCATTCTGTTTGGAAATGATACATTTTCGCGTCTTACGCGAGCTCTCTTCCATGCTAGCTAGCTCCTCCGTCTCTGTGTGCGTCTAAGTGACTGTGTGCACTTGTGTCAGTCATGCGACTCTGTGTGCGTACGTCACATAGAGGTCACTAATATTCTCTTATCTCATTGGTCACTTTTATGCAGTGTCTATGACACTGCAAATAGCTGGATCAAGAGAGAGGTGCTTGCAAAACAGAACACAGAACAGAAAGCACACAAACACAAAACAGAAGATCTACCAGTAGATCACGATCAATGGGTTGGCGACCTCTAATTTACACTAATTATCATTTTTTTAAAGTTCATAAATGATTAATATTGCAAATACAAATTCAACTTTTGGTAGTCTACTTCAATTATAAAAATCAATTGCTTTTCCAGTCCACTAGATACATTTTGCTGCAATAACAATGATCAAAATGAGGTGAACAGACTGAAAACTTTATTGTTAGATAGGACATAATTTGCAGTCGGGAAAAAAAGTAATAAATCACAATAAATTGCAATATATGTTTTTGCAGTACTCCACATATTGCACATTAATGCACTACATATTATGATTGCAATGTCAGGACATTAATGCCACCTGCAGCATCAGTCAACACTAGGCAAGAAGCAACTTACACTGAATCTATTTCATACCCCAGCTCCAGCTCTACCTGGTTAAAAGAAATAACTGTGTTGTTGATATTACTATGTACAGTGACATATATATCAAATCTGATACAGATCAAGATTAAATCTGAGTTGTCTCAGACTGTATCAAATCAGTATAGAATGGCAACGTGTGCAATTGTGACAAACTGATTGCTCTCAGTTGCTTATTAGATCGTACACCATAGCTGTGTCTGGAATCACTCTCTGTATGCTATCTATAGCGTACCGCATTCGGTTACTGACATTTTGGTTGAGGGTCCAAATTCTCAGTGTGAAATAAATATGTTATATTATCTAAATAATAGAAAATGTGGAGTAACATGTACACAACTTGCTTTGCCATTAACTGATGCATGTGACAGTACACATGCCAGGGATGATGAGGATGAGTGAGGTAGTGATGACAAAGCACACATATCTATATATTTATTGAATGATCTGATATTGATACTGAATATCACTGCTATATCAAACATTTGTTTGTTTCTGTCATGTATTTTATGGCCATGCATTGTGTGAGGGATTTTTGTGAGGCCAAAAGGACAACTAAACCCACAAATAGTAAAGGTAAGTCTAGTGACGTTAGGTTTAAATAAATCATTTGTTGAATTATTCGTTGCATAGTTTGGGTGCAAAGCTATGTTAAGCAGATTGACAGGTCACTGTAACATACGTAACCCAAACATTTATAATTTAGCCATCTGGTTTAAATGTTATCAGATCAATCAGTTGTCATCAGGAGCAAAGACTTGAGGTAGTATAGCCTTACGCTACCTCCTACAGCCATAGTAATAATAACAGGAGGAAGATAGGTGATGTATAATAATATGTGACAAAGATCATGGTTGGATGTTCGTCCAATCAAAGCGAACAAACAAAGTCCCTGCCAAGCCAGCAAGCTGAGAGTCAAGCCAGGGCCATTTTGGAAGCTTCACATTCTGGATGTAGAGGCAGTCATGTTGGGTTAGAGAGGAGCCAGAGTCTGCAGAGCATGTTACAAAACCAGAGGGAGAGTGGGAAGTCCGTGGGGTAAGCGCCCACGGCCAAGTTCCCCACTGTCAGCTGTCCTCCAGTGTCCACACAACCATAGATGTAGAGCCTCCAACATGCTGTGCAAGCTCTCCTCTCAGCCACTATGACTGCTTCTCCAGTCCCAGTAAAACATCCAGATTTTTGCAGACAAAACACATATGAAGAGTTTATAAAATATGATGTTTCTTGATATATTAAATTACCTGCAGTGAAAAAGCTTTGCGGCTGTGGTCAAAATCAACACTATTGCATTGCCTCACATGAGCATTTCATTTCATTTATTAGGATCACCATTAGTAGCAGCCAAAGTAACAGCTATTCTAAAACACAATACAACACCACACAGGACTTAGCTCAATCTAATATATACAAATAGCTCTGACAAATATCATCATGGTGCTCAAAAATGACCTCGATATTTCAAAATAGTATCATGGTATTTCCATTATCTTAAAGCATTATCATCATTATAGTAACTCACACCAATACTCTATAAAAAAAAACATATATTAATACCCAGTGCAGTATACTGTATGATTCTCTTGACTGTATATTATGTAATATGAAATCATGTAGGTCCTAACTATATGTCATTAGAGAGCTGTTCAGCCAGGAGATGCTGTTCAAGTGATCATTTAAAGCTATCTTTACTGTTTTCCTGAATGATGTGCACAGACAGAGAGTTCCATGTAACCATGTCTCAGTACATTGCCGTGTTCTCTACCATAATGGTTTTCACTTTGGGTAGCGTCAGTCTACCTCCAGTTGCGAGTGATGTGTAATTCCTTTATCTGGGTGATAGAAGCACAGGACCATACTACTGAGCAGTAGTCCAGATGAGATAAAACTAGTGCTTTGGTTATTTGTTCAATAACATTTTGGGGTAAAAATGTAAAACATCACTTAATAACTGAGAGACCTCTCCCCACCTTATTAACCAATTTATTAATATGTATAGACCAAGATTATTGACTATCCAATGTTACCCCTCAAAGTTGGGTCTCTTGAATTTGTTCAACTGCAACATCTTTTACATATAACTTTCATTTAGACTCTTGTCTTAATAGATGATTTGTCCCACATACAGTACAATGCTTTTTGCAAGACATAACCAGTGTGTTATTTATTACCCATTCAATTGCTGACTGCCAGTCTATATGTAATACATTTGCAAGTTCATCAGTTGTGAATTCTGATCCGTATACTGTTGAGTCATCAGCATACATAGCTACTTTTGCCATTTTAAGGATTAATGGTAGTTCATTTGTAAAAACAACATATTACAAAGGACCCAAAAAACTTCCTTGAGGAACTCCACAGTTACACATTTTTACTGCCTGTTTTGTGTTGGTCAAATAGCTCTCCACCCATATTATTGCAGTCAGACTAAAACCATAACACTTCAGTTTTTCTAATGACAAACTGTGATTGATTATGTCAAAAGCTGCACTGAAATCCAATAATATAGCACCTGTTTGTTTAAGATGCACATGTGGTCTGCATACTAAAGACACAAAGATGAGCACTCTTGTTTTAGAAGTAGTTATGCCTCTGGAGGACCAATATGATGGGCTCTCATGATCTCAGGTGAAGCACCTCTCAAGGTGGGAGACCACAGAGGTAGCTGGTTAGTGAGATGTTGTATGTTATTAGAGCCTTCTCTTCCCTTAGGCAACCCACAAACCCAGATGTTGTTTCGCCTGCTGCGGTCCTCCAGGTCTGCTAACTTCAGCCGACTTTACTGAGTCTGAAAATGATGTACCAGTGTGCTCTTCATTGTCTGTGCATATCATTAAAGTTGTGTCGAGGTTGTGTGTGCCAAGGATTTCATCCTTGAGTAATGGTATATCTGACTGGAGTGAGTCAAAGCACTGCTCAAAGTGAGTAAACCACTCTTAAGCCCTTTTTAAACAGGAATTGTGCAAATTTGCAGGAAAGCCCAATCAGTCTTTTTTCAGCATTGGCAGTATAAAAACAAACTCGGGAGTGCAGCAAATTTTTCGGGGCAAAGGGGGGCGTGAGCAAGTAACAAAATGTGTAGCTCAGTATGTGACGTAAACAGTGACATGGGAGGGAAGCTGCGGCTGGTCAGTCCTTCGGCAATTCTCTCGTAAGTTGACCCGTTGTTCACCATTCCTGTCATATTACGGTTAATGGCCTCTTTGTTTGCGAGGACAAGGAGGGCGCGCAATTCCTTGTCTTCTCAGTTGCTCATCTTTACAGTGTCTGTCAGGTTTGCGTTTCCCTCTTGCTACTAGCTGCTCATTCCTGCTGTCAGCTGTTTCCTGTTTATCCACCGCCAGTGGGTAGCACAAGCAGAGCCATCAACAGCTCCTTCCACAAGTCTTCAACAGCCCCTCCCGTTTCGGAAGGCCGCCTCTGTCTTTTCAAAGTAAAAGGATTCTGCCAATATGACTACCCTACGAGGCGGAAAATTGGGCACCTTGGATCAACTCGCCAATCCGGCTCTGTGGTGTCTAAGCGATCGCAGCTTGCCGGCAAAACGGCCCAACATTCGTGGAAAATCTGGCAGTGTAAAAGGGGCTTTAGTCTCAGCTCTGGAGAAATGTTTCTCGAGCACAGCATCTATTAGCGTAGTGTGCATTTCAGCTGATTCCAATGTTTTCCCATTCATTCCCTCTCAGGCAGGTTGCTGCAGAGCGTTTGAGCTGTTTTTGGTTCCATGCGACACAACCAATTAATACATGTGAATGTAGTAATCATCCATTGTTTTGATTGATTATTGAAGGATCTACAAGTGTTTAGTTCTCTGTAGGGCTGGGCGATAAATCGATTTTATCGATTAATTCGAATGTGTAGTTTAGGCCGTTTTGTTTTAATGAAAATCGAGGTTCTATTTAAAAGCCGTCACCGCTGCTCCACGCTGGGCTCCCGTAGTTCATGTAGTGGGCTCACCCCTCCCCCAGCGCGCTTGATACACAAACAACATGGCAGCGAGCGCTGAAGAACTTGTTCAAGAAAGGGAACAAGTTCTTCAGCGCTTTTGTGTGCTCACCTGTGTCTGTGTGTGTGTGCTCACCTGTGTCTGTGTGTGTGTGCTCACCTGTGTCTGTGAGTGTGTGTGTCTGTGAGCATCAGGGTCGAACCATGACGCGCACCGTGTAGGGGCAGAAATAACATGCCGTTGTGTAAATAAGATAGAGTGTTACCAACGCCAAGCTGGCAGACCCTGAACCGTAGTAAAGGGACCTCCGAAGACCATTAGCTCCTTTAGCTTGTGTTAGCTCGTCGTGGCAACAACACATAAACAACGGGACTTAGTCTGCGTTAAAAAACGGCACTTTATTTTCAGCACTACAGGGATGATGCACATGCTGTAGAGCACAGAGAAGCAGTCAGAGCTACAGGCTACGGTGAGGCTAAAAACAGAGTTCATATGACGTTTTTCTAAACAACTTTTTATGTTGGAGCCTCAGGACACTTGGATCACTACGGATGAGCAGCATGGAGATACTTTGTGGATTCAATTTTGTGTTCTTGGACGTTAGTCTGGGGCGCCGTCTGCCATTAGCTGTGCTAGCCGCTACCCCCGCCGATCTCCGCAAGGGATGTGAGGACTCTTCAGGAAACTTCATCAGGGCCTCCATCAGCATATGGGTGAGTAGATAATGGCTGAATTTTCATTTTTGGGTGCACTATCCCTTTAAGAAAACCTGTAAGCCCAACTCCTCATAAGGACCAGCTCCAGTCCCTGATTGGCTGACAGACCAATTTGGCAATACATGACGCATTTCCTGCCGTAAAGCAGATTTTTTCCGCGAAAATTCGTCCCCGGTGGCAGAGGCTTATTGCAAAGATTGCAAAGCCATTAAGTAACCTATGTAAACATAGTCTGATTTTACTGTGTATACTACCCTGTGCAACCCACATTATTTCAATAATGATATATATAGGCAAAAATGCTGTCTGTTGCTTCTTTAAATGAAAGGTTAGAGTCAATTAACACCCCAAGATATTTGCTAAGAAAAGCAGTGGAATTCATAATAATGCACTTAAGTAATGTACTTAAGTTGAATCATAAACGTAACGTAAGGTCACTTATGTTCATAACTGAAGATCCATAACAAATGTACTTATTTTAACCCAAACTATGATCTATTCCTGAACCTAGCCGAATAGTTTTGGTGCCTGCATCTAACAAAAGCAAAACCTAAAATGTGACCATTTCTTAACAATGGATATGCACTTTCTGGCTTACTGGAAGGTGTAGTTTGCGCCATCTGAAGTATTATAATGGTAATGGGCATTTAATGGGCTTATAATATTCAAAACGCATAATGAATACTGATAGATCTCCATGATCAGCATCAAATTTAGAATAATAACCTCACTGCTTCCCCATCCTTCCTCCCACAGTCAGCCCCCCTCCTTCCTAATCCACTCCTCCTCTCTCCATTGATTTAAACTAGTTTCTATCTCCTCTGGATGGATTAACAGGCCCAAACCCTGATACTGATTACAAGAAAAGCAATCACTCGCCCTTAATTCAGATAAGGGGACAAGAGTTGGCATGGCAAGGGAAAGGAGGAGGGGGATGAGCGGTAGCCTCTGTGTACAGTTGCCATGGCGACCACATACAAGACGATAAAGGGCACCGGGGAGTGTTTGTGCATGTCTGTGTGTCTGTGTCTGTGCAGGGCTTGCGTGTATACAACCATTTAAATGTTTTAGGAATGAGTTTGAGGTACATGTCGTCATCACACATTTTATCTCTCTCTCACACACACACACACACACACACACACACACACACACACACATACACGCTTAACCATGGAGATACACTTCAAAGTATTCGGGGTCTCCATTTGACCAGGACAGCAGCAGTTCTTTGATGAAGCACAGTTGCAGGTTATTTGGTCTTCCCTCCGTCACTTGTTTTATCAGAGCAAATATGCACAGATAACTCAAGGGTTTCACAGCAATACTGTGCGCTTGTACTTGATTATCAACCACAGCACATGTCCTACCCCGTCTTGTTTACCTTTCACGAACAGCAAACTGAGAGATCATTTATACACATGGACAGAATGAGATAAAAAAAACTTAAGCTTACAAAGTGGAAAAAGCTGTAGAAAATTGCAGGTAATGGCAGGCTTACGTTTGCAATTGCATTTTCTGTCATTCAGATAAATGGGAGACGCTGTTGGAAAATTGTAGACAAAAGGGCACAGCCTTTGCAGCTGCACCATGCCTCTAAATTTAATTCAGCAAAAGTTCACAGAGTCCAGTCCCCTCCTCAGAACCGCTGCACAGGGTGTATGAATGGTGTGGCTGCACAGAGTCATGCACCTTTAGAGGGTCTCACAGTACTGTTGTGGTTTTGTTATTTATTTATTTATTTTGTGACAATTTTTTTTAAACTGGTTTAGAAAAAATTATTTCCAGCGCCCAAAGTAGAACTGTCACTAGACATAAACATCCTGATCCTGTAATTTTTCTTGGGAGGACAGTCTAGTCAGTCTAATTATTCTCTTTTTTTAATACTTTGTTGTTACATAATGTAAGTGCTTCCCATGAACTGAGAAAAGATAATACATTTATAATGGAATAAAGCAGTAAAATCTACAAATCCTGACATCTGAAATAATGGAACCACACAAACCATTAATTGATTATCAGAATTGTTGCAGATCAATATTCTCTTCATCATTAAAATGCTTATTCTAATAATAATAATTTAGATTACAGAGATCTAATTGTGGACCTTGATAACAAGAATGCCAGGGGAAAGTGCCTTTCATGCATGGCAGTAGCTCAGTCCATCGAGAATGGTTCAAGTTCTGTACGGACCAAGTATAGAGCATTGACTGGTAGCTGGAGAGTTGCCAGTTCACCTCCTGGGCACTGCCCTTGAGCAAGGCACTGAAGCCCCAGATACTCGGGGTGCGCCTGTCCAAGGCAGCCCCCTCGCTCTGACATCTCTCCATTTAATGCACATATAGGTCCTGACAAATGCTAGCATTAATATGCCTTCAAACAGCCCCAGTCAAGCTAACGGGGGAGCTAGCTACAGACTTAGCAAGCTTTATGAAAGGATACACATGTGACCACGTACAGTTTTCAAAGTAAAATGCTACAAAAAATACAGATTGTTTTGCAAATACAATTGATGAGATTGTATTAAGAAGAAATGAAGAACAAATTACCTATGTCCCTTAAAAAGTAAAAAGCAAATATCACTAACTTGGGAGGGAAACATCTTTAATCTTTGATTTTTGGGTTGCTGGGTAAAAAGATAATTCCTGACAATGACTACTTCTAATTCGAAACTTCTAATCTGAAAGGTGGGTGCAAAAAAAAACACATTAATATATCTTTTTACTCCATAATATTGGTATCAGCCCAAAAATCTAATATCCGTCTACACAAGAATACCATTTTTGTGGCCTACCAATATTGTTGAATGATATTCTCTATATCCCCCTATTTCACAGGATAAGTAGTAGAAGTAAAAGCTATGACTGGGTTGAGAAAGTTGGGGGATCACAGCGTCCACCACATCAGTAGAATTTATCATCTAGGAACCATTAATTTCTCAACAAAATATCATGGCAATCTGTCCAATAACTGCTCAGATATTTCTGCATGGACTAAAGTGATGGACTAACTGGCATTCCCTAAAGGCACGCTGCCAACACAGCTAAAATCCTCAGGTTTGTTGGGTAAAAACAGCAACTCTTTACACTGGAAGAAGCTGGAACTGTCTAATATTTTATACTTTTACCGGACAAATAATTAAGGACTAAATTTACCCAAATTTGAAACCAGATTTTCTACCTTATGCTACAGGTATTGATCCATACTGTACAGATAGTTTGGTTTGCTCTGCCGAGATTTGATATCTGTGTCTGAGATTTTTGCCTCCAGCCAAATATAATGGAGATGAAGTGTTTGTTGTGCTCACGGCATTGAAAAATGACATTTATGAAACTCAACAGCAATATGTCCGTCACTATCCCTGTTACTTATAGGGTTTTCAATAAGGTCTGTTTCTTAATATGAAATAGGTCCACTGAAAATAGTTTACGGTGGTTCATCCTTAGTAGTAAAGAGACTGTTTCTGAAAAAAGTTGCTGCTGCTGAGGTAATTCGTGCGAACTGAATTGATTACCGAAATGATCATTGATTATCCTTCTATCAGTTCATGGATTGACAGTTCCAGGACTCAACATGCTTTACAGTGTGTTGTCTCCAGTCCATTGTGGCCAGTTAGAGGCTTTCAGTGGCTGCTGACTCCACCACAGCCCTAATGGCTAAAACCCATCTGATAAAAGGAAAGAACACCCACTCTGTTCTTCCCTCACTACATATCCGCTGCGTTGGCCTGCAATTCAATTTGTCTCCCGGCTCCAGCCATCATTACTGCCAAAGGCACATTCATCAAAAGAGATGTGCCTCGCTTTTTGACCCCGCTGCTCTTTATATGATGTGTGCAGTTTGTTAGAGAACAATCATCTCATCTGCTGCTGCTCTGGGGCGTTCACTGGCCTGTGTGAACTACTGCAACAGCCAACATGGCATACAGACATATGCATGTATGTTATGTGTGTCCTTTTATCTGTTATTGTTACTTTTAATCTATTTTCTAAAATGTAATGTATTTACATGACAGATGAAGTCTGGCTGCAGTGTAGCTAGACTCATAAACAACTATTTCCCTCTGAGCTTCCTCAGCTCACGAACCAGTGACCACTAAACGAAACAAAGCACAACTAACTGATTTGATGTCAGTCATCAGAATAATCTTAAAATGCTGTCAGGATTTAGGGCAATACAAAAAAAGCCCAATGAATGAGCCCCTTTCTCTCCATGAATAAAAGTCACAATATTGACGTATCAGGCAGTATCAGGTTCAACACATTCCAATCTGGAAGTCCATCGGTAAAAAAAATAAAATAAATAAATACATTTTTTTTCTTCCTTTACCTCTGGAGGCACAGCCCGTAGTTTTTCGACTAACGGGAATGCAGGGGCCTCGGCGATCGCTCACACCCTTCACTTCCGGCGGTGCCCCCTGGGACAAACAAACGTTTAACAAACTCTTTCTGTGTGCACGTTTTGTAATTAATAACATGGTTATCGTAGATAACGTAGGTAACCGTTGGCTGTTAACGTTAGCCGTTAGCGGTGTCTGTAATAACCATACACTGTATAAAAATAATGTAATAACTTAATAAACGATCCGTGAATTAAAATATTTTATCCAGCGGATATCTTAGTTACAACATGATTGAGCTAGCAAAGCAGTTTTGTGTTGCTATGTGTGGTATTTATTCAGTTTTGGGAAATCACGATGTCTAGAAAGCATCAGTGGCTGCAGCTGACAGGGACAGTTAGCAAAGCTAACATCAGGACGTCATCTGTTAAAAGGCTCCCGTTGTCGGATATGACATGAAACTACTCCAGTTGGCTCAATCATGTTGTAACTCAGACATCTGCTGGAAAATTATTATTTTTTTCACACTGACGAGACAGCGTTTGGGGTGGAGCGGTTGATATGGACGCGGAGCTTGCTGTTTCTGTAGGTACACATTTCCTGTCTCGGCCACGCCCCCTCCGTTGTGATTGGCTAAAGCGCAGCATCGTTCAAACTCAAAGCCTCGCCCTAATCCCCTCTCTAGTCATCTGCTGCCGAAAGATTCTACAATGTAAATTGCAGAATCTGTCTTGAGAGATTAAACACATTCTAACTCCGACCATGTCACATTTCGACGTTTGGTTATGGACTTTTATACATAGAGATATGAGATGCAAGGTACCTGAGGTGCTTTGGTCATTGACATTCTGGGACACCGTGTCAACTTCAGCCTGTTATATGCATTGTCTGTTTTTAAAATACACCTTTTTTTTTTACACAGGAAATATACAGTTTCCATACAGTCTCTTTCAAAAAAAAAACTCTCTAGGTTGGTACAAAACTGCAAATTGAGTTTTTCTTCCTTCAACAACAAATGCCGTCGATGTGAAACGATGGCTTATTCGTCTATGTCTGATGCCGGACATCACTGACCAAGCCCTGGTTTTCGACAGCTTCAGTGAGACGGGGATGGTAGGTTTGTTTTGTTTTGATGCACATATTTAATTACACTTGACCGAGGTGCCTTCGTGTCATTCTACCAGTCACTGTTACGGGGCTCCACTCCTCCAGAGAGGACAAAGAATAAAGAAGAGAAAGAGCTGGGGTGTCAGGGATGTGTGTCACCACATCGTTCCAGATTCAATCTCCCACAGGTGCCCTTGCTGCATGTCACCCCTCTTTGGCACCATTCATGTTGCAGCTGAGAAAAACACCAGCAATTACGGCGGCAATGAAAAATTCTATGCCATATTACAGTAACTGGTGTTTGACCCATCTTTTCAAATCCTCTACAAATATCACTCATTTACATCACTCATCCTTGAGAATTGGGACAAAACTTTATTGGGGGGGGGAGTACTCTTTAATTAGGCTGTGAAAATATATTTTAAAAGGTCAAAGTCTTCACTGTTAAACCTTGTAATGGGCCAACCTCCCAATGATTTCAATCAAATCATTGGGCGGTTGCGAAACGTCGAAATGTGAACTTTTTGTCAACTCTTACCTCTGACATCCATCATGTATACATGAATGTATACATGATGGATGTCAGAGGTAAGAGTTGACAAAAAGTTCTATATTTATTAAGTTCACAGCCATCGTAGCGAGCAGACATTCTATTTTTCACAGTTGTTAAGAGATTTATTAATGCTAATAAAAATAATCATTTTGAAACCATAATTCTTACTTAGTTTGGATTTAGAAAGGGATACTAATTTGACCTGTTATGGCTGAGACACATCCTATAGCAATATTATATGATGAACATATAAAAATTAAAAAATAGAACGCTCTCCAGTACTTGAGCAGCTTTCCAGCCTTTTTGGAAACCAGGAAGTGACAGGGGAGTCCTGGGCTGCGTCCGAAAGACCCACTGGCATACTGCATACTACTACTACGTACTACCACTACATACTGCTCCTACCTACTAAACAAGTTGGGTTCATTCGGACAAACTAAAAGATTGGTGGGAAAACATTCCCACATGTGCAGTACCTCTGCTCTGCCAGCGGATGGAGTGCCTATGAAAGCACCCCATCTGCTGGCTTGGCTGAGGTACTGCACCAAAATCTAAATGCACTTGTGACTATTGAAATTGTCCAAAAATGAAGCTGGCCACTCTTTACCCACCAGCAACATGTCTGCCAGCTCTCTCATGCTTCCCAACATGCAAAATGCGAGGTGTAGGCGAGCCAGAGCTCGCAGACGCCTCCTTTTGCACATAATAATTAAGCAATGACATGACATGCCACACTCAAAAACTGAAACTTTGCACTTTGAAGATCCTTTATATTGTTTTTGAAATAATCCAACCTGTTATGGTGATGACAACCATCATCACTTCTCATAAGTGTCACAACGCTACCATCATGTGTCAATCAAGTGATTAGTTCATTGAATATCAATACGTAGATACAGCATTTCCACCAGCACATTCTGTCATGTGTGTAGGCTCACTCTGTCTGTAGCCACTTTGAACACCTGTCACCTCACACAGTACAATGACATCCAATAAAACTGCTCTGCCATGATGTACTGTCATTATGCCAAACTTAATCATCATTTGTTTTAACAATACTAGTATTTATTATTATCATTACTATTATTGTTGTTTGTTGTTGTCTTTTGAATGTCAAACGAATGTGAATGTCCAATATCAAACTAACTTAATACCGGTATAAAACAGACCGCTTTGTTCATAATCATATTAGCAGAAATACATGTTTGACCAATGAAATGCACATAATAAAGGAGGCGTACAGACCTGTGCAGCCACATGCGACATTATACATGAAATGCTCAAACAGATTATATATATACATATACATACATATATATTTATATAGGAGACTGATGAGGGCGGTAACATGCCGTGCAACATCTACAATGAAGAAGAAGACAAAGAAGAAGCCCGTGGTGCATTTTGGGTAAGTAGTAGCCCTGCAGTATTCTCTGCCATCATACTACAATGTAGGCGTGTTTAGTAGGGGTGGTAGCATACTACTCCTCCCTACAACGGTTTCGGACATACTACATACTAATTTGGTCTACTACAATCCATACTACTTGGCCTTTCGGATGCAACCCTTGTGATATAGCTGACCCCTTTTGTGCCTGATTAAATGATGTTTTTGTAGAAATCTGAGAGTGAGTTGACAAAAATCTAGGACATATCTTTAAGGGCCAATATTTTAATAAAAAATACATTTTAAAATAAAGGTGACTATATCAGTATGTGCGATTAGTTTTAGATTTTTACTTTTTCCTGACTAGATCCTCTTGTGGCAGTGCAAAGTATGAAAGTTTTCTCTCAGAAACAAAAGCAGAAGTTGTATGAAATGCAAAGCCTTAGAGCGGAGGATATGTTGGATCAACTCCTCGTTTGTAGTCGACATTAGTTTCTTTTAAGAATGCCTTCCTACCCTGAAAGCTGAGGTATGTGTTTTTTGGCCACTTGGAAATACTGACATTTATCACCTCTTCAAGGTGATATGGCCAAAGTGTTTCAAAAAACTTCAATGTATCCTGACACAACACTTCGTATCTCACAAATTAAGTAAGTTGTAAGTTACGCCCTGTGTGCCCTAATGTTACACCACATGCCATTTAGTACCTTAAGTGACGTTGCGTACATACCTGACTTAAAATAACTCAACACTGACCTTTGGTTTCACATGGGACATGTACAGCAGTCTCCTGTGTTAAAGTAGGAAGAGAAGGAGGCAAAATGGCTCACTCGCTAGGTACTTCCAACTCTGGAAAAAATGTGTTTAATTCAAAATGTTATTCATTCAGACTTTTTTATAAAACAAGTTTCAGCATCTTCATTTCTAGAAAATGAAAAAACAGACCAAGATTTTTGGTTAAGTTCTGCTTCACAAAAGGCTCTACACTTAAATTGTTTTTCATCAGACAGTATGTTCCTAAAAACAGCTTTTTACTTCGCTGCTAACTGCTCCACTGGGTCTGTCTGTTGTTTACTGCTGGGCAGGTAGTGGACAGTTTATCAGAGCTTTTTCAGTAAACAGCAGGAAACCAGGATGATGAGAGAAATGAGACTGAACCAAGACAGTAAAGTTTCAGACCATTAAATCCAAACAATGAACTGGGTTTGTCACACATTTCACATTCTACACAATCATCTGATTCTTTGTTATGATCAATCTTGGTACCCATCGACTATCATCTGATAACTATGGCGTCTGGGGGCAAGGGCCAATATTTCGGGAGGATTTGGTGCAGCTGATACCTGAGCCAAGATTTCCTCTTTCGCCTGCCGGTCATTTCGGCTAATCTCTTTAAACAGATCTCTGCACATGAATGCAGATGGATTTTTTAAAAAGCTATATAAAGCTTAATCGTTCTTAATCGTGGCTTTTGAGACTACATTTCGGCCAGTGCTTTCCACCTCTCCACACCAACCGTTTGCCTAATGTTCAAATGTGATGTATCAAAAGACCCTCTTTGGGCTGACATCACAATAACGTAATTTTATTAGCTGGAGGCAAAACACAACTCACCACCAAAGGGCTGGGGGCTATATAAAAATTAAATGTCGTTTTGTTGTGTTTAGGTTTAGGAGTCACGGCTCAAGACTTAAATTTCATCACATACCAACTGCTCGTTAATACAAAAAAAGACAATATGGTTAAATGCAATAAGACAAACGGACTGGTCAGGTTAGGGAAAAAGTATTTACTGTTGTAAGGATGAATAATGTGTGTATTAAGGATTATCATGTCCAACTAATCAGAAATTGTGGAGGTATAAAGAGGAACATTGGATTTCTCCGTAATGCTAACTTTTTAGCACATTAGCTAATGTTAGCCTCGATAGAAAAACAAATTAGAGGAAACAGTTAAAGTGATGTCCACCTCTGTAAGATTGGCACAGTAATCAGCCATCCCACCTTCAGCAATCCTGTCAAATCATCCATCCACTGAGTGAGAGCATACAGGTCAGCCAGCCTGGTCCCGTTGGTCAGTGTCAGGGGCGGAAATCCCGGGGGGGACAGGGGGGACATGACTCCCCCTTCAGTAAAGCTGTCCCCCCCTAGAATAATTTGAGACACAATTAATAATT
The DNA here is from genome assembly GCA_035609425.1 of Epinephelus awoara. Taxonomy (NCBI): domain Eukaryota; kingdom Metazoa; phylum Chordata; class Actinopteri; order Perciformes; family Serranidae; genus Epinephelus; species Epinephelus awoara. The sequence continues at coordinate 6,651,442 of CM069296.1, read as the reverse complement.
TTTGAACAATGCAGTAGTATTTATTGAAAGCACAATGTAATCGGTGCTCAATTACGAGTGCTGCTAAGCTAAAAGCTAATGATTAAGCTCAGAGTTTAGTGATAGTCAGAGAGGACAGGACAAGAGCAGTCAATGTAGCTAACTCGTAGCTAATGGGTACCTGTCTGTAGGCTCTCCACCTGCCAGTGAGACAAACATGAAAGACGTGCAGTCTAACCGACGAGGAGCGGTCATTACGCGCGACTATTAAGCACGGTTGTGAGGTATGCAGCGGCAGATCTCACAGCACACTATAAAAACCAGTTTACCAGTTTAATTGCAGGAAATATTTAGTTGTTAAGCCATTTCTCATAAGTGTAGACATTCAGATAAGGAGAAGATTAAAGCAAAATTGCAGTAAAAGATGCTGTATAAAGACAGGCTACAACTTTTTTTCCTTGCCCACATTTGATGCATTAAAGATATTAAAACAGGGACAACGTGCAACGTGAATCTCTCTCTCTCTTTCTTTCTCCCTCATTTCCTGTCAAAAAGTCACAAACTCCCCCCTATAAAAATAACAATCAATTAAATTTAAATCTTGTAATGGCCACGTGCAATTTGGGAATGCACTGACAGACGTTGTCCTGCTGGTAGGGGCACCAGGTGATAAACGCTTATACAGGTAATTACTGAAGTCAGTGACAAAGAACACAATGTGTTGTTTCGTGGTGAGGACTGTTGGGGACTATTGATATATTTGCTTTGAGTTTTGTTTGAATTGTACACATTTTTAGTATAAACATAGCTAGTGTTAGACTTCAACAATCTTGTAGGAAATAATACATCTTCTCCTCCTTTGGTTGGAACACAGCTTCAGCCATGCAGCATTAACTGGCAAAAGAGCTTGATAATGCTGACAGTGACTTAAGATGTAGACTTTTAGCAGTTTCTGTCTGTAGGAAAGTAAACTTACACTATCACAGGCCATATTCAGCATCTGGCTCATTGTGCATGGATCAGACAGCAGTCACTCCACTAATGAGGGCAGCAACATGTTGCTTTGAAACACGTTGGGAGGGGGAGAGCGCTGTCTGGCTCTTCTTCAAAAGCAAACGACTAGAGCCACAGGCGGCAAAAGATGACAGCAGGGGACAAATCCCATTCCAGCTGCCGTAACCTGCATCTGTGCTTAACTGGTTCCAACCAGGGTCATCGCCAGGCTACACACACACGGGGTAGTACCAAAGTGAAGACATAAGCTCGTGTGGCAAAGGATGTTGCAACATCTCGTTAAGTAGAGGGATTTCCAAGCTCACAATGTGGATTAAAGGATTACCTCATATGCTGTGGGTTTGGATTCAGAGTATGTTTAAATGATGTGCATGTGTTAGATGCACGTAAGAAAATATTTGCACAGAAGTTACTTGGTGTCATATCATCTTTTAATTCAGCAAACCATCTGTCGGTGCTTTCAGAAGGATTTATATCCTGTGCAATGATTTCCTGCTGTAGTCTCAACAATCATTGCCATCTCTATTCCCAATAAACGCTCAGTTATAGAGTAACCATATGCCTTGTGTGTGATTAGTTATTTAACTGTGGCTTGGTACTGTTAGATTTTAATTGGCAGTTATTAGCCACAGAGTGCAGCTCCTGCACCAAGAAGCCAATATTTACTCTCAGCACTGATAACTGGAAACAAACGGCTCATTTGGTGGAAATTTCTGTTTGTTGTAATGCCTGGGCCTCCCTTCCTGCCTGCCTCCTTCTAATCACCACCCCTGTTTAAACAGTTCAGCTCTCTCATCCTCCTCTCTTTTCATTTTACTCTCCCTTCCACACCCTAATTATCATTTTACTGTCTCTTTTCTCTCCTCTTTCCTTCCCTCATTCTTCTTTTCCGCAGTTATTACTTGACTTATTCTTACCTAGGATTTCATCAGTCTCCTCAGGATTCTCTGAACTGTATACATTACTGTAATTTGTTGTCTGTCTGTCTGTCCTTTTCCTGTCTAGCAGTCATCTCTTTGACCTGCATCAGTGTCCTAAGTCTTTCTTTTGGTGGCTCCCTCTTCTCTCTTGTTTCCATGCTCTATTCTTCACCTTTCCCTGCTGTATGAGAGACGCCATCAGGGTGGCAACGTACAATTTCCATGTTGTTTGTTGTATATTTTACAAATTGAGCAACTCATTTCACGATTCCAGCCACAGATCTATTCTGAGACACTTAGCCTGAAGCATTTCTTTGGACTACTGCTTTGCTGTAGTAACATTACCTGCCTGAGGAGATTAGCACTGTTTATTTTGACATTACTGGCACTGCTGTTTGCACTAGTCCTTTTGGGTCCAGCAGTCCTTCAAGTTGACATCATTGAAACCTGTCTGTATGTTAGATGCTGGCTGAGAGATGGTACAAAAGCTCTGAGCTTTGTAGAGAGAGGGAGAGAGAGTATCAGGTGTGTTGTCAAGGGCAGAAGTCAGTGTGTCTTACTTAGTGTTCTGGTCAGTCCTCCCACATTACACACCAGTGCAAACAGCTGAAAAGTATTAGACATTGCCATGAATGTCTGAGGAAATTTCCCGAGTTTCCAGAGTTGAGGAGTCGCTAACACAACTGTCAATCATGTCAGTCATTCTGTTAACGCCAGTCTAACTGTCAAACTAGGCAGTGCTGATCGAAAATGAATCAAGACTCTGTAACTGCACTGCCTCCGCTGGATTTGTAATTCAAGTACGGAGAGCCCAGCTTAATGTGAGTGGCTGCAGCCTGTGTGTTTGTTGATCAGGTCACAGGACATTTATCAAGGGGTGCAGGCAGGTGCGACTTTGACTTAGACATAGTGATGGGTAACGGATCAGTTCTGGTACTGAGCTTTGTATATATATGTGTGTATGAGTCAGTGTGGGTTTTCAAAAATGGACTTTGCTGCCTATTACATTTCAAATGTTGTCAGAAACATATTTTAGTGACTGTTAAGCTGTAAAATGTGAAAGTTGGTCTGCCTGGTGGGCATTACTTGGTACTCCTGTTTAACTTGGTGGTCGGGTCACAAGCTGTAATTCACATGATTGATAGCTGCACTAGAGACCCCTTAGCTCTGATTGGTTGTTTATAAAGTAAGGCCATCAGAAATGCTATGAGGCAATAGAGTAGGCAGAGTATGAGATTTTTTTTCACAGATTATCTGTCTCATTTAGGGCTGTGTACATATCGTGACAACTTCAACAAATATGAAAGAATTTTTTTTGTATTATTTTTTTGTATAAAAGGTACCAACCGTAGCTTTAATCATGAGTTATTGTAGTTTAATAGGAATTATTTTGAAAGCCATTGTATCATCTCTGTATACTATAGTATATCTTAGAATGACTTTGCACAACTCTAAGAGAAAGAACAATGGTCAGATAATGTGGATTTGGTCAAGAAGCTACAGGAATAAAACTAGAACTACCACCCCACGGTATGCCTCCGCGCACCAGCCAAGTTCCTCTTACAGTTTATATCCATGTCTGTGAACACATGAATGCTTCACACACATCCTCCCCCTCTGGCAGCACAGCAGATCTATACAATCAGCGGAGTTTCAAAGTGGACACTCAGGATTAGTGTCAACAATTCATTCTCTTCCCTACTTCCCCTTCTGTTACTGAGATATGACATTGAATAATGGCTAGAAAAGTGTTTTGCCTAACATTATGATGTCACAGTGAAGTTGACCTTTGACCTTTTGGATATACAATGTCATCACTTTATTATTTTATCCTATTAGACATTTGTGTGAAGTTATGTAATAATTAGTGTAGGAATTAAGGAGTTAAGGCCCAAAACAAATTTGTGAGGTCACTCTGACTTTGACCTTTGACTACTGACCTAAAAATTCTAATCAGTTAATTCTTTAGTCCAAGTGAACATTGCCAAATTTGAAGAAATTCCCTCAAGGTGTTCTTGAGATATTATATTCACAAAAATGACAGAGATGCAAGGTCACAGTGACTTTTGACTACCAAATTCTAATTGGTACATCCTTGAGTCCAAGTGGACATTTATGCTAAATCTGAGAAAATACCCCTCAAGCTGTTCTTTAGGTTTTCATGTTCACAACACTGAGACATTCAAGGACACCATGACCGTGACCACTGACCACAAAAAACTAATCACTTATTGTTGAGTCGAATTGAACATTTGTGTAAAATTTAAAAAAAATTCTCGAGGCGTACTTGAGAAATCACGTTCACAAGAATGGGACGGACAAATGTATGTATGGATGGACAGGTGTGCAGATGGATGGACAGACAACCCAAAAATATAATGCCTCTGGCCAAGGCTGCCTATCAAAAACTGCATAAGAATACCACTATATGTGTGAATCTGTATTTCGTCAAATATACTGTTTAGTTCTGTTTTAGCTTTTGCATGGTTAAGTTTAAGCCAAATTATTTTTGTTCAAGTGATGGTTCAAATGGCTCACACTTGGATGCAGGCTGTTAATGAAGGTGCATCCTCAATAAAGGCTGAGCCAAAACAGGGTGTAAAATGAAATTACTACATGGTCACATGGGTAATTTTACAATGGTCACTACAGAGAGTTTACTCAAAGATGTCTGCTTGATGTCTGAAAACAATGTATTCAAAGCAAATTGCAGCAACAACAATGGCAAATAAGGCCTCTTACTTAAATATGATAAAAAAATACTTAGAAATAAAAGCCTCTCTATAATAACAGCCTGCTTCCTTTCATTCATCCTTAGATCAGGCCCATATGGCTAATAAGAACACTGCACAGCTGTTGGATAGATTGAGACAGAAAACCTTTCACATAACCATATGCATCAGAACTTACAAATAAAAATAGCACACATTAAAGTGATAACTCATTCAGGATTGCAAAGTAGCATCACAAACGCAGAGAAACAGCTTCGCCTTTGCCAACAAGACCTCCTATTATCCCTTCCCCCATGTCTCCATACAGAGCTGTATTGCAAAAGACAGCAACAGATTTCTCAGCCTGCAGCTCATTAATTCAGAGTGGTTACTCCAGAAAAGGCAATTGTCCATGACAAGACAAGAAGGTAAAAAAAAAAAAAAAACTTCTTTTTTGTGTCTAAGTCTGACATGGAAAGAGTTTTTTAGGATATATGTATTTTATGTTCAGAAAATTACATCACTTTACTGTAATCAAGCCTTTAAAACCAGGAAAAGACAACACTTTTGATATTACGATATCCAAAACCTAAGACGATATCTGGTCTCATACCATGATATCAATGTAATATTGATGAATATAGCCTAGGCCTAGTTTCATGATATTGATTTTATTGGATACTGGGCCCTATCTTTAACCAGGCACACAATGGCACACACACACTGCCATTTCTCGTGTCAGACTGACGCAATTGTTATTTTCATGGCCAACACCCACGTTGCATAATGCCTGGTACACACTATACGTTATAACAGCCCGATTCTAGCCCGACGCAATGACGTACGATGTCGGCATGGATTGTAAACAATGAGTGTCATACACGACAATCCATCGTTTCATCCCATGCAAATCATCATTTAATCGTTGTTTAAATGCTGCATTATTCAGATAGTAAGATGCTCCTACATAGGTGGGTTCACAACACATGTACATTCTGCTTGTTACACACACACACACACACACACACACACACACACACAGGGACGTGCAGATTGGTAACATAAAACATCATTAATGAGGAAAATATTAGTTACATTTTCTAAAATGTGAACATAGCAGAGAGCAGAGCAGAGTTGTAGGGCTGCTGTCCAACTCCCCATTAAGAGACACACTGTGTGCATTTACAGACAAGGAGCAGCGTAACTTCATCTATTATTTCAGAAGTTTAGTTCTGTTTTCTCTGTTATAACTACAGTTTTGCTGCAGTGACATTACTGCTCTCTCAGCAGAAGACTGCGCCTATGATTAAGTAAGAGACTAATTACAACCCCTTTGCCCCTTGTGCCTTACTTTGTGCCCAGATTGTGTGCCGTTTAACGAAGAACAAGCCCTAAATGCACTTGTGTCATCCACTTTAGACCATGCGCTACAGATTGTTTAAATAGGGCCCATCATGTCAGGGGTTTGTCTCCATTTAGCCTGTCTACTCTGGTTACAGCTTGATAATGTAACCTACATATTGCCTTCCCTTCATTGCACTACTGTCATGTATATACAGTGGACACACAGCCTGCACTACACTCACTGTTCCCCAACCACATGCCCCCAGGCACACCCTGGTGAGTGCACTTTTCTAATTATCTATATGATTACATTGCCATGCTACTTCAGACAAACCACTGGTTTTCTCTGTAACACATCTCTTTGGCTGCCAATGCAGTATGTAGTGTATCGAAATCCTAAAAATTCTAAATACCTTCCAAATCCAAATGAAGTGTATTGATATTAACAACAAACACCACAAGAAAAGCTGGCATTCCAGGGTTTAGAGTGTAACAGTTTATAGTCCTAAAAGGAAAGCATTTATTTCAGCCTTGGATTTTCTTGCCAGATTTCTGGTGTTTTTTTTCTCCCTCCCACAAGCTTTTCAGCTTATGCCTACAAACGTTTCACAGTTTGTTGTGTCACATTAATTATACAACAGGCTTGAAGGTTGAAACTGTGTAATATTAGTTTCCTGTATCTCTTTTCTATATTTATTGCTTAAATATGGCAAGAAACATATGGTATTTTTTACCATGCAATGTGATGGTTTTCAGAGATAATCAATCAATCAAATGTGATTTACATTTACTACAAAGATTATTTTCCTAATGGACCTGTTACCCCATTACAGGTCCCAATATTTTAGAGATGAACTAGACATATTTAGCTGTCATGTATACAGTTATAGCATACCTTTGAATCCTATCTTCCACAGAGCTTCAGTTCATTCATCAAAAATTGTTAAAAAAATTTGATAATCCATTAACCAATAGTTGGTCCCAGCTTCTCAGATGAGAGGGTTGCTGCTTCTCTCTGACTTGTTTCATGATGCATTTTAAACATATTTGGATTTTTGGACTGTTAGTCAAACAAAAACATCACTTTGGACTAATGGGAACTGATGGTGGGTGTTAAATTACTTCATAATGGGTTGATCAAAAACTAATCAATACATTAAAAATGAAGGAAATTATAATTTGCTCTAATTTGCTATTTATTGTATTTTAATACTTAAATTCACACACTTCTATTTCATACCCCTATTTTTACTTCTTATAATTCTCTATTCTTTACATTGAGGTGACTGAAACGAATAACAATCTCCCCGCAGGGATCATTGAAGTATTTCTGATTCTGATTCTGTGCAAAATGCATCACTTCCTGTGGCATTGTTCTTGTTAATAGGCGAACTCATTTGAAAACATTGTTTTGCCTGCAGACAAAATGTATGCATTTTCAGGTAATTTTTTCCAAAGATCTTGGTCCGCACCAAACATTTGAACAAAACAAAAATGGTGAAACCTCTTCATCTTTGTCATCTGTGCCATGAACAACCTGGGTATAAAAAACCCTGGCTTAGTCTTAGCACATGGTGAAACACTAAGAGCTAGAGATGTGTTTTCTGATTTAGTCGGCTTAAAGTGGACATTACTGTGCTCTGAGACAGCCCCCTTCCACCAGTGTCAGAGTGAAACAGAATGAGAGAGATAAAGGGATAAAGGAGCCCTGACAGTGAGCAGGATTCACCCCCAACAGCGCCCTCAGTGATGGACTCAGCTCTGACAAAAGTCTGGCTGAGTACCTATAGGCCAGCCTCCAGCTGCTGACGACTGGACACATTATTACACCATCAATCTGTATTTACAGCCCAGCTCTCTGCCCTGTTATTATCATTACACTCTGCATATATTAATAACTCATTTTATATCCAGCAGCACAGTTTTGTTGATGCAATACCTGGCTCTTAAACAGTGGATCTTCTGTGTATAGAAGCCTGTCATTAGTATTGTTCCTCCTCTGTGTTCAGCCTGCCTCTCTGTATTCAGACTCCTTTTGTCTCGTCAAAATTACCAAATTTTTTGAATTGTTTCATTTTATAGTTTATATTCCTCGCTGAAAGCTTCACATCAGCTTCACATCTAAAAGTTCACATGCATGCTGTGACGAATACAGAATATGCCTTCTCAAAAGCAAAGATGCTAATAAAGCAACACCAGACATCTTAGGGAGGAAGTTGGGGTGAATGGTATGATGTACAGAGTCTAACTCAGACCAACAAAAAGTGACCTAAAACCAGTCAGAGCAGCGAGACGTGTAACGTAGCACTGAGCAAAACATCCAAGTTGTAGTGGTGCTCGGTGCGTTTTCAAGCAGGAAAAAAATGGTGGCCTTGTCACGAACTTTCCCATTTTACAGCTAAACTGTGCACTAGATGTATTTCTGAAAACATGTGAGACAATAGCCTGGTTCCAGACCATAGACCCCGCCCACTCAACTGAGTAGGCTTGCATCTCTGGTCTGGTATACTGCAATGAATTTGCGATTTATCTCGTTCAAACGATGGACGGACCAATGAACGCCGGGGGTGGGGGCGGGTCTAGCAATTAGCCATTCAGCGCCACGCTAATGGCGACCGCTGCAGATCCTACAGACCACATTAACGATGCTATCGAGATATTTCGCCACTACTCGCGTTAATGGAGGACCAAATTAAGGAAACTCCTAAACTGGATTTAATGGCGATGCAGCTGGGCATGCACGATGACGGAGACATTTTAAACGGACAATGCTCGCTTGTTTTCTGCACCCCTGAGGCATGGATACTAATGACGTCAGATTCTGGGTGAGTCGTTGATCTCTACTGATTGGTTAGGGAAAAAATCAAATTCCCCATCAATGTAGGCGATGCCAGACTGAAGGTTCTGGGAGCTTCAGTCTGACACACAGGCTAGTGAGACAAGAAATATGCAGTGCAGTGACAGAATCTTGATTTATATTTGATCAGCGCTGCCTGGGTTGACAGTTTGATTTGTGCTTTGTGAGCCTGGTGCAATGCACTGGATGGAGCAGACTGGACACAATTAAATATAATCACAGCAGCGAAATGTGTGACACGTGACTTTTCAAATCTGGACCAGCAACACTCCACTCTAAATCATGACATAAAACGCTCCCCCTTTATTCAACAGAAAAAAGAGTGAAAAGTTTTCTGGGTACGATAATCATCTCAGAGAATATCACAGTTTCACAGTATTACAGAATCCTTATTATAAGTCAAGTTGACCTGTAAAGGAATATAAGCAGAGGGGTTATTTTTGGTTGAACAAACTACACTAAACTTAAGTTGAGACTGAGCGCTGCAACCTTCCTTGAAACCATTTTTTTAATGTATGTTTGTGCAAAAAGTCTCCCTTCAAAAATAACTGAAATAAAGTTGAGATTCTCTGTCCAGTTGCATTTTTTTCATTATCGTAAATACGCAAATGTTCACAGTATGATAACTATCAATTTTAATATCATGTCTTACCTTAAACCCCATATATACCTCTGCAGCCCTACCTATTTCATGTCACATGACCACAGCCTGGGGAAGACTGTTCGGCCAGCTGCTGTCTTCAGCTCCTCAGGAGCTGCTGCTGACAGACAGCTGCTTCTGAGGATAGAAACTATCAAACGGAGCTTGGATCCCATGTAAACTGAACAGACAGAACGCCTCAGTAGTGCTTACACACTACTCATGTCTGTTAAAAGGAGAGATGTCAGAGTGAGGGGGCTGCCTTAGACAGATACCCTGAGCAGTTGGGGGAAAGTGCCTTGCTCAAGGGCAAAAAAAAAAAAAGAAAAAGAAAAGCCTTTTTATATGAACCCAACACAACTCCAGCACATTTAGCTGTCAGGAGCCTTCACTGTTTCTCTCAGTTAAAGTAAGAGCTTTCAGGCTTCCAAGACAATGCTTGGCCAAAATATAAATCAATAATTGGCTACCCCTGAAGAACTTATCACAAGTGTTATAATGATCTTAGTAACGTGACGTGACGTTTTCCATCTCCAGAGGACAGAAATTATGTGATTGGGGCAGCCTGGTTCCAGACCTCTGAATCGCTGACTACATCTTTCTCTTTTTTATTGACTCTAATAGGTCTGGTGGTGTGTAAACTGACCGCCAAGCCATTCAGAGTTTGTAGGCAGGATTATGAATGGAGATGTCATCTCCCTGTGCCAGAGCCTTACTGCTGTTAGTCCACTTACAGAAATAACTCTTGTATCAGCAGATTTCTTTCATAAACAACATTAATTGCTCATACCAGCCACCACCACAGCCTCTATAATAACTGAAAATAACACCAACTGGATGGATATGGCAACCGCTACTGACTGGTTACAACAAACTAACAGCCCCTACTAGCCAGCCTTGAATGTTGAAATGAAATAAAATGTATATTCAAGCTGATTACCAAGCTAATTTTTGAGTTCTTAAATGAAACCAAGACAGCTCAAAACCTAGTATATGGCTGGACTATGTATGAAACACTGGAGGGCTTTTAATATGAAACAGGAAGTGCCATCTTAAAATGAAGAAGAATACACTTAGACACAGTCGCACAGCAGAAGGGACCTACCTTCTCTGGAGCTGTACCCACTGATCATTTAACACAACCCTCCCCTCTTCAACTGAGTGAGTGACTGGTGGCACAGCCAAGGTCCACAAAGAACAACAGTTTGCAAAACAGTCTATGGCGTTGATTAATTGGCCAAACTAATTAATTGGATATGTTATTTCCACTTTCTCCTCATAACTATGGCAGCACCCGTTCAACATTGCAACACATATAATATTCAGTAACATCACATCTACATTTTAAGGCTTGTGTGTCATACAGATACAGATGTTCCTCAAATATGATGAGGCGATCCTCTTTCATCCATCCAAAACTCATTCAACTGCAGCCGGCTAGTTAGCTAGCTAGCTTAATAATGTGGTTACAGAAAATGAGGAATACAGCAATACAGAACTGTCAGCACCCACAGCTCTGTCAGCAGCGAATGAGGGAAACACCAACACATCATCATGCACTCCAACCTTTGGTGTAACTTCATCACTCACTCACTCAGTGATGATCAGACTTTTGCATTTATAGGGCTGGCCTCGTGGCAGCATGGTGATGCAGTGGTTAGTATTGTGGCTTCGCAGCAAAATGGTTCCTGGTCAACACATTCTCACTCCGATCTCATTACATATCAGCGTTTGGTCATGGATTTTCCATGTCCAGATATGACGTGCAAGGTACCCTGGGTTTGTTGGTTGTTGATGTTGTGGGACGCACGCGGTAGGGTTTAGCCAAAAAAAGCATGTGGTTAGGTTTAGGAAAAAGAACAGGGTTTGGCCTTATAATCTTACGGGACGCAAACACCAATCTCCCAGGGAAAGTGAAAAAATATGGTAAAACAGCTGTCTTGATCTGTTCCTAAACATTGAGAATTTAAGTCAAACGACACACTCAAGTTCTTGATAGTTATTAGGCCAGGGATTGGGCGCATACAGGAGACAGACATGTCGCACACATATTCCAGAATGCAAAGTTATATATAATACAGTTGAAGACTGACCTGGCAGGCGTTATAGAGGAGTTGGTGCTCAAACTTCTTGATGCCCAGGATCTGCTGGAACATCTCGTACAGCTGGTCCTTGCTGAGGATGAGCTCAGAGGCGGCGCTGGCCGTCATTCTCTGCTGGTGCTTCCTGGGGTCCTCTTCGCCTCGGTAGATGGTGTCAAATTTTGCAATCCAGGAGCTTAGCACTGTCTCTTTGCTCAGGCCGTCGATCTCAGGCAGGCTGCGTACCCGCTTCTCTATGTGCTTCTTAAAAACCTCCCGAGAGTCACTGGCTGAGCAGCCGCCGCTCTGCACCATCCGGGACACACGGTCACTTTTCAGGAAGACCTGCGGTCAATTGAAAAGAAGTTAAATAAAGGATTTCTGATTTACATATTTTATGTATTTTTAAGTCATCAAGAAAGCTGCTTCCATTCTGGAAGCAGATCTTGAGAGAAGGATGTTGCTAAAGCTACGGCAGTGAATGAGTTCCATCCTGGCTATCAGCCGGCACTACACCAACAAACAAACAATACAGCCCTCCTCCTGCAGGCATAGACACACGCACTTCACACAATAACCTGTAAGAGTACAATCAATTCATGGCTACATTCCTGGTCGTGACTGATTTTCTAAAGCCTAAAAACAGAGCCAATATAGGGTGCAAAAGTCTAGTTTTCTCTCAGTCCACTCAACATTTGGGATGGGATATTTGTCCAATAATAGTAACACTGATGCACCATACAGCAGTTATCTACTGCATGCATACCAGAAGCCTGCTCTACCACTTATGCATACCATTGTCATTTTTATCTTTATTTTTTGCGCTTATGTATTTTTCCCAATATCTTCTATTTTACTATATAAGTACATACACTTTAGTAATATACATATTGTACTATGAATCAAGGAGTTGATAAATGTATCCGAGTGATACTTCACTGTGCAGTAGAGGGCATATTTTCAGAATGAAAGGACAGAACAGACTTTGAGGAATTGCATGTCATTTGCAACTCTGTCAGTAGAAATTCTGACAGTGACATCTATGGATTTTACAGAATCACAGGGACACTGTTTCTGGAAAGACACACTGCTGTTGATCTTTTTTAATGTTATTTCCATCTCCATTGTATTGAGCAATCTCAGAGACATCTTAAAACCTGGTAAAATCAGATCAAAACATGGCACCACTAGAAGGAAGTGAGGACATCTGTTTATTAACTGAAACACTACCCAAATCCTACACATTAATATCATTGGAAGCATGTTCAATTTCTACCAATAAGGAGAAACAGAGAATTTCGATCACAAACCAAACATTTTTACATCGACTGAAAGCTGACTCACATTTGAAACACAGTAGCTTGTGACTGACGGGTGGTAAATACCTGTCACCCACTGTCGACACAGCCGACACTGCTCTTTGTAACCCTTTGTCTCTGTTTCTCTCTATCTTTCTATTTCTGTCTTCTCCCCGACTCTGTCCCTCCCTCTCTCTCTCTGTCTGTGTACGTCAGTTTTAGCCTGAAGCTAAAGCCGAGCTGAGAGCTATGGGTTTTAATTGAATTGGATAACCTGTGCCACCAGCTTCATCTGTTAAATATCACAGCGTTCTCATTTGGCTTGCTTGGGCTGCCACATTAACTGATAAGGAAGTGTCAGTCAATGTGTCAGTGCCACAAACCCAACAGATACACCCCCTTTGTTTTGTTCTAGCACCAAACTGCAGCCTTAAATCTCCAAATGTCCTTCCTTGCAACACTTGTTTCTGGATCAGCTTTTAAAAGACACGCAGGGATTATACAACAATGTAATTATTTCAGCCAACCCCTGTGCATTCAGTGCAATTTAGTCTAATCACCGCAACTTTACAGCAAATTTGACCACTTAAAATAAATTATATCTTCTGTCTTAGAGCTGCACACAACTTAATGATTGGCTCAGCCCCACCATGCCCCTCTCTCTCTCTGTTTATCATGTGACTTCTGTTGCATCTGCGACAGAGTGATCGTAGTGATGGGGTTAACTGTTAGCATCTTTTATACAGGGTTAATGACAGAGTCAACATCTACGTTTCAGTATTGGATGTTACTTCGGAAAGAGTTGCTCCTGGAGATGTTCCTTCAGCACTACGTCCACCCACCTACCATCACATACACATTCTAATTCTGTGGGAAACAATGAATGTTCCTAATAATAGGCTCAGCATCACAACTATTTTTGCAGTTTTCACTTTTTTATTGCATTTATGTTTTATTGCAAAAAATGCCTAAATTTATTTTAGAAAAGCTGCCGGAACTTCAGACTGCAACAATCACAAAACCAGCCCACAAAGTCCTGGAGGAACTGCTTAACAAGTAAACATAGTATGAATTTATTGTGTTTATTTTTTTTAATGAGCTGTATACGAAATTCAGAGCATTAATATGGCAGCAAACAACTATTTGCCACCAGGGGTTGACAAAACTGATTGCTGATTGGTCAGTTAAAGTTTATGCCATGGAAACTGATTGGTCAGACAGTGAATTAGAGTCTGTGACATGAGCAATGTCATTGTTTTAAAGTGATTTGTGACAGATGAAATCCACTGTGATTTGCTGAAATACATGTGGGTATGGCAAAATCCATTTCGGGATGCGTTCTTAGCTCACTAGGCTTTTACAGAGACGGAGCATCTCTGCTCTGTTAATGCCTGTAGACAAAAGAAAAAATGTCATCAATCGGGCAACACTGCCTACCTGAGCAGCGTGTGCGTCACAGAATCTCAGCACCCATGTTAACAACCATGCTGCTTATGCAAGCAGCGTGGCTCATCTAGACCTTCAGCCGGTGTGACACCTATTTTTTTTCCATGTGACGCACTGTTCTCAATCTCAGCAAAAATAGACAGTGAAAATGACCTGTTGACACATTGTCATCTCACCAGAAACACTGCAGTCCAGTTTCACTACAATACAGCTGTAGTATCCAAAGATTATCTGTATGTGAACAACACAGAGAACCTAACAGCACTTTATCCGTTGCCCTCATAGGCACACCTTTCACGACAGTTTTAATGTCTATATCTGTAGTGGGGCTGGCCCAATATCAGATTTTCACTATATGATTATCATGGCCAAAAGAGTGCACAATAACAATATTATCAGGATATCTAAAGATGCTATTAGTCAAGTTCATCTTCAGTTGTGTTTATCTTGCCTTTGTCTCATTTTTGGCGAATGAACTACACTCAGAATACAAGTTTAGGGGAGGTGGAGAGAGTCTGTTACCATAACCATACAATAGCGCACAAAAATTAGAGCAATTAAACTTAATGGACAGAAAAAAAGCAACCAGATGGTGTTGGGGGAGGGACACAAAGCGAGAATGGAAAGAAAGGGAAATGATTTAAGAGGCGCTGGATTATTTACACAAAACTATGACACACTGTTATATGTGTATATTTATTATTACACAATATCAATTCTTAATTTTTAAATATCATGGCTGTTGTCAATAAAGCAACACACCTAATGTGTAGATTATGTCACAGACATGAATAAAATATATATAAGGAGTTATTTTTAACTCATCACCTCCTTTTTTCATTTCAGATTGAAAGCCTGTTAGCATTTCTGTAAACAGAATCCCTTCATTTGTTAACACAAGGCTTTTATTCTTATTAACAACTGTGTACAGTTTCTTAACCTTTTTCTGTCTATAATAACTATAAATAAGATTTATAATGACATTTAAACAAATAGCATATGTGGTATGTTTTGTACAGCTTTGTATATCAATATTACAGACAATCAAGTTTTTCTCTCTATACAAATAAAGCTGCCTTGCCATTACAAATTAATAACTAAAGGAAAACAGCTAAATCTAAGGGGTACTTCACTTTTGTGCTGATTATGTGTAATAAATACCTAAAATTATAGGAAAAAATGTTTGTTTTGTTTTTTTGGCTGTTGGGCCAATTAAAGTATATAAGACCAGTAAAATCAAAAATGCAAAAATGGTACATTAGCCACTGTAAAGAGAGTGTCCTAAGCAGTGAATAAAGGCCCACGACCTATGTCTATGTGTTGTTATCCAAGCTGCTTCTCTGTTTTTTGTTGCGATAGATGACGGCTATGCATGAGCTCATACACTGGTTACCACTTATAACGCCATACCCAACCATGGTGGTGGGAGGAAGTCAGTTTTTTTTTTTTTTTACTGATTTAGAGAGAGTTTACTGATCATTTTGAAGGGTGCAGTTTATGGTACTGATGAATTGTATCACATTGTACTGATACGTGTTTTTATTACTGTGTCCATCCCACTTATATTGATGAGGGTAAGCTAAATAACAGAAGTAGCTTTCTATGTTTGCTATTTATATCGGACTAAACATTAGAAAGACCTCTGTATAACATAATACATGAGTTCAACAAACTACTTATGTAAACTGGCTGATGCTGATGACTCAGCTATTGTGCTGGAGAGAATCTCTGTTGCTACTCTGACAGCTGATGCTCAAAATATAACAGACCATGTGGGGATATCTCAAAATCAACATGTAAACTTGGAAAAACAACTTAAAAGTTACATTTCTTTGTCTCTTTAGTCTTCACTCAGTCTCTTTGCCTGCTTCAACATAATTATCCATTCACAGTATTACAGTAACAGCACTAACACTTTGAGCTTTGACTTGTTATTATTGGCTTCTTGTAATGTGGGCAATCCAAGAACTGAAGGTTATTCTACTCACTGTGAGTCACTGCGGATGCTGTGTATCAAATGTCGAGTTGTAAATGCAGTACAAACCAGACTGTTAAGAAATGTGAGATGCAGAGAAGGTGCTGGCTTTGCTATCATCACATTTTATTTCCCTCTTCTATTCTTGGTAGATCCAGCCCACTGAATCCTGGTCGTTTGGGAGCATATTATTAAGACTGCCCTGCGGAGCTCAGTGCACACTCTGCATCATTTATCAGAGCCAAGACAAGTTATCTCCGCTGAGGTTTGGATACTTTTCTACCCATTATTAGTTTTCCTGCTCAGACAGATTCATTTGAAACAAGAAGAGGCTTGCAAGAGGAACTTGACAGGTAGTTTAGGCATGTGAAACAGCATTTGATTGCAGAAATTTGCTATTTATAAATCATAATATAAAATTAGCATCAAGTATTTAACTGATTCTACACAGCAAACCCCAATCCATCCATGATACAAATCCATATGACACAGAGTAAAATGCTCAAACAACAAAAAAGTTATGTTAAACACATTTACTTTGTGTCTGGTGTACTCAAAACCTTTATCTTACTGTATTGTGCTAAACTCAAAGTTTTGAGTGCAAGCCATTTCCAAAAATGTTTTAAGTTGAGTGACAGAATTGGGGTTTACAGTGTACATAGAAAGTGTATTTTTTTGCCCTCTATGGGGAGGTCAGAGGTTGCATAAGGCCACAAAGACTGGGTTAATGGCTTGACAAACCCAGCGGTATGTGCACTTTTAATCAAAAGGTTTCATATCAGGGTTAAAAAATACATTCAATGGGTCTCATTCATGAAACGTGAGCAGAAGGAGTTTGTGTGTAAACTGTTCGCAGACGGAAATTTACGTGCATGTCCGCATTCATCAATATTTTAGTAGCTCTGATCTTTTCGTAGCTACTAACAAAATCTACTCCTGCTCCTGACCACTCGTAGTGCTTGTGTTCATTTAGTAAAGCACATAAATATTGCTTTTCACTATTGGAAATTACAATTTTAATTCGTATTGCATTCTGTTATGTACACAATACACAGATGCCTTTGAAACGCGTTACTAAACATGACAAAATATTAAAAATATAACACATTTAAATAAATTATTTTCAATTAGCAGGTTTAAGATCCAGATTAGATTCATGATTGTGAATTATCTATGTAAATCGACACAATAGATTACATGTTCTTTCTACACGTTGAATGATGATAATAAAAATATCCGTAAGGACAGCCGGATCACAGCCTCTTCGGCCTCGATGCCTGGGTTCAGCAGGGGCAGCAGGTGGAAGGAGGACGATCGTTTAATTTACGTTGTATCAAACAGAGCTTTAGGCTATTAAGATTCAAATAATTTGAGGACGATGCATACAGACTGCTGTAGGCTATATGTTATCCGTATCATTTGATAAAATAAATTTTAAATAGCTCTACATTCCGACAGCCATCACTGATTTAGTTTATCCATTATGCACTAAACATCTGTGGTTTCCTGTTCCCACTTCATTCAGAACCCCACAAATGAATCTTCTGTTTGTTTGGTGACCGCTGTATTTTTGTGTGTGTGCTTATGCGTTTCTATGCCTCCATGGATTGGCATTCATGATCATACACACGTGTTTACAATCAAATCTGAGTCTCCCGCGGCGTTCCTGAATCCGGAGTAGGTTTTTAGTAGAGTAGGCTTTTATGTGCAAATCTACACACAGATTTACTCACTTTTCATGAATGAGACCCAATGTGTGTTTTGTGAGTGTACTGGTGACAGAGTGTGACAGATGATACAGACTCACCTCATAGTAGCTCTGGACAGCGTTGATGAAGGCTTCATCAGCTACAATCTGGGTGTCTCCACTGAGGAACGCCTGGAAACGCTCTTTGACTGTCTGCAGCTGCTGCTTACTGATCTGAAGGAGACAGTGGGAAACAAGAGCCAATGAGGCTGTTATAGTTTATGAAAAGTACAGCTAAAAAAAAAAAAAGGTTGTGCAAAGATTATACGAGCTCATCAAGAATTTGCTAAAATGCTTTTAAGACTGTATTCCATTTAAAACATTCTATTATTATTCCTTTTTTTCTGTCTTTCTTCACTTTATTAGTCTTGAACCTTGAATTCCAGAAGAATTTCAATTTCCAATCATGTGGATGTACAAAGGCCCTAGCAACTCAACCAACAGGACATAAAGTCATGGTTGAAAAATGTTCTAAATATCTGTAAAACAAAGCCTCCCCACTGGATCAGAGTGTGGAAATAGCCATTAGCATCCAGCCATCTACTTTAGAGTCCTAGATTTCAATCCTGGGGTTAGTTTTGTACAGAAACAGGTCAGGAGGAAGCCCCTTTTTAAGGTACACAAGGAGCAGACTGATGACTTTACGGTGGAAATGTATGCTTATACCTCTAAGACAAACAGATGTGTAGTCTCTCTTCATAATCACCTGCTGTAGCTGATAGCTGATAGGCAGTCCTTTATTGAATTCTGTTTGGACACTGATTCTTCCGAACACAGTTTTGCCTGTGTACACTGCAGACATCAAATATGATTTTCACGACCATAATACATCGTAACAATTTACTTTAATCACCTATTTAGATTTATAAGTAAATAAAGATGATGAAACCTCATATGAAGAATATTTTATATCACTGCAACAGTGTTTAACTGTATTGTCACTCATTTTATAGTGTTTACTGAACACAGGAGAACCATAAAGAGGAATGATAAAACCACTCCTGTTTCAAGGTGTTTTAATGAAATGAAACATTACATTTCATCCTTCTTTTATAAAATTTGTAGAAGTAATTAAGCCCAATCAGGTGGTGGTGTCAGTTTCTCAGAAAAAAAGGAGAATCTCAAAAGTTTATTTCACGGCTGGAGGGGGGAGTGGCACGAATGAGGACTATTTTTCATAGTGTTGGTGTTTTATAAATTCCTAAATAATTCCAAATTTCTTATCTCTTCCTTTTTATTCCATGACATTTTTTTTCCTTTGACATTTTCATGACTGGTTTCTCAAAATAAAATATCACAAAATTCAACTACATTGCAAGAAAATCTTAATGCTAACCAGCTCACCAGGATAATCCACTTAGGTGGAAAGAAA
Organism: Epinephelus awoara; assembly: GCA_035609425.1. NCBI lineage: Eukaryota > Metazoa > Chordata > Actinopteri > Perciformes > Serranidae > Epinephelus > Epinephelus awoara. The sequence goes on along the minus strand of CM069296.1, from coordinate 6,632,058 downwards.
CAGACAGAGCTCATTCTGACAATGACTTCTCTCTCAACAGCTTCTCTACAGCTTGGCAGTTTTCTCTTTCTGGCAAAACAGCCAGCTCCACTCAATACTGTCTTTGAAATCTTAAGTAAGAAATGTCTTTTTTTCACTCTTATAAACCTAACCAAGCTTCTGCCTTGCACATCTGCTGTGCTCTCCATGGTGTTTGGGAGGCCTTTAGGGAACATCACAAGTAGAGGCAGAATTTGCCTGGTTTGATGGTGGTCTATAAATGTATAGTCATAACTACGTACCAGACGCCAAGATGGTGCCTATTCACTCATATGGAGTTGCCTGCTAAGTATGTGCAGTAGTGTTTCTTCTGCTGGCTCCGTCCATGAGTTCCCTGCTCATAGACTTTACATTGTGGCGATGTCACAGATTTTTAAATCGCTCTTGGTCGGCTCAAGAAAAGTTTTACAAAAAACCTCCATGGATCAAAAATTCATAATAGAATGAGTCATAATTGACCTTGTTTGAATTTCTAGGTGTCCTGCCAACAGTTTTACAGACATCTCTTTTACAATGGTATTCTATCGGGAAATGCTTTTTGGGCCACAGTGGATTTTTTTACCGCAATACCACATATGGCCACTGGGAAAAAATTGGACTGAACTTTGCTCCTTTGGGCCTGCTGTGGTCCCCTACACTGTAGCCTATATAAAAGATAAACAACACTGCTTCACTTCCTCCCACTGTACAAAAATGAAGCCAAAATATCCCAGGCGCAGACACTGATATTTAACACTCTTGGAGTCAGACTGCACATTGATCTGGAATTGGAGCTTCAGTATCCCGCCTCATACTGGACATCTAGAGCCCCTACACTTGTCTGACCCAATTTCGAGCAGAACCACTAATCAAAAGCACACTGTTTGACCCCCTGAATTTTCACAACCTTGTGATGTTGTCCAATCATTGCAACTCTTCATGCAGCATATTGATTTACTCAGGCCCTCTCTCTCTGTGTTTCTCATGAGACTGCTGCTGCAGGACCAGAGCTCTGCGAGGGAAAAGAGTCACACACACAGTGACATGGCTAACTCTTAGCATGACAAAGCTAATGTTATCCAACAGTTATTAACGGGTTTATGACAGGGTCAAAGTTGGTGTGAGAGTGTGAGATTAATAGTTTGGTAGCAGATGTTAATTACTGCCACAAGGCTTTTGCCAAGGTGGCAAAATATGATGAGCAGTGATATGATCGCATTGTGCTGTGTTACCTCACGCTAGGATCTCATGGTGATGGTCCTTCAGCATTGCTTCAAACAGCATTAACAGCTATAAACACATATGTGGTGTGTGTGTGTGTGTGTGTGTGTGTGTGTGTGTGTGTGTGTGTGTGTGTGTGTGTGTGTGTGTGTGTGTGTGTGTGTGTGCGTGCATGCATGCATGTGTGTGATTTTTAAAGCAGCTGTGCGGAACTTTTTACCATTAATAAAACTGTTCCTAGTTCGTATCACCCCCCCTTGAAGATACGCACATTTATTTGAACTCAACAGCGACAAAAAAGCCTTTCTCTATATGTCTATTTAGCGTAGCCTAGCTCGGGTCGGACACACAGGGGAAGTCAGCAAAGCAGAATACGGCACCCGAGGCGGAAGTGATTCTGCTCGCCCGCAGCGGCCGCAGAGATTAAACCACAGAAGAAGAAGGAGCCGTGTTTGCAGTTCTTCGAGGAAGCAGTACACAACGGGCATTGCTGAACACATAACACCTAACAGTTTTACCAGAGATGTATCTATGAGGACTTCTTTGTACTTTTGATGTCATGGCGGATAACGAAGGAGCATCATGTAAAATTATCTGTGACTGTGACCATGAACACAAATATACAGCAGGCAGTTGTCCTCAGTTTATAAGAAATTCAGAGCTACACCAGAACATTTATGAACAGGTCTTACTTTACTACTAACTTGTGTGTAACGTTAGCATGTTTGCATGTTTCCTCTAATTACTTGGACTGACCTAACGTTAGTAGCGTTAGCTTTGCAAGCGAAGGCTGCAGGTAACAGCTTTGCTGTGTTAGGATTATGTTATGTCTTCACTGTGCATCTTCACAATACTCCGACGATTTGGGAGTTATGCCCTTTCTCTATCATTTTCATATTGAGACAACATGATCAATATCTTTTTTGTGTCTGTACGTCCAGTGGCTGGGTCTCAGCGTTTAGCATTGCGCTGATAGAGGGTCAGTATGTCCTGCGCTGTGATCCGCGGAGGGATACACCGGTGAGCAGGCACAAACGTAGCTTGTAAACAAAACTCAGCTGTTTATTTAGCCTAGCGATATCTCCGGATTTTAGCAGCTGCAATGGACGACTTTGAACGCGATTTTGAAGAGTTTCTCGTAGCGGACACAGATCCAGAGCCATACCTGTTTGAGCCGGAGCACACAGATGAGGAACTCCATGTGTTGAATGCTGAGCAGAGATGAGAGAGGCTGAATCCTCCGCTACTATTTTCCTGCACATAGTGGATTCGGTGCTGCCATCGTTGGGGAGATATATCATCAGGAGGAAAAGCGCCGCAGAGAGTGCATCACAAGGAATGAAAACTTTGCAGCAATCACTAATCCTGGCGTGATTGAAACTTTTTCATGTTCCTAAGATGAACTGGAAAAAACGCTCCAGGCCTGCAGGAGCTGATGGACAGCTTTCAGCCGGGTGAGTAATATCGTCCATGTCGTCTCTTTGTTTGCCATTTACTGAGTGACCTAACATAGCTGTCCCAGAGCCAGCTGCAGCTGTTGCTCACTGATGTATCCCTGTGCTCAAGATGTACTGACAGTGCCATGCTAACCGCTGTCTCAATATGAAAATGATAGAGAAAGGGCATAACTCCCAAATCGTCTGAGTATTCTTTTCACATAATGATGCGGACTCAGCAGATGACTTGTTAACTGTTTATTCCTCCTTACACCGAACGTACACGGCTGCTTCTCATTGTTTCCAGTAGCACAACAACGGTTACTACATTACCCAGAATAACTTGAGGCTCACACTACTACGGTAGCCTTAGTAGCTCAAAATACACAACAGCTTAGATTAGATCAGAACAGAAACACGACAGGAGAATTTACTGAGTAATTTTGCTGTTTCCACTATTTACTTGGACTGACCTGACGTTAGTTAATCCTCTCGCTCTCCAAAACAAATGCATGCGGTAATTGCCGGCTTTACGACACCAGGCTGTGGGTGTCATACCGCTTCGACCAAAGGGGCGCTATAATCAACGAAAACGAAAAGTTCCGCACAGCTGCTTTAAGTATGCCATTAAATATGCACATTTTGGCTTTGGACATCCTCTATGCATCTTAAGGGCAGCTATGTTTCAGTAGATAGAGTGGGTCGTCTGCATGTGGAAGTATCCTTGGGCAAGATACTGAACCCCACTTTGCACTAAATGGCTATGTGTGTGAATGTTTAATTGATGAGCAGGTGGCACCTTGTATGGTAGCCTCAGCCATCAGTGTATAAATGTGTGTGAAGGGGGAATGTAGCATGTGGTGTAAAAGCACTTTGACTGAATGGAAGACTAGAAGTGCAAGTCTATATACCATTTCCAATCACTCTCCACAAGTCTAACTAATGCTTGACTGAGGCGTGTGCGTGTGTATATATGATTATTTGTCTTTTACATTTGTTTTAAATCTCATCTCATCTTTAAATGATTTTGCTCCAAACCCATTTTGTTAAAAACAATTGTCAAATGTTTTATGATGACCCTGATGAAGGCCACAAGCCAAAACCCATTGGTCTAACAATAAAGTAGCTCTTCACTTCTCCCTGCACAATAGAAGTAGGTGGAGTTGTGCCAGAAATCCCTAATCTGCTTCTATAAAGGTAAAACATGTTCAAACACACCTCACATGTCTACAGAGATTCAGCTGAAGATGTTGGCTGCAGAGGTGCCCAAAAGATAATCAAAGCCAGCATGAACTGGGAAACAGACTGTAGTGTCATGCTTCAATAAAGCTACTGTAGTGAAAGGAGCCAGCGGGGACAAAAACAGAGAGGCAACACTGCTGACAGCATCTGCTCAATGAGAAACCCTACAGGAGTAAGGAAAGTAATACTAGTTTAAAGGCGCTCTGGTTTTCTATAAATGCCTAATTGCACCTAAAAATTCCCAAATTACCTCCTAACAAACTGTTGATGTTCTCAAATTCAGTACAGTTCAAAATTTTGTTTGAAAACAATCATGTGAGCTGGGAGGAACAGGGGCACTGGGAGCTACTGTGCAGCGTGACAACTGAAGTGTATCTTTGAAAGCATTAAAATCTGTCAACACTTGTACAATTAAAACAAATGTGACAGAAAAAAAATTGTCACAGAGAATTGGCAGTGTTCTTGTTAAAGCAGGTGTACAGGTCTGAGGACAGTTTTCACTAAATGAAGCCAATGCAGAGGTGCCAAAAACTGCAGTTTGGCTCCAAAACAGAGTTCATCCCCACAGACCCCCATGTTAAAATGCCTGTTTACAGCAGAAATAAACATGTTTACAGCCTGGTACAAAAAGTGTTTCATTGTTTCATATTCATGACAACTGTGCAGGGGTGTTTTTTTATTGTAACTCATCAGATTACATTTTATTAAGGCTTAAAGTTATGCATATCTAACACGGCTGCTTTGAGTGACAGGCTGTCTGCAAGGCGTTGCTACAGTCTATAGCCCCTATTACACTGCCTCTTCAAGTTGGGAATTTTTACACCATTTTTCTGCCTTGCCATTCTGTTTAAAAGGTACAATCATGGAATGGGGGTACAGAGTGATCTTGACTTTACGCCAGCATCGGAGGTTGTAACAGCGCCAAAATGATGTCTGCATAAACAGGGCAGCCAGCAGTTTGGGATCATGGGTGGGAATTTTTGAAGACGTGTTATGTGAGCGACTCGCTGCCAGGTTAAAAAGTATGTGGTGGCAGTTAGCAGCTAACACAAAGAATAAGAAATAAATGATTGTTATTGCCCTATTAATCATTGTTATTGTTTATAAAGCACAGTGGACATGTTTGCTATTGCATAATAGAGGCCGACACCATTGTGTTACATGTCAGGCCTGTCTTTTGCTCCCACAATGACGGCATGCTGTCTAAAGTCACACACTGGGGTGGTATGCTGCTGCTTGGACTTCGTAGCCGTCCTACTATAGTGTGATCTCTGTGTAAAAAAGTTACATCTACCCCTCACTCTTCCACAGCTCCACCCTCATGTCTATATATGGTCATTTCTGGCTTGAAAAAACACCAAGGCGTCAAACAGCAGTCCACAAACCAATGGGTGATGTCACAGTAGCTCTGTGGTCTGTGTTTTTTTCACTTTGACATATAGTTTGTCAGCAGTAGAATTAAGCATTTGCAATGGTGACACACAGTGTCAGTATGAGCGCTGTAACAGATGGAAAAATGTATAATGTGCTGTGTTATTTGTGTATTAACTGTAAAACACAAATCTACTGTTTGTAGTTTGTTTAATTATCCCACTTAGCTAAGCTATTACATCACCAATTAAACAGCATGGACGTAGATTTCAGAGGGATGCAGGGTACATGTCTCTCTCAATATTCCAAACATGTTAATTTGTCCCACACAATAAAAACATGAGCATAGCAGAGGACCTTTATTTTGACAAAATTAAGGACATTTACACCATAAATTGATGCAGAAAGGCACAAAATATGTGCATAAATATTAACCAGAATGGAGGAAAATAAGTGTTTCACAATTAAAAATTTTCTGGCTGAGGATCCCAAACTCCCTGTTTCATATGTGCCCCCCTCAATGTTGAAAAGAAACCCACAACCCTGCATAACAGTGTGATGTTTAGGCACTGCTTCTGCCTGCCTTCAGTTCAGTTTGGTCGTTTGGTCTGTTGCTGGTTCAAACTGTTCCGTTCACTACAAAACTAAGCTTTCATGAGCCCAGTGTATGATTTGTCGCCTAAATCCAAATGAGAAATGAATGGAAAAAGAGGTAAGTAAAAAGGCTTAACCTTTTGTACAAAACTGCTTTGTGCTTTGAGCATTTATTTTAAAATTTCTGCTTTGGAGCTTTAGTATCCTTAGAGATTGGCCGTCTATGCATTGTCTTCATTGGCCTACTGCTTTTCTACAGGTGATGATAGTTTACAACTCACTGTGTGATGGTCTCCCAGTTACAAACTACAGTCTAACCATAGACACAGACATACGTCAGATCATACATGTGCATACTGTCATGTTTTATAAGTTACAAAATAATACATTTTCATATGTAACACTGCGTCATCCTTCAGCAAAGACAATAGCTCTACAATGACATGACGAATAAGAGCCTTCCTCCCTGCTAGATGACTCCACACCCATTGGCCAGTTTCCGCCCGCAGCCCTGGTAACCGTTACCATGGCCACTGCAGCAGAGGAAGCAGTGTGAGATTAAAGCTTCCATAATGGGGGTCAAAGTTCACAGTTCAGATTAACTTCAGTGGGGCCAGCTGTGTGCTAATGTTGATCCATAATTCAGTGCATGACTACATAATGTTAAAGAGGAGGTGAGATGGAAACACTGTATGTACAGCTGGTGATCAGACTGTAGGTCAGTGTGTTGTCTGACTTGGTTTAGTTGCTACCTCAGTTTTGTCTTTAAAGATCCAGAATATTTTTAAATATGTTTTCATTAGTGTGTAATTACCTGAAAATAATAATCATTGTGTTTGTTACACACTGCTATTACTCCATTGTAGATGTGCTGAAAATAATCGACAGGTCACCTAGCCCAACAAGGTTTTACAGCACTACAACCTCACACAACTTTGCTTCGTCATCATCATGCTCACACATGATCAGCGCTAACACTGTTCTGTGCTAGCTGTGCTTTTATTGTACTGTGGGAAAAGTGGTAGCACCCAAATAAGCAGAAGTGCTTCTCTTGGAGCTCTAAATTGCCAGCAAACGCTTCACTCAAATTTCAAAATATTGGAACTACAACCTTGTTTGCCACAGCTGTATGCGGTGCTGCCAGAAGCGACACATGTAAGCAGGGACAGCAGAGAGTGATGGAAGAAAAACTCATACCACAATCTTGCGCACAGCACTGTATGTTTTGTTTTGGGGGGTTTTCAAATTTAATGCCAACGGTAAAAAACGCTTGCTGCGCCTATTTATTGTTGCCAGGCAACCACCCCATCACTTTTGTACCCTAACATTCCCATGTAATCAATCAGTTTATTTATTGCTGCTCATGATTATTTATTGCCGTTTCTTGTATTTTTGCATGCCTAGTTTGCTTAGCCTTTTTTTAATTTTTAATTTGACTCTTTCTCTTCTTGACTGCTATAACACTGGAATTTCTCAATTGGGGGATAAATAAAGGTGTATCTTATCTTGTCTTATCTATTTATCAGTTTATTTGAAAGTAGTTAGTAGCTATTTATGAAAATGGACAGACAGCGCATACTTGCTGTAGCTCTGGTTGAGGGTGAGAGGCTGTCAGCAAATAGTTTGCTGGGCTCAGGGAAGCAGAGATCTGTGTGGGTACATGAGACCCTGATAAAAGGGTGGATCATGGGGGGTACCACCAGTTGGTCCAGGAGCTTCGCCTCCATGATGACTGTTTCCAGACATATTTTAGGATGACCTGCTATTATACCTGTCTATTGTCGGGCCTTGCATAACAAAAATGAATACTAACTACAGGAAGTCCATTGGTCCTGCCGAGCAGCTGAGCACCACCAGTTTCTCCTCCATTGTTTACTAACTGCAAACTTGGTGTCGTGACACCCACAGAGGGCCCACCTCTCGAATCATCTGATTGGAAAATTGGAAAAAAAAAGGGGAGCTGACGTCTTTTTTTTGTTTTTCAATTCCATGAGTTCAGAGCGCTCCAGCAAAAACACCAGCCGCCTAGAGTGCAGACACGCAAGGCATGTAGCAACACAAAAACAACATGCAAGAAGCTTAATTCTTATCAAGAACGATAACAAAAAGCCACCTCAAGCAGCTATGCTTTCTTTGTGATCGGCGCTTAAGGAAAGCTTTCCTTTCTGCTGTGCTGCACTACTGTGCACTGAATTGTACATTATTTTCACAAACATGCACAACTATGTCTTCATCCCATTGGTTGTCAAGGTGGTCCAGGCTCTCAGCCAGACGAGTCCTCCAAGGTTCGCCACCATAATGAAGAATATCAAGCATTACCTAATTTTACTTCCATTTTCACTGATAAAATAAGTCCTCTGTTGAATACTATGAAACTGCAGAAAACTGGTTTTCACTGTAATGGATCATCCAGTCATAATGCATTAAACTATGTGCAGTCATTTCTACAATCTGTTTGGAGCTTCATCCATACTTTTGAAAATGATTCACAAAAGTGTGCTCAGACTAACATGAATATGTAACAGCTCTCTAACGGCTGGGACCGTATCTTCACCAAGGGTCTTGAGGTAGAAGATGTCTGACGCTAAATATAACTGTGAATCCCTTTCAGACAAACTTGTGATTTTCAGCCAAATGAACAAATTTGACTTGAATTGACGTATGTGGGAAGTGAAGATCTAAGATTTAACAAAATTCAACAAGGTTTTCTCAGGAAATTAATTGGGAACTGTGCACATTCGTGGCTCCCAGGCGTTATTCACACTCATGCTGTGGTTAACATCAGATGCCATTCAGCTATCTTTGTCCAATCATATACGGTTTCTGAGAGAATGTCTACAGAGATTCCTCTGCTTTCAGAGGATGCCAAATGCACAATCATTTAACATTATACCATGCTCAACACCTATACTGTTATTTGTTGAAATTTGAGCATACATTTCATTGGAATTAAAATAAAGCCACTTGTGCTTTATGTAAAAAACAAAACAAATGCTGGAAAAACTGAGGGAGGCCAAGTCAGTTTCAAATACCTTGTTTGTTTTGCCCTTGTGATAAACATAATCACCAAGCTAATATCATTCACTTCCTATACAGCTGAGTGATCCTCAAATCAGCAGATGTGTGGAGACAATAGGCTTGTTGGCCTAAAAACAAACTCTTTTTGCCTGCTTTTGTGATTTGGATTCACAAACACTTGTACTGCCTGGCAAGTGCACAAGAAGCTGATTACAGCCTCTCAAAGGCTCTAGCCTTCTTTATGACCCTACCTCCAAGAACTGCAGGGTTAGACACCTAACAGGCAATGCTTGTTGGAGTCAATAGTAACCACTTACGTCATTGTAAAATGTCAAATTTGTTTTTCACCAGCCACTTCACAATACTGCTTGTTGACTTTATATTTCCTCTACAGCAAGCAGCCAGTTTTGGTCCAGAGAAGATGTTGATGAAGGTGAAACTGCACGGTGCCTAACATGCACCGGTCATGCAACGGTCACCTCAAACATACCGTATGAGGTGAATGGGACAGATGCATACCAGTGTTTAAAACATCTGTAGACAGTGTAGTCAATTGTAGTGTGTGGAAATGTGAACAAACAGTGCTAAAAAGGCAGGGCTCAAGCTGAAGCCCACTTGCTAAATCCATGGCAAAATTAAGCCCAGTTCAGACCAATTATTCACGACCAGAGTTGGCGTTACAAAGCGTTACAAAGAGTACTTTGATTACTTTTTGCAGTAACCTAACGCGTTAGTTTGCTGTTTGAGTAATCAAATACTTAAGTACATTTTCAAACAAGACATCAGTTACTTCCGTTACTTTTAGAACGCTGGTCCTTCAGCTCCGAAACAGCAACGGCTGTCGTTTGGTTCTAATAACAGAGATAACGTTAAACCTATCAGTCTGAAATAAGCCACGGAGCTTGTGGCTCGCTACGTGGTCAGAGAAATGCTGCCGTTGTCTACGGTGGAGTCTAAATAGGTGGAGTAGGACTCGCTGACAGACATAGTTCAGACTCAGGACTTGCATTATGCCTGGTACACGCTACACGCTGGTACTCACCAATTATCACCAGTCGTCTTTCACGGCGCGTGATGCCATCGGATTATTCTTGTCCTGTTTTTATTACTTTTACTATTATTTGAGTCACTGCCAGAACTGTGTCTGTTCACGTGCCAGCCGACATGTTGTTGTAGTCACCTAAAAGTGTCAGCAGATGGCAGGAGCTACATTTGAAGCGCCATATGTAAACTGTCTAGCTACTGTTCTCATACAGTTGTCTACCGCAGCAGATGGTTCTGTGTTTCTACTGGTCAAAGTGACGGCTGTGATGGGAGAATTGGATCTCAAGGAAGGACAAGTGGTCCATAACTTTAATCTTGGAGACAAAAAAAATGTAGGCTTAGCGCCCTGTGGTCCATTGCCCAATAGGAAATGTAGAATACTCAAAAGTACTTTAAAAGTGCTTGAGTTACTTTTCTCAGGGAGTAACGTTGGAAGTACTTGTAAAGTAATTGAGTTGCTTTACTCAGGGAGTAAAGAGTAAGTGGCTACTTTTTTAGAAAGTAACGCAGTAACGTACTTTGATTACTTTTAAAGTAACCCTTACCCAACACTGTTCACGACAAGATAAAACTGTTTTAGAACATTGCAGAGAAGAGTTGCAGCGGGCTGAACTGACTGTTCTGAGCTCGACTTACTGTAAGTTGGCTGATGGTGTCATCTGCAACTCAGCTGGTCAAATTGCCAGCAACTGGTTTATAACGTAAAGCTCGTCACTTGTTTCAAGCCATTGGCTTGTAGTGAAGTCAGCCGGTCTAGTCAAAATGACCACAGACAGCGCGTGGTAGGTGCTCCGTCCCCGACAAGCCCTCTGTTGTGTGTGCCAGTGTCGGAACGTGGGTGACTGCTGCTGCTCACTGTGTGTGCTTATGTACAACGTGGTACAAAAGTAGTTATTTAGTGGTTAGTTAGCACAACTGTTAGCACAGCTATTAAGGGTCAATATTTGCCGGTTCCAAAACACTCCATGAAACACTTCAACAGTATTTGCACTAATAATGCAAGACAAAAATTTGTTTGCATTTGGCATGAACACATCTTTAAGATTATGCATAATTAAGGGCCAATTCACTAAATTGGAGGCTTCAAAATGTGAATCCACAAACCAATGGGTGATTTCTCTGTGGCTGCATTCATCATCATCATCATTCATTTTTATACAGTTTATGCTGGGGACCAAACCAGAGCTACAAAGAGAGAGAATATTGGACACATGTTTGAGGTGGTTTAAAACACAACTCCTAATTTATATTAGTGTTCAACACATTCCCACGCCGCCCTCGTCACATGTCGATCTTTGGTCATGGACTTTCCATGTCGACGCATGACATGCAAGACACCCTGGCTGTGGTGGCTGTTGATGTTCTGAGATGCTGTGTCAACCTCTGCCTGTTACATGCATTGTCTGTTAGATATACTTCTGTTTTCACAGGAAATGTACAGTTTGCATACAGTCTCCTTCAAAATTAAAACACTATGTCGATACAACACCGCACGTTTTTTTCCTTCCACAACAAATGCAAGTGGTTAGGTTTTGTTTAGGCAACAAAAGCAATGATAAGATGCAGTGCTAATAGTTAATGCTAACTATTAGCACTGCATACATTTTTGACAAAAAACTGTTTATGGGAGCAGAATTTTCCAAACTGGTTTATTAAGTGTAAGCTCTGCTATTTGTTCAATTAAGATTTGATGAGTTAGCCGGGAAGCCATTACCTGCAGACAGTGCTGGAATCCACTGTGTTATTGAACTTGTAAGTTATTAAGCTTATAAGAGTTAATGGGTTTTGCAGTCATCATGTATGCAGACTGAGGAGATGTTATATGTTTTATATAAGGTTTTAATTCTCAATATATGCAGTATCTTGAGCGCATAGTAGTATTATGGTAATGACATACATAGTAGTGTGCAGTGCACTTTTTTTTCTCCAAGAACCATTTTCCCCCTAGACCTACCACTCATGGGCTTTATACTCTCTTTCCTGAAGATATCATTCCACTCCAGTTGTGCATGTCAAGAGGCATCTGTTATAATGCCATGCTCTGTTACCACTGCCACTCCAAAGAGAAGATGACAAGTCAGAGAGAACAAAAAAATACAAGAAAATACAAGAGGGGAATACAAAAAAGGAGGAAGAGGAAAGAGAGGAGGAAGGGTAGAGCATTTTCTGGGTAGGGAAGAAGGGAGGAAGAGGGACACCAAAAGACAAAAGGGAAGGGAGTAGATGGTAAAATAAACTAAAGAAGTAGACAGGATTGAGTAATAGAAAATTTGACAGAGAGAAATAGAAAGGAAAGGAGAGACAATGATAAAAAGATGCATATTGTAGATTTAGAGGGCTGAAGTGCCCATATAACTAGGACTGCAGCATGTTTAACATCACCAGCTTGACAGGGGCCAGTCGATTAGTATGGAGCTATGAGAATGTGAAGTGACGGCAAAATGGTTAAAAGGTTAGCAGATATGCCAACTAGGTGACTTTCACACTATTTTTGACCGCTCTCTGAGGAGTAAAGCCCAGCTTTTAGACCTATAAAACAAGCAGGTGCTTATGAAGGCAACTTGTCTTCTGGAGTGTCAAGATCCAGAAGCTCTTGGAACCACTCTAGAGGATGACCTGGAACTCTGCAACATAAGTGGGGCTGCTCTGAAGGTTGGCAGCATTGATGAGATCCCTGTGGTGGACAGCGATGTAAATGAGACCCCACTGGAGGACAGTAATATAGATGAGACCCCAATGGCGGGACAGAAGGAACCCCTCTGGTGGACAGCACAGAGGTCAGCGACAGAGATGGGACCCCTCTGGAGGATGCAGATGGGACCATACTGGATAGCAGCGCAGGGGCTTGAGATCATGAAAGGCAGCTGACAACTGATGATTTGGCTGTAGATCAGACCAGTGAAGATCTGAGCAGAAGACCAGCCAAAGGACATCAGAGCAGCCTACCTGTCCTAATCTGGCTTGCCCTCCGCCTCCAGCTGTCTCTGATGGGGCTAGACCCCAGCCTGCCCGTCCTGATCCTCTATCCCCTCTATTTTATGGACATTACTCCACATTGACTTCTGTTGTGCTGCCTGTGTGAACAGTTGAAAAAGTGCACTCAGTATTGAGAAATGTGCATGACCAATTGTAGAAGAAAAACTAACATATCAAAGGTTAGCTATGTTAGCTCCTTTCTTCTACCTTCAGGAAATATTTGAAAGCCTAATATTCCAATTTGCTGCCCAGACAGACAGACAGACAGACAGACAGACAGAGGCAGAAGCAGTGCAGTGTGTCAGCAGTCTCTGGTGTGAGTGGAGGATGGTCAGTCACTACTGCTGCCATCTGGGAGCTAGAAAACTGAGATAACACTGCTGTGTGTGTGTGTGTGTGTGTGTGTGTGTGTGTGTGTGTGTGTGTGTGTGTGTGTGTGTGTGTGTGTGTGTGTGTGTGTGTGCGTGCCTGCGTGCGTGCATGCGTGTACTATCTACCTGCCAGTAATTGCTCCAGGCAGTGTGGCTGCCAGAGTGAAGCTGAATCTGGCTTACACGTAGCTGAGGTCACACTGACATCAGACCTGAAAGCAGGGGGTATTTTAGGAGCAAATTCACTTTGTCCGCTAACTCTGACTAAGCCAATATAGCAGTCTGATACTAATGTTTTATTTAAACATTCATCTTAGGGCCAAGATGACTGTTTCCTGAAGGCAGCTTTACTGAGGGAGCTTTTAGAAATAATTGTAAATTAGAGCACCGCCTGGGCCACCACTTAGAGGTCGGAGATAAAAGCCTCTTCTAAAGAAATCTTCAAATATTTGTCGATGCCTCATATGGCCTTATATGCAGCCATTCAGTGATCAGGCACTTTTAAGAATGAATTACCATGAGAAAAAAATGTTAAAAGGTGTCATAGTTTGGCTCTGCTCCAACAAGACCATAATATCAAGGGTCAGCGAGGTTTCATCCTGCTGTATGTCTACAGTAGAAATGCATACTATCATGACATGCCTCACTCTCATAACGGGACTGTTATCAAGTGCTGCATGACTCCTGCTGATTAATATGCATGTGGACATTTTCAGCTTTTTTGTTAATGAATCAGTTTTAATATAACAGGAAGGAAGGGTGAAGAGAGAAGGCAGAAAAGCATACATTCAGTAGACACTTTTTTAGGTATACCTGCTGTTAACACCTGCTTGTTAACACAAACAGGTGATCAGCCAATCACGTGGCAGCAACTCAATGCATTTAGGCACGTAGACATGGTCAAGATGACCTGCTGAAGTTCAAACTGAGCATAAGAATGGAGAACAAATGTGATTTAAATAAATGTGGCATGGATGATGGTGCCAGATGGGTTGGTCTGATTATTTCAGAAACTGCTTATCTACTGGGATTTTCACGCGCCACCATCTCTAGGGTTTACAGACGATGGTCCGATAAAGAGAAAATATCTAGTGAGGGGCAGTTCTCTGAGTGAAAATGCCTTGTTGATGCCAGAGGTCAGAGGAGGATGGCCAGACTGGTTCAAGATGATAGATAGGCAACAATGACAAAGCAAAAACAGAATGTTAGAAGTTTTTGCAGATTCGTTAAAAAGAAACAACTGAAATATCACATTGAAATAAGTATCCAGACCCTTTAGTCAGTAGTTAGAGACATCTCATTGTCTTTGGTGACAACTCCCTAACCTGAAACACACATATTGACAGTCTCTGTGGCAGATTACATCAACTGTTGCATTTCTTATGACATTTGAAGGTTCATGGTGTTGATCAAAAATGTATGTTAATTTTTTATCAGGCAGTCCTAGAGAGCCTAACCAAGTACAGTATCCCAGTTGGTTTGGTAACCTCTTTGTGTAGTTAAAAAACAAACTGTTCCAGTTTATCCATACTGCATGGTAAATCATCTGTGTCAAAGAGCACATTTCCCTGCAGACTATTTATGAATAGGCAACTCTAAGTCAAGCCAATAAGATCGTCAATGACTCATCTCATGGTCTGCGTACAGAGTACAAGCTGCTGCCCCTTTGGTAGGAGATTTAGAGTGCCTCATTGCAGATTGAATAAGTTAATCTTGCATCTTGAATCTTGAATCTTAGTTGAAGTACCTTTGGCAGTGATCGCAGCCTCAAGGACCTGGACTGAGGGATTTTCTGCTATTCCTCTCTGCAGATCCTCTAAAGCTCCATCAGGATGGATGGGTACGGCGGTGAACAGTTATTTTCAGGTCCCTCCAGAGATGACTGATTGGGTTCAAGTCCAGGCTCTGGCTGGACCACCCAAGCACATTTACAGAGTTGTTTTGAAGCCACTCCTGTGTTGTCTTGGCTGTTTGCTGAGGGTCATTATCCTTTTGGAAAGTGGACCTTTAAACCAATCAGAGGTCCTGAGCACTCTGGACCAGGGTTTCATTAAAGATATGTCTGTACTTTGATCTGTTCAGCTTTCCCTCAACCCCCAGTCCCTGCCACTGAAAAACACCCCCACAGCATGATGCTGCCACCACCATGCCATGCTTCACCATTGACAAGGATTGGGCAGGTGATGAGGCATGCCTGGTTTCCTCAAGACATGGACTTAAGAGCCAACAGTTCAGTCTTGGTTTAGTCCTTTGGGTGCTTTAGTGCAAATTCCAAGCAGCGTTCTTGTGTGCAGCTTTCATGTGTGTTCACTGATGAAAATCTTCCGCCTGGCCACTCCGTCATAAAGCCCAGACTGGTGGAGGGTTGCAGTTATGGTTGTCCTCCTGGAAGTTTCTCCCATGTCCTAACAGGATCTCTGGAGCTCAGCCAGAGTTACCATCCAGTTCTCGGTCACCACTCTTACCAAGGTCTTTCTCTCCTGATTGGTCAGGGTGGCCAGCTCTGCGAGGAGGCCTAGTTGTTCTGAACTTCATCCATTTATGAGTTGTGGAGGCCACTGTGTTCTAAGGAATCTGTGCCTCGACACAATCCTGTGTCTGAACTCTGCAGGCAGTTCCCTCCAACTCATGGTTTGAAATTTGCTCTGATATGCAGCTTACAGACCTTATATAAACTCCTCAAAAAAAGTTTGGAAACATTATTTCCGTCAATTATTTCTCCCCTTTAATAATATTAATTGGTGTAGTATTACATATCGTTGGAAAGCCTGATTAGTCACCTTTACAACGAGGTATAACTTGTAATGATCATGCTTTCGTGGAATGAGCAACACAGCAAAAATGTGTGGGTAGCCCCCCCCCCAAAAAAAATGTGCCAAAATCCCCTGCAATATTCTTCTGCTGGTATTCACTCTTGTTTTGAGTTTCAAGTGCTGGCAGGTGTGCACTTGTGTGCATGGGTCCGGCAACTTTGTTGAGTTTGTGTGTGCTCCAAGCATCAACATGCCATGTTTGTCCCTTCAAGATAAGGCCCGTGCAGTAGGGCAACTGGAAGCTGGTGTTCCAGTACGCAGAGTGGCAGCATTATTTGGTGTCAGCCCTGGTACCATGTCCAAACTTAGGATCAGGTTCCTTGAGATTGGTGAAGTCAAAGACAGACCGAGAAGTGGGCATCCCAGGAAGACAACACCCTAAGAACACCGGTTCCTCACCTTTGCTTCACTGAGGAACCGTAGGCTTTCTTCCAGAGATTTACAGGCAAGATTTGCACAACGGTACCACAGACAGATCTCTGATCAGACGGTGAGGAACAGACTGCACATGGCCAGTCTTTGTGCTTGTAAGGCTGCCAGGAAGCCTGCAATGACTGGCCTTCACCGCCAGGCCCGTTTGCGCTGGTGGAGCACCGACAGTGGAACCTAAGAATGTGGGGCAAGGTCATGTTCAGTGATGAATCAAGGTTCTGTCTGCGGAAGCTGGATGGCAGGATCAAAGTATGGAGACGGCATGGGGAACACTATGCAGACTGCTGCACAGATCACGTGACATCTTTCAATGGGGGCAGTGTGATGGTGTGGGGCGGTATCTCTCTCACAGGCAAAGCAGAACTTCTTATCATTGAAGGCAATGCAGTGAGATATCGGAATGAGATTCTGGAGCCAGTGGCAATCCCATATCTCCAGAAACTGGGACCTAACTCCATCCTCCAGGATGACAACGCTCGCCCCCACAGAGCCAGGATCATCACAGACTACCTCCAGAATTTGGGCGTGGAGAGGATGGAATGGCCTGCCGTGAGTCCAGACCTCAACCCAGTTGAATGTACAGCACTTGGGCGTGCTGTACGTCGAAGAGTGACCAACACAACCACGCTAGTTCAACTTAAACAACTCCTGGTTGAAGAATGGGATGCCATCCCACAGCAAAATGTGGCTAGGTTGGTGACCAGCATGAGGAGGTGCCAAGCTGTTGTGGCTGTATATGGATCTTCCAAACGCTACTGAGGTCCCTGACAGTGTAAAATAAATAAAGTGAAAAAATGGCCAATATGTGTTGTTTTTTTCCTTATTGCTGTGCAATTATCCAATCCACCAAGCAACACTTAACAAGAGTGAATACCAACAGGAGAATATTGAAGGGGATTTTGGCACATTTTTTGGGGGTGTTACCCATACCTTTAACTGTGTTGCTCATTCCATGAAAGCTCAATCCTTACAAGTGATACCTTGTTGTAAAGGTGACTAATCAGGCTTTCCAACGATATATGATACAAAACCAAGTAGTATTATTAAAGGGGAGAAATAATTGACCAAATTAATGTTTCCAAACTTTTTGTGTGATTTTCCAAATCATGCTGAGTCCATTGAGTTTACCACAAATAAACTGCAGCTGTAGAAACATCTCAAAGAAAAATGGAAGACGCCTAAGATACATGGGAAATGTATTACAGTGACATCAATGACACGAACGAGATGTGTATTTAATGTCTCTCAGTCTATTTAACTTTGTGCTGCAGTGACCTTTACATTAATCTGATGGCATTTCATTCACACTTGTCCTGTTACTAGGTCCAGCCTGGTAGGATTGCTGTCATTACTATTGCATAAAGTAGTGCTTATTTAACCTGCAGCTAAAGTGACACAGCACTGAAGAAGCAATCTTATGGGCTCTGACAACATCTTCTTACACTACTAATGTTCCAGTTGTTGATATCTGACCTCACAAAGCAAAACTAAACAGCCCAGTCGCCAGAAGAAAATATTAGTATTGTGCCTTTCTGCAAACCAGTAATACATCACATTTGTACATTTCAGACATACTATATCAACAATTCCAAAGTGACACAGTATATAAACTGACTTTTTAATACAGAGGTGAAGAGGATGGTGAATGGCATAACACCTAGGTGAGCTGCCTGTCAAGCTGCAGACTGTTTGAGAGAGTCCAACAAGTGTCTTTTTAGTGACCAAATGTAGTTGTATTTTAGCAATCTGGTACTGCTGTCACTGATCCACAAGGCATAGTAACATTAAAAAGTTGTTTTTACCAAGACATCACTGTGTTTCACAGGTAACTGGCTATCCTCTGCCAAAACATGATCCTTTCTCAACCATAACCATGTGGCTTTTGTGCCTTAATCCTTACCGCATGTTGACCACAGTGTTGGTGAAACATAAAGAAATGTAAAGTTTCAATGAATCTGTTACATAACATACAAGTTTAACCTACCCGTGTTTTGCCGAAATAGTATATGATGGCAACATTTTTTCTGCCAACTCAGCTGAAACTATACTAGGCTATATCAACATTAGATGTAACACTTACAGTATTTTCATTGTAAAATGTTTATTTTAATGACTAAATAACCAGTTATTGAATCAGAGCACAATTTACAAAATGAATTCAAAACAAAATCATCATGCTTAATCATGCTTAAAACTGAATTGCCTGCCACTACACTGTGAGGTGATTTGAAATACTGTTAAGCCAATTTCATATCTGTTTAGTGTTTTGCCTCAAAATTTGATCAGTTTTTTACAAAAAAAACCTTACAAATTTTTGCTCTCAGAACAACACACATATGGATTAAAAAAACAACAACAAATATTTTAGTTTTGGACAGGGTTACCAGGTCAAATCCACTAGACCATCACGAAGGCACAGGTATATAAAATGAACTACGCGTTCAAAATCCGATGAAGCATGAGCACACACATACTCATGCTCTCGCAGACATTAACCCTTTCCCCCTCCTGCTGCTGGGAATATGCTCCTGCTCCCTGGTGATGACGTAACATCAAATGGATGGTTAATCCCAGATTACACACTGCGCCGCAGAACAACAAAGGATTGAGAAAGTGCTCATCAGGGTGAGAGCTGCTGTTCACACACTCACACACATGCTTTCACTTGAATACAAGGTAATGGCAAATGCTTACAGCACAGCACACACACACACGCACACACACACACACACACACACAGCTGTGTCTCCTCCCTGTTGGGCCCTTAAGACTCCGTACAAAACTACAAAACCACAATATTTCATGTGAAACTTGTCTAAAACCTCCTCTTGGAGCAATGACATTGTGATTGAAAGTGTATGGACGCTGTATAAAGACAGCTTCAAAACACGCCGCCCACTCATTACTGGCACAGGATCAGCTGCTAGCTACTCACTCTTCAAAAGTTTAACTGCAACCAACTTCTCCTCAGGCGTTTGATGCAAAAAGACACTGTAATTTTCCCATTCAGTAGCATTCACCTTTTGTGACATGTTTCTTGAGCTGCTCGTGTCATTCTGTAGACGAATTGTCAAGCTTTCGGTTTCGATAGATTTCACTAATCTAGCACTGACAGATCAGGGATTAGTCCAAGGAGTCATCAGTAAATAGAGGCACAGACAGCTTGGAAATCTGCTTGTGTCAGTTAGTCTTCTGCTCTCTAGACTGTTTTTTGCTTCAGTTATTTAAAAGTGTTTTTTAACAGATGTATTACTACTACTACTACTACTAGAAAAATGCACCTTGGCTATAAGGATGTTTGTAGATGTCTCAGTTTGTAGATGGCTTGTTGTTGTAAGACCATGATGCTGTGTGATTTCAGTGAAGCCCCTCAATGGTCTAAGAACAGATGACAGTCTTTTATAAGGGGCTCTTCTGCCAATCTGAGAATGCTACATTTGATAGAAAGCCTGCGTTACAAATTTGGGGGGATCTAAAAAAGGTGACACACATTAGGGGGGATTTAGGATCCGCTGGTAAGTACCAGAGGTGTGGACTTGAGTCACATGACTTGGACTCAAGTCCATTTAATGACTTTAGACTCAACTTTAGACTCAGCATTTTTTTTTTTTAGCAAAATTTAAAAAGACTTGCAACAGGACTTTGACTTCAGTTAGACTTGAGACTTTTGACTTGATACCTTCCCAATTTGGGAAAAAAAGTTTACTGTTTACTGACATTTTTCCAATATGGGATGAGCTAAATTCAGTAAGGCTAGGTAGGTTGTACTTAACCAATACATACAAACTGTAAAAAGCATTCATGATTTTTGTTAATTTATTATATTTTTACTGTGTTTTCAAAATGTCATTATGTTGAAGACTGCACTGTGACTTGTTTAGGATTAAAAACTCAGCATTAAGGACTTGACTTGAGACTTATTAGCCTTGACTTGGGTCTTTACTCGGGACTTGCCTGTCTTGGGACTTGACTTGGTACTTGAGTTCAAAGACTTGAGACTTCAATGACTTCGTCCCACCTCTGTTGAGTACCAGCTTGTATTAGAAAATTTACAGTAAGTACAACAGCATATTACTAACACTGTATTAACATAAATGTAGGGAAATTACAATCAGGGGATGTACAGTGCAAAACCTAGAGTGCGCTTGATAGCTTTTTTACTCATCTCTAATTTGATTTTAAAGCTGCTGATATAACTACAACTCTGCCATACCAAGCAGAACAAACAGCAATGTTCTTTGAGTGTATTTTCACCATTTTAAAAGTCAAATTCAATGCTTTTTAAGACCTCAACAAATTTAAGATCCAAAAAAATTATGAAATCTTTTGGCATACATTGTGCTACACTGTGTTTCGTTTCCTGCCACCACCAACCATCATTGAAACTTACCATCCTCCCACCATTTGTCACTAAACTTCATCTCCCAATCTTGGCTCATCTCTAGCTTGTAAGGTGGCTAGCAACCACAACTGACAATAACAGAAAGATGATACACAGCGATATACTTACCTCTACATCTAACTAACTTCTAATGGCGGTGTCTCTCATTGTCTAACTCAAGGTTGATCAGACAAATAGGCACATGCTATTAAGCATTAGCCTGCAAATTTAATAACTACAGCAAATTTACTGTAAATTTATGACTCTAATTTCCTTGATTTAAAGACAAAGGCCTCTAGTTTCGCAGACCGGAAGAGGCGGAGGCGCAGCGCACCTGCGCTTCGCCAACTGGGTGTGGCCAGGCGGATTTTGCAAGTTTGGCACACCGTGCGCGCTGGCGCAACTACTCCTCTTTCCCACCTCCGTTCCTACTACCTGCGCAAGTCAGAAAGAGGGAGGAGAGAAGGCGTGGAGTGGGTTTTACACACATCACACCAATCAAATGAGCCCCTCTCCTCGCCCTTAAATGCGCTGCGCGAAGGTGTAATGAGAGTTTACTCAATTCGCCATGGCAGAAGAGAGCAGCAGCGTCTGACGGCCAAACTTCTCCCAGGAGGAAACTGATGTTTTGGTCCGGGAGGTCCAAGCTCGCAGTGTCCGAATATACGGAACTGCGAGCAGACCTCCACGGGCTGATGATGCAAAGGTAGCCTGGGAGGAGGTCACCACAATCGTAAATCAATGTTGCATTTCTCTCGTGCGTGCGCTCTCTCTCTTTCTCTCTCGCAGTCTCACTCTGTTTCTTTTCTTTTGACTTTTCTAAGATGACAGATGCTGTATATATACTCCCTATCTGATGCTGTGGCTGTTTGTGGTTGGCTGAGAGGGATGTGAACCCATTAGTTTGCAGCTATGTTAATCAAATCAGGTTGGGTTTCCATTACGCGTGCCAAACGGTGCGCCAATCCCCTTTGATCTGACATCAGATGTGTTGATTGCAGATAGTTGCATTGAATAGTGGTGTTTGTGGCTATTGCATCGTTAATGTGCCTGACATTCTGGAAACCTGCCTGTGAGGTTTTGGTGACGTGTGCGCACTGTCCGCTGGTCAGCCAAACTTCCGCTACACCGCCTGCGCTCCGCCTGCACTGACAGTAGACCTGGTTTCAGCTGGCGAGCTTTTAGCGCACCTTCGGCGAAGCCTTTTGGCACGAAACTGTCACTGCGCCAAGCTGGATCTGTCGACACCTCCCCCTGCTGTGCCGCCACACGCATCTCAGCGCACCTTGGTCTGCCAAACTACCAAACTGAGTGCACCTTGGGTTGCGCTGCTCGAAACTAGCTCTGCGCGGGGTGCGCCACCCTGCGCTGCGCCAGGAAACTAGAGGCCATAGACTTTTTAAGGAGTTGCAAGAACCCTGTCTTGTCTTGATAAATCTGGGCACTAATTAGCCTTTTTTGTTCTCAACTCAAAAACGTTTGAGTGCTGTTTACTTGAATGAATACATGAATACAGAATACATATAACAGATTATGTAACAGAAGTGATTAAATGCCTTAGGCAGTATAAAATAATGGAAGAAGCCACCATGACATCACCCATTGGTTTGTGGATTCTTGTTATGAAGCCTAGAGTCTAACATTTTGGTTGTTACCATCTTGTATTTTTGAAGCCAAAAGTGACTTCATTTAAACAAGATGATGGACCTAACCCTAACACTAGCTGCTAGGTTTTTTAGCATGGTACATATACAGCTAAGGTTAACTGTGATAATGCTAGCTCTAATTTTTTGCAAGCAGGCTTAAAGGGCCAGTGTGTAAAATGGGTTGAAAACCGTTGAAAACAGTGACATCAGTGGTCAAATTATAGATTGCAGGGCTCACTCGCTCAATCCTCCCGTCGGGTAAATGACGGTGGCCTCGTAGGACCAAAGGCCTTGCACAGACACAAGTTTTTCAGGAGTAGGTCTATCTAGCGACAAGGTGAATATTTATTTAGAAATCTAAACCATGTTACAATATTGTAATGAATCCCTCACGAGCAGGAGACCAGAGTAGCGTTCAGGAAAAAGGCTCGTTTATTTGAACACTCCAAAAACTCCAGTAACACTCCAGGGGGTAAAAGACTCCGTCTCACACTCTGACTCTTCTAGCGTAACACACGTACTTCATGCACACATACTCACTTACAGTACCCAGCAGGGCAGCCCTCCCCTCCCTGCTCCACCAATCTCCAGCCTGCACACTGACTGACAGCTTACCACACTCACCACTGTAAATGTTCTGTTATAATGTCAATCTGTGACTTAATTGCATGTTTGGGATTGAATGAGTAATAGGTAGGGGGGCAGGGTGCGAGTGTGACAGGGATGAGGGCTGTGTGAGTGCGCTTGCTGTATGAGCGAGCTGGAGGAGAGAGCAGCAGTGCACAGTTGGAGTTACAGCTAAATTCTTGTTTGTTGGTTGTTTTGGCGTGGTTACGGCCAACAGTAACCTGTACTGTTCAGTAATAAACGGTGGTTTTAGCTGGACTGAATCCAATCAGCAGGGTACATAGGAGTAACGTTACTGCTATCCTATTGTCTGTTATTGACATAAGACTAAACTTTTCAGTACGTCCTGCGCTGTGATCTGCGGAGGGATACACCGGTGAGCCGGCACAGACGTAGCCTGTAAACAAAACTCAGTTTGTTAAAAATTCATGTACAGTTGTCATGTATGGGGATATTAGCTACAGAGACCAAAATGGTTTTTGTACCAGACTGTAAACATATTTATTTCTGCTGTAATGTTGGGCATTTAACATGGGGGTGCTTTGTGATTGACTGGCTTCTGGAGTTGGCCTCTAGTGGCCATTCAAGGAACAGCAGTCTACATTTGCTTCACATTTCAGCCCCAGAGGCTGCTGCTTGGTTTATGCTGAAAGTGATGTTCTGTAATGGTAATCCATCCAGTCCCGTTCTTGGTAAAGAAAATTTGTGGTAACGTTCTGGTCAGCTGCCTAAAAAGTCATGGTCTCATCATGCTAATTGTCCTGTAGCCCTGCAGACAGCTATGATGAGTATCATATTAGAGTCTCAATAGATTAGATTGGTATGATGACTCACCCCCAGCCTAATTACACTGCACTCATTGCTTCTAAAAGTGGATGTGTCAAAGGACGTCCGTATACTGAAGCATCATGTGTGTGCTGTGTGTGTGTTTATCTGTGTGGGTGTGTTTGTACATGAACACAACAGGCCAAGTGACAAGGCTTTCATCATCATTAGCAGCCTACATGCTGTCCTCTTGAATTATGCAGACACTATTGATCTGTTTCTACAACACATTCACACAAGTGTGCTGGAAACCTTTGATGGCATAATTCAAAAAGGGTTTTTTTCTTTAACTGGTTGGTTTTTGTTGCCATGCACACTGATAGTGAAAGCAGTGTGAACTAGTTAGCGTTAGGCAAAAATTTGCAGCTTGACCAGGAAGTGATGTCTTGTTAAAGGTGTATTTTTATGACCTGCTCCTTGTTTGTGTCCCTTTCTGCATGACTGGGGAGAAGAGAGAGCCAAATTCTCCAGTAATGATGTGGAAAAGCTTTTTTTGTAAATCCAGGGCCAAAACCAGTTCATTTTCAGTAGGTTTTAAATACTGTGGTTCTCCATTTTGTATATTCAAAGCATTTGAAGGAATTTTAAAAGTTCTGTATGACATGTTCAGAGCAATAATATAGCAGCAAACCACTTTATGCTATGTAGAGATATAGTGGGTTAATGGCCTCCTGAGCAGAGAATAAAGTTACGCTACCTCTGCGTGTGTTGTAATCAGAGCCTCTAGGTGGTTTGTTGTACGAAACCAGTCCAGCCATGCATGCATGGTAGTTGATGAGGCAGGTGTGCTACTAGGTAGATGGGTAGGTTACAGAGGAAGAAGTGGGTATATCCTCCATTATATTCCATGGGCTTTTGGGCTGATACATGGGTTTACTGTAAACAGCCAGAAAAAAACACTGGCTATACCCTGTATACCTGTATATACCCTCCACTATACACTGCATGTGTGTATGCACTGGCAAAGCGCTTGTACCGCAGTTCCCACTGATATCATGATGGCATCATTGCAGAAGCATAGCACCCACCCTCTGGTACCCCCCTAATTGACGTTGTCAGCTCTGCCGGCACTGTTGCCTTTCTTTAGCAATGTTTATGGAGTTTGTACCATTAGCTGCTACCCGCCAACTAAGTCACCTCCATACTGAAAACTATGTTAAGGCAAGTCATATGCTCTGAATATCCAATTATGCTCATAGAACGGTTCAGATGATAACCTACGAAAAATGCATGCAGAACAGTTTGTATGATATCCTATGAGTTTGCGCCCCAAAAATGACATTACATACTTGATGTAAAGTTACGTGATTAACATAAAGGCACTGAGGTTAGGTTCAGGCAATGAAAATTAGCGTGGTTTTGTTTAGGACAAGAAACATGGTGAGGGCATACCTTAAAATGGCTTTAAGTTAACTCAAAGTTCACATAGATCTGAACACGCGACTCCAGGGGAAAGTCCTGGACGAATATGTCTGTTTCTTTCCTCTGGAATGCCTCCTTGTTTACTGCCATCAGCACAATGGTCACATGATCGCAGCCTCTCAAAATATGTGGGATATGTACAAATTTGGGTGCATTGCTTTTCATAGGAAAACATACTAAAAATGTGTGGGAACAGCCTGGAATATCGCATAGAGCCCCCTTTAAATCCATTTTTGTTTTTTGCCTTAACCAGAGTCAGTGGTGGAGATTTATATCTTTTTCTCTCTCTGGGTCAGTGTAGATATAGGTCCAGGACCTGTTAAGCCAGTTTAGCAGAAAGACTGGAAGCTAAGAAAACCACAGGCTTCTTGTTCCAGTTCATACAGCTGTACTGATGAAAGCTGCGGCCCCAACAAGACCTTCATATTTGGTTTTCAAAATATTAGAAATTATTTAATTCTTCAACAGGGCCTGGATATGACTGGTTTATGTGAAGCATGACTGAAACCAAATGTTTTCTTACCATCAAATTAGGCTTCCCCACCTGACTTAAAGAATGCCCATGTTGCTCGGGCCACTGACTGACCTATCTATGCCAGATCAGGCTTAAGATTTTAGCCTCTGGTGATTTCAAAAATTGTGAATGGGCACACCCCCGCCACCTTATCAGATTTCCTTCAACCTTATATTCTAATCAGGACTCATCGCGCTCAGAATACAGGGCTCCTGCTGTTGTCAGAGTTAAAAAGCTGTCAGCAGGCTGCAGGGTCTTTTCATATCAAGCTCCTGTTCTCTGGAACAACCTCCCTGCTGACATCAGATAGTCTGATTCTGTTGAGGCCTTTAAATCCAAACTCAAAGCACATCTTTCTGCCTCAACTTTCAGCTAGTTGCTTATTCTGTGATTACTTTTGGCCATCACAGCTTATAGCAGTTAGCAGCTAATTCGCATTAGAACTAGGGATGTCCCGATCCGATCATGTGATCGGAAATCGGGGCCGATCACGTGGTTTCAGACTCGATCGGAGTCGGACGTCAGGGATCGATTATAGGCCTATGACATATCAGCTACATGTCAGGGTTTTCCCTATTTGTCTAAAGCTAGACGGGCCCCATGGGGGCCGTTCAGATGTAGCTGTAGTGAGGTGGGGGCAGGCAGGCAGGTGAGGGAGGGATTAGGAGAAAGAGGCTGGTGATTGAGAAAGGCATGATAAGCTATTTTATTTTTGACCAAATGTCCTTGTTGTTGACTTATGGATAATGGAATTAATATTACACCGTGGAGTTACTGTACTATTATCATACAGTGAGGTTTTGATATCATGACATGTCTTACAATACTGCAATAAATGTCATGGGCTTGTTATTGAGGTACAGTATTGTAATATTGTGTGATTGTGATATTGTTACATCCCTAGTAGAGCACAAAGAACAGAAAAATAGTGGGATGATACAGTTAATCTACAGTAAAAAAATTTACTGCATTGCCAAAGTATCGGATCGGGACTCGGTATCGGCAGATACTCAAAATCAAATGACTCGGACTCGGACTCTGGGGCAAAAAAGTGTGATCGGGACATCCCTAATTAGAACATTAGCCGAAAATGTCCATAAATTGGAAAAACAATGAGGTTCCAGGAGCTCCTTACCCTCGGAGCAGAAGATGAGATCTGTCGCAATATGACAGAGACAGTAAATGATTGATATTGCCACGTTAATGCAATTGTTATTGTTTGAAAAGAACTGTCGTCATGTACTTTTTAGCTGCCCCATAGTGAACTCTCTGTGTAAAAAGGGCTAATGTAACCAAAACGTGTTTAAAACATGTATATAGTCACAGATGTAGCTACCGTGACGTCACCCATTGGTTTGTGGTCTGCCATTTCGAAGTCTGGAGTTCGACATTTTGGCCATTGCCATCTTGTTTTCTTTGGGGCCAGAAATGACAATATTTGGACGAGAGGGTGGCTCTGTAGAGGAGTGGCTCTGACTGAGAAGCCAAGGACACTATCGGCACACAGTCTGTCACTCAAGTGGCCCTTAAATATGCGTAACTTTGGGTAATTATGAAATGTAAACGGTGAGTTATAAAAAAAAAAAAAAAACGCCCTCTGTGCTAGTGTCATGAATGTTAACATTAGCAATGAGGACAAAAAAAAAATTCTACTAAACTGTAAACATGTTTATTTTTGCTGTAAAGTTGGCCATTTTAACATGGGGGTCTATGGGGATTGACTCTGTTTTGGAGCCAGCTTCAAGTGGCCATTCAAGGAACTGCAATTTTTGGCACTTCCACACTGGCTTCATTATTCAGTCTAGGAGGTTGCCACTTGGACTGAAAGAGGTACTGCACAAAAGTGTAGACCAGAGAGTCATATCTTTTTAGTACTGCTATCAGTTCAGATTACACCGTACACAAGATCTGAAGAGTTATCCAGGAAAATCTGGCATGAGCAGCGCTTCAGACAGCAGCATAAACTCCCTCAGTGGAAGCAAAAAACAAACTTCTCTGCACTGACACCATGTACCGTTAAAATATTTTATCTTTATTGCAATTGCTGATTAAATTAGTACTCCACTAATTTAGCATTGCACTCCTACAAATGATTAAAACTGATGCAACAGAACTAGAGATATGACCTTTTTATTCCATGCATTCCTTTTCCTAATCCAATACTGCATTCCTTCTTTTACTCACAATGAAACTCTGACAGTAGATTCAGGTGTTATCCTAGTAGCAACTAATGCTCCCACACCAACAGATATTCAAACTTGTAATCTTCAGCCCTGACCAACGCTGACTCAAGTGTCATGACTCAGACAACAGGCAGTGGTACTCCCTAACACCTGTAAACAGACTTTGATGTGTAAAATCTGTGAAGGTCCCATTTAAGGCCACACTGATTTGGAAAAATGACAAAAGCAGAATGAGAGGGGAAGGAAGAAGAGGTGTCGAGCAGCAGAACAGGTGGAGTCGATTCATCAGAATACCTATTGTAATGCAGAAAACAAGCAGACAGATGGCCTGATTGTGTTGGCGTCGAGTGCCTCACCTGGGCATACTAATCCCCCCTGGCCTGATTAGGAGAGAATAGCAATGTGAATAAAAAACAAAAGAGAACCAGACAGCATTAGCCTACAAATGTTTACTTGTCCTATTAAGAATTCATCTGACAACTGAGAAAGAAAATAGGTGGTACTGTAGTGTACATACTACACTACCCTAGGTAGGCCTACTGGGTATTATCTATGGACAAACAAACAAAAAATCTTAAATGTAAGTTATATAAATCTTTTATGATCGAGTTTTGGTTTGTATATGTGCATGCGTGACACATTGCTATGGAGTTTATCTTTAGCATCATCATTATGTTTCCAGGTCTTACATAATTGGTATGGTAAATACAATCAGCAGTGCTAGAGGTAGTTTATTACATTAGTGAACCAGAGGCATCATGGGGGCTTAATTAAAGGAGATGTTTTCATCAGACAGAATGTCAAGTAGGAGTATCACCACAGCTTCACTGGAGTTCAGAACTGAACTCCTCAAAGACCACTATTACTGCTCTTTGATGCTAAACTTAAAAACCTTTGATCCTTTATCAGAGTATGCGGTTTGTGTTCCAGGGCTTCACTATCCATTTTCTCAGATTAAGTATTGACTTCAGACACCACTTCCTTTTAGAATTCAAACCTTTTGTGATTTAACAAAGTGAAATATGTATTAATTATAATTTTTGGCCACTTGTAAACAGCACAACAAGCTGTAACACCAACACTGTTGCATCATCTTCTTATAGTTAGTAAGTTAATATGACAAACATCCAACAGACACAAAGCAACATTAACACTTATTTGAAGACACATTTCTGGACACCCGGCCAAAAAAGTTCCAATATTTACTTGTCTTTTAGCTCTGGTTTGGTCCTGAGAGGAATCTGCTTCTTCATGCTCCATCGGCTCATCATCACAGTTTTTCACCATTTTGTGCAGAGTTTGCATGTTCTCCCTGTGTCAGCGTGGGTTTTCTCCGGGTACTCCGGCTTCCTCCCACAGTCCAAAGACATGCAGGCTGGGGATAGGTTAATTGGTGACTCTAATGGTTGTCTGTCTTTATGTTAGCCCTGCGACAGTCTGGCAACCTGTCCAGGGTGTACGCCGCCTCTCGCCCAATGTCAGCTGGGATAGGCTCCCAGGTCGTTCTTTTAGAAGTTCCTAAAGTTTCCCACAAGAAGTCTGGAGAGGCTGCTTTCTGTTTTTATGGCTGTAAACTGTGTAATTCCTTCCCCTTATATATTAGAGTGGCAAACTCCCTTGATTTTTAAAAAGAAATTGAAGACTTATCTTTTTAATTTGGCTTTTAATTAAAGTTAAAGTTGTGCTATTTTGCAACCACATTGTTTTTGTTTTTTGTTTTTTTTTCACTTAATGCAGTAGCTATATTTTCCATTTTTTCTCCTTTTTTATTGTTACTGTTTATTTTCATCTGATCGTGTCTTCTTAAGCACCTTAGGCTGCATCTCTGCATGAACTATACTATATAAATAAAGCTATCATTATCATTATTATTATTATTATTACCTGTCCCATCAGCAATTACTGCTCACTGCTATGGGTGTGTGCTTTCTGCTAAGGTTAGCAGCTGTTTGTTGCTGACCGGGAGTCTGTCGCTGCGGGTTAGTTTCTAATAAGTCTGTCGCTGTGCAGCAGCACTCGTTCTTCAGTTCAAAGGGTGTGCGCTGTGCTAGTAAGGGCTGAACGAGAACCAGTGAGTGGGTCCGCTCCATTTCAGCGCACCGATGCACCACTTAACACGTAACACCCAGGGCCAGGAGAGCTGTTTAAATGGAGTGTAATCTGTCAGTCAGCAGTAGCACCCACAAGACTGTCAGCTGCAACACAAACAACAATATCAGCCCACAGGGCAAAAGCCTTGGCAGCTTTCCTAGTTGACAAAAAATTGCCGACATGGACAGTTATGTTCACAATATGATTTTATGTAAGCCTGAATGACATTCATCAGTTTTCTTCCTTATCAATCTCCCTTGTCTTGTTTGTGTTTGTATAGGCCATGTGGTCCTGTACGTAAACGCCACTCAAATGGCTGAAATTTAGCCGCAGATCTGGGGGATCTGCCCGCTATGATATTTATCAAATGCCGTGCAGACTCCACCTACTCAGCTCACTGCAAGCATACGCCAGCATGGTTATGTTGCAGACTGTCCAGACCTTTGAATCCGCCCACCCCATCAAGTCAACTAGTTTAGAATTCTGTCTGATATCACACATATTAGCTTTCACTGACAACCTTTCATTTGTAGCTCGCTAGCCAGAGAATGGCCCAAACCTAGTCCAGAAAAATGGCTATGGGTGGATTAGCTGGTTAAAGCAAGAAAAGGACCAAAACTGTCCACTGCGTAAACTGTGTAAAGTTTACTTCGGAAATATGCTGCCTTTCCCTCATCTCACAGCTCTGCTCGGAGCAGCTCAGTTCTCTTAGATTGTCTGTGGCTCAGCAGCCATTAGGCTATATTCATGCATCAGATCCAAAGTAGTACATTTTTAAATGTTTTCCCTCACAGAGACCCATGACAAAGCCAGCCAGCCTCAACAAAGTGGCAATGGCTATTTGTCTTCACATTGTATTTGTGTGTGTGTGTGTGTGTGTGTGTGTGTGTGTGTGTGTGTGTGTGTGTGTGTGTGTGTGTGTGTGTGTGTGTGTGTGTGTGTGTGTGTGAGTCATCATGGCACATGGTCCTGGAGACATCCATCCTGGCGGGAGTACTTTGCCAGGTGTTTATATGGCTGTCTGTGGACAGATTTTGTCACTGTGATAGTATCACCATTGTGCAAGATACAGTCACAAACAGATGTGTGGCTGACATCAAGATAAAGCTGAGTTGAAGATAGGTGTGGTCTGATCAAGGGGGGCCCTAGTCTATGTTAATTTCAAGTCACAGATAGCTGAGTTACAAATGGAGTGTCCCACCATACTGTAAGATGGTGTCTAGTTTTAGTTTGTTTTAGTTTTACAGCCCACTTGGTTCTCTCTCACAGCCATCATCAACCTCATTTCCAGGCACAGCAGGCAGCTGTTAATGCTTAATCTCTGTACACTACCTGTGCAGCACCAAATGGCAAACAGGCAAAGTTAGTGAGTGAACATACTGGAGCATTTAGCAGCTTTAGAGTCAGGGCCTCATTTCCCAAAAGCATCTTCAGGCTAAGATGATTATGAAGTCCTTATGAATCTCCTCTTAACATGAATTACTACGTAGACCTTTAAAAGGGTTTTATGTTCTCAGCAATGTTTTCCCTAAGTCAGATGTTCAGAGTATATTTCCCCTAGCCAATAAGTTAAAATCACCCACCTACAGATAGCCTAATGATGTTATACTCATTAAAACCTACACCCACAAGACAATTTTCTGTTGCAGACATTGATGTCTAACCCTAACCCTCCACAGTAGCTGAACAGATTTTTACAATTCAAACTACATTTGCATTTTTCTTGCAATCTGAACTGCAGTCCAGCATTCTCTAACAATGCTAGTTCATATCAACACACATAGAAAAGTTGGGTTGATTTCTTGTTTTGCCAGTCTTGTCCAGAGTACAAGGTTCTGCAAACCAGCTGAACTGGCATTTGTCATTATAAAACATTCTGGCAACTTTAAAAGTAGCCTACATCAGTCACCCATGCTGACAGCATTACAGCACTAAATCCAACTTGTATTGCATTAGTAATAAGCAATATGACAACATGATTAACATAATGTTGTGTGTAAAGGAGATACATGTCAGTAGAGGTGGGAGGGAGGATGAACGGTACACATTGTGTTTGTTTATTATAAAGTTCATGTGTTTTTTGGGGTAATGAGACGAAACATGGCAGAGTTTGTCTCTCAAGAAAACTAAAACTGCACCAACTTGGCAGCATTTTGGATTTGAAGCCAACAAAAATGTATCCTAACTGACTGCAAATGACATGCTTTGCCAGTTAGAGCTGAACTTTTATCAGATGTCCTGTTTCTATTTATTCCTCATGTTCACTCTGAAAGCGCTGGAAAAAATGAGGAATGGCTGATTCATGAAGTTGAAATGTGGAAATATCTATACGATACCTATCAAAACCAGAATAAGTTGGTAGCTGGCTGATGCAAGATCCCCAGAGAGCTGGGAGTTTCTGGTAAATGATCATTGCTAATAACAACCTAGGCTACTTGCTGTTGGCTCAATTGTATGTTATCTCCATTAGTATCACAAAATAAAGATTTTTTTTTTTTTAAATGTAAATGTTTTATCTTATTACATCTTATATAAATCTTATTACCCTGTTACATAAATTTCAGTCTATTATCTAGATAGACCCATTTACTATAACTATTATTATTGTAATTGTTACTTTGGTAATTATATTTTATTACTTAATTATTATCTCTTTATTAACAAACAATGACCCCACTATTACCATGTTATTGCTGAGCTGTAATGTAAAGTGCTACTGAGTTTGCTAGCGTCTTCGCCATAACAACTTTATGTGTTGGATTTATCAATGTTTAGCTCGACACTGAGATTATTTCAGCCCTCAAAGCAACTCTACCTGCAACAAATGTCTGAAGCCCTGAAGCCCTGTCTAAAGCCCTAAAACTACAAGTTATCAGAGGACAGGTCTGAACATTAAAAAAGTCTTTCAAACAAGGAACAGCCATGGCTTCATCTCTTTTCAGCCCACAGCATCTCAAGCCCAGCGCAGTACCACCCACTTCCCAGCTGACTGGCAAATGTGTTTGAGAAGGCGTATGAGCTCCAAAGTGTGATCTAAACACAGAATGTCAAATTAGACTTTCATTCTCTGTCTACCTCTACATATCCTCTCGTAACACACAGACTGATTCTGACATTGTGTCTGAACCGTGATGTGTTGTGTTATTGAATGGTTTGCCTTTCAAAGCCTTGTGCACTGTTCTCTGCACTCATAGCAGTGATCAGTGACCTGATGATAAAAATGTTTTTTGTCCCTGCATCTCCTCTTCGCTTCTAAAATCCGGATAAGTCAGTTTCATCTTTTGTCAGGGATGAATGAACAAATGATGAATGAAAGCTACTCATGTTTGTACTATCATGTCTACCTGAGCTAGGAAGAGTATTTGCACCTATGGGTCAGCTTTTCTAATGTTTCTCATATGAGCTAGTTAAGTGTGGAAGCAAATTTATTAATTATGATGAAAAGAAATCATGGGGGGGGTCTGTTATCACTGGGAACTCAAAAATTGCCACAGAAACTGAAATAGTGACTTACTGATGTAAAACATAAGCAGCACTGTGGAGGCTACAGCTTTGAATGCCGTTCATCAACTGTAGTGAGTATAGTCTATACAGGCACATACATGCCATTACCTTGATGACTTTTAAACTCATGTTGCTTGTGACTGTATGTATTTTATATTGTTGATTATCCCTGTTGATGATGTACATGTATTTAATTATTTAATTCACTATTGCACTTGATGTTGAAATGTGACATTTGAATTCAGTTTTTGTCACAGTGCTATTACAAAGCCTATCGCTATTTTTAAAAGACTAGATTGCAAGTGGGTGTAGTCAACAAATATGCGAGTAACCACAGTCAGTTCAAGCATCATTTCATACATAAAGACAGTGAAGAGAAAACCCCTCACTGCACATGAAACCAAAGTGTCTTTCATCATGCACTCCCCAGAGTGGAGGAGTATCTCTCGGGGACAATGAAGTAGATGAAGAGTAACATGATGACACCAAAATAACATGTTGACACAAACAGAAAATAACAAGAACTTTGGTGCGCACTGTGGGGGTGATCTGCTCTCACCAGTGCTCATTGTGTGAAATATGGTGCACAGGAGGAAGCTCTTTCATCTGTATTTCTTAAATTAATTAAGCATGTTCCTGGGGTTTACTTTTTATATTTCATATTGGCTCCATTACAGCAGTTGCTGTAAGAAATTGAAATCTTTGTGATTTTAACAAAGTTAAAAGGGGAACTAGACCCTGTTTTCCCATGTTTTCATGTTTTAATGACTCATAGGAGCAACAATTTTTGAAAATGGTGGACACGTCCATAGACTATTGACTGTACTGCTTTTATTATGGAATCACACATTTTGTTGCATGTGTGAGCGTGTGTGTGCATCGGTCTGTCCGCAGCTAATCTCACAAACTACTGAACCAATCAGCCTAACATTTTTTGTGCTCATTTAAAACTACTCACTCAGGGACTTCTCATGGTTGTGATGATTCACATTGTTAAAAAAAAAAAACTTTTTTAACTGACTGTTTTATAACATCATTGACGGCTGACTCCTCACTCCTCCCAATCAGCCAGTAGGGGCCACAAGTTTTCCAAGACACCGGGAGCATTTCAGAAGTGAAGTGTTTTCCCTGCCCAGTTTTGTGGACTTGCACATTTTGTTGATTCGATATTTGTGCTTCTGTCCTAAGTGAGAAAGTTGGTTACATAATTAAATGGTTTGTTTTTTGGTCTATTTTACTGTTAATTTCTACTTTGTTGTGGTGTAGCCTGCAGACAAAGTTAATACTGTTCAAAGTCCAGTTTTGAACAACATGGATCAAACATTTGTCGCTTTGTTTTAATTATTAAAACTATATTTAACCTTGTAATTATATCATATCTATATTTCGCATACACCGGGCTGTTCTCATATGTGTTTTCCTATGAAAAGTAATGCACCCAAATTTGTACATATCCCATCATGAGCCAGTATTTTGTATATATCCCTATATAAGGCTGTGATCACATGACCAATGCACTGACAGGAGCAAACAAGTAAGCAAACTTTGAGTCATTCTATGGTGCACCCTCACCATGTTTCTTTTCCTAAACCTGACCGTAGTTAGCCTAGAAATCCAGACTCAAATCTAGAAAGATTTTGAGTCTGGCCCTCACCGATACACCCTTCCTACCCAAGGGGCGACACTAACTGAGGCATATTAAATGTCGCTGCAGGCAATTGGATAGCACGATAGCCAATCAGAGCAAAAAACAAGGTGATGCATTCATTGCAGTAAGCCCCATTTGTTTGCCGAACAGTGGGGCTAACTGACACATTATGCTTTTGCCGTATCTTGTCGGCAAAACAGCAAAAACGTCCTCCCTGGAAACGAAGGCTTCTAGGGCAGTCTTCTGTCCCTCTCTCAAGGAAAAAGATAAGTGTAGTTGGCTTAGCGTTTCTTCCAAAGCTAAACTGAATAGACGCGGTCCTTCCGCAGCTGCCATCTTGGCTGTTTACTTTTCGACTCCTACAGCGCAGCGCTGTCCTCATCATGTTACGCCTGCCCAGAGCCCGCCTCTGTCCATGTTACTTTTCTTAAACCTAACCTCTGTAACTTTATGTCCATTACGTAACTTTATATTATGGACTCATGGGGTGCTAATTCGTAGGATATCAGGTTAACTATTTTATGAGAATACTTTGCATACAGTGCTTGTTAGCAGGAGAAGTTGGTCTGCTCTATGCTTGGCTTACCATGGACACTCAGCTGTACTTTTATTACAGACATGTCGAAGCATCCCTGAACTTGCCTCTTTTGATATTTAGCCTGCAAAAATCTAGGGTTTGTGGGAAATGGGGTTCATTGAGGGCCACTAAAAACATAAATTGAATAA
This sequence comes from Epinephelus awoara, assembly GCA_035609425.1. NCBI lineage: Eukaryota > Metazoa > Chordata > Actinopteri > Perciformes > Serranidae > Epinephelus > Epinephelus awoara. The sequence continues at coordinate 6,595,955 of CM069296.1, read as the reverse complement.
ACAACTAGCCTACTGTCATTAAAAAAAGCCTATGTATTGAGCCACATAACTCAATGTTGAGAAAAGCCTGTTCAAAGGCTGGATGTTTAGTTATTAGCAAAGCTATTGCTAGTGAGTCTTGGCTAATATAGCTATTGCTATATTTATATTGAAACACAGACACACACACACACACACACACACACACAGAGGAATAAAAGGTATTGACTTAGACTTGGTGAATGGGATTAACAGCAGTCCCAGTGCAGATACCTATGGCCAAACTTTTGGTTTATAGTTCAGTGTCAGATAGATTTTGTCCAGTCATAGAACTCTGGCAATACTGGATGTTTGTATGTGACCAGCCCATGTTGTGCTTTTATTTTATTCCTGACTGCAATTGTGTTTCCATGCTTTCCTTCACTTTCTAAAATAAGCAGTGAGAAGTTTTGCCTTGTCTCATTACTGTATAGGAGACTGCATGCGTGCAGCCGCCATAGTTTTTTTCTGTCATTCACTGGGACAGAGAGCAGTGACTGTGGTGAGCAGAGGGTTTAAATTTGTTAGATGATTGTTACTTAAAACATGCGTAATATTTGAGCCATTGCTAAATGTTGTCTTTACTCTCACCAATCTCCATCCACATCTGAAACTCGTAGGAGAAAACACAAGTAGCTCGAACTGACCAGTTGTCAAGTTTCCATCCAAATGTTTTCACTGATTTCTAGAAAATCAGCAAAAAAAAAATAAAAAATTGTGTTAAAGAATTATTGTGTGTTTCCATCCACTTCTGTTGTGCAAATATTAGGAAATGCAGAAGAAGACAGCGCAACAAGAAGACCAATTAAAAGAGCACTAGTCAAAACCATGTGGAAAGGGTGATGGGAATATTACATAATGTGCATTCCATTTGTTAATTTGAGGAGGGTCGTGATTTTTTTGTCTCTTCAGTTGAACCGAAGCTTGAGTGACAGTTTTAAGTACATCATGATTTATTCACTTAATCTAGTTTCAATAAGTTTCAAATTTTGCTTTCATCCATGAACCAACTCTTCCAGCTCAGCCAGACATAAAAGATGTTTTTGAGAAATTTTGAGTTTGTTTTGAAATTTCTACCGTTTTTTTTTTTTTAAATATGTAACTTAAAAATGCAAATAAAAATGTGGATCGAAACACATTTAGTCAGAATTCTTGTGGTCTCCTTCTGCCATAGCTCTGGCATGTAGTAATTTTTGATATAGTATGGCCTATGGCATGGCTACAGCGGCTGTAGCATGGGTTCATAACTTATGCATGGTGTTAATGACAGCTCCTTATTGTACTATGAATCCCTTTTAACTGCAGTAGAACTGAACTAGGCTGTTTTGAAGACAGTAGAGCTCTCTTAAACTACTGACTAATGCTCCTCACAGCTTAAAGATAAAGTAGGATTTTCCTATTAAACAATGTAAAGACTCATACAAAAGTAATCCCTCCCAGTCATCACTTATGACCCACAAGAGGTGAGTAGCGGTTCATTCATCGGCAGAGACCCTGTCCTCTGCCTGTATTTTCTTATTTCGTTACCAGGTTTGAAAGGAATGGTCAAATAAACACAGGCCATTGACCCAAAATGTTGTACGTGTCCTGTATGAAACCAAAAGTCAGTGTTGACTCTCATATGTAGGTTATCTTACATAGCATACTTAACTTGCATCATGTATGTAGCCTAAAATAACTTATATATGTAACTTAAGTTACATTAACCATGCCATTAACAACCATACTTATCTTAACCCAAATCATGATTTTCCCTAAACCTAACCAAGTAGTTTTGGCAGGACTAAAACTACAACCTAATAAAACTTCTGTCAAAGTGCGGTTTGCCCCATCTAAAGCATATTGGTGGTGATGACAACTGATATGGACCATTTAATGGGCTAATAACATTTGAAATGGGTGATCTGAAAGTGTTCAGAACTTTTCTGGGCACTAACCTTTGGACAGTAGTGTGTAGCCCCAAGTCAATAATAGCGTGCAGGGAGGGTGGGACTCTATAAAAAGGTGGTGACCACGTGCCAGATCATTGCACTCATTTATTAAGAGGATCTGATGAGCCGGGAAGAAGGGGCCAAATTTGAATGTTGATTTTAAAAACCGTATTTGACAAATCCTTCTCACTCTGCGTTTAGCTTTTACATTTTTATTGTAATAAAAATGTTTAAAGTGCAAGCATTCCGTGCGTGTTCCCCATTTTTGGCACAACCCAGAAGCGAGGTGATGATGACGCTATCAGGTTGGTTCTATTGTTACTCTTGTATGACAAGAATACAGTGTTAGATTCTTGGATGTCTTATGGAATAATATAACCAACCAGGACTGTCTGCTGACCTCTGAGAGACACACAGCAGTCTGTTCATGGCCAGTCACTGCCTGTTCTCTGCGATGAGAATCACAAGTCAGGCTGACACCTCAGTTTGGATGATTTATACCACTCCTTCCCTAACTGACTGAGCTTTCTGTGGTATGCTCTGGTAAAGATGCAGAAAGAACATTTCATTTACTTTCCATTGTATTATTTCATGCTTTAGAAAGCACGGTTTCATTATATGCTGATAGAAATAATGGAGTTATGCAAGCAAGTTCTCTGATTATGAATTCCTCTGTGGATCAGGATTGTATTCATAGTACAAACCAGTCAGTGAATGCAGCCATATATATATATATAGGTGATCAAACAACTGACTGACCATTATCAGTTTGTTTCAGCAAGCTCAACTGCCTGTGGGACACAAACAGGTAATTAGCGCAAGGTATTTATCTATTAAGATACATTGCTTTCACAGACTTCTTTTTTTTGTGATCCAATTTTTATTTTTGTTTCGACCACAAATTGTAGTGAATCATTTGATGATCAACGTTCCTGGAGGAGAGTTGTATATTGGACCAAACTCTAGACCAGTTAATGCTCGATATACCTAAATCCTTTTTCCAAATTTTGTAAACCGGCAGTTGCTGTGCGGTGGACTGGGTGAGTAATGAATAAAGTGTTGATACGAGCATATACTGAGCTTTGGAGGTATAAAGCCTATGGATAGGAAGAGTATGCAGATTGGTACCCCAGGGAACACCATAGGCATTGAGAGCAGATCTCAGCTGTAAATAAAAGAAGAATGTGGTACCTGGACGATTATAGGAATCTTTAAGATCTTGGAAAGCTCTGAGTCTATTACCTTGTATAATGTCTGCTAGAACATGGATTCCTTTTCCTGACCAGCTAGGGAGAGATATAGGTTTGCCATCCAATGTAATAGAGTAGTTGTTAAACAAAGGAACATTGAGATGGTATTTACAAACAGTCATAATTTTCCCGATGGAGCACCAAACCTTCTTAGAGGTTTATTGTTCCAAATAAATTTATTTATAGCAGAATGAAGTCTGCTCCAATAACCAGCTGGGTGCGGAAGTGGCAACATAGAACTGCAGAAATTTATTCACAGACTTCTTTGATATTAATGGAGTAGGCAGTTTGGCAAATATGATTACTTGCCTAGACTTGAAAGAGAAGATCGATAGCACTCTTGTGTCCCACCTAAGTATTTCTCAGCAAACTTCAACCAGGCATGGCGACTTCCTGGAGTCTTGGAGGTTGCCTGGTTGCCAACCTCACAGTGATGACACAGCGTGGTGAGTCAGCATTGCTGCCACTTTATTCCAGTAGTCAAGAGTGCCACTGCAACAAATAATATTTTGCCCTTAGATTGCCAATCTAAAAAATTCCCAAGTGGATGGATTTTTTCTGTTGCAGAATTATTTTTATTTTAATTTATGTAATTTTTCTAGTAATGTCCAGTAATTGTCCAGATCACCTGTGGTTTCTTCTTCTGTGAAGGAGCTATGTAACCTCCGATTGTAAATTCTGTCCCAGAGGGCGGCAAAAAATAAAAATATTTCAACTTTAAACGTCATCTAATGTTACTGTTGCCAGCATTCTCTGGCAGCCTTACTTAATGTTACCATCCTGCTCTTGTTCACTAAAATAATTATTAAATAATAGTTTGGGTTTTTTTACATTGTTGCCTTCAATTGTTAGTAAACAGTATAGAGGCGAACAGGAAACAAATGGAGAGAGGTGAGGTATGGCATGCAACCAAAGTCCCTGACTAGAATCAAACCAGGGATGCTGTAGTTATGTGATGTGTGTCTTAACCATTCAGCTCTCAGGAGGCCTCTGTTTTTCCTCTTTTTATTATGAATTTTTAAAACATGTACCAACATAACCAGCAATATCAGGTTCTTATGGTACAGGATGAAGATTTGGAAATTTTAACTGTTTTTATTGATCTGTTTCAAAATGTGGTTATAAAGTTACAGTAAGTGACTGTCTGATGTGTGGACAGAATAAACAGGCTGTTTTAGTTTGACTGATCTGTGTGTGTGAAGGTCACTACTCATGGGTTTTTGTTTTGTTTTGCTTTTGCTTTTGGCAAAGATGCTGGATCAGGATCCTCAGAATGCCTTTACCATTTTCAACAAAGTGTTTATTATTATACTATGGTATCATATAATTTGGTATAATCCTGTGCATATGTTGCTACTACCTGTAAAACAATATTACTCTGTGCAAGATAATCCATTTATGTAAATTACAAAACTGTGATTATTCTAATAATCTATCTCTACTTCCATGAGAAATATTTTAGGTGTCTCTCGTAGCTTTGACTTCAATAGACTTGTTATGACACCTGCTGTTGCAATGTGGAAGAGTGCCCTGCTTAAACTTACTTTTCACATGTTTAATTTTACAAATACATTGACTGTTGGGCTGTGAACTGAATTATTGATTCAGCTTCAGCAGAATCAATACAACATTGTTTGGGTTACTCAAGGGGTTGAATTATTTTCGACATGACACTAAGGTACAAACACTGTTTTATTTATTTCAATTATTGGCTACCAAATAATTCCCTTCCCTTCCCTGTCTTGGGTCATTGTCATGGGAATAAACACATGTTCATGGCCAAATAACCAACTTCCTTAAGCCCAACCGTTGTGTGTTAACATAGATTCTTATTATCTGTTAACCTGATGAAAGAAATATGATTTTACATGACTTCATAAATCTCGCTCATGCTTTGCTGAAGCCACTAGAGGCTGCCAATCTTCACTTGTTAGAATATGATATATTAATGTTCAAAAATATTTCTGTGGCTACTGTAACACAGTGGTTCTCAACCATCTTTGAGTAATGTACCCTTTGTGATGAGCTAAAATGCCTCGTGGACCTCCTTGAATGGGGGGTTGCTTAGGAGGACATTAATGCTTATAATATATGATGTGAAGGAAAGAAGAGAGAGAGAATAAATGCCACATTAAAATTAACAAAATACCACAGAATCTATCCTGAGGTTCAGTCTGCTTGCAGATGCACTGCTGTGCTTGTTAAATGCTTCCAGTGCACTTTGGTACCATGGCAGCAATGTTCAGTGTAACCTCATCCAGCAGACACACCACATATGTTTCACCCCCGAGTTTCAGTTGTCCGTGACAATGTGTTGTAACGGATATGTTATAGCTGTCTTACATCAGCCTTGTAATAAACCACGTGTTGCACCCACAACTGCAACCTAACATAATTCTCTATCAACTTATGCCCACCATGCACTAGAAGGCTTTGAAAAAACTTTTAAAAGACTGAGGTCAGACACCCTCTCACATCTAAAGACAATGTTAGTGTTTAGTCACACACTTTATGATTTTGCAAATACTGGGGATCTTGCAGTGTCACTCTTTGCAAGACTACAACTAGCTACCTTTTGAGATTATTTAACATCCTGCTCCTGGGGGAAAACATTACTCCTTTTACAAACTCCTTTTAAGAAATATGGCATATTAACTATTCCCTGTGTCCACAAAAACATATAACTCTAGTACACAAGATAAATGCATACTATTTCGACAGTATTTTTGTCAATTCCGCATCAATATAATCCATAAAGATAAACTGTATGCATCTACAAACTTATTTTGGATCTTGTCGCCTCAGCTTGCTTCTAGCCCCTGTTGGTTAGCTGCGCTATTTTGAGGAAGGACACCATGGGAATGAGAGGCGAACCATTTCAAAAATTCAAATATTTGTCACCAAAATAAGTGCAGGTTGGTGGACCAGATACACAACACTGACTCTTGATTACGCGACAACTCCACCAGTTTCTCCTCCAGTTTCACACTAAAAGAGAACCAAGACTTGTTCACATTTGTGCGCCTCCCCAGAGTCCCCTCCATGTTTACCACCTACCCAGTTTGCTGCTTCCTGTTTGGTGCTGGAGAGAGTGCAGCTATTGGTTCCTAACAATGTTCATGTCACTGAACTTGACTATTTGCACGAGCCAAGGCTAAAAACTTATGATAATATTAAACATGTTTGATTCTGTTGGAAAATCAAGACAAGAGAAAGACTGACCTGAAACAGCTCAGACTGAGTTTTATGACAACCTTACACCAAACGATCGAGACCAGGGAAGCACAACAACTGAGGAATAACTCTCTGGATTTTATTCCAGCATTGGAAATTTGCATACGACAGTGAAATCACTTGAAAAGTTGTTTGTGTATGGCCAGCATTACGTACATAACTACTGTGACTGTATTGGGCTAAGTGTGTGCAGCAGTACAGCTTCACTACGCAACCGGTGTGGACAAGGTGAAGGCTCAGACCCATACTGTCACTGAATGCCTGTAATGTCAGCACAGGTAGGTCCTCCAGTTCAGAATCGTGTGAACTACATCCATCACTTTTTACGTGTAATGCGACACTATGACTATGATTGTCTGTGTCATTATCCACCTATCTGAACGTCAATCATGTCTTCTCCCGCTCCACAATACCTCTATTTCCACCCTTCTGTGTGGCTGTTTGGAACAATTATAAACATTTGTGCCGCCAACATGGTCAGAGGACATATTGTTCAAAGTAGTTCACTGACACTTTCCAGGCCATGCTGCCTCGAAAGGCCTGCAGTACCAGTAAACACCACTGGGAGTCTGTGGACCCCCAGAAACAGTGCTACAACAAAGTCACAGAGTGTATTACAAATGTCAGGTTTTGGTCACTTTGGTCTGATATACCTCAGGTTGTGTTAGGCTTTAGTGCTATTCTTGAACGGCTGCATCAAAGCTGATAGACTGTAGGCTAAGAGGAAACATTCCTCTCATATTGAGGATGTCATTCAGTGGCGGTGGTGCAACAGATTGCTCTAATAGGAGCTCGACTTGAGACCAGCAGGAGGAGGGGACAGCACTGATGCTTCTATGCTCAGAGGTTATTCACATATGCAAGAGCTACTATAATGGGTGGGAACAACATGAACACACACTCTCTCGCTCTCCCTATCTCTCTCATGTCATCTTCCAGCCTCTCCTTTTTGTTGCCAGCCCTGTCTGTCTTCAGTTTGGATTAACACATTTCCTTGTGTCTCAAATCTTTCTGGCACCTTTTAGCTTTGTCATCATCATTCCAGGATGTTGGGTGGATGGAGAAAAGAAATATTTTCAGTCCAAAGAGACATCAAGTGGACATTTGCTCCTGCTGTTGATGCTGTATGTGCAGTGAGGTAGTGTAACTATCATCTCAGACTGCACTTCATCCGTCACAGTCGACTCACTTCTCTAATTAAAGTATAAATCCTCGTGTGCTGTGCAATTAATTGAATATGTGAGGGATGATCTGAGACTGTAGGGTTGAGTAAACTGAGTTGTAGGCTATTTTTTCATTCTTGAAAATTCGACCATCCGGCGACATAGTGCGACTGTGGAAGCAACAGTTGGTGTCATGCATCTCACTGATGCCTTCTACAAGTGAAGGATGTATTTAAAGAACAGCTTTGAAGTTGGGTCTGGGTTTATTCTCGTTTTTCACACTGATCTTACCTTCTGCTGCCTCCTGGCCATGTCAGTAGGTTGCTTTGCGTTGAACGGATAGGCGATGCAGCGCATCACAAACACATACAGCTGGAGTCTCTTTTTCCTCTCCTCCTCCTCTCTCTGCATCTTCTCCAGGTCCTCTTTTTCCTTGTCGCTGCCCACCGACGGGCTGGGGCTGGAGGGTCGGCCACCGCCGCTCCCGCGGCCCCTGGGCTGGAGCCCTCCGCCGCCGTTGCCGTCGGAGGCTCGGCCCGGTGACAGCCGGGTTCCTCCGAGGCTCTTCGGGGCCGCCACCTCTTTGCGCTCCACCTCCAGTATCTCATCCCCTTCCTCCTCGCTGGAAGACGGGTCCAACATGCTGGCGAGGCTTGGATGGAGAATATAGGCTACCTGCTGCAAAGGTAAAACTGTAAAAGTAGAAGAAGAAAAAAAGATGCCGATCAGCTTGAGTGTCAGCCACAGAGGGAGAGATCCAGGGGAAGTCGCTGTGGAGACGAGAAACCTGACAGATGAGCGCCTCTGACTGTTGCTTTTCAAGAAAAAAAAAATGCCGTCAGACGTGTCAATCTCAGCAAGAAAAATGAAAGTGTTGTAGAGTCTAGTTGGCTGCGTGATTTCCAAGCCTTTCAAGTCTACCAGTCAGTGGCACATAGGAGGGATTTATCATGAGAGCAGATATAAAGGGGGAGGGGTCGCAGGGAGGGAAAACAAGAGGAAACGTAGATGTGTTGGTGCTCTGCTGACTGGGGGAGGAAGAGGCTGGGCCCGGAGCTGACCGCGGTGCTGAAACCCGATCCCCGACTGCTCTGGGATCAGTTTGATCTGGCTGTGAGCACAAAAGATGAATGGCCACCTGATGATCCATCTGAGCCAAAAGAGGACAGGTTACAGCACCAGACCGGAATAAAAGCGTTTTGGCTTTCACAATAAAAGCTTCGCCACTGATTTAAAATAAATAATCGAATGAATGGTGACTAAATGAATAATTTGACCGATTATCTGTTAAATTGTCTCTCTGTCCGTTTGCTTACTTAGATTGGGATGCTGTGATATAAACCTTAATTGACTGCCTGAACCTCTTGCACACAAACATTTGTATACAAAATTTAAGAAACAATACTGGGGGGAAATGTGTATTGAGCAAAGCTATGATGTTTCAATAGACTTCACCTGACTGGGATTCAAGTATGAGTCCCAAATCAAGTCCTATCATCAGTTATGTTAGGACGTGGAGATCTAACTAGCCTATTTGCAATATTCAGTAGCCTATCTGTAAAGCTAAATATCAATAGGATGCATGAATCCAACACAACAAACACTACAATGCTAGGCTATAGGCTATAACACAAATGTACTTGGTTAGTCGGTTAGTTAGTCTTTTTAAATTTAGATACAATGCCATACATTTGGCTCAAGAAAAACATCTATTGTGCCATTATGTTTACATCTACATATGTTTAGGTGATGTGTTTCATAGAGGGACTACAGCCCAGTTCCTATGGTGGCCCTGAGAGCTCAATGCACTGCTATTTACAAAAACACATACAAGTAGACAAAACACATGCAAATTAAGAAAACATGTTTATCTATTTGACAGCACATAACTGTAAATAGAGAAAACACAACGAATACAGAGACACTCTGCAAGTAGCAGCACATCACACCAGAAACTGTTTCCAGTGGACACTAAAAAGGGATGCATGTTAGCATTTTGCTTATTATTATCCTTATCCACTGTGAGGGTCCAAAGGACAGAGGAATGTCATATGCTGTAAAGCCCTCTGAGACAAATTGTGATATGTGATATTGGGTTTTATAAATAAAATTGAATTGAATTGAATTAGCCTGCCGTGAAAGAGGTGTTAAGGTGTAGCTTCTTTAAGGAACAGCTCAGTATATAGTGTGGGGATAGAGTGTGTGTGGTCAAGAGAGAAAGCAATGGAGCAGAGAGAAAAATAAGAGTAAAGCTGTAACTTTCTACCATTTGACTAAAATAACAATAACAAGAAGAAGATTCGCTATATTAATCCCTGTGGGGAAATAAAAAAAAAAATTGCACACAGACTCGAAATTCACACAAATGATCAAACAGGACCTATACACGCACTTCAATCAAGAGAGACAGAAGAATGAATTGAAAACAATATTTAATACAGAATTTGAGTGTAAAAATAAACAGATGATTTCTTGAGACATCTTCCAAGTGTTTTGTGACAAGATGTGTGGTGCAGCTTATAGCATCATCTGGGCCACAACCTTATCTGTAAGCAAACTAGAAGGGGTCTAATAACACATCTACCTCCCATCTAAGCAAGGACACTATGATCCTCTCAAAGCATTTCATAATAATTGATGTCAATTCAAAAAGCCTAAAATCAAAGTTCACAGATTTTTGAAAGATGATGCACTCAGTGTCAGATCCTCTGCACATATTTTTTGGAGAAATGCAGAGATGCCATCTGGCTTTGTGACCTTTTTATTACAGGTGTGTGATCTTCACATCCTCAGATGATGGACGGTTCATATTGAAAACAAACTCAGATGGAGGGTCCGTGTTGATCTCTGCTCTAGACTGCAACAGCAAATATATTTTTAATGTAGACTCAAGGTTTATGAAATTGAGCAGAAGTTTATGTTTCTATTTCTATTTCACCATACAGTCATAGAGAGCATTAGAAGATAGGGTTAATAGCCTGCTATGGTATCTTGTAGCTGAAATCACAGATTGCTCATTTGGTATGGATGAACAATCTAAGAGCAGTCAGTTATTAGACAGGCATGGAAAATAATATCTGATCCAGCTCAGATTCTCCATCCAGAGTCCCACCTCTTACCATCTGGTAGGAGATTCAGGGTTCCTAGAGCTGAACCGTTACAAGCATTCATTCCTGCTCTTGTCCATTCAGTTTGTTAGTGCTAACAGGTAATGTAGCATGTTGGCCATGAGGTTGTGCAATAGTTCACCATTGTCAGAAAGTGTGTGTGTGTGTGTGTGTGTGTGTGTGTGTGTGTGTGTGTGTGTGTGTGTGTGTGTGTGTGTGTGTGTGTGTTTATATGCAAATTGTTAGCCTACATGAAGCTATGTGTCCTTGAGGTATTTTTATTATGTAGCATGCAGATTTTAGCTTCTGTGAAACTGCAGGAACAAGTCTGGGTCAAATCTTTCTACAGGGACATTAAAGTATATGCGATCTTATCATATCTTAACACCCAGTAGATTACCTTATTCGAACTGAAATGTCTCCACAACAACTGTAAAACAGTTTTTCAACAAATACCAGTACAAAACAGGATTCACTTCAACACTGAAGCTCAATGATGGATCGATACAGGCTGTCTGTGACCCCACTTAAGACTTGGAGGCTGTAAGTTTCGCTATTTTTATGCTGTTGAACTTGGCGTTAGCATGTTGCACAGCTAATGTGGCTAGCTTCAATTGTAGCTACTCTCTAGAGTAATGTTAATTTAATTCCTCTCCTAACAAATAAATGGTGCTAAATCTACTCTCAATACATATTGACTGGCTGTGCTCTGGTGAATTGTGACGTTGACCCTGAGAAGAACTGTGCTAGGGTAACGTTAAGATGATAATTTTTAAGTCACTGGATAATAGTGATCAATATATTTATATTAAGTTAAACATAAAAAGCTTTGAGTTACATGTGATGATGGGGGATTTGTAGGGAGAGCTGCTGTCAGCAGCCCCAGGATCTCCCCTGTTGCAGTTCACTCTCCCTGATTGGTTCTGTTGCCTTCATTGGTTGGTTGGTTTGGTTAGGCAAGACAATGATAAATGATGACAATGACAATGTACTGTATATGATTTTATATCATATAATGTTAACATTATTAATAAATACATCTTGCTATTAGATAGATAGATAGATAGATAGATAGATAGATAGTTTATTCACAGTACAATATGATATTGATTCTTTGAACAACAAAATATTTGCTGTTACAAAAACAGTCTGTGATGATATGATTTCGATTTGATTTAGTTCAGAGGCCTGTGACTGATATGAAACAGTCTCAGTAGATATTCTTATTGTCTTTCACTTGGCTTTTAACCATTGTCTTCCTGGCGCTACGATGCTTTAAATGTTTAGGAATGAGACAGAAATGGTGACACAGACGTGCCATGGGGATTCCAAAATAACTAACCATTTCAAAATAAAGGCACATCTTAAAGATGACAATATGTATCAATATTTACAGTTTGCATCAATAATATTGGATGGTTGAATCGTCACCATTAAATGTTCTGCCTCTCAGTTCATTAAGAGTTTCTTTCCCTGTGCTGTGCGTAGCTTAAATAACCTTTAACTGCTCACATGAATCCATCCATGTGCCTGCACACATTGGTACAAATGTGAATATCCATTAATATTATTTCTGTTGTTATTATTATAGTTTTAAAAGGGTGGCAAACATGTGTACTTCTTTATCTTGCATTTTTTTGTCAATGATTTTAGTGCTAATGTTTGCACTTTTGAATTTCTTTAACCTTTTTAAATGATGTGGGCGTATCGCTGGGGGCATTGTCCTTGTTATGTACCTACCTGTTTGTCTGTATTATTTATTCATTTCATGTCTTATGGTCCCTTATGTCTTAAATGTGAACGCTCACAATCGTTTTCCAATGTGGTATTATACTGCAAATGGCAAATAAACTGACTATGACTATGACCATCATCAATCACTGAAATGATATATTGATCCAGAGCAGTGTGTCGTTGCACCCCTACTTTTAACGCCACAAAAAGACCACAAAGAAGAGCCACTCTTCGACCACCGAAAAATAAATTTCACATGAGGTATGTCAAATCTTCAACACAGGACACAAAGCAAACTTCAGTATTACTTAGCTTTACTTGGCAGACTGCGTGACCACTGTGAATGATCAGAAATTGAGAAAATACATACAGTATCAGTTTTGACAAAACAGAAGAACTACCTGAGAACTTACTAGTGAATAAGATCAGATAAGCACTATCCATCAGTCAGTTTCCAAAATACGTTTATTGACATGAGACTACTGCACAGTAGTGTACTTCATGTTTGGCATTTTGGCTGTGATCTCATTAATCCCCACAGCATAGATTTAAATGCAAAGAGGAAGACTGGGTAGTGATGTTATATCTCATCGGCATCAGTGACTGTTTGGGAAACATTTACCGAACAAAGATGAAGCTGCATCATGGGCTGAGCATTTTCTGATTACTTCAATAGACAGACTTATTGTAAGAGTGCATCGGATAGGTGATGCAGAGAGTCGGCCATGTCATATGTGAATGCAGCAGTGTAACATGTTGAGAGCACACCTTGCTCCATTACAGAGATGTAAAGTGTCTGATTTATCCTGTGAAAAAACACCCACTAGGAGGAAAGACATCAACTGTACTGGAGGTAGATAAAATATTAGCAGACAACAGTCCACACTCTCCATAAAAAGCTATCTTTTATAATGAGTTTTCTTCTTAATGTCTTATCAGGTTGCTATAATGAATGTATTAATCTTTTTAATCTGGCACCACGTAAATGAAACAGGTGATATGGTTAAGGAATGTCTATAGAGACGAGGAAGAAAGATGGAGCATCTGAGTGTAAGGGTATATCACATGTCTCAACTTAAACAAACTCACACATTAATGTTTATAAATACACAATATTGTTAATATGTCAGTGGTCACAATGTCCTCCTGCGGTCAGGCCATAATGTGCTCTTTTTAGCCTCTTTTGGGGGCAGTTTTTGTGTGCACTCAAATGGATGGTGCCAGATATACTGTACATCAGAGTGTTTTCATATAGAAAGCATTTGTTTATTGTCTTTCATAAGAACCTTTTTAGTAATTGCAGAATTGTAATTCTCACCCTTATCTTCAGTTTTCATACAAGATATATTCAGATTTAAAGCCGACTGAGGACACCCAGTGACATGAATTAATCATTCCTATATTCTATGATGCATCAGTGGGCCAGCTATTTAGCCTTTCAGCAACTGCAGACCAGATTTTACTGCGCATCTGTTGTACCCCATTTATATGACGTAATTTGAAGCCATGATGTCTACTTTATTTAACCTCCTTGGTAGAAACTGAGAAATGAGAAAAGCCCATAGACTCTTAAGCTCAGCCTACCTGAGTAGGTATAGCTCCAGCTGGAGCAGCTACATGAACTGCACAGTCGCTACATGACTTGCCCACCATACCTACACCATCAGCCCCCTCGGCCCCTTGGTCCAGAAGTTGTTAATCCACTTCATTTGTTTACTTTTGTTGTGGTTTAGTTAAAGCCAAGACCCAAAAGCACGGCTCAGGAAACAGGTACACAGTGAATAACAAGTATTTAATGTTTAAATGTGCAGGTAAGTGCAAGGGGGAGGGGTAGAGCGTGGTCCCAGGATCCCGACGTGTTCCATGAAGGCACCGGTGAGGAGGAGAGTGAGAGTGTCTGTGGCGTGGCGTCCGCCACGTGGAAATGGCGGAGGTGCTGCGGCACGGCGCAGTAGGTTCTGTCTTCTCGAGTGTACTCACTCCGAGGGGAAACACAGGAGAGCAGATGGCGGCAGGAAGGTCCACAGGCAGGCAGTGAAGAACCACACACGAGATCACGAGGCAAGCACAGCAATCTGAGCTGAGGCGGAAGAAACACAGAGGCATTAGCTGAACAAGCTAATAAGGCACGAGGGCAAAAACACAGAGGAGCCAGGATGCAAACTACCACGCAGACTGATGAAATGATCTGGCGACGAGTAGGGAGGAATCCAGAGGCTTTATGGAGAGGTTGATTGCCGAGTGGATTCACCTGGCGCTGCCTGTGGAGGGAAGCCACGCCCACATACACAGGAAGAAACACAGGAGGAGTAATACAGACAGGGAATGACACACACACACATGAGGGAGAGGGAGGGGCTGCCATGATGAGGATCATGACAGTACCCCCCCTCAATGACCGACTCCAGGTGGTCTACCAGGCTTGACAGGGTGTGTCCGGTAGAAGTCAGCGAGGAGAGAGGGGTCCAGGATCAGCCCCCGAACAATCCAGCTCCTTTCCTCGGGTCCATATCCCTCCCAGTCCACCAGGTATTGATAGCCACGCCCCCTGCGGCGAACATCCAGTATGCGGCTGACAGTGAACGCCGGGTGTCCATCAACGAGACGGGGGGGTGGTGGGGTAACGGTAGGAGGGCACAAGGTACTGGTAGAGACAGGTTTTAACTGGGAAACATGGAAGGTAGGGTGGATTTTCAAAGAAACAGGGAGTTTGAGGCGAACAGCAGAGGGATTAACAACTGACTCGACTTCAAACGGACCAATGAATCTGGGAGACAGTTTCTTAGAAGCCACACTGAGGGGAATGTCCTTCGCATTCAACCAAACCTTTTGTCCTGGTTTGTACTCCGGAGCAGGAGTACGCTGCCGGTCAGCCATCCTCCGGTTCTGGTCCTGGGTGCGCAGGAGAGCCGCTCTGGTCTCCCTCCAGACTCTGCGGAGCTGGACCGATGGCACGGCAATCTCCTGCTCCTGGGAAGGAAACAGAGGTGGTAAGTAGCCCAAGGAGGCTTCAAATGGTGTCCTACCCGTAGCTGCTGACGTCAGGGAGTTGTGTGCATACTCCATCCAGACGAGGTGAGTGCTCCATGAGGCCGGGTTCCAAGCACATATGCAGCGGAGGGTGGTCTACAGGTCCTGGTTGGCCCTCTCCGTCTGGCCATTAGACTGGGGGTGGTAACCCGATGACAGGCTGACTGTAGCACCCAGTGCCTGTCAAAACTCCTTCCATACCTTAGATGTAAATTGGGGGCCTCTGTCCGACACAATGTCGGCTGGAATCCCATGAATCCAGAAGACATGATCCACCAACAGTTCCGCAGTTTCAGCAGCAGAGGGCAGTTTAGGAAGACCCACAAAATGAACAGCCTTGGAAAAACGATCCACAATCGTTAGAATGGTGTCTTTACCTCGGGATGGAGGTAATCCGGTCACAAAATCCAGGGCTATGTGGGACCATGGACGGCCGGGCACTGGGAGTGGACGGAGGAGTCCAGCAGGTGGTTGATGGGTCGCTTTCCCGCTGGCACACACAGTACAGGCCTTGACATATTCACGGGTGTCCGAGGACATGGTGGGCCACCAGAAGTGGCGTTATAGGAGCGACAGGGTGCAGAAGGCTCCAGGATGGCGGGCGTACCGGGATATGTGCCCCCACTGGAGGACCTGAGGACGTACAGAGACAGGCACAAACAAACAACCCTGGGGACCACCACCAGGATCTGGGTCAGTACAGAGAGCTGTCCTAACCACGGACTCAATCTCCCAGGTCAGAGAGCCAACAAGACAGGATGGGGGGAGAATGGTGTCTGGCACAGGTGGGCTGCCCCCGTCATCATGAAACTGTCTAGATAAGGCGTCTGGCTTAACATTCTTGCTCCCTGGCCGGTAAGTGAGGTTAAAGTTGAACCGGCCAAAAAAAAAAAGCCCACCAGGCTTGGCGAGAGTTCAAACGTTTAGCACATTGAATGTAAGCCAAATTTTTATGATCAGTCCATACCGTAAAAGGCGATTCCGCTCCCTCCAGCCAGTGTCTCTACTCCTCCAATGCCAACTTGACGGCTAGCAGCTCCCGGTTTCCCACATTGTAGTTTCACTCCGCAGGTGACAGTTTCTTGGAAAAGAATGCACACGGATGTAGTTTGTTGTCTCCTGTGGCCATTTGGGATAGCACAGCACCCACCCCGACGTCAGAGGCGTCGACCTCCACCACAAACTGGCGGGCAGGATCTGGATGAACCAGGACAGGAGCCGAGGTGAAGTGCTTCTTCAGATCCCTGAAAGCATCTTCAGCCACAGGAGACCAGACAAAAGACACAGAAGGAGAAGTAAGTTGGGTTAATGGTGCAACGACCTGACTGTAGCTCCTGATGAAGCGCCGGTAGAAATTTGCGAAGCCCAGGAACCTCTGGAGCTGCTTGCGAGACTTGGGTTGGGGCCAGTCCATCACTGCCTGGATCTTCGCGGGGTCGGGTCCCACCTGCCCGCTCTCCAGGATATACCCCAGGAAGGAAACAGAGGTCACATGAAACTTGCACTTCTCCCCCTTCACAAACAGCTTATTCTCTAACAACCTCTGCAGAACCTGTCGCACATGCACAATGTGCTCCTCGAGGTTGCGGGAGAAAATCAAAATGTCGTCCAGATAAATGAACACAGAATGATTTAGGAAGTCTCTCAGAACATCGTTAACTAAGGCTTGGAACACGGCTGGAGCATTAGTTAACCCAAACAGCATAACTAGGTACTCGAAATGTCCCAGGGGTGTGTTGAATGCTGTTTTCCACTCATCACCTTCCTTTATACGCACCAGGTGGTAGGCGTTACGCAGGTCCAGCTTTGTGAAGATCGTAGCTCCATGGAGAGGTTCAAAAGCAGAATTAATGAGGGGTAATGGATATTTATTCTTGACAGTTATATTATTTAAGCCCCGATAATCAATGCAGGGTCTCAGGGTCTTATCTTTCTTTCCCACAAAAAAGAAACCGGCACCAAGTGGAGAAGAGGAAGGTCGTATGATACCTGAGTTCAGAGAATCTGTTATGTAGGTCTCCATGCTTTCACGTTCAGGTGCGGAGAGGTTGTAGAGCCTGCTGGTGGGAAGGGGGGCCCTGGGCAGCAGCTCAATGGCACAGTCGTAAGGTCTGTGAGGTGGTAATGATTGAGCCTGCTGTTTGCTGAACACCTCAGCCAGGTCGTGGTACACGGATGGTACAGAGGAGAGGTCCGGAGGTTCTGGTGGGGCTGCACTGGGTTTACTTGAGCTTGGGGGAAGAGCAGACTTGAGACATGAGGTATGACAGAATGAACTCCAACTTGTGATTTTACCAGCTGCCCAATCGATGACTGGATTGTGTGTCTGGAGCCAGGGTAATCCGAGTACTAGGGGGGCGTGAGAGGATGGCATGACATGAAGGGATAATTGTTCGCGATGATTACCAGCCAGCAACAGTGATAGTGTCTCTGGTGTGGGATGTGAGCCAGTAAATCTCTATTTAATGCATTAGCCACGAGAGGTGTATCAATGGGGAAGGTGTTAATCAGAGTCTGTTCAACAAACTGGGAATCAAGCAGATTGGAATCTGAGCCTGAATCGACTAGAGCCTCCAGTCTAAAGGTCTCACCATTTAACAAAATACAGGCTTCAATGTTAATACGTTGACGGGGTAACATAGGGACCACAGTGCAACTCACCAGAACCCCGGCTGCGACTGGTGAGGACCTGGGTTTAAACTTTGTGGGCAGGTGGCGAGTTGATGTTCAGGTTGTCCACAGTAGATACACAGCCCTTCCTTGATGCGCCGACTGTGCTCGGCTGGAGTTAGCCAGTTACGACCCAACTGCATGGGTTCCTCTTGTCTTGTGGGAGCAACAGACTGGTTATTATTTGCAGGAATAGATTCAACAGGCCAACATGGAGCAATAGGTGAAGCAGCAGTACCAGGGGATCTCACCACCTGTGCTCTGTCTCTGCATTGCTCCCTTATCCTATTGTCCACCTTAATGGCTAACGCGATTAGCTCCTGTAAACTCTTGGGCTCTGCCCTACCCACGAGACATTCTTTAACAGTTTCATTCAGTCCTTTCAAAAAAATGCTCTGGAGTGCTTTGTCGTCCCACCCTAGTTCAGCCGCCAGAGTACAGAACTTGACTGAGTAATTAGCCGCACTGAGAGAACCCTGGCACAAGCTCAACAGTTGGTTACTAGTGTCATGGCTAGTAATAGGGTGGTCAAAAACAGACATCATCTCACTGGAAAACAGTTCAAAGGTAGCTTGAGCAGTGAGTGGGCTATGCCAAAAAGCTGTTCCCCAGGCTCTAGCCCTCCCCGTGAGCAAACCCAATACATAAGCAATCTTGGCTCTGTCAGTACTATAAGTCTGTGGTTGTAACTCAAACACTAGGGGACACTGGAAAAGAAAAGACTTACAGTCACCGTCAGTTTCCGTCGTAACGTTCAGGGGCAGGAACGAACGGCTCACGGGGTTGTAAGGCGCCCACTGGTACTGCTGGGGAGAGATTAAACACAGGTGGATTATTAGTTTGCAGCTGGTTCTCAACTCGAGCGAGACCTTAGGTAAGATTGGAGAGGGAGTCCACAATCTCCCGTAGCGTCTGGTCATGATGTCCGAGCATTATCCCTTGGGATGAAATGGCATGTCTCAGATTCATTACCGGTGAACCTGAGTCTGAGTCGGCTGAGTCCAACATGGCCAGATCGTTCTGTTGTGGTTTAGTTAAAGCCAGGACCCAAAAGCACGACTCAGGAAACAGGTACACAGTGAATAACAAGTCTTTAATGTTTAAATGTGCAGGTAAGTGCAAGGGGGAAGGGTAGAGCGTGGTCCCAGGATCCCGGTTCCGTCTTCTCGAGCTTACTCACTCCGGGGGGAAACACAGGAGAGCAGACGGCGGCAGGAAGGTCCACAGGCAGGCAGTGAAGAAGCACACACGAGATCACGAGGCAAGCACAGCAATCTGAGCTGAGGCGGAAGAAACACAGAGGCATTAGCTACACAAGCTAATAAGGCACGAGGGCAAAAACACAGAGGAGCCAGGATGCAAACTACCACGCAGACTGATGAAACGATCTGGCGACGAGTAGGGAGGAATCCAGAGGCTTTATGGAGAGGTTGATTGCTGGAGTGGATTCACCTGGCGCTGCCTGTGGAGGGAAGCCACGCCCACATACACACACACAGAACACACAAGGGGAGAAACACAGGAGGAGTAATACAGACAGGGAATGACACACACACACGAGGGAGAGAGAGGGGCTGCCATGATGAGGATCATGACAACTTTATTCATTATACATGAAGACTGGATTTGTCTTACAAGTAACAAGATGTAATCTTTACCTTTAACCTACTTTAAATGTGTCTCTTTACTTTTGGCCTCAGCTTTATTCACTGCAACATTGCGTTGTAGTAGGGTTCGACGTCATGGTGGTGGATTTATCTTGTATTAGTGGTGGGTGCAGTTGTTTCGGAGCCAGTGGCGTAGATTTCATATATGACTGTTGGTATACATGTATCAGCCCACCAGGTGTATTGCATCTCTGACCAGTTTTCAGTTCTGCCCTCTGACTTCCTGGAACACTTAACAAAGCGAAGTCAACAACAGAAGGCAAACAAAGATAGGGCCACAACTGGCCAACCCTGGGGCCGTCACTCTGTTATGTTTCAGCATATTTCCATAGAACGGTTTGTATGATAACCTATGAAAAATACACGCACAACAGTTTGTACATTATCCTATGAATTAGCTTCCCAAGAATGACGTTATGTCCTTAACATACAGATGTATAGATAACATAAAGTTACAGAGGTTGGGTTTAGGCGATAAAAGTTACTGAGGTTAGGTTTAGGAAGAAAGAAACATGGTGAGGACGTACCCTAAAATGACTCAAAGTTCACCCAAAGTTCACACGGATCCAAACATGTGACTCTAGGGGAAAAGTCCTGGGCGAAGGTCTGTTTTTTTGGGGGGTTTTTTACTCATCCAGTGTCCAAACCAATGTCTGTAGAATTTCAGAATGTTAACGTCCACACAGTGTAAAATTCTAACATTGTTAGACATTTAAAATATTGATAACTTGATTTTCATTGCAATTAAAATCTAATGTCTGTCCGACGTGAGAGTCCAGTGCCATTCTGACGTCATATTGATGTCCGGTGCCAGCTGGGAGTCAATACAGCCATGTGCCTCTTCCTTGCCCCTTGTTATTCCGTAACCACTTCTCTCTGCTGCACTTTACAATGGCCAACAGTGCATCTCTATGCTCTCA
The DNA here is from genome assembly GCA_035609425.1 of Epinephelus awoara. Taxonomy (NCBI): domain Eukaryota; kingdom Metazoa; phylum Chordata; class Actinopteri; order Perciformes; family Serranidae; genus Epinephelus; species Epinephelus awoara. The sequence continues at coordinate 6,575,231 of CM069296.1, read as the reverse complement.
GTGCCCCCCACACTAACCATATCACATAGTATTTGACACGAGTCAATTCTTGCCTGCAGCACACAGTGGACACACCATACAGACACAAGAAATCAAGATACAGTAGCCAGAGTGTGATAACATTGCTCCTTCTCTGGAGAGTTACCATGTGTCAAGAAGTGGCTGGTGTGTGGGATTGACATGAAAAACAAAAGGCGAACAAACAAACCAGTGGGCCTTGGCCCTGAGGAAACAACACTGTTGCTGAGTCAAACAAAGCTAAAATTAGTTTGCTTCCATGTTCTGTTGAGTTAGAAAAGGAAACGTAGCTTAGTTAAACAGCAACATTTGCTGATTTACCATTGGTCTTGACTGAAGAATAGAGTAAGAGAAAAGAACGAGGGAGAGAGAGACCGAGAGTAAGATGCAGAGGTATAGGCACACAGCTTGGAGCTCATATGCTCCTTATGACTGTCCAGTTGACAATGGTAATAAAGTCTGTTTAATCAGCAGTGAATTTAAAGTAACAGGTTTCACACATCCCTGAGTGTTCTCATGTTAAATCATCAGCAGACAGAGGTATCACACTAAGCCTGTGCATCTGTTCAGTTTTGCTGTGGCTGACTCAAATTAACAGCAGGCTTCTGCACAGTCTTCCAAAATAACTGCTGTTGTCACTGCAGTTTTAAGATCATTTAGATAGTTTTCTGTTTACTGCAATTTCAGCTTTAATAAATGACAAAACCTCAATGTGCTGGTGGCTTGTAGGTGGCCAATCAATCTTTTGCCCATCACTGAAAAATCCCTTTTGACCTCACTTGTTCAATTTTATATGCAGGTTGTAAAAAGGACATAACAACAAAACAAAATGAAATTCACTTTTGATTTTATACTGAGATTGAATAAATGCACGAGATTAACAGGAGTCCTGCCAAAAGATACCAATACCCTTTAAGTCACCAGCATGAAAACACAGCCCAAGCTTAGCAATCACAGTCCTTGTGGTCCCCATGGAGTAACTATAGCAGTGATTCCCAACTGTTTGGCTGTGGTCCAAAAGTGATTCATGGGTCCATTCTGAATGGACCACCAGTAACTCGTGAATGTGTCAAGTTTGTAAAAAAACACACTTTAATTTGAAAAACAGTGAATTTTCAGCACTGAGCTTTTATTCTTAAGTGCTATTTCCTGCTGTAGAGTGAGTAACTAATGAACAGCTACTTGACAAAGACAGCATTGCCAAAGGTAGTATGACACTTAATATATTAGACTGTGGACTTTGAACTAATGACTAATGAGAAATCTGAACCCCATGGCTGGACCAGTTGGGAGCCACTGGTCTATAGCATAGCTTACAGCATAACTATTGAGACTGTGTGCATAGGTTTATAACTACAGTTAAAATGGAATGCATATTCATTTCACCTGTTCAAATACGCAAAGGTAGAATTCCTGATCATCACTGTGTAAATAGTGATCTGAGTGGATTGTAACTAATGAATTTTTAGCCAAAGTAGCAGCACGGTTCTAGGAGTGGCAGTGTCTATCAGCCTGTCCGCACTTCCAGGCTGGTCTCACTCCCTACTGGTCATTTACTGGAACTTGGCATCACATACTAATGCACCAAGGCACCCTTTAGCTACGATATGAGACACACCAGGCATTGGTATTTTTTGACGCTCCGAGGAACTGTGGTAGTATAAAGAGTCCGCACAGGGCAGGTAGGAAAGAAGATGGATGGGTCAAACAAACTCGTGGACATTCACTTGAGAGACCACTGTTTGTACCCTGTGTAACACCAAAAGTTGGGTTATTTTATTAACACATAGTGTGCTAGAATGTGTAGCATACTACCTTTATGTCATGTGACATTACATCTCCCTGGAAGGAAGAAAGTAAACCTATGTTCTAAGTTAATTCTATATTTATAGTGATAGTTTTAATCTAGTTTTAGTCAACAAAAATTCAGAGCCTATTAGACAACTTTCAGTTATTATGTTTTCTTTATGTTTTTTGTCTTTAACTAATCCAGTTTCATGTATCAGGAATTAGAATCATTATGACAGTTTTAAACAGTTTTTTTTCTACAACTACAAATATATATATATATATATATATATATATATATAGATATATATATATATGTATTTTTTTAGAGATATTTTGGGGGGCTTTTTTGCCTTTAATGTATAGGACAGACAAGAGTGAAGGGGGGAGAGAGAGGGAGTGACATGCAGCAAAGGGCCACAGGCTGGGGTCCAAACCGGGCCACTGCGGCGACAGCCTTGTACGTGGGGTGCCTGCTCTACCACTAAGGCACCGGCGCCCCAACTAAAAATAATTTATACACTTACAAACTGTCATTTCTCCAGCAGATTTTGACAGGTTTAAAGGCTGATTTATGAACACACACTTACTGATCATCATTTGAAAAGCTCAACATCTCTCTATTTATGCTCTCAAAAACTTTGACACCACAAATAACTAATATGAGACAACTAGGATTTGTACCCAGGTTCACTGTAAACTCTGATTTATCAGTCTCACTGTATAGAAGCAGAAAAATAACTTACTTTCTTAATCTGCAACATGTTAGTCTGGAGGTTTGCACTTATGTCTCAAATAGTTGGTAGTTTAAGACAAAACTTTCAGTTGTCAGAGAAAACTCTGCTGAGTTCAGACTGTTTACTTAAAGCACAGCTACACTCACAGATAACTGAGCCTCCTACCTGCCTGTCAAACAGCAGTCAAACCATAAACCTTCCTGAGACAGTCCAGATCTGAGTGGATTCCTGTGGGGACCAGCTGTGAAGACTAACCGCTGATGACTGCTTGCTCTGCTACCATTCAGGGTCTATCAAACAGAGCTAACTGCTAACAGCCACCGCTGTAACAACTCCACAACACCATTTAACAGCTCCACCATCCACAGTCACACACAGCTGATTATTTACTGCTAAATTACAACAATGGCTGACACTGCTTTGGTGTAAGTGTTTTTGCTGGCTAGCAAAACATCCTGGTGCAGACTACTTACTGGAGTTTACCAGCCTGTCACTTATGCAGCATTTGAAGATTATTGCAAGCACAGACGTTCTCGGCTTTCAGTGTCCGATAGTCCATCACTAACATTTTTTTTATGGGATGGATTGCCACAATATCTGGTATATCCAATATCCAAGTCCCCATCGGGATAAACTGCCCTGGTGATCCCCTGACTTTTTTTCTAGCACCTGTTAGAAATAGCAGGAAATGGCAATAGTACTACGTCACACAGGGACACCATTTGTTGAAAACTATGTATAATACTATGCCTCACACACCATTTGTTGTGGATGACAACAGTAATATGTCTCACATGGCAATGACTCAATAGACAGCATTAAAACACAATTGACAAAGTTAAACAGTCTTGCTTAGCCTGTACAACTACAATAAAGTTATGCCCAGTTGTTACGTTACCAATCCTTGAATGGATGTAGGGAAGCGATGCTTTGTGGTGTGCTGCTTTTGTTAGCCAGCAGAGGAAAGCTGTAAAGAGCTATGGTTCCAGGTGCAGTCTTTGTTGTGTCCTTGTTCCCAAGGTGAAGATCCGAGGAGGCTGGTCACTTGTGGTCCTTGCAGATTTAGACGTTGGAGTGCTAACTCAAGTTGGTTCTCTTTGTTGCTGGAAAGTTAATTGCAAACCATGTGTTTGGCACATTAACTTCTTTGGTCTCCAGGTTTTGCTCCTGCTGTTGCATGTAGAGGAGAGAACAGGAAAGGGTGTAGCAGGTCCTCCTGTGTGGTCTGCAGGTTTAGGAGCAAGAGAGCAAGAGTTGGTGAGCAAGTGCCCCCTTCAATAGTTCAGGGGCAAGGCAGGGGTCTGAGCCAGTTGGCAGCTCAGAAGGAAGAGGCTGAGAGTGAAGACAGCAGAACTTTTCCTACCATTTGCCTGGTGACATCACAGGGTCACATGTCATTGTAAAGTACTGTCCAATCATTTTTGAAGACTGGTCTCTCACTTAGGTCTGAGAATGGGGCATCCTGTGGAGATAAGGGCCAAATGGCTGCTCTTTGTTTGAGGAACAAGGAACAAGGAACCTTTACATGCCCAGTTTAGGTCTGCACAAATGACAAATCATCTCTGGTCCAGTGAATCCCAGCACACCATTATCAGGGTAAACATGTCAAAATGTTTTGTTCAATAATAACCTCAGATGTACTATTGGAATGCTCTCCCTGACCACCTGAGAACACCGAAGACTTGTGGATGCTTTTAAACGCAAGTTAAAGACGTACCTTTTTACTAAAGCCTTATGCTGTATTTTATCATGTTGTCTGTTTTTAACTCTTAGCATAGCATATCTGTACTGCCTTCTCTAGCACTTTGAGATTTTTTTATGAAAAGTGTGTTACAAATGAAATTTATTATCCTTACTGTTATTAATTGATTTTTTTGTTTGTACTCCCAAAGAGAAATGGGTAGCAGGGAATAAAGTCACCAATATTGTTGAAACCTGCATCACTGTTCTTTGTCCCATACTCTGTGATGTCACTATAGGTTTAGAAAAGACACTTGGTCCAATCCCAGTGTCTGTACCCGTGGACTCAGACAATTTAGTGTGTTGACTCAAAGTTCTCTCGCAATAAAACATGTGCTTAAGGGAAGTCTTGTGTCTCTTTTAAGTCCTTTAAGGACACTTGCTGTCAGGCCGCAATCTTACAGAAACTACACCCCATGACATGATACAAACAAAAATGTTAAAATGTTTTTTCCTGCTTTAACCAACAACATTGGCTACTAATTTCCAGGGTGTGGGCAACTAAAAAAACAAATTAAATGATTGTACAAGCAGGAATTAATATTTCTTTGCTGGTCACAGAAATGCCTTTACCCAAGGTAACATTTGGGGAAACAAAGTGCTGTCCTACCCTTTATCTTACTATTTTGAGTCTTTGCACCCAGGTTATTTTGTGTTTTCTGTGGTGTTGATGTACAAATAGCTGAAACAAGGTAATCATTGCACCACCATCAGATGATCCACTTATAGTCAAGCGCAGCTGGCTAAAAGTGGATCATCAAGCAGTTTCCAGCTTCCACTGACCAGTATTATGAAAAACAAAAGAGGAGAAAAGAGGAGAGACTTTAAACTTAACTTAAGTTTGGGTTTAATCCAAGTCTAATTTAATACTTGCCGAGTTTCCTCTGAAGGAGCTATGGATCAGAGTGAAACTGAAATTGTGAGGCCTAGTTTGTTTTATTTTCACCACAGGGGAAAAAATGTCAGCATTAGTCATCTGTTCACATAGTTTATTTAACAACCTCTGGTATGATTCCAGCAGCAACATCTGGGGCTGAAAAATTAAGCGCAGAAGTGCCCAGTTCCTTGAATGGCCACTCGAGGCTGGCACCAAGAGCGAGTCAATCCCTATTATGGATGTATACAAATCTTTTGAACTGTGTGGCCTACGGAGCAAGCACTCTAGAGAGACTTAATCAGCTAAGCATCTAACATCTGGCAGACGAACAGCTAATTTCTACAAAGTGATTTAAATATGTGGCTCGTCTGGACTTTTGAGATGGTATTGGACCAAATGGATCAAATCCCAATTGAGAAAGAAGTATTTTTGCAGGGTTTGTGAAAATTGTACAGATGGTTTTTTCTTCAATGTAAGGCTAATGCCGGACGTTGTAGTTACACGGTTTGGCCACTGCGTCAAATTGGCTTCAAAAATCCTAGATGGTGACAGACAAAATGCCAACTTTGAGGCTTTAGAAACAAGCAATTGGGTGATGTCACAATGGCGACAGCCATTATTTTTATACAGTCAATGGTCTGATTACTTTATACCAATTAGCATTTCTTGAGGTTGTGACAGTAATTACCACAGAATAAAAATAACATCCATATATAATAATAACAATAATAATAAAATTATGGATATAGCCGATTGATAGTAGATGTATTGATGTTACCCACTGGTTTGTGGACTCCCATTTACAGGCCTTGAGTTTGGCATGTCAGCCATTGCCATCTTCGGGTTTTTTTGTTTTTTTTTGGAGCCATAATTGACCACACTTGGACAAGAGACTAGCGCTGTGGAAGAGTGAGGGGGTGGCTCTGACTGAGAAGCTGAGGATAGCCTGTCACTCAAAGCAAACCTGGCATTAATTATGTGTAACATTATGCCTCAGTAAAATGTGAACAGGAGAGTTATATAACCACCACCACTCTACAGTTGTCATGATCAGGGAGATTGGCTGTATATACAAAGATAATTTTTGTACAAGGCTGTAAACATGTTTATTTCCTCTGTTAAGTTGGTCTCTTAACATGGGGGCCTATGGGGATTGACTCACTTCAGGAGCCAGCCTCCGGTGGCCATTCAGAGAACTGCGTTGGTTTCATTTTTTTAGCCCGAGATTGCCACTTGGTCATTACCTGCTGTGTGTAGCAAAGAAACAGCACGACATTATACTGCTGTAAAACATATTAGGGAAGAGTTTCGGTGGACGGTTGGGTCAAAACAACATGTGGCTTTCTTTATGGAACACAGCAACATTTATTTCTTTTGACCAATGTTTCTCCAATCTTAACCAAGAAGTCTCAGTTGTTTAAAGCTAATACACCATTATTACTGTAGGAAGCAGATAATGAGTCATTTAGGGAATTGATTGAGTCATTTTGTGAACCTCCCAGGCATTACACCTTTTTAATGAAGCGCTTTGCTGGCAGATAAAAGAGAGCAGATCGTGGCTGTATGGCCCAATCCCAACCTCCACATTCACGGACTCAAAGAGTTTGAGGCGCATTCCCGCTAAGTGCATAACCGCTTAGGGCTGTTCAGCTGTCAAATCGTCAAGTGCATGAGGCCTATCTTGCAGACATTTTGAGCTCTTAATGCACACTTTCTTTAATAAATCTGAATTTCTGCAGACTTGGCCTGAGGAAATTTCCACAAGGCCAGAGAGTGTTTGAAAAAACAAAACAAAACAATAAATAAGGTGAACTAGCACATGGATATTCAGCCAAGCACATCAGTCTAAATGTACACAGAAACACTACATTAACATTAAGGATTTAAGATGGTCCATAAGAAACATGAAATCAGAGGAGTGCAAGCACAGGCTACATATTACACTATTAACCAACCATTTCTTTTGATTTGCTTAACTGTGCTGTTTTGACAAAAATGAGTAAATAGATTTTTTGACAATTAAATCTCGTCAAGTCTGTAAAGCCTCCTACAGACTGAGATTTTAGCAATCTTATAAGTTCACTGCAAACTATAATGCGTGACCTAGTAAACGTGGGTACGACATCAAGTTTGATGTAAACAAAACAGACTCAACTCATGGTTACTGAGAGACACTAGCTTAAAAATAGAGATCATCTTAAGGTGTATCTATCCAGCATACTCATTGGCTGTTCCTAAGAGAGCTATCAAAAAGATCAATCACATACATTTTGATTATATTTGGAAAAAATGAATCACTGTCAAAGAGCAGAGATGACCAAGGAGTTTAAAGATGGAGGCCTTCAAGCTATGAATTTGAAATTTGTCAATGGAACCTTGAAAATTAATTGGTTAAAATCTTTTATGAACAATAGCAACTTTTGGTATCATATTCCTGGATAAATACTGAGGTACTTAGTATTTAATACTAATACTTAATTAATTAATACTTGGGAGGTATCAAATTTTTACTTTACATCTCTGAAGGACATTACTCGTGGACTGCTGTGGACAATATCAAGGATGACTATCTGGTCAGCAACCGTCTCATTCTTGGAAGTTTTTATCCACAGAAATCCAAATGAAGGTAAAGCCTAAGTTCAGTGTGTTTCATAACAAATTTCTTTCTTAGCTGAAGGCCCTGAAACTCGTGAAAAACAAAATTGCAATGAAACTGTTTAGCATAATTAAGTCCTTCATTTATTTTTAGCCTCTTGTCTATCTTTGATATATCTATTTCGTTTTTCTGTGCAGTTTCTATGCATCCTTTTGATATCAGCAAAGATGTTTAAGCCATATTGTTCGTTATATAGGCTACTCTATATGAAGCATACGGTCCAAAATGTCGGAGTGTTCCTTTAACTTCGTTCAAAAAAAACCTGCTGTTCTTGAATGCAGCATGACGTACTAGATCTGAAAGGCGGTGAGAGGACGTGCGCGTGGCCATGCGTACCGAAACCCGCCCCTTTACAATAACCCCCAACCTACATTATGACTCCTGCTGTACCTCCGAGTGTATTAGCTTTGCCGTAGCGTCCGAATAGGAGTCCACTGGAGAAATTCAAGGGTTAAAACCATAATAATTCGACGTTGAGGTTTATTTTCTCTGCTGACTGGTCTGGGCTCTGGGTCGCGCTCTTGTTAACTTGCTAGGAGGAGACTCAAGTGACATTTACGTTGATTCATTCATCCACAACAACAATGGCAGCACAGGATTTCAATTTCTTGCTCGCGACGGATTCTTATAAGGTGAGTGGAGCCGTTCTTCTTGCCTGTCCCACCTTTCTCTTGTATTTCGGGTTTTGCTTTTGTTTTGTTTTTCTCTGCATTAAATTGATGTGAGACCAGAGTGTGCTAGGATAGCGTGTGTCACGCATTCCTCCACTGTTTCAGCACAAACCATCGCGTATCACGTTTAAAGTTAGCCGTTGCATTTTAGGTAAACAGAAAGTCTTGACTGTGTTACAACGTTTCAGTTCGTAGTGGACCGTGTGTAAACTTACAGTAAGTGAAGGCACCAGCAGTGGTCCCACACACTGTGCTATGAGCAGCGTATGGTGCTCCCTACGTTTTGTTGAAACCAGGAGCTTCCAGTTACGGGGGGTAGCGGTGGAGTCCCAGCCATAGGCATTAATCGAAGTTTAACCCGTGAAACCAAATCTGAAAAGACACGACACGGCAACTTGAGTAACGTTAGGCTAAGTTATCTCTTCACATTTGTACCGATGCTAATGTTTAAGTTTCGAAATCACCATACCTAAACTATTATTCACATTTTATTTAACGTTATCTCGTTCACCATGCTTTATCTTAGCACCAGTGTTTAATAAAAAATACAGACTAGTTTTGATTTTGTCGTTTCTGCTCAAGGATTTTATAGTTCGACCAAGATTTTGGTGCCAACTTTCAGTAACGGTACAGTATGATGACTTGGTGCTACTTGTAACTGTTAAGGCCAGATCAACAAGGTGCATGGGCCAACTGCTCAGTATGGCAAGAGGCCCTAAAATGAATTGTGAATGTCCTGTCCTGTGATTGAGCCCAACCTCTCATTGTCTGGTTAACTTTCAGTTTCACTTTAGTGTATTCGCAACTGAAATTCAGCTGTGAGTCAGTCCACGGTTTAAGCAGGCTGTGACATACAGTAGCTCACGCCCAGTAGAGTTAAATGTCATATCTACAATTTGCATGTTCAGGGGCCCAGTATGGCAAAGGGCTCATAGAATTAATCAGGAATAACCTGTCACTAAATGGTGTGAGTTGTGACTACCAGCCTGTACTAATGAGATGGGTTTTGTTGGTCTGCTTCTGAAAGACAATGCCATACATGAGGTGGCTTACTTTAGACAGGTCACTGTACCTCAGGACTGGTGTTAGGCAAGTCATCTGGAAATGAATATGGCCAGAGCACAAGAACTTAGTATACAAACAAAACCAAAAGGAACCTATAACATACTCCCTGTCATACTATGTAACCAGCCTGTAGGAAAAATTGAACATTTTAAGTACTTGGGCACAATTATCAGACCCTAACTTTTAATGAGAACTCAGGGAGGATTTTTAAGAGAGACAGTCTGCAATTGTTTTTAATCAATAAGTTGAAGAGCTTTTGGTGTTGGAAAACACATACTTGAAATGGCATTCAGAAGCCTGGTTTAAAGCATTTTATCATATAATATAACAGCATGGTACAACAACTTGAGTGCAAGGAGCTTAAACGAGCTCTCTAAAATTAACATTGCAGGGAAAGTGATGAGCAAGTCACAGAAACAACTATATATTTGCCAGTGCTGTACTGTAGGAAGGCTCAACATTTAACTCCAGGTCCCTTGCATTTGCTATACTCAGAATTTGAGCTGCCTCCTTTGATTTAAGGTTCCAAGCCTATGTTTTTAATGGTGTGTTGTGTTATGTGTGTACCTTGCTGTACTTGACAGTAACTTCCACTGAACCCGTTTTCAAAACGTTGCGTTTTTCAATTATATAAGGGCTGTAACACTTAAAGGCATTTTCAGATTTAACATGCAGGGGTTTATGGAAATCTTGCTACAACCTCCTTTGACCTGGCACTGAATTACAGTTCATCCTCCTATGTATGGGAAAGAACAAAAGTGAAGTGTGTATATGTAGTAGGTGAAAGACAAATGATGTAATTGGATAAAAAGAAAGGAAGATAGAAAAAAATCAGTGTCAAAGGTTGAAACAGTGATTTTTACATGCATATGTAATAGTGACAGTGATAGTGAACGTAACTTCTAAAGTGCAAGTCATTGTGTGATTAATTGCATTGCAATACAGTCCCTTTTTCTACATTGCAATACACAGAACCAAACCTGTAATTGGCTGTTAAGCTTTTAGTTTCATTTCAGACAGTTTGTAACCTAAACCCAGTTGTGAGTCAGTCCACTGACTCGCCTGGCTGTGTGGGTACATACAGTAGCTTATGCTCAGCTCAGTGGAGTTAAATGTCAGATGTCACTGTTAGATGTCATTCAAAGGTTTGCACTGCTGCCAAATGGCAAAGGCCTGGATGATGACCAACCAGTCTTTTTATTAGTGCTAACGACCCCTGAAAATGAGTCCAAAGCAGCAGCTCAGCAAAGAGGATTCCTCCAATGTGTCTGTCATCACAATCACATAATAGAATCTGATTTAGTACATTGTGATGAGCTCTTTTGAAAATCCACTGGGTTTACTGCGTTTACAGGGCAGCACTTCACATGAATTTTTAAAAAAGTAAATACTGTATATTCATTGAAAACTAGTAATTCATGTTTGTATCTGGCATTCATTTTGAAAACTGAGCAGCTTCTACGACTTAACAATGAAAGCTTTTTATGAACTCATCTTGAAATATTAAAATGAGCACAGTACTTCAGTCACACCTACAGCACGTGGTCTTGATTTGGTTTTAACCACATGCACAGCAGTAAGATGATGCTCCGCATCACTGACTGGGTTTCTTTGTTTGTCAACCAGTTTCCCCAATAAAACTGGTACAAATATCTGTGTCAGTATCACCCTCAAGAATCCAGTATCATTATCTCAACAAATATTTAATGAATCCCATGAAATTTGGTATTCATGACATGCGTCCTTATGACTTTGGTGATCCCCTTTCTATTCATCCAGCCCCGCCAGCAGGGCAAAATTGGATTCTGACAGCAGGGATGATTAAGCAGTATCATACGAGAGGGAGTGTTTTTGTAATGAATATCAGTAAGGCTGTGATTGATCGTAGGCAGTGTGTTGTGTATATTTATTTTCTTATACCTAACTAAGATTAACTTGATTTCCTTGTTAACTCATTGTAAAACACACTTCATTCAAACTTTACAGAAATAAAATAAAACTCATCCAAACCATCTTGGTTATTGTTGTTAGTTGTTACTTAGTCCACTGTTCTGACCATCACCAACTCTAGTTTGGTCGAAATAAAAAATAATAAACCCTTAATTCACCAATTTAGATGTGAACATAAGCTGTTTGCCCTGCAGCCATGGCTGTTTCTGATGTTTGGGGCAGGACACTGGCCTGCTGTTTACAGTCAGTTTTATAACATTATCCCCACCAATCCATTTCTTCTTCTTGTATTTATTTAAGTATTTAGAAGGAAGACAGTGCACATTAATGGACATTTCTGTAAATGTGTCAGTTTTAGCCAAAGGCTAATTCACAACTGTGGTCCTCCGGCATGGTGTTAAAAAACCTCAAAGTTATTAAAATCGATCAAACAAAAACAGGTTATCAAGGACAACCGTATAACACTACAGAACACAGTGTAGTATTCGTATGAAAATGCTAGTTTGCCCATGTTAATGTACATAATCATAAAGGTGCTACATACTACATTAACAATGGTTACAGGTCTGGTTGTGCTTGAGCCAGTCTTTAAAATGCTTTTTAAAGATGGAAAAGATGGAGAAATCTCTTTTGGAGATTGGCAAGCTATTCCAGATTTTACTACCTCTGACAGATAAAACAGTTTGAGAGAATGAAGTGCGTCTGAATGGGATTTCACAGTCTCCTATTGAGCTTGCTCTAGTGGAGGCATTACTGATTGATTGACTCAGAGGTGGAGGTGCAAGTACAATTCATGATTAATCATGAGTGGTTGTTCAAATTTTATTTGTGGAAATATGTTAATCATTGTGGTGCAAAGTTTGTTATGATGACTGTTAATAAAGGCTAATTAACAGTGAATGTAATAAAATGTTTAGAACACCTGTAAAGCGGAGTGTTTACAGTGCATAGTTAAATGTCCCACTGCTGATCCCAGCTATCATGGCATGCCTCTTGTCCAATTATTTTTTTTGTTTGGGACTTACTGTTGTATAATGCAGATTATGACGTATGCCATCACTACATGCTTTTTTACTCTAGCACTAGCCAGGGTCTACATGTGACTTGGCTGTGTGTTTTGTTTTCTGCTGAAACTCCAGGTTGCATAACTTGTGCAATAATTAACGACAAAATCCAGCATGCACCCGCAGCACAGTCTGAGAGCACTGTGAGCTTTAGCTTTCAGTTTCTGAGGAATTCTCTGAGGTCTGATATGTCCTGGTGCCTTGCTCCGTGCAGCTCTTAATCCTTTACTACACCCCTGGGCTGGACATGCTGTTAACAGCATGCTAATACCATAATCATGCTGGTGTGTGCACACACCTGTTGCTTGCTACTCTTTCAGTCTTAAGCAGTGCTTTGTCTCTGTGATGTGTTCAGGGTCCTACCCCCACCAGCCCCCCTGAGGTGCCCCAAAAACACTGTCTGAGGATAACTGAAAGTTTAAACAGTTATAGTATCAATATTATCAATATTAGGACAGATAAGTGCCACAGTACATCGCTGATTACTGATTGTTGATAGACTGAAAAATGTCTGAAATGATCAGGGAGCAAGAGGCCCAATAACCACAATTATGTTTCCAGTCGGGAAGTTAGCATAAATTATGTAACAAATGTAACAAACCTACAAAAAGTTAATATTACTTTTTTTGTATTGAACTGTTTATGTATAGTATGTTCCCCAGAACATATTAAAAAAAACTCCTCATAAGCCTTCCACAGATTAATTGTTGATTTACAAATCCACATTATACCATCTTATAAAATTCATGTTTGCTAATGGTTAGTTTTGGGTTCCATTTTGTGAATGGGTAGCTGGTGATTGCGATGCTGTTCTGCAGCCAAGATTTGCAGATGTCCAGACCTTTCCATCAGCACATGAACACACCACACACTGCCACAAGGACTCAGAGCAGCCGGTATTTTATTCCTTTAATTCTGGCATCTCCAAGCATAATCATAAGTACCTGTGACTGGTGCTTAGCTTTGTTTGCTACTAATCTGTCAAACCTATCAGCCACTGTGACTAAGAACAATGTTTTCTATAGATCAGATTAATACAAATGATTTACATATGCAATCCCTCATTTGCTGTTTCCAGCCATATCTGTAATTTTCCAAAACCAAAAATCCCGTCATTCATACTGGAACTGTCACTTTTTATATGAAAATTATGTCTGAAAATTCACTGTAATTGCTAAAACACAGATGCTTAACATTCCAACAAATTAATTAATTAATTGACACTAGCAAATATAGCCTACTTTATTATTATTATAATTATTATAATAAAAAAAAAAATGAACAGTTTGAACTTTCTTGGACTGTATTCAATCGAATGCAGGTCAAAAAGGATTTCCAAATCATTGCCCTCTGTTTTGATTTACCCTTAACACAGCATCCAAACTTTGTTGGAATTGGGGTTGTACTTCACATTGCGCAGAACTTTATTTTTCTGTTTTTGTTTTCATTAAAACTGTCAAAGGACATGTATAGCACCACTGCCATGCCACATAATGGCTTTTTTGAGTAACCTAACATATTCTTAGGGTAACAATATGTAACACGTCGGTCAGCTATAAACCTGCCACTAAAGTCAAGTAAAATACTGCTTTCATACCCTCCTGTGCTCTTTTACTTGATCAATCCTACTAAAAGGACTAATCTTGATATAGATTTCAGTAAAAACACTGCCTGTTTTCCATGTTTGGTATCGAAAGTAATTCTGAGTTCATTCTCGTAGACAAGGGGGGGAAGGAAAGGGAACTGAAATAGGAGGCAGAATGAGGCAAAAGAATGTAGAGGGATTGCCTCTTGAAGCTATGTTTTTTCCCAGTGACTGACTGGTTGTTGCTGTTGATTATTCAATTAGTGCTACAGGAGCACAAAGAGAGACTTGTGCTTTAAGCTGTCATCATTACCTCCCACATGGATCCAGGAAATGTGTTTACTGTAAACGCAAACATCACGTTGAGCAAGCAATCCTACAGTTTTCAGCTTGTCGTTAGTGTGCTTACTGGGGTTTATTTTATGCTATTTCACAATTCAGCCCTGGTGTGAAAAAATTAAAAAGTGACGGCTAAACATTACCCATACTAAGGGTGATTCTTAAGATTACATTGTGTTGTGTTTTAATTAGAACTCAAGTTGTTTTGGGGACTCTGCCTGCAGGCTGGTTATGTTTGACTTGTTTCTTGTCTTTCAGATCACACACTACAAACAGTATCCTCCAAATGTCAGCAAAATCTACTCCTACTTTGAATGCAGACGCAAGAAAGGCTCCCAGTTTAGTGAAGTGGTGTTCTTTGGTCTTCAGTACCTGCTGAAGAAATATCTCATAGGTATGTTCACATCGTCCCCGCTGATCTAAGACATGAATTGACAGAACCATAGAGGAAAGAAAAGTGCTTGTTTAATGACACTTTGCTGTTAAGGAGATAATTGGGGAATGAAGTGCCTTGTAATAAAACTGCTGTAGACGCAGGAGAAATAGTCTGTGCTGTACTTTGTCTCTCACCCCTCAAAAGTGTCAGCTAAAATGGTTTGGTAAATCTAACATCATGTGTAAATAAAACAGTAGATCAACTACACTTGTACACTTTCTTATAAGCTGGATGTTGAGTTAATCCCTTGTGTTTTCTGCATTTGACCGAGGTTGTAGTAACTTGGTTTGTTCTATTCAGGCCCAGTGGTCACAGAAGAGAAGATTCAGGAAGCCAAGCTCTTCTACCAGATGCACTTCAAACAGGCTGTGTTCGATGAGGAAAGCTGGAGGAAAATCCTTGAGGTATCCGAAGAGATTTTCAACTTTCAGTCTGTCTAGACAGATTCATCAGTGTATGTCTAACCTGAAGGAAATGTGTTGCTATGTCAGAAACATGATGGCCGTCTTCCTATCCGGATCAAAGCTGTCCCAGAGGGAAGGATTATACCAAGAGGCAACGTGCTCTTCACTGTGGAAAACACAGATCCTAACTTCTACTGGCTCACCAACTACATTGAGGTAAACCCAGAATGTGTTTTCTGTTTTTTCAGTGATTAATTGGCACAGGATAAAAGATCTCAGTAATATCTCTTTAGATATACAGAGATGGGAGTGTCCGCTCCATTTAAGCTCACCAAAAAAATGTTTCACACACTAAGGGGCTGTCCACATCAAGAATGTTAATAACAGTAACAATAAAGATATTGTTTTAAAAATTACAAGTATAAAGGCCCTGACACACCAAGTGTTGGGCCTTCAGTGAGCGTCTGTCGCCATAGTCTTGCGGTGTGTCCAGCACCATTAGCTCTCATCAGTCTTTGTTAGCTTTTTTTCAGCCAATTCAGCATGTTGAATGACTGAGACACAGGCGACGTGAGGCAACACAACAATCGTCTTTCGTTGCCACTAGTTCTTTGAAGGCGGTTTGGCTTGTCTGGGCCTTAATAACAACGACAATGGCGACTGTATTGTTGGGATCACTTTCAGAGCGATTTGATTAACGATAGAATCACTGACAGCCAAATTGAAATCTCTCTGAATTTACAAGGTGTTAGGTTCAACATGGCAAATGACACTGTGGAGAGACTCACCATTGAGGTTAAAAAAATGCGTCCCTGTTTGACAAAGCAAACAGGCTTTATAAAGACGCTATTACGGATGGGCATTTTAAGTAATTTCCATATTCAAGTACTCACATTAAATTAATATCGGGTTAGTTAGAGTAGGCGCAACAAAAATCATCTTACAGAAGAATAGAAATGTATATTGGCCAACAACAAAAAAACAGATCCATTGGAAATTCATTAATTGAACAACCAAGCTTTCATTAGCCTATTCAACCATAAATTTGAAGTTAACTTAAGAAACATCAGCAAGCTTTCTGTTGCTGCCGTTACACAGGTCAAACGCAGTGCTGAAGGACCATCTTCGTCGCCTCTCTCCTCTCGGTCAGTTCAACATCTGCCCAAGCTAACACAGCTGCAGTGGCTAACGCCTGACGCCAAGCCAACAAACTCACACTGAAACTGCTCGCCTCTGTCATTAAACCCTTTAATAGCTATGAGGTAATGTTAGTCGTGTGATGCTAACAGTTAGCGCTGTCATTGTGTTTTGTGGGTGCGGACTCCCACCAACTGTCCCTGGTGCACGGTCACACTTCCTCAGCAGTAGTCTCAAGACAAACAAAGAGAGAGAGACAGCAGTAAAGGAGGGGCTTGGCGACGGAATTTAGTGCTCACAGGTCTACAGTGAAATGAAACGCTCCATTTGTTGTGCAGAGGAGTTTTCTATTAGTGGAGCATGCACTTTAATCACAAATATTGCAGTCAGTCATGTTCATTTAATTGTGGAAAGCCCAAATCATGGTCGTGAATAAAATTGGATTAAAATCAGAAAAAAACTGAAAATCAATATTGCAGCACTGTCATTAAATCTTCCCTTTTCTGTCATTAACAACAGCCCTTTCTCTATTTTTTCCTCATCAACTTATCACTATCTGTTCTCCTCTCTCCCACACCCATGCTATTTTTAACCACCCCAATCTACTGAGTGCAGACCATGCTGGTCCAGATGTGGTATCCTATCACAGTGGCCACCATATCCAGAGAGTTCAAGAAGATCCTGGCCAAGCACCTGAAGGCCACCTCTGGGAGCCTGGAAGGTCTGGACCTGAAACTGCATGACTTTGGCTACAGAGGAGTCTCTTCACAGGAGGTCAGGAGGACTTTCTGTCCTTGTTTTTATTTAGTGAGGAACCAGCACTGAGGTTGATAAACCTAACAGAGTTTCTCATTTAATTTCTGTCTCTTGCACCTTGCTCCTACTGATAGTGTGTATGTACAGGTACTGTGTTTGCACTAAAAGAATTTCTTAGTAATCCCTGTCAGTATGACCAAGAATAAGAATCTTTTTGGAAAAAGAAAAGTTCTTTAAAAGAACATTCTTATCATTGTGTCATGTTACTGGTTTGCATTTTAGCTACTTGGTCTATATGGCTGTGTCACGCTGATATCAGGTGATTGCGTGACATCTTACTGGTCACGTTACTGATTAAAGGCCCTAAGGTTAGATTAAGAGAACTCAATGAAAGTCAGAGGGAGAGTCTTACATAATAAGCATGAAGCTCTCGTACAGTGGAGCCACTGAGCTGGTGAAAGTGTTTCATTGTAAGAGGGTTTTGAAATGAGATTTTCATAGGTCATCTTGCAACTGAAAGGTTGATTTGAACATATTTTAAAGCAGACAGCAGCAGTGGGTTTATATCATGAAGGCAGACTAGTGTCAATGCAATATTAACCTAATGTCTGTCTGAGTACATACAGGAACAAATCTTGAACACTTATTCCTGAAGCTGAATTTTATGTACTGAATCAACAGTGTCGCTGACAGAATCAGTAGCTTTTTGAGTTGGAGCTCCTCTCACTGGTAACCTAAGGCACCTTTAGGCACCTTTTTCAGCTCAGCTCAGCCCTGATGGCTATCAGAGGGACCCAAACCTTTCAGTCACTCAGTCATTCATAAGAATTGTTGAGAAAATATGCTGATAAATATAAAAAAAAAAAATACAAAATTACTGAAGGGAAGTCAAGAGGTGCAATTCCATCCACCTTTTTTATGCACATTTCCATCCATCCATCCATCCATCTATCCATCCATCCATCCTCCGTCTGGATGACCGGGCTCCTCACCCTATCTCTAAGGCTGAGCCCGGCCACCCTACAGAGGAAAGTCATTTTGTCCACTTTTATACGTGATCTCATTCTTTTAGTCACTACCCAGAGCTTGTGACCATGGATGAGGGTTGAGATGTAGATGGACCTTCCAGCTCATCTCCCTCTTCATTGTAGCTAGATTTGAATGGTAACCCTTCATACTCACTCATGAGGTGTAAAATTCAAGTCAGGCGTATGTAAAGTAACAAAAAGACGGGCATGACTATTAGAGTAAACGTTTTTTATTGTAATACTACACCAACCTAACATTTCTTTTTACACCAAGTCACAGTGACAGGTAGTATGATGGTCAGGATATAAAATCCTGTAATAGATGGTGGTTGCTGAATTATTAACTTTTACACTGTGCCGGGTTTTGAACTGAACCTATAAAACATTTAAACAGTAGTGACTTATCATCCCTTCCTCTCTTCTCTCCAGTCTGCAGCATTAGGTGGAGCAGCTCACCTGGTTAATTTCTGCAGTACAGACACAGTGGCTGGGCTGCTAATGGCTCAGCGATACTATGGCTGCCCAATGGCTGGCTTCTCCATTCCAGCAGCAGAGCACAGGTATAACACACACACACACACACACACACACACACACACACACACACACACACACAAACACACATACATATAAATTGCAGATAAGACAGTGAACATAATGAATGTAGTCTGCAGCAACATCGTATTCAACAGTGCCTTACAAAAGTTCTCACTCTCCTTGGTGTTTTTTCTATGTTGTTGCATTACAAGCGGTTATTTGAATTTATTTATTTATTTATATAGTCAAAATTGCAGATCAGGGTTGGGCTATAAAAATGCATCTAAAACTTTGAACATCCCACTGAGCATCATTAAATCCATTACAAAATATGAAAGAGTGGCCACAGGGGACAATTTTGGCTTCACATGGCCAGAATACCTTCTTCCATAAGTTTAAGGAGTCTCCCACATGGCTTTGGCAAACTTCTTTTTTAAGCAATGCATTTTTCCTGACCACTCTTCCATAAAGTCCAGCCCTGTGGAGTGTACGGCTTAAAGTGGACCTTTAGACAGATACTCCAGTCTCTGCAGTGGAGCTTTCCAGCTCCTTCAGGGTTGTCTCTGGTCTCTTTGTTGTCTCTCTGATTAATATCCTTCTTACCTGGTCCCTGAGTGTTGGTGGGCGACACTCTCTTGGCAGGTTTGTTGTTGCTGCCAAATTTTTTCCATTTTGTAATAAAGGATTTAATGGTGCTCAGTGGGACGTTTTATAACCCAGCCTTGATCTGCACTTCTCCAAAACTTTGTTCGGACCTGATTGGAGGGCTCCTTGGTCTTCATGGTGCTACTTACTAGGTGGTATCCATTGCTTAGTGGTGGTGCAGACTCTGGGGCCTTTCAGAGCAAGTGTACCATGATCATGTGACACTTAGTTTGCACACAGATGGACTTCACTTAATAAATTATGTACCTATTGATGCTGGTAGCACCAGGTCTTATTTAGGGGCGTCATAGCAAAGAGGGTGAAGACATGTATGCACCACTTTTCAGTTTATTTTTTTCTGTTGTTGAAAATTTTAAACTTTTTTTTTTTTCATTTCACTTCACCAATTTTGACTGTTCTGTGTAGGTCCATTACTTAAGATATCCAAATAAAAATACATGTAAATTACAGCTTGTAACACAACAAAATACAAAAAAAGGGTTGAATACTTTTGCATGGCACTGTATTAGAAAAAGATCTTGTATGCACCTTTTTATTTTATTTTGACTTTTGATTTAGAATCAGTGTTACAAATCTGCTGGTTGAGTTGTCAATTAACTGTGAGGAAACTCCGTCAGGGATTGTATCTTCAGATATTAGGACTGGTGTTAATATCTATAGACCTACAAGACTGATTTGATTACTTCCTTCCTGTCATGCAGTACCATCATCTCCTGGGGGAGGAGCAGAGAGAAGGAGGCGTTTGAGCGAGTCCTTGACCAGTTCTCCTCAGGGCCGGTGTCAGTGGTCAGCGACAGCTACGACATCTTTAATGCCTGTAAACACATCTGGGGAGACAAGCTGAAGGAGCGAGTCATGGAGCGCAGCCAGGACTCATGCCTCGTCATCCGGCCGGACTCCGGAGACCCTGCAGAGACCCTTATCGAGGTAAATAACAGGGCTGGATTACACTTTGTTGGTCATCCACCGAAAAACAGTTATCTAAAATCTTGTAAATCCTGGGATATTGTTGCGATTTTTGGTTTGAAATTTTACTTTTAGAACTAAATGTTTGTGGCTATTTTTAACAATGAAGATCTGAGAGACTTCTCAAACTTTTGAAGTATTCTTAATAGATGGAGCTAGAAACGTCCAATTATACTTTCTAAAATGGGGCCACCGCTTTTTGCTATCTTTCAGTTCTTTTTAAAAGTTAATTTTGTTTATATGCTGTTTTGCACTTAGTGACAGGTGTCCATTGCACCTGCAGTGACAAAGGCATAATGTGGGCATTACTTTGGTTTTGCAAACAAGAGGAAAAAACCCCTTTTAACTCTGTCCTTCATTCACAAATTATGCCTCAAAATGTGCACTCAGTCTCCTTTTTCTCAAACTAAGCAGTAAGACATACAATACAAATCATTAGCTATGACCATCAAAGTGAGGCAAATGATTCCACCTTCTACCATTCACTCCCATTCACACTGACACCTGAAATTCTTTAGTCAACACAAAAATATGCATTTTAAATAAATCCTTTAATCTTCACATTTTGTCCACTAATGACACATCAGCAGCACATTCGGCAGAGCCTGCTGGTGTTTTGCTCAAGGTAATATGAGATATTTTTTATGTTTTAACTGAGCTACGAGCACTTGTTTAAGGTATAAAATTACCTTTTTGCCTGTTTTTCAGCTGCTGGATAAAATCAAAGAGTGAAATTTCCCACTTTTCTATTGTTCCTCATTTTTTCTTTTCTACATTTGAATTAACTTCAGCAGTCAGGAAGCAGTGACTAAGGATGAACGTTTGTTTTTGTAAAAACGTTTGAACTTGAGCAAAGCCAAGGCGGTATTTCAATTTGGTGACAGCAGGTGGCAGATTGTGAAATTTCCAACCAACCAAGTTGCAGTTACTGTTTTTACACATAAGGTTCTATCCTACCTTTACCTTTTTAGATTTTGTTAAGTTTGTACATTATTTCTACCATGGATGGCTGTGAAGATTTGAATTGATTAACATCGACAAGTCAGTTTATCTTACTGTTAGTCCTGGAAATTCCTCTGCAATGAAACCATTACGAAAGTGTATTTCAACTTGAATTTTGGAACGTTTGCTACGTCTTGGCCCTCCTTTGTAATCATTACTATTAATTATTTAATGTAGATAAATTGAGGTTTGACGGTGTTCAGACTGCTTTATCTAAACATGGCTGATACCTACTTGTATGAATCAAACACCAAAATGGATATATATATAATGCCACTTGTAGGTCCTCAAGATTTTGGAGGAGTGTTTTGGCTGTTCTCTGAACTCTGTGGGATACAAGGTGCTGCCTTCTTACCTGCGAATAATTCAAGGAGACGGCATTGACCTCAACTCCGTAGATGAGGTGAGTATAAGTTTTGTTGTTGTACTGGCCAGGGCTCTTCTTTATAATTATATCTTATTTATACTGAACAGATATTTAAACCCAGGATTTTTGTTTTTGCTCCCATTTTTCACAGGTTAAAGTCAAAGGTCTAAGACTTTTTTATGGACTCAATAGATATATTTCTCTTAAATTTTGGTCACAGATATGTTTAAGTCCATGTTAGTGAGCACTTCTCCTTTTTCAAGTTAATCCATCCTCCTGCCAAGTTTGGCTTATCAAGATGCTGAATGTGTGTTCACTAACAAATTTGTGACCAAAACTTGTAGGAAATGTATCTATTGAGTGCATTAAAGGTCTCTAAAATTTTACGTAAAGCTGTAAAAAAAAATGGGAGCAAAAACAAGTGTTGCATTTAAATATTTGTTCAGTGTAGTATATTATATTTTTGTTTTCCCTCCTGTCCTTTTAAAATGAACTAATAAAATCAGCTAACATGCTTGGTCTGAATAAATATTACATACATTGAAAAGTGTTGTATTTCATCCCTCCTTCTGCTGGTGGGCCATCACAACTAGAGTTTGCATGCATAATATGTTATTTCCATTACAGAAGAGACTTGATGAGCAATAAAATTAGGTGGGGAAAAAGGGAATATATCGATATCAGTATTGGTTATTGGCCAAATAAGATGTTATATATAGGATATCAGCAAAAAAAATCTGATATCATGCATCCCTAATCTTAATAATATGTTTAACCGACTAGTATTTCTGGTGCTATATGAAAATATCCATCTTCACAGTATAACACTATATTGTCAGTTTGCGTCAATGTAGCGAGTGTGACAGTTGGTTAATTAATGGTTGTATTAATATTTATAACACCTGTGAGTGGAGTGATTTTACTGTTATAAGTCCCAGTGATGTCATACTCCATATCAGCACTCATGGAATGCCTCTCGTCCAATCAAATTACTCGGTCGGAACTAACTGTTGTATAATAATGGCATAGCATTCAGTGCTGACAAAAAAAAAGTTTAAATAGAAAATTGAATTGAATCGTGATCTCGAGATCCAAAGTCTATTTGAATCATGTACTTAGTGGTCCAAACAATGATTCTAATCAAGGTTTGTATGTTTTATAATGTCAATCTGATGCAAAGTTTTGCAGTTTTCTTGCCAGCCAAATAGTTATAGTTCCACTGTCGTGTTTGAAAATGTTTTAAATTATGGGGAGTCAGTAGCCTAGTGGGTAGTGCCGGCGCCCCACGCACAGTGGCACTGCCCCACTGCAGTGGTCGCGGGCTCGAGTCCGGCCTGCAACTCTTTGCTGTGTGTCAGTCCCCATTCTCTTTCTGTCTCCCCATTTCACACACTGTCCTGTCAATTAAAGGCAAAAAGCCCAGAAAAATAATCTTTAATATTTTTTTAATTATAGGTTTAGCAAATGAGTGATTAAGAAATCTCAAGCCTTCCTTTTTCTGTTTTCTGTAGATCCTTAAGAAGCTGAGTGATGAAGGCTGGAGTGCTGAAAATGTCTTCTTCGGTTGTGGCAGTGCTCTGCTTCAGAAACTCAACAGAGACACGCTCAGCTGTGCCTTCAAGTGCAGCTATGTGGAGACTAATGGGAAGGGGGTGAGTGGAAGGGTTCTGACTTGACATGGACGCAACATTAACCATGCTTAAGTGATTTTCAAGTTTAATTTACTGACTTTAACAGATGAACAGTTACAGATAATTGCTGACATCATCTGCCCAGTGAAATAATTAACAAAAATCCTTGATAGACTAAAACAAGGCTGCAACTTGACCTTTAACCTGGGCCTGGCTCTTATAGTTTAACCCTCATTTCTGAACAAAAAAATATTTACCTGTTTCGTGTATATATGGGCATGTGAGTATTATTTAATAGAGATTAATAGGGAGCAATAAAAAAATCGTCCCTGTATGACTAAATATTTGTCAGCTCTAAAGCTACTGTACAGTCTGTGTGTGGCTCTGTAATACATCGCTATTAGGCTAAAAGACACCGTTATCTTCCACACCCACCATGTTTTTTTCATGGCATTAATTCTACTGGTTGTCAGTGTGCTCATGAGAATTTGGTGCAGATGATTTCCATCTTTTTTTTTAACTAGTTGTGTTTGCACGTGTTCTTCCAGATGGACGTGTACAAGCAGCCAGTGACTGATCCATCCAAGGGGTCAAAGAGGGGTCGATTATCACTGAGGAGAAACTCAGATGGCTTCTTAGAGACGATAGAGAGAGGAGCAGGCAAGCCTGAGGAGGTTAGTCGGACAATAGTATTTTTAACTCTGACTACAGTTTAACAATGTGTGTTTATATCTGTGTAACATATTTTCTTTGTACTTCATCTAATTGAATGTAGGTTGGAAAAGATTCACAGATCAGTGCATTCTGTTTTTATTTACAGTTGATATGTGTGTGTGTGTATAAAGTTAGGAGACTTACAAGACACAGGTAGTTTTGAGAATAGTCAAAGTCTGTGCACCAGAGGCACACTAACATTTAGTCCCCAGTATGAGTCGAGCTCATAACAGTGCTAGATGCTACATTTCCCATGATGCAACAGGTGACTCTCCCTGTCTGGTGAAGGTCCATGCCTCCAGTTTTTTCTGTCCCTTTAAATCAAATACGCTGGAGCTGTATCTAACAGTTTTGCCATTTAACGCGTGGGCTCTGTATTCTTCAGGACCTGCTGGTGACTGTTTTTGAGAATGGCAGCTTGGTGCTGGACTACTCCCTGGAGGAGATCAGGAAGAACGCTCGGCTGAGGGATGAGGAGGTGAACCCCACCCTGCACAACCATGAAAAGGAGCTGCTGCACAATCACATCATCAACGGCATTCATTAGATCAACCACAGAGCCTTTCACAGTGCATAGAATACTTCATGTTTAAACAGGATGCAGTGAAATGAACACTGCAGTGGTTTCAAAAGGCACCCATCCAAGTATAAACTGAACATGTTAACAGGGAGTGAAAAGCTGTTTTCTCACAAGACACTAATATTTACTATGACAAAAGATGAACAGTATTATTGATTATAGTAATCATGCAGTATGGGTTACACTTGCTAATGATAGCATTAGTGTTTGATATCTAATATTTAATTAAAGGTCACTGTCAGCATCATATATCAGCACAGTTATATATTGCTGCAGCCCTTCTTTTTGCCCTTACTTTGGTTTGTGTTTTGGAAACACAAGTCATGTACAGTTTGTAAATGAAGACATCACATCACTAGTGCAGATTCTGCTGTACTGCCTCAGTTTGGACAAAATCACAAAGTCAATGAAGCCATACCTGTTGTTTCTATCTCCTGATTTCTGATGCCACTGGCCCACAAAGCAAATTATGAAACCCCAGTGTTTAGTATTGAATAAATAAAAAAATATATCATGAAATGAATAATCCTATGAATACATTGTGTAAAATATATAAAGACACGAATAATTTGTGAAATAATTGAAGGTTGTTGAAACTCAACTTATTATTTTAAAGATGTAATTTCATCATTAATCATCAGTTTTATTCATTTGATTAAACTGCAGACATGTTTTATTTCTAAATGCCCTTTCCCTAATTGATTTTTTTGTATTTCATAACCACATAATAATGACTCAATTGCAGTCACTTTTCATGACAATGGTGATGTTACCACCCTCTCTCCTTTCAGCCAATCACATATTCCCCTGCCTCTCTTGAGCCAGCAAGCTCAACTACTGTGGCCACATTTAGCCAGCTAGCTCCTGTTAGCTAGAGCACTGTTTTTCAAATGGGGGTATGGGTACCCCTAGGGGTTCTTTGGTGTATTGCAGGGGGTACTTGAGATTTTTTTAATGTTCATTTAAAAATATGAGTAATGCATCATTTCTAGTTTAATAAACCACATTTTATATTTAGTATTCCTGTTTTCAGTAACTGCCATAAACTGTCAAGTGCTGCACCAAACGCCATCACCTTCACATTTACATTGGTGCTCTCTGTTTTTGCCCAAAATGTTTTGCGCTGGTCAGAGGGTCCTTACCTAAAAAAAAAAAGAAAATATATATATATTCCAAAGAGGGTACATTAGTGGAAACAAGTTTGAGAACAAAAACAATGTCAAAGTAATTCCTAATCATATTTCATATCATTACTACAGGCTGCTGCTGCAGATAAACACAGTAACTAAAGCTGCGTTCCAAATCACACACTTTCTCCCTGTAGTAGGTACGGCAGCTGCCCTATCACAGTACATACTGGTGCATGCGGTATGCACATAATTGTGATATACTACTTCATCCTGACATTGGGCCTTGAGCTCTGACCCTCTTGCTTACATGTCCATTACCGTGGAGATAAAAACGCCATTTGCCAAAGCTCGCCATAGATGGAGGTCAACTCTGAGAGCTCTGCTGTTGATACTTTGCAGTGTATGTCATTTTAAGTTTTAATTCATAACTGCTAAAACTTCTAAAATATTTTATTCACCACAGTAAAATTACAGAAACATTTCTCTGTAGTTGTTTTTTCATAGTTATGTCATTTTGTTTTTAGTAGTGTAATTAGCTATTTTGTTCACTTTAACAGTTAATATCGCTGTTGTTATTATTCAACTGGTCATCAGTCACTTGGATGCGCCGTCATCCGTCGGTCTGTCAGCCTTTAACAAGCTCTCAAGCTTTCATCTGTTTGTGATTCAGTTGATGTGACGCATCTTCTGCTGCCCTGAGGACTGTGGGTCAGAATAGCCAGAAAAGCATGCGAGCTTGTATTCTGTAAAATGCAACCAGATGCAGCAGAACATCCTGGTATTTTTCGCATACTGTATTGGACCAATTGTGTACTGGCACATACTAAATCTTTTTCTGGTATATTAAATAGTTTAGATAATTAGTTAGCATCAAAGTGAGGAGCCAGTGTTAGCAGTGTTAGCTTCTGATGGCTAGGGACCACAGAAATAATATGAGATGGGAGTTTCTGTGTCAGTGCACTGGGCCCACTAATAACAGCCACTTCTTTAACTCTGTTGTTATACACTGTATCGTCAAATATGCATATGCACAAACAGGACATCAGAGACATCAGAGATGTCACAGTGGAGTGGGCTGCCTCACAGGATGGAGCCCCAAACACTTAGGGGTTCGGTGCCCTGCTCAAGGCCACATTGGCAGTGTCCAAGAGACAAACACTCCAGCTACCAGTCAAAACCCCAGACTTGATCCAGACTGGGACTTGAACCAGTAAACCTCAGGACCCTAAGCCAACTCCCCACTGACAGTTACTGCCACCCCAATTGACGAGGCGTCTTCTTACGAGACAGGGGTCATGTGATTGGCTGAAAGGTGTTGAATGGGGTGCGACAACAATGTCAGCTCAGCTTCTTGTAAATTGACCAGATAAATATTAGTTTCATCATGTGGTTTTGAATATTTAAGTAACTAACATACATAATTGATGCTGCGATGATGCATTTAGTGATGATGCTTGTGATTTTAACAAAACCAAAAGAAAACAAACACACAACTCAAACAGAGTCACAATGTTGACAGAATTTTATTTAAAGGTGATTTGTATTTATTTATTACTTGTATCCTTAGCTGTTAGTACAATTTTTTTTTTACTGAGTCATTTGTGGTACAGATAAACATTAGGAGACAGACTGGACATCAAACTGCCTTTACGAAATCTAATGCAGGCCTGATATTGTTCACTGCTGACAATGACTGCATTATGTAGCACAATAAACCAGATGTCAGATATAATTGAGTAGTCAGTATTAAATAATTTAGATCTGTACTGGAGAAGCTGCCTATGTGAGATGTCCTTATATGGAATAATTCAAATAGATACTGTTATAGAGAAAATAGAGTACAATATTTTGTTGAAAATCTGATTTGATTGGCTGATGAACCTCGACGTATGGACATTAAAGGAAACATTTACTCTGATAATCTTGTATTCATAGTCATCGTGCAGCCCCACTTTAAGCAGTTTGCATAATCTCTAAGGGTGGGTATCACCAGAGGCCCCAAGATGTGATGTTATGATACAAAAGTCACAATACAACATTATTTGTCAACATAATAAAGTTTCTCACTTAAGTCATTTTTATTGCAGCAAAACGTATCCATAGGACTAAAAAAGCAATTGATGTAATTATTCTAGTGAGCCATCAAAAGTTTGAGTTGTGTTTGGAATATTAAAAATGTATTTAATAAAAAAATCAATACTTGACATCCATGTATCAATACAATATTGCCAAACAAAATATCACAATACTATGCTGTATCAATTTTATTCCCCCCAGTCCTAATAAACTCTTGTACGCCCTGTCTCACCAGTCGCTTGTGCCTGCAGCGTGATTGGCTATCATGATGTGAGCACCGTTAAAATGTTTCAAATTGTCACACCCTCTCCTCTCAACACCAGCATGGTCTGTATCACAAGTATCCCAGCATACTGTGCAATCAGTTGCTTCCTATAGATAATGAATGGGATCAAAGTTTTTGTCACATACAGTGAGGCTGCGTCAGTCTCTGATGTCCACTGCCTTCCTCCAATCTTATGCACCAGCCTTCCTTTAACTTGCCTTGCTTCCTTTGGTTAGAAGTGTTTAATTTCCCAGTATGCCTTTCACCACCACGTCCACACAAGGGGCATTATTACTTCAAATAGTTTTGCAGATAAACCAGTGTATTTTCACGTAAACTGTGTATTCACACTGACGTAGCGCATGTAAATGTGTCACCTGATTACCTGCCTTAAACAGCTCATGTATCATGTAAGATATACTGAAGTTTGAAGTGGCTCATTTCGTTTATTTTGGGCAGGTAGCATTGTAGGAACTGCTGCCTTCTTTTACAGAAACTATCTGGTTCTGCAGTCACAACAGATGTTAGTGAGCTATAGAAGTGCTGACAAATTAAATGACCAGATAGTCTGCTGCTGTATTTTTATGCATTGAACTAATGACTCCAAAGCTACTGCTGCTTTTGTTGGCTCTTCAGGGCCTGATCATTCTAAGTGTTTATCCTTCTTACTCTCTTTTCATGCCCCTCTGTTTTCTGTATAATGCTTTGGCAGGGTTTTTTTTTGTTTTATTTTAATAATCAGTAACAAATTCAACCTGAATCACATTCAGTTATAGACTGCAGGCCGGAGCCTGTTTGCATTTGATTTCCTTCTTGATGACTGGTCTATAGGGACGCAGTTTGCGGCCAACACTGAACAACATAGGGTTTACCTGCTGTGTGATATCGGCACTAATCATATACTTCATGAAATGATATTTTGTAAATATAGTTTTGAAAATGCTTGAAAAAACTTGCTTTTAACTTATCTGTATCTTTTAAATGTTCTGTACCTTTGATTTTGTTCGTGTTTTAAAAACTGACCTTTTGTAAAATTAAAAAAAAAACTTGAAAACTTGCAAAGTTGTCCATAAAACACTAGAGAGGCAGAGGGTGTTATTACACTTATTAACACTTGGCTGTCCTGTCCATTAAAGGCAAAATGCCCTAAAAATATCTTTTAAAAAAAAGAAAGTGGAACCCACACATTTTACCATACTGAAGGTGAACGTCTCTCCCCCAGAGGCTGTTAAAAAGGGTTCATTCTCCTTTATGTACAATTTCATACTTCCACCGGTGCTGATCAGGCTTACAAATGCTGGCAGTCATCGGATCTTTTGGGGGAGATAGCAGGTCAACAGTATATGCTACATGGAAGTGGGACCTTAAGGTCCCTTAAGGTTTTTTTTCTCCCATTAAAGGGTTTTTTGGGGGGGAGTTTTTCCTCATCCGCTGTGAGGGTCCAAAGGACAGAAGGATGCTGTAAAGCCTCTGAGGCAAAATGTGATTTGTGATATTGGGCTTTATAAATAAAATTGACTGATTGAAGGACCTCTGTGAAAATGGCTATGCTGTTTTTCCTTTGCCAAAATTTATTCTTAATTTAGAGAGTTTTTAAACCCCCTTCCTGAGAAGGTGTTATAACCTGGTTGATACCACTGGATACCTTCGGCCTTCTAGTTTTGTATGATACCAGTATCATCACTAGCTTAAATACTTACCCATCTATTGTCTTTGAAAGACAAGCAGCCACAAAAATGGTAGCTCTCTGGCTCTGCAGGATGATATTGGAAAAAGCCATGCTGTTAAACATCCAAGCTTCACACAGAAAGGCACCAGCCACCCCAACACCACTAAACTGAGGAGTAGAGGTATCTGAACTTGACTTAATGTGTCCTGTCATCCAAATTACAAGACTCAAAGATGTAATTGGAATATCTGAGTCAGCACTGTGAAGCTGTGGTTAGCACTGTTGCCTCAAGCCGGCTTAGGACCTTCTTTGTAGAGTGAGCATGTTCTTTCTGTGTCAACGTGGACATTGGGAGAAGCACAGGGCTAACTGGCACCCAGCAGCTCATTTTTGCCACATAGCTTTCAGCCATGGTCATTTGAATATGCATTTATGAATGTCATTTTGTTGTGTCAAGTGCTGTTTCTCACAAGTCTTCACAAGTTAGATTCATAGCCGTCCAAGTGTGTGTTTATTTCCCAATTATGATCCAAGTCTTCAACTGTAAATTTGGAAATATGACTTTACAAATTTACAAGTCATGTTAAGAGGTTTCATATGTCATGTCACCATAAGTCTTCATTATTTAGCTCTCACAATTAAGCTTTAAGACATTTTGCTCATAGTTTAATTTTTGTTCCCACAGTGCAAGCCGTTTTATGACAATCAGCTAAAAAAAATCCCATAAATGATGGACAAATGAAAAGCTCTGAACTTAATAGATTCAGGTTAAGTGAGCACATTTAGGTGCCTTCAGCCTGACTGCACAATCTTCATTCATCTATTATTCTGTTATTCTGAAAGTCCTCCATTATTCCTGACCTTTGGGAAGCAGAGGCAGTCATGCATTTGCTCCAGGACGTTGATTCCTGTAGTTGAATTTGTGAATGAGTGAAACACTTTGTCTTTGTGTGTGCGTGTGTGTGTGTGTGTGTGTGTGTGTGTGTGTATGGGGGGGGGGGGGGGGGCAACTTGTTGTTGCTGTTGTTTAAGACACAGAGGAAGACAGATAGTCAGACGTGACCTGCTTGCCAGCTTGTCCCAGTCTGAACTTTCACTCCTTCTTATCATCACTGTCTGAATTCAAATTTAAGACTGCAGTTAAATTAAACTACATTTTATATGAATTTCTTTCCTTCTTACCTTTGCTCCCCATCTGTGGTTTTTCTGGCATTTATCGAAATATCATATTACGTACAGTATGGATATGTTTCCATCAGTGTCCCAGCAGTGTGTTGTTGACATAAACTTTTGTTGTACTGAAATAACACATTACTGTTTTTGTTTTGTGGCAAAAAAAATATGCAATGGATTCATCTCTGAATCTGACCACAATGCAGTGTTGAAGCGGGTTGGCCGCAGTCTCACAGAGCCATCTGAGCAGAGATCACACAAAACACACAAAATGAGTACACACAGTGTTCACTAAGAATTGTGTGGGTATCAAAGTCTGATATATCTTCTTCCTCTGTGCCAAAGATCTTCATTGTTGTACAAAAACCGTTAAAAGCACATCAGAGTGACACTGTGTCACTGCGTGACATGTTCCTTCATCACTATGAACACACAGTGTAGTTTGTTTTGACTCAGTTCCACATAAACCACCCTGCAGCCACAAATACTCACTGGAACAGTAAACGGTCTGCAGCTTTCAAGCCATCTTGCCTAGGTCTCATGCATTCCGCCATATTTACCTCCGCCAAGGAGGTTATGTTTTAGCCGGCGTTAGTCTGTTTGTCTGCAAAATAACTCAAAAAGTTATGAACAGATTTTGATAAAATTGTCAGGAAAGGTGTATAATGGGACAAGGAACAGATGATAAAATGTTGGTGGTGATCAGTTGAAGCAAAATGGATAAAATACTAAAAAAGTCTATCATCTGATAGCCTCAGCAGCAATTCCAATTTCTAAAGATGGTGAAAATAGCACCATCTGGTGGCTGGAAAGCACGTTTTGTTCTACTTGCTAAATGTTGTAATTCTCAAGTTGAAATTAACGTTCTGTATTGGAAAAAAGAAAGTGAAAAATACAAAATACAAAATAAAAATGAAATAAATACACCACAGTGTCTCTATGGTGAAGGCATGTATAAACTAATAATGATAATGATGCAAATAACCAAATTGTGATGCAGGCTGCAAAATCTGATGCAGAGGGGGAGGGAATATCACTTACTTGGCGGAGGTCTGCACTCTCTGACTGCTTTTCTAGTTTTTAATTGTTTTCATTGGGGATCCAAAATGACAATCAGGGGAATTCTGCATAATGTTTTGTGTTTTTTTAAGGTTGATTTTAATGCTAACTGAATAAAACCCATGATTGTCACACACATGCACATGGAGGTGAAGGAGACAGTGACAACATTCTGAATTTTACAAGCAGCATCTGTATACTGGACATTTGCAGAGTTCTGTGGCCGCAGATTCCTTGTGGTCCTGCTGATGACAAAATCAGCTCATAAACATGTAATCTTACTGTCACCTCAGAAAAATAGATATGAAACAAATGAAATATACAAATGTAACATGTGCGTGGTTTGCAGAAACATACAATGCCAACATCTACTGGGCTGAGCTGAGTCACAGACAGAGTATTGGAGAGTATTAAGAGATGGACTAATATGTTGTTGGTTTTTAGTCTTTTCATGGGTTATATTGACAATTACAAAAAACAGAAAAACACCAGCTGTATATTTTAAATTTGGAAAAATCTGATCAAACAACAAATGATAAGAATCAACTCTAACATTTTTGCCAGAGCACAGTACTTGATAGTTTTTGCTACAGTTGCTACAGACACAGCTCAGTCATGATA
Source organism: Epinephelus awoara (assembly GCA_035609425.1). Classification (NCBI taxonomy): domain Eukaryota; kingdom Metazoa; phylum Chordata; class Actinopteri; order Perciformes; family Serranidae; genus Epinephelus; species Epinephelus awoara. Next base: position 6,542,524 of record CM069296.1, on the reverse strand, counting down.
CAAAATGTAGACACTGCAAGGACTGCAATAGTTAAAAGCTCCCATATTAAAGACAATTGCAGCTCCTTACAGGCTGAAACTGTGTGCCTAGGTTTGTTTGTTACATCTTGATGCTTTACAGTGATATATATACATCCTTATAAATGATGGCATCTTGAGGGGTGTATTCCAAACAGAGGAGGTCTCTGGTTAACTGAGGGGTTATCATTGTACAAATGTGTCACTTTACTGTAATCTGATATTTACAGCTAGTGGCAGATCTCAGTCAGACAAATGTAAACCGAAAGCTCACCCTGGCATTTCAATAATGGATAGTAGATTGCAACCTGCTATCACTTCTAAATCACATTCATAGGAATATTTTCTGATGCTGGTAAAAGTTTGTTCTGTTTATATGTTTGTATACAGGAGAATAGACTAGGTGTAGCTTATAACTGAAATTACCATCAATTAATAAGCACCCAACATGCTTCGTTTTAGCAATAACTGAACTTATTTGATGATTTTAACCTGTAGCTGATATGGTCAAAAATGCCAAAACAAATGAGGAAGAGGGAGCATATGGAAGGTGACATATGGTGGAGTTGTGGAAGTTTACATCGGGGGAGAAACTTGTGTTTTAAACACGAGCTTTTTCTCTCTGGCTTGACAGCTGATTGGTTGGGTGTTGTCATGGAGATGACAGGCCACGTGAACGGACGGGACCGAGAGGAGGTTCAAGTGGAATAAAAGCCAGGGAGTATTTATGATGGAGAGCACACTGGATAGACTCTCTGTTCTCCTTCACTGACCACATGTGACAAGTTGAAGTGAAGTCAGAATGACTCTGGTGTCTCCTCTGTGAGCTCTCCTTCGCGCGCTCGTGTCTCAGCCTGGATGATGGAGGTGGAGGCGGAGAGCTGCTGGCAGCGTCTGCTCAGGCTGCTCCTTCTGATCTGCTTCATGCCTCTCCGCAGCTCGGCCATCGAGACCGGTAAGACTGCAGCCAGCGGACACACCGACTGGAAACACTTGTCACTCACTGATAGATGATGTTTGGATCGTGTTGAAAGTGACGCACTCGTGCGCACAATTTCTTTCAGTCTGTGCGCAACGCGCTGATTGCGATTGGTGTCTGAGATGGAAGAGGCAGAGAGTAGAAGTAATTTTATTTAAATTGTGACTGTAGTAGGACTTGTAGCTGAAGTTTGCCTAGTCAAGTAGCCTGTCTGAGAAAAATAGGTTAAAGAATATTGTAACATTTGAATATTGAGATAATCCTACACACATTATTTTCCTAATTGTGTAGCGGCTTATTAAATGTTGTGTTCTGACTTCTCTGCAATACAAGTCAAAGTATTGTTTTGTTACAATGTCGTTTACATGCAGATTGAAAGGTCGTCACTGTGCAGAATTTCAACAACAAAAAAATGCATCCTTGATGTTCACTATTATGGACCACACCACTCAAACCAGTCTCAAGAGCTGTTTTCATATATGATATGGAAATTACTGGACACCTAAGAATTACTGGAACAGCAGAGTATGGCCACCCTGATACAATTACCTGCCTGCCCTGGCAAAATTAATTGGAGGCCATCTTTAAAAGGCTGTGGCACCTATCTTGTGAAACTAGACAACCTAAGGCATCTATTGGCACCGTGCATATTGGCATAGTTTGTGTGGAAGAGGGCTAAACAGCACTCCAAAGTTAAGCTAAATTTGGGCAAGGGAAAATAACAGCATGGCCATTTTCAAATAGGTCCCTTGAGCTCTCACCTCATGATATCTGCAAAATAAGACACTGAAGTATATCAGTATGTAATTCTATCTATATGTATACTATCCATATTGACATAGTTTTCAACTAGCCTATACACTTTGACACCCACTTTGGTGTACCACCCCAAGATTTTTAGTGGCCCTGCATGGTCACGCCTATGAAAAATTACTGGAGGCACCACTGCAGTAGAGCATCACTCCTAAATCACCACTAAAATTAATTTAATTATTCTTATTCTTATTGTTATTCTTTTGTTATGACATGTATGATCAAATGATATTGACGTTATTGATCAGGTCATTGACAAAGTTCAATCAAAGTTAGATACAGTACAATAAGATTGGGCAATATGAGAAAATATAAAGTGAGATTATTGTATTTAGTCTGTTAGTTTCTGTAGTGTTTATATTGAGTTAGCTCCCACTTAAATACCTACCTTGTGTGAGACTGTTGCTGCAAATCAAAGAGCAGAACTGTTTAATGGTAGGACTGGATTATGAAACATGAAGCATCACTATGATGAAGGTCATCAGTTTTTTCAAGTATCTAATTTTCTGGTCAAGCCAAAGACAAATTGTTACAACTCGGGAGGAAGCAGCATGAAGGAAACAAGATGGATAAACCAAATTTTATTATGTAAATTCAAAAAGAAAAGGGAGGACGAGTCATTCCAAGTCGGGTCCTACAGAGGCTAGGCAGTCAGCGAACACACATTGGAACAGGCTGAGTGCTCAGGTGTGTATCACTAAAGAGGCCCAGCCTTCAATTCTGGCAAATTGTGCACAAAGAATTGTGGGTACCTTATGTCTGCTGAGGATACATACATGCATCCTTAGAAATTCAAGGACTCAGTCCTCAGTAGAATTCAAAGGATCCTTTACATTGGAACAGTCCTTTGCTTGGATTTGATGATGTTGCCTCCTTGAAATTTAGCCGTCTAAAGATCCTTCCTTGACTGAGAAGTACCAAGAGAGTGTGAGGGAGATGGCGAAGGGGGCTTTTGGGTGCTGCTGACCGGATAGGAGGAGTTAGTTAATCAGGAACTTCCTGAAACAAGAAACAAAATTCAGGTGCACAGAATACAACACAAATAGTCTTTTTGTCTGCAAAAAAAATTCTACTATTTTTCTGAAAATATATCTATCATGATATTTATCCATGTCGTGATATAGATTTGCATATGTATGATACCATTGTTTTCCATGTTGCGCACCCCTGCTGTAGCCCCATTAGACCAGTGTATTCATCTTGGTTCACTGAAGTCTTTATAAACTTTGGTGTACAGAAGGACTGAATCACTTTCAGTGTAAAGTGATCTAATAGAAGCCTGCATTGAGTCACTGGTGTTAGAACAACACATGGATGGATAGTGATGCTGCTGCCCTTTACCACACAATGCTGTCTCAGACACATTTCTCACTACAGTGTGTCACCCAGACCTTGACCCTCACCCACCCTCTGGATTTGCTCTCTGAGATGGGCACCATTTACAACGATAGCGTTGAAAAACAGTTGAATTTTCAGCCTGCAAAAATCTTTACTGGGGACTTGGTGTCCTCCGGTCAGCCATGTTTTGGACAGTGTCCCCTAAGGCTTTGTATTTGCTTGTGTGGTGCAGAGGGGATGAGCTGTTTCCCACCAACAGGGGCTCCTGGGCTTTGGGACATTCCTGGAGGTCAGTGCAGGAGGATCTAGTTGTCTCCCAGGGAAACAGAGCTAATAAACTCCGGGGGTGGTCGTAAATTTTCTCATTATTTGGCCTGCGGCCCAGAGGCAGGGGGCGTTGGGTGGCTGGGTGGGGGCTGCTGGAGCCGGATCTGCCCACCCATCTGTCCTGGTCCTGCCTGTGGATGAGCAGTGAGCTGCTTTTCAAACAATCACACGCTGATCACATGGCTGATTCAACAGACCAGGTTTATGCTGATGTGTGTGAGTTCATACATCTACCAGTGTGCTGTAGACAAACTCTTCTATAGCATCACTGGGATTTTTAATTCAGCTGTTGTCATAAACCCAAATTCAGAGGTTTGTTAAAATTCTCGATCATAGATATATCTAGAGGTGGTGAGTCAACTGGACTAGCCTGGTGTTTGTATACAATTTTCTCTTTGTTTCCCTGAACCATGTTTCCCTGACGAACTGCAGTGGAGGTTTAGTAACAAAATGAGAGAATTCTGTGGAATGTGATAATGGGCAGCATAAACAGGAGGAAAGCAAAACTTGTTCAAATGTTCATTTGGTCACCTGCTGATTGTTTATAGATGCACTTGAGAAATACATCTGTCCTTCTGCATTTAAATTAAACAGACAACATATCATATCAGCTGCAGATTAATGAGACTCATCATCAGGGACAGACGGATAATGGTTAAAATTATATTTTTATTTTTCAGAAAAAAAAAATCTCATGGAGATTTCATACATTGTTTTCCCCATTCATTAAAGCTGCAGTTGGTAACTTAAATTTATTAACTTTTTGTCATACTTGCTGAAACTGTAACTCCATCCACACAGTATTACATGAAACAGATAATCTTGGAAAATAATGCTCCTCTTTATAGTGCTTCTGATGGGTTTGCTAGAATCCACATTACAGAAATGAAAACAACCAATCACAGCCAAGGATTCTCTAACGCAGCTGTCAATTATGTCAATCACATAGACTGTATATGGGGCATTCAACCGATTTCGTGCAAAGTGATGTCCCTTAACAAAAAAAAACAACAAAAATAATAAAATTGAGTATTCAGACATAGATATTTACAAAGATTATGTTATGACCTATTTAAACCCAGGACATTAAATGAGAAAGTGATAAGCTAAATATATACAAAATCACAATTTATAGGGTACTTTCTATTGGGAAGTAGCTGTCCCCAACCCTGACCTCTAAAATTCAATTCATGCAAATAACACTTAAAATATTTTTCATATTTTTTTCAAAAGTGTAATTTAAAACATCTTTGTGATTAAGTTTAAACTGAAGTTGAAAGATTTAGATGTATAGTGGGATTAATTTTTAAATTAAGAAACTATGTTTAAAAAATAGTGTCCCTTGTTTTCAAGTCACTACCGAAACACAAGAGTTTTAATGCACTGGTTGAGTCTGGATTTTAGCCACACCCCTGAATTTCTGAGAAGGGGGGTAGTACTGCACGCCCATCCCACATGGCTGCATGGTAAGTCGCTGACTCCCATCATTTTTTAAATAAATGTCTTCCAAAGTCTGAAAATCAGTGTGTAACTTAAATCTGTCACTACCGAACACATGTTCTCTTCAATTATGTAAAAATTTGGGGGGTTTATGCAAAATATTATGTTTTTCTGTGTGAACAACTCTTCAAACATGTGCTTGTTAACCATGTGACTGCTAGCATTCTTTACTTATCCTGAAAAATAGCTAGGATTGTCACTACTGAAACAGTCACTACCGAAACCTGTGGTAAAGTTTCGGTCGTGACATGATCATTTCCGTAGTGACAAAATGGAATGGTCAGTAGTTAAACCCCATAATTTTGTGGTCCAAAGTCCTGCTGTACTCTGCTTTATTCTATACTCTACTCTTCTCTACTCTACTCTGCTTTACTCTATTCTGCTCTACTCTGCTCTGCTCTACTCTACTCTGCTCTGCTCTGTCCTGCTCTACTATACTTTGCACTACTCTATTCTGCTCTACTCTGCTCTGCTCTACACTATTCTGCTCTGCTCCACTCTACTATGCTCTGCTCTACTCTACTCTACTCTTTAATCTACTCTTTTCTAGCCTAGTCTACTCTACTCTGCTCTACACGCCAAATGAGAGTGAATCTGAGGTTGGATTTTACTTTCACTTTTGCTGGTGAGCATATGCAAACAGCAGCCGACAATCCTGCGTAGTATATCTTTAAATCAAATATGGGCCAGGGACGTAAAGTCGGGGGGCCAATAGCCAAGACTTCCTACCCCCTACTTCCAATGCTCTTGCTTGAACCATAGCTATGTTCAGATTCGACCTTTATTTCGGTCTCAACTACACACCCGTTCTTGAGAGAACAGGCTAAAATCTTTAAGCCTGTTCTCTCAAGATTCTTGTCTGTCTGTAATGGATTCCTGAGATAATGATTTAATTCCAACTTTATCTTGACACTTCAGTGTTCACTGTTTTCTCTTGATCACAACTGAAATGTCTAATTACCCGTATAGAAGTTTCTGCATGTTGCCAAGAATTAGACACAAAAAGAAACAAGCCCCCTTTGTGATCATTAATATATTTAAAGAATTGTATGTTTAGAGTTTTACTCATGTTCTACAGAAATGCTCCATGTATCAGCATGCTGAGGATTCTGTCTTTTTTCTTGGCAGTGAACGTGGTGGACTTCTGTGGCCAGACGATCCGCAGTGACGGCATGATCGTCAACTCACACCAGGAATCCAAGAAGTACTACTTTGTGACCATGGCGACTGACTGCCATCTCACAATGCAGGCCAGCTCCCCTAAAGACAAGGTCCAGTTCCACTTCCGCTTCTTTCTGGTATACAGTTTGCTACGAGTGGCCCCTCTGAGCCCGGCCCCTCTGCTTCCAGAGTCCCCTCGAGGCTCCGCCCCTCTCAACCCCAGGCTGGAGCCCACATCTGGTGAAAGCTCAGGAGATCCATGTCATGCTGGCTCATATGTTCAGTTCTATGACGGACGGGACAGGAGCTCGCCTCCCCTCGGGCCTCCTCTTTGTGGGAAGAGCCCGCCCCGGCCAGTGCTGTCCACAGGAAACTACCTGACCCTGAGGCTGGTGACCCGAGGGACCCAACCCAGAGTGGACTTTGTGGGGGACTTCACCTCCTTCAGACTGGGTGAGAAAGACACAGACAGGTCAATTCATTCTGCAGACACTTGGTGCCTCACAGGCTCTTTGGCGAGATACGGGATCCATAAACTAATGTATGATGATGGTATATTGATCCTGATAACCTGAAATCAGAAAATAATGGATGAGGTCCATTATTTTATAGAACGGGACAATTTGAAGTACATTATCACGGTCGTACAACAGCCACTTTACTAAAGGTATGTTCAGTCATTTTCCATCCAAGTGTCTGCAGCCACTTTAACACATGGGTAGGTCGTTTTGCCAGTCATGGTTAACTGGTAAAGTAACAGGAAAATGTCAGAATCAGGTTTATTGTCATGTAGGTTTCCACATACACAGGTTGTCACATATGTTAGTTAGCATCAATATTATGCTATGGTTACAGGCATACTGTCTGCAATCTCCTCCAAGAATCACCACCTTAACATGGTGACTGAGTTTTTGTGTGTCTGTGATTCAGGGAGTTGTATGGGGCAGTGGCTCCTGGTCGGGTCTGATAGTGGTACCAGGTGAGGGGCCAGACAAAGAGTGATTTAATAGAACCTAATGAATCGCCAAAAAAGGAGCTGGACCACCTTGCCCAGAAAAAAAGGAAACTGGGGGCCTCTTCTGGAGCCAGACCTGGGAGGGGAGCTGGTTGGCAGGCATCAGGCCTTGTGCCACGGGGCCTGGTCTGGCTCAGCCTGAAAAACCAGCATTTAGCCACTACCCTGTCGGCCCACTACATGCAGGAATAGGCATTAGGAATAGGTGCACTGTAAGCTGGGCAGCAGGTAAGGGTGGGGACCTGGGCATGCTGACCCTAGCATTGCAGACTGGCTGTAGGTACATGGAACGTCACCTCCCTAGTGGGCAAGGAACTGGTGCTGGTGCGGTAGGTGGAGCGCTGCCATCTAGATATAGCTGGGCTCACCTGTATAGCATAGCACTAGTTCTGGAGCCAAACTCCTGAAGCAGGGCTGGACTCCACCTCAGCTGTCAATCATGTCAATCGCTGCTGTGGACCGGAACTGCGGTCAAACTGTAGTGCAAAGCAGCGCTGACTGAGTATGAATCAAGTTTCTGTTAGTGCAGTGCCTATGTCTCGCCTCAAATGTTTCCAGGAACATATCTAAGTGTATTGATTTGCTGTTAAATGAGAAAGTTTGCTCTAGCCATTTAGAGAAATAGGCAATGCTGTAACAGAGTCTTGATTCATATTTTATCAGCACGGCGTAGTTTGACAGTACGACTGCAGTTGATGATCAGTGATTGAGAGCTGCGTTAAAGACTCCTTGGCTCTGAGTGGACCTTTCCTTCAGCCACAGAATATTATAGCAAATGCCATTAGAAGCACTACAAGGAGGAAGAGCAACATGATTTTCTGTCACAGGTTATCAGTTTTATGTACTAATGTGTGAAAGTGGTGAAAGTTTCAGCAAATATGACAAAAAGTTATTTTTGTAAGTTACCAACTGTAGCTTTAAGAAAACATACAAGTTCACTGAAAATCATTGTTTGACCCCTATAAATTAATTATTCTCTACCTTTTACGGGATTTTTTTGCCAGTATCCGATAAGCCGATATATATAACTGATTTGGCCAATAACCAATATCGATATATCCACTTATTTACCTTCCTAATTTCAGTTCTCATCAAGTCTCTTCTGTAGTGGAATTAACATCACATTGTGCATACATACTCTTATCGTGATGGCCCACCAGCAGATAGAGACATGAAATAGAATGCTTTACAATTTATGTAATATTCATTCATTGTTCAATATAAGAAAAGGCATGTTGGCTGATTCTAATAGTTTATTTTTAAAGCCAATATTGATCCATATCAATGATGTACTGATATAATCAGCATGTTGCCCAATTCTGATTCATTTAGTTCATTCTAAAGCCAATATCAGCTCAATTATATAATTGTGTAGCTCTACTACCTTTGATGTATATCACCAGAATCTCAACACCAGCAAAAGGCAGGGAAGAAGAATACTGGTCACTAGCCAACACTGCTGTAAACAAGAGCTTTGAAAATGCTTTGCAATGGGTTTGTTAACCCTGAACAATAACTGTTTTTCTTTATGCTTTAAATCTCAATCAAAGAGACTCCTAAACTCCACTTGTGGCTTTGAAGTTTTTACAGCTAAGTCAGATCCTCCCACTCTTGTCCTGATCCCTCAATTTGTTTTCTTCCTCTTCAGGTTTTAACCAATCTCAGTGCAGCAATGAGCCCTATTTCACCTGCAGGAATGGGAAGTGTATCCCTCTCAGTCTGGTGTGTGATGATAAAGGCATTGACAACTGTGGGGATGGCAGTGACCTGGAGGAAAACCTGACTACAGGTTGTAAAGGTCAGTTAAGTGATGGGGTGACATTTGTAATGCTGATATTTAAAGGTGCAGTCCTCGATTTCTTACAGCACACCCAAAATCTCATAGCAGATGCCTCACAACTAAGTTTTAAAAAATCTCCGTACTGGGAGGATTCTCGGAAATTGACCCCAATCTCTCCCCTATCAGCAGGTCAGCTTTTACCTCCTGAACCTCCACCGCCAATAGCAACCCCACCTCCACCTTTTGTAAATCCACCCACAGTGCCGATGTCTTCACACATCAATTGTGGCATGCCAGACAGCGCTCCCAGTCATGAGTCTGTAACAGGTGAGTGACCATTTTAGATATTTATTCATTCAACTAGTAGAAACCCTCTCCGCTGGCAGTCAGTGTGTAATGCACTATGCTTGTGTCTTGCAGTCGCTTGGCTGGTAAACAAATTAACTAAGTGCCCATTTGGATGCAAAGTGTCCTGATGACTGAGCATAAAAGTAATGGAGGTGACCATTGAGTTGTTAATTTCACCTAAAGCCTCGTAAACCAATAAATGGTGATGGATTCTCACGGCAGAGAGCAGCCTTTTGAGTGATCTGTCTCTATTCCAGCTTCAGAGGTGCAAACACAGGCTGTCTGGGCCAGCCTGTCAGCTTCTGATTGCTTTTAAGGCCCGGCCAAGTCTGGCCTAAGAAAACAGCTATTCTTCTGTTCTGACTGTTCAGCCCAGAGAGAGAGAGAACGGGATTCACATTCTCCTGCTGTGCAAATTGCCAGCTGTTTATTAGCTGAGATCCATTTCAATGCACCCTGGTCAGCCCACAGTGAGAGACCACAGGCTGGATGAACAGACTGACTGATTCATTAGCAACTTGCAAGCTGTGATTGAATTTTGTTCATATTCAGAGTTTGAATACTGGAAATCTAAGCAGTCAGCGGTCTCAATGCATATAGATATGGGTAACTGTTAGAGCCAGCCTCTATGTACAACAACTATGTCAACACAATTAGACATATGTAGGTATGCTAGAGCATATTTGTAGGACATTGTTTGCTAACTTTTAACTTTGAAGTTGGGACCTGTATCTCTGTACAGGACACAAAGATTAAAAAGTAATTACAGTATTTTGCAAACCTGTGCCATATCTTTGCATGGTTTTATATCAAAGAGACTTAATGGGAATAACAATTTTTGAAACTGGTCCAGTAGTGTTGAGCAAGATGGCTGCAGCCAGTGGTGAAACAGGTTGCAGTGTAACTCAGGGCAAGTGCACCATCAATAATTTATGTCCACTAAAAGTGCTTGTTTTTGCTACTGACAGGGTCAGTCTGTTATTCTAAGTGTCTGACAACATTCACCTTACTTCATAAAAGTTAATTGTAACGTTTTGGTCGTCTAAAAAACTTATATTTGAACTTAAAGACCCTCTAAGGAGTCCTATGCTCAGTTTTTCTTGTAAGTATATTTTGTTTTATTATTTGTCTAAATATCTATACTACAGTATATGCAACTACAAGCTGCTACACATACACATTCATTTTCTATATCGATCATTTATTTATTTAGAACAGACAACAAAAAGAAAACAATGCCACATTGTGCACACTTTAGTGATCTAGAAATAAAATAATACACTAACAATCTGCCTTTCCTTTGTTCCTTTCTTCTTAATTTGTTCCCCTCCTCCATAACTCAAATTAAATATGGCTGCCATGTGAATAAAGAGAATTATATGTTGCCCCCCTTTTATCCCCAGACTCCCCGGCCTCCCTGTCCCTGTTGGTTCTCTACATCATCCTGGGAGTAGTGGCAGGCAGTGTGGTGCTCTGCTGGTGCTGCTGGTCACCCGGCTGGTTCCTGTGGCGTGTCAGCTTCTGTCGCTTCGTACCTTGCTGCAACTCGGCCTGCGCGTCCTGCCAGCTCTGCGCCCGCAGCTGCACCAACAGCAAGGAGCGCCGACTGGCAAAAGTTACCCCACACACACCAGTCAACGGCACCCCGGCAGGCTCGGCGGCCACCAACAACAGTGCTGATGAAAATGTTACCACGGCAGCTGTGTAGAGCAGGAGGACTGTCTGGTTGATCAGCTTTGTCATGTTGGGACATGGGTGCAGTGGTATGCTGATACTGAGCTGTGATCAGTGAACAGACATGAACAGTTGCTGCGTGAGGCAGTGCAACATGACCAAGAATCTTTACAATGAAGGTTGGACTGATGTGGTCCACTATGTAATGCTGAAATGAGCAGAGCTGAACGGTTTAACTGTGGTTTGTGTGCTTTAAATGTGATGATGCAGGTGATGACACTGTTGTGTTTATATAAGAAGGTAAAGCAGGGTACAGTATGACTATGGATTGTGTAAAAAGTATGAATGTATCTGAAAAGATAGGATAAAGGGTTCTTACAGTTACTAAAGAAACATTTGTTCATGTACACAGCACATTTCACCTGTTTTCAAGTTATCTCTTTGTGATCGTGATGGCAGCACATTCTTTTTAGGAGATGGCTTATGAAGTTAAACATGTGCAGCCTTTTATGGCAAGCCTTTTTAACATTTAGTGATTTAGTTTTTACCAGTGGAAATGACTTTCCAACATGTCAAAACAATTTTGATATGTTACAAATACATTTTCACATGTAGACATTACATTTTGACTAGTCATGTTTTTTGACAACTTTAATTGAATTATAGATATGAGTAATTTCATTTTCACTAGTAGAAATAAGAATAACAGATATCTACAATTACATTTTTACATGTTGAAAAAGGATTGTGACAAGTGGAAATGTAATTACCCATTTTCAGCATGTATAACAAACATCAACAAACCATTTCGAATAAGTGGACATATTGACATTTAAGTACCACAAAGCCATTGGTCCACTTTCAAATTATTATATACTTTTCAGATGTGCAGCCAAATTAGCGTTTCTATTTTGGAGATGCATGTATGTTACTGAAGATTCCTACAATGACATTTTGACTAGTGGAAATTCCTTTTTTGATGTCTAAAATTCAATTCTGACTAGTTACCAGTTACTGGTTTTACTTATACATATATCATTTCCACGAGTTACAATTGTATTTCAGATATCCATCCATCCATTTTCCTAACCGCTTATCCTCTTGAGGGTTGCCTATCCCAGCTGACACTTGGCAAGAGGCAGGGTACACCCAGGTCGCCAGACTATCACACGGCTGACACATAGAGACAGACAAACATTCCCACTCACACTTACAACCAATTTAGAGTCACCAATTAACCTATCCCCAACCTGCATGTCTTTTGACTGTGGGAGGAAGCCGGAGTACCCGGGGAAAACCCCACACTGACACGGGGAGAACATGCAAACATGCAAAGATCGAACTGGGATCAAACCAGGAACCCTCTTGCTGTGGGGCGACGGTGCAACCACCACACCACCATGTCGCCCTATTTCAGATATCTGAAATTATATTCTTACTAGTTATAATTCCAAGCAGACATACCAATAATTTAACTTTGACTTGTCAGAAAAATTTAGATATCTACAATTCCATTTTTTTATATCTGTAATTTAAGAACAATTGTAGATATCTACAATGAACACTGCCACAAGCAAGAACTGAATTGTTGATATCAACAGTTGACGCTTGTAAGAAATTAATTGTAGATATCTTTAATTAGAAATGCTAATGGTCACGATTACATATTGGATATGTTGTTAAGCAGTTGTTAATATCTGCAATTGTTATTATCTCTACTTAATAAATGTTAAAAGGGCTTGCCTTTAATCTTTGGCCAGTTTTCAGAGAAGAAAATGAAGAGTGTAAAGTTGTTGGTATAAACAGTTTTTAGTCATATGTTTGTATATAGACATGCTTTTCTGCTCTGCCTTAGATGTACCATTTTTATCGTGCAGTGAAATCACATTTGAAGTCCACAGCTTCGACCAAAACTATGCCATGGACACATGCTGTGGAAAACAGCCCCACAACTACAAAGTCACCCACCTGGTGACAACAGCTGTTCTCCCTTGGAGAAATTCCTTCAGACTTTCCACTCTCCTCCCAGCAGTCCACTGTTGCTCCACATATAAACCAATGTGGAGTTTGAAAAATAGAGCACAAGTCACCCAGTGTATAGCAGTCAACATTTTGTAGGGCAAAACGTTTTGCTAAGTATGAACTACTAACGTGCTATTGTGTGGACAAAATAAAGGTAAAGCAAATTACAACAGAGATTCTTGCTGAGTAATCAATTTCAATCAAGGATTGTCAGCATTAGTACACAGATTAGTAGCAGTGGTTGACACACTTTTCAGGGGTGAAACTGAAAAATGAAATGACAATAAAAAACAGTATTGTGTTGATCATTTGATTACAATACATTTAAAAAAGGTGAAGAATGTAGCTAAATTACATTTCTAACATGGAAGGATGAAGATGTGAATCATTTAACAAAAAACAATGATTTGACCAGAGTTGGGTATATCTGGGTTGGGTTGGGTTAGATTACTTGGATAACTTTTGGCAGTAACAAGTGACCTAACGCGTTAGTTGCGTACATTTTCAAACAAGACATCAGTTTCTTCCATTACTTTTAGAACGCTGGTCCTTCAGCTCCGAAACAGCAACAGCTGTCTTTTGGTTCTAATAACAGAGATAACGTTAAACCTATCAGTCCGAAAGAAGTCATGAAGCTTGTGGAGCGCTACGTGGGAGAAGAAATGTTGCCGTTGTCTATGGTGGAGTCTAAAACAGTCCGCAGGATCGTCCGTAAAATCCCCATGCCTCAATAGATGGAGGAGGACTCGCTGACAGACAGGTCAGACTCAGGACTTGCATCTATATCTGGTACACACTACACAACTTTTCTGCCCGTTCTGAAAGTCACTATGTCACATTACACGATTGTGGAGTCTTAAAATCGTGCCGTGACTTGGCCGGCAGACATGACACACTACACGATGGTACTCACCAATTATCCCCGGTCGTCTTTCACAACGTGTGTGATGTCATCGGGTTATTCTTGTCCTATTTTTATCACTTTTACTATTATTTGAGTCACTGCCAGAACTGTGTGTGTTCATGTGCCAGCCGACATGTTGTTGTAGTCACCTAAATGTGTCAGCAGATGGCAGGAGCTACATTTGAAGTACTGTAGGCAAACATTCAAGCTACTGTATCCTCCACAACCAAGTTCTTACAAATGTTTCACAATAAAAGCCTATATAGAAAATGGAGGGATTCTCTCAGCCGAGTTATAAGGAAGGTTTTTATGTAGGCCTTTATATAAGGCTTTTAATTTGAAACAAATTCAGGAAGTGTTGAGTTTGAAATGACCATAATGTGTACTTTACAAAGACAACGGGAGCGGATAAAAAGTAAATATATAAACACACAGAGGGATTAATACATAACGGAGCGTCTATAATATAGTCTGTTTCAAATGAAGCTGGGAGCCTCTGCAGTTGTGGTGAGTAAAAGCCCCGCCGCTATTTGTTAATGTTATTACTTTATGTCCGACCGTGAGGATGTAGCATTGTTTGCTAGCTTGATGCTAATGACAGTAAGGTTAACTCAGCGGGTTGACAGAGTGCCTCTGCTGTTTCACACCATCATTTCCCCCTTTCACTCTGTGTGGTAACATCCCTAGAGGAAATATTAAAAATGCTGGGGTGTTGTTGTCATACAGTTGTCTACGGGAGCAGATGGTTGTGTGTTTCTACTGGTCAAAGTGACGGCTGTGATGGGAGAATTGGATCTCAGTGAAGGGCAAGTGGTCCATAACTTTAATTTTGGAGACAAAAAAATGTAGGCTTAGCGCCCTGTGGTCCATTGCCCAATAGGAAATGTAGAATACTCAAAAGTACTTTAAAAGTGCTTGAGTTACTTTTGTCAGGGAGTAATGTTGGAAGTACTTTTAAAGTAATTGAGTTGCTTTACTCAGGGAGTAACTCAGTAAAGTAACTGGTTACTTTTCAAAACAGTAATGCGGTAAAGTAATTTGATTACTTTTAAAGTAACCCTTACCCAACTCTGGATTTGACAAACACTCATCTTCATCATTCTGTCAGTGTTTCCTGTAGTGTGATTATTTATTGTCATACTTCTCTTTTAATGTGGACTGGCCAGTGCGTCAATCACAAACAACCCCTCTACCACCTCAAGCCAGACTATGTTTGTAGTTTCCGGAACTTTTTAAATCTTGGCTGTATTTCAGCCTGCCCATTTTCTCCCCATGTGTGAAGTTTCAGCCCGTTCTCAACTAGGACTCCGCTGTTCATGACTTTGGTGATCCTCTGACTTTTCATCTAGTGTCATCATCAGATTCAGTTTTATTTGTCTAATAGTTTTGTTTACGTCCAAATATCTGCAAAACTGATAACATCATCAGTGTCAACCACAGGCTACATTGTGTTTACTGATAATTAGCAAATAATAGCATGCTAACATGGTAATCAGAAATGGCAAACCTGGTAAAAGTTGTACCTGCTTGACATAAGAATTAATTGTCATTGTGAGCATGTCATTGTGTCAGCCTTAGCATTAAGCTCAAAGCATTGCTGTACCTAAAAGTTGGCAGTGTGCATTTTTGTAAATCATGAATATTTGCATGTTTCATACAGATCATATAAATGTTATTAAAGTGACATAGTTTATGAACTGACTTTGTCATCAGTGTGCAAGACGACAAAAACAAAGCTGCTGTTTGTTGGCGACCCATCATTGCATTTGTACCAATATTGAGGCATCGCTGTGATTCCAGCGAGGTTTGCTTCACGTGGTTCATCATTTATTATGTTTTTAAGTATGTGGACAACTGAACAGTACGTCCATAGGTGACTGTTGAACATGTTAATCTAGACACATGGACATCAATATGCTGCTGTAACTCCCTTGATGTAATGTTGAGATTTGTTTTACTTCATTGGACAGAAGGAACCCATCCAAAACCAGGAAAAACATACCCAGACAGAAGTAAATATGTGGATAGGAATGTCTACTTTAAGGTAATCATTGGTGTGAGTCATGAACTTCTATGCAAAAAAAAGAAAGAAATGGAAATGAGATTGTGAACAAACCAAACCTAGAGAAGATGTACATGTTTTGCCATGAAGTAAATCAAAATCTGGGTTTGATGTCTTAGCAAACTCCTTTGTTCTCTCCCAGGCTTCATATAGGCTACAGCACAGAGTCAAGCCCCCTGTCCTCTCCTCCCTTTACCCAGATTGATGCTTCATGTGAGGGGCAACCTGTGTTCATGTGTCCACCAAGCAAACTTTCTTTGTGGCATCCTCTAGATGGAGTAGCTCCATAACCTTTCCTCCCTTTGCCACACTGTGTGTTGTGTAGATACATTACACAGAGCCCCCTGTGCTGTCTTTTTAGGGATTTAGGGATTTTAACTTGAGTCCTTGGTAAGACATAAGGCCATATGCTTAAACAAATAATGTGTTTCTGACCTCCACGTTGCCAGGCTGCAGCACACTGAAACATGTAGACTTATTTATCTGTCTTGCTTTCTGCTGAGACTGTACGGGAATACATGTGCATCCGTACCGTACACTCGTCAGACAACACACACACACACACACACACACACACACACACCAAGCACAGTATACATCCAGTCAACCCACATGCACTCAGACGTGCAGGCGTGACGTGAAGGTCAGCTCTCCAGTTGGATTCCTGCCAGCAAGTCTTCACTCACATCTAACTTTAAGCTTACATTTAGCTTTTATCAGTTTCCTCAGATAATTTCATTGATGAATTCCACTATTACGGGCTGAATTTACCAGCTCTGTGCGTTGTAAACACAGAATCTTTGAGAATGTGAGAATCTCTGGAAGTTAATTACAATACGACTAAATTGTTAAAGAAATGTCATCTGATCCTTAAATCTGCACTTAAAAATATTTTTATAGCAAACGTGTAAAGTACAAGGAGTCACTCAACATTAGGAACCAAAAAAGAAGTATCACCTAACTTTGCAGTTCTGTTCAAAAGTTTTTAGCCTCTTTTAGCTCATTGTTTTGGTTTTGTGGCTCTCAGCTACCTTATATCTAGCAGCACCTATTTTCAGTGGGAAAAGCCCTCTGTGTACTACCAGCTTACCACCAAACAGCACACAGACAAAGGTGGCAACTAGCTGGTGAACATAGTGAAGCATTTAGCTGCTAAGGGGACAGATATTTCCTTCAGGAGTTGGTGGAGACCAAAAACAGAGCTAAAAGATTGAATATTGGACTTTGATCTGGATGACACAACTCCATATAAATGCTTATGTTGCTCTGTGCATGCTGGATGTATAAAAAGGAAACTGCTTATGAGTCCACCATAATACCTTTAAAAGGTAATAATATGTCATTGTGTTTGTTGTGTTTCCACTTCACCCACATGGCCCAAAAAAAGTCAATTCATGCAGCTTTAAAAGGTGTTTATTGTATTGTATTTTTATCAATATACATTTTTAAAAAAATACTGATTTGATTTGTTGGTAAGGTATATAGTGTCAGGACATTCTTAACGTGTTATGTTGCATAAAAAATAGATAATGAAGATTTGCTTGTATTATAGAATATTACAAGAATGTTTTCTATTTTAAAAAGTTTAAGGCTGCTTTGTTTTCGGTGTGTTTTTTTGTTTGTTTTGTTTTGTTTTTGACTACACAGTGCTTACAGATTGATTAATAGTGCAGCTGTATCATTGTCAGTTTTGTTATGTAAATACTGTGATGATACTGCAAAATAGAAATGTACTGTGGCTTCTTAATGCCCAGAGTTTTCCCATAAGTTTTCTGTTATATCAAGGAATAAAAAAAAAATCACAATGACAGTATTATAGTATATTCTGTCACTTCACTTCAGTAAAACGATGCTTATACTGAGTGTAATATTCAAACTCAAGATGCCTTGAGAGAAATATTCTTCACTAGACATCCCAGTAAAGTTTAGAGTTTAAGCTAACCACACAATAGTTTGTCATATTTGTCCCACTTGCATTTCAGTACTGAACTGGTTAAAAAGCTCACAGTTCCAGATGTAGTCACGTCCGCAGCACTGTGCAGCCCGTTGTCCTTTGTGTGACTCAGAGGATGCTTGGTTGACAGTTGGGGGGGCCTTGGCAAAGAGTCAGCAGCGTCACACTGTGTGTGTCGCCTCTCGTATCCACTGGCAACCTTTTAAGTCAAATCCCCGTTTCTACAAAGGATAAAAAAAAATCTTTACCCAGCCCTTTTGTCACTTTGATTTGACTTTCTGTAATTGATCTTTTGACCCCTAGTTAAACTGGTAGGTTGTGTAGCCGGAGGGTCCATAATTTTGTCAAATGTGAATATGAATCATTTTTGACCTTTTTAAGCAGACAGAAAAAGCACTGCAGCTCTATAGAAACAGTTTGACCATCTTTTCATTTTCCAAATAGACTTAAAGAGAGGTTAACCACCTGCATAGTCTCATCAATCTATATGACAAACTTATCACAGCTGTACAGCAGTAAAGAGAAGCCTGAATTCTGTAAAACTGAGGTGTAAGATAAGAAACATTACCAGGCAAAACAATTGAAATTGATCCTGAACAGACCACAATAAAGCCATAAGTGCTGCCATTGATAACCAGGCTGCCCTTGCCATTAACCACTTAATTTGAAGTGTATTTACACTGCTGGTGCCCTAAGCTTCTAGAGTAAGGGGAAATATGAAAATGATTATAGGAACCTTGAGTCAATATTAAACTGCATGTGTGCAGGAACACAAGTCTGGATATGTTATCCGCTCTTTTGATTCTGCGTTGATTAGATAGAGGTCATGGTTTGACCTCACAGTTATTTTGGGTCACCTGTGTTCAAAGATTTAAGGGTTGTTCATTTCAGCACTCACGTTAGCTCATCACTCAAGCTATTCTTAGGCCAAAGAGTATCGTGTTGACTCAGGGTTATATTGGCCTCTTTGGTGTGTGTGTGTGTGTGTGTGTGTGTGTGTGCGTGCGTGCGCGCGCATGTGTGCATCATGTAGGTGGTCCCATTGTTGCTGTGCTATCTCATTGAGCCATGCTGCTGGATCTGTTAATGACTCAGCTAAACCGTCTTGTGACCTGCAGTCAGCCTAACACCAGGGGTTCACGGCCCACACTCACAACCCAGGCACCATAATAAATGTTGGTACTGTATTTCAGCAAATCACAGATTTGTAATATCCTCCTGAGACCCTGTGTCCTCATATGAGGACATCACATTTTGGCTTTCCTTGACCTTACACCTTCATTCTACTTAAAGGGCCAGTGTGTAAAATGGGTTGAAAACCGTTGAAAACAGTGACATCAGTGGTCAAATTCTAGATTGCAGGGCTCACTCGCTCACCCCTCCCGTCGGGTAAATGACGGTGGCCTCATAGGGACAGACAGCCTTGCGCAGACACGAGTTTTTCGGGAGTAGGTATCTAGCGACGAGGTGAATATTTATTTAGAAATCTAAACCATGTTATGATATTGTAATGAATCCCTCACGAGCAGGAGACCAGAGTAGCGTTCGGGAAAAAGGCCCGTTTATTTGAGCACTCCAAAAACTCCGGTAACACTCCAGAGGATAAAAGACTCCATCCCACACTCTGACTCTTCTAGCGTAACACACACACTTAATACACACATACTTGTTTACAGTACCTAGTGGGGACGCATTTTCATGCACAGAATGGGATTTGATGCTACCATCAAAGTATATAATTTGGTATCCAAACTATTACGTAGACATGGATGCAAGTCGATAGGAATGTTGAAAGAAGGTACACTGTGTCATCCTTTTTAGAATATACCCATAAACACTACACATTACAAGGTGTATCTAAACAGAATACTGAGAAAATTTAGTTTCACTCATTTGTGCTTATGGTTTTCAGTAGAAAGAGAGAGAGAGAAGAGAAACCCTGTCTTCTTGTTTAAGAGGCTCAAGCTTGATTTATACTTTGGTCATAATGTTAGATGTTATTATCTTCTAAGATACAGCAAAGAATTTCCCTTATTTTGGATGAAAACTGTGACTTAAATTGTGAAAATGTGCTTGACAAACACGTGTTTCCATTTAGGCTTTGTGTCAATGACATTTTATGACATTTAAAACACTGTGAAGGATGTTTGTGTCTATTGTGTTCTGCTTTATTGGCATGTGAGAAGAAAGACACTGATGGGATTGTATCAAAATGAAAGACCTAAAGAAGTATTCAGATCCTTTATATTAGTAAAAGTAATAATACAGCAATGTAACAAATACTCTCTTAAAAGTAGAAATCTTGCATGAAAAATCCTACTTAAGTAAAAGTGCATAAGTATAAGCAGGATCTGTAACGATATCTGAAAGGTGAACCTGATTTCGTTATTCACACTCAATCATCCACTCAAATATGAGTACAATAAGCATGTGGTCAATAACCCTCCTGCCAGAGTTTTACATGATATGGCCACTGGAATGAATGTGAGTATATGGATTGCTAATTAAATTATAGTGGGAAAAATATCTCAACAAGAATGTTTGTCTTTTGAGTCATAGAAATAATTATAATACTGGCTATATAGCTAAACAAATTCTGGCAATGGGTTAAAATTTCATGTTTTCAAAACTTCATTCAGGAACTTTCCAGTAATGACTGTCAGTGTCTTAAACAACACACAACAAAAAGCCTTACCGCTCCACCATCAAGAACAATTAACACTTCTAGAACATTCTTGAAAGTTATTTTGTAATAACAGATGAAACTATAGGCTATCACACTGCACTAGAAGATTGTTTTATACTCAATGGGGTATACATTTTGCTGTGATCTGAACACTTTTCTTGACAAGCAGAAATGCTTAATGTAGACATGTTGGCAAATAAAATGTGCAGCAAACATTTGAAGGATTTAAACCACAGGGAAAGGAAACTTTATAAAAAACATCAACTTTATTGATATAAAAAAAACTATATTTACAGTATTTGTGCATAGCATAATATAAACAACAACCATTCCTCTCAAACACAATCAGTAGGTGGATTGGCAGATCAGATACCTCCACCGGACAACAGGCGGCGCTACACAGCAGCTTACCGCAGCCAGACAGACCCAACACCGTGTTGCCTTCAGGTACTTCTAACTTCAACATGCATAGTCCTAACTTTAGACCATAAAATATGATGCTTTGTCATAATTTAGATAGATTTTTTAAAACTTTGAAAGTTGGACTGTTGGTTGGACAAAACCAACATTGTGAAGGAGCTCTACTTTTACAAGCCAATCACTCCATTAATGGAGAAAATAAGCATAATAACCATGTAACCATGTACAGCAGGGAATTCCTCAGTACATTTTCCTGATCATACTTACTTTTACTTTAACATGTAACATTGTCAATGCAGGATTTGTATTTTTTTGAACAGTTCTTACATTTGCTGGGGATTTGGGGATCTGTGGATCCAATTGCAGTGTCCTTGGGGAACTACAAAACCACTGGTCTAACTGAGTTAATGTACACTTCACTTATACCATATACTGCATCATTAATGACATGATCTCAGTAGGAGAGCCTGTCAGAAAGTCTCAGCACTTCCATGTGTGCTGCCACTGAGGCCTTCGGGGGTCTTTCATATGTACCCAATGTGTAAACGCATACAAAATA
Source organism: Epinephelus awoara (assembly GCA_035609425.1). Lineage (NCBI taxonomy): Eukaryota > Metazoa > Chordata > Actinopteri > Perciformes > Serranidae > Epinephelus > Epinephelus awoara. The sequence goes on along the minus strand of CM069296.1, from coordinate 6,520,964 downwards.
ATTTTCCAACAGCACTTGAAGGAATCATTAATAAGCAGCACAGAGCCAAGCAGCTCAGATGCCTCTGTCTATAAAGCTTCAAATATGTACATGTTGCACAACTCAGTGGTGTGGCAGGAGGCACAAGCAGTTCTTTAATAAATATGTCAAGTCACTTAGGGCTGACCCCTTGGCTTTAGGAGGCATGCAGCCGATTGGCACTGCTCCGCTGGCTGAGTCTATGGGCCTTGTAGAGGTTCATGCTCTGGGTCAGGGCCCCAGTTTCATGAGCCAGCTCCTCCACCTTCTCCTCCTCCTCCTCCTCCTCCTCCTTCTCCTGAGCCCCCACACTGTGCTGTGTCTCAGCCTCAACTGTCCTCTGCTCCCGGGCCAACATGAGGACCATCTCTGCGTCCATCGGCTCATCAGAGGAGAAAGGGTGACACACCGTCTCGACCAGGCCAATGACTGTCCCCAGCACTGCAAACACTGAACCCACCAGGTAGACCTTCAGCATGCCACGGCTGGGCTTCTGACTCAGCATCTCTTTGGCGAAGGGTATCAACTCCTGCATGGTTTCCATTTCCACTGGTTTTGTTTCAGCTGAGATGCAATGGTGGGCTGAAGGTTGTATGGAGACCTGTTAGACATAGATCAGACATGCAGATTTGTCTGTTTAATGATCATTGCAAATGCAATACCTTTGGCTATTGAAACTAAAAATGCCATTTAAGACACCTTGGAACTTGAAACTGTAGTTGCAGCCATTAGACCAGGTTACAAATCAACTCTGAGGTTTGCAGCAACAATGCAGCAGCATTAATATACCTCTCACTGATACACATGATATAAAATACAACACTGAATATATTTAAATTTAGTCTACAGTTTAGTGGGGGAAAACAGTTTAACAAAAGACAGACTATATACAGTTGCCGGCTATTTAAAAATACACTAATGTAACAGCAGTCTAATATCCCACTACTGCATTTGACCCACAGCATATAAACTTTGATTACTAATTTTTCTAAAGAAAATATAATAACTTACTGTGATGTTGTTTGCTCTTGTTCTTGTCATAGGTTGATCCTACTCACAAGTTCCAGTTTGTGGCAAGTATACACCTTTACTGGCTGCTGTGGTCATTTATAGCCCCACTCTCTCCACCCACACACTGGCAGCTGCTGAATATTCAGGAGGCATGGAGGATTGTCTCTGGCAACAAAAAAGGCTTTGAGCCAGAAACTTTGACCCAGTTTACGTGTAGGCTCATTACACAGTCAACACTGGCACTAATAGCCTTACTAGTGTTACACTTGATCATCTGCAGTGTACAGAAGAGAGTTTATTGTGAGTGCTGTACACTGAGTTCTAATTATAAGTGACAACAACATTCTCAGACTTTATAGTGTGTTTATATTTTTAGCCTGTTGACTTGTGAAGTCAGTTAGGTCATACCTGTTATATACCAAATGTACAGTATTATGTAGGAATGAATGTTAGGAATTGTTAGGAAATGACAAACAAATGAAAAAAAGATGTTCACCACGTGGATGACACGTCACATTTAGAAAAACACTGCATCACTGATGGGCTTGGGAGGGCTTATTCCCAAAAAATGGTTTGTTTCTTACAATCAACATACTTCTTCAAATTAAAGCTGTATATTTGTCTTTTTAAGGAAAATGACAAGCAGCCTATTGAAGAACAATGAATTGGACTAACAACCTGACAACCTACTGGTACTGGTATTAGTCTATGCATATCAGATAATTAGTTTTATTACCTGTAAAATAATCAATATGTGTATATCAGTATGCAGTTCAGAAACTCATGTTGAGATGGTTTTTAACTAGCCTGAATACTTCAACAACATAATGTACAATGACTTTAGGTTTTGGTGTGTCACCCCAAGACTTTCAGTGGCCCCATCTGGCCACCCCCATGAAAAAATTCTGAGGGCGCCACTGCACTGCACAATAGGCAACAAATTCTCACCCCCAGCTTGTCACAAACAGCGGCTAGGTCTGTGGCTCTAAACTTCAAACTATGACCCTCTAGACGCCTCTCCAGTGTCAGTTTTGGGAGCGTCAGTTTCTGCTCCTTACTTACGAGTGTATTTTAAAATAAACTTCCGTGGTCACAGGAAAAGTAAGAAAAGTACTTAGTACCTATAGGCTCAGGCAACAAGACTACTATGTTAGGTTTAGAAAAACAATCACAGTTTGGGTTAAAGTAACTACATTTGTTACAGTAACTTAAAGTACAGTACAGTTAAAAAGCATAGCTGCAGCCACATTTCATTTGTAGCCTACACAACAAGCCCATACAAACTGCACCCACCACCAGTACAAGACGAACCCACCAACACAACAATTATTTGAACCCTGCTAGAATGCAACATAGTGAATATATATCAGGGGAAATGTAGTAATAATTCACTTAATAATAAATAGTTGAATCATTAATTATGAATTAATTCATTATGAAGACATGGTTAACTACATAGGTAAAGAGATGTAACCCTTACCCTAACCTTAACCGCTGCTCTTTTAACCCAGCTCTTCCGGGGCAAGGAGCGAAGGAAGATGATCATGGACTGACATGTACGTATGGTGAGTCACATAGCTGCTCTAGCTATAGCTATACCTACTCAGGTATGTCCCTTGACTACTATGTTATATGATGACTGACGGCTGAAAAAACTCAAGTTGACTGGTTTCACATAGAACACAAACACAGGTCCCCTTGGTGAAGGTCCAGTGTGTATCTGACACATCCAAAACCCTTTCCTCGCTACTCGCACTGTCTCACTCTTGCTAGTAGGCTACATTATTATTGGAGTTAATTTAAAGCCCGGTGTGTCTCGCACAGACACTGTAAGGTACCTTGTGCTATGGTAACAGAAGCCAAGTACAGAAGTACAATCAATGTACTCTGATTAGCCTGTTTAAAGAACAATGAATTGTCAACACATGTAGCTATATAAAGATACTCAACACATTAAAACAGGATTGTTGTTGAACTCAAAATGTTAGCCCAACTGTACCAGTATTAGTCTATGCACATCAGACAATTAGCAACATTAACTGCAAAATAAGAAACCAAAGTCTGTCACTATGCGAGTCCTTAACTCTCCATATTAACATATTTTCCAACTAGGCTTTATGCTTTAACAAAATAAGGGAGTTCCTGAAATTCAGTTATGGCTTTTGTTTTTGGTGTACCGCTTGAATAGGCCCCATCTGGTCACCCCTATTAAAAATGTCTGTGGGTACCAAAATCCTTATATCCATTGTATGAAAATTCCTAGCCCTACTAATGACATTATTTCTGCCTCAGAGAAGTACTAAGAGATAGTTGACTACATTATGTTGAAGTTGGCACAGAAAGGAAATTAGAAAAATGACTGCAATATTCAGTCAAAGGTCAAGATTATATCAAAAGACCAAAAAAGAAAAGAGAACAGAAGTGGAAATGTGATGTTCCTTCCTTGTTTGTTGTCACGTCGGTGTACTCTGGGAGTAGGTAGGCCAAAAGCCACGCAGGTGACCATGGCTCTCCATGTGAATCATCCACATTTACAATCACCAAATCAGGGGAAAGGTTGTGTAAACCCAGTTACCCCACAGTATGTCTGCTGCTGCTGTGAACTGTGGTAAGAGTGGGACCATACAGAACACCACACAGTCGCGAGTCGACCACACGTAGCGCACACACTCATGAGGGTGACTAACACGGAGCAGCACAGGAAGTAGAGAGATGTGACAGCACGTAGAGGAGCAGGCATGTGATAACATCAACGTCAAATTATTCTTTTTAAACAAACAGGAAGGCATTATTTGATTACTAACTAATATTGATTGTTACTGAAATAATTCAAGAACAACACAAACCTGTCTGTTTGTAGTCTGACAGGCATAGGCAAATGATAGAAATTGAAAAAGGACGTTTAAAATTTTAATCTTTTCTAGACCTAGCCTTCTAGTTTAGTGGCCCAATCAAAGGGTTTTTGTTAAAAAGAAAGTTGGAATCTGTGACAGGCTTTTTCATTGCAGACCGACACAGTTATGAGTAATAACATGGATACATGGCTGCAGGGATTATCAGATTTCTGGGCCCTGATTCTTTGTATATTGCTTAGTGGGATGGCATCCTGGTATACCAAAATGAAATACAACCATCATTATAATGAGCAAAATTAGTCACACCTGTGCATCTCTTGCTGTGGCTCTTGATCTAACGTCTGCTTTTGGCCCTCACCCAAATCTTTGGTTCCAACATCTGGCCTCAGAAAAAATTAACATTTCTTTTATTTCTTTTAGCTGTTTTGTTTCCTTGGGATTTTCTTTTCTGTTTCACAAAAAAGTCATTTTCTACATTCTGTACCTACCAATGAGAACATTTGACTTTGAATTTTTCAAAAGTAACAAGTGATTTATTTGTATTTAAAAAAATTAAATTGATCACATACTGAGTGTATCAACAACATACTGAAAGATTGTTCAGTTACTTTGTAACCTCGGTTCTCTGAGTGAGGAGATTATCTCTCCACCCAGTAGTTACATCATAGCTATGGGAATTTCCCCATCTGAGGTAATCTACATGGGAAATTGATAATCTTTAAGACACATCACATTACGTGGCCTTGAGCCTGGGGAGATAATCTCCTCAATCAGAGAACCCAACCCCTGCATCTGGCAGGGTTGGTCGTGCTTATGGTTGCATCTGGTACCTGGACATGGTACAGTGGCACACTGCGTCTGCAGTGTCACCATCCGTTGAATGCGCAAGATGTTGTAGATATGTTTATAGTTCATTGGTGATTTTTGGTATATACACACCTATTGGGGATTTTCTGATGTTAATGCACCTGGTGGCGGGGACGTCTCATTCGAAGGGGGGGGGGCTTATGTACCTGCATCTGCTCTGTCTCCTGGGCCCCCTCACGGTGTGTCTTAAAGGGTTCCATAGTTGTGATATAACTACTGGATGGAGAGATAATCTCAATACGATAGAGAATGTTCGGTTACTTGGTAACGTTGGTTCTCTGAGTGAGGAGATTATCTCCCCACCCAGCATGCACACATTCGGCCACTAAAATCTGTATAAACATAGAGGGCTAGCTGGCCAATCAGGACATGCCTATCGGAATATGTGGTTACGTTTAGCGAACACAGGCACATGGTTAGGTTTAGGCAATGAAAGCACGTTGGTTTAGAAAAAAACAACAGGGTTTGGCTTTACATGTAAAGGGGCAGTGATCACCAGTTTCCCAGGTGAAGATTGGTGGTTGCTGGACCCACCCACCAAACCTACTCTGACTTTTCGCTCCCTTAACTTAAGTTGTTCCCCCTAACGCCATGGGTGCCATTAAACAGTAATGGCAAACGGCTGCATATCAGCCGGAGGTCACTGACCAAGCGCCAGTATTCAGCGACTTCAGAATGAGAGCGGGAGGGGGGACCCTAGGTAGAGGGCTCTACCTGGCCTAATAGAACTAGGGATACAATATTATAGTCTTTGTTCTATCTCACAGAGGCTCCGCCATCTACTGGACTCTATGGGTATAGTGGGTGGAGCACGATGAATAAAAACCCACAAAGGGCATCAATTCATAAACGGGGATCATGATGGTGGACTCTGGTCATTGGTTCATTGTTCTGTTCTGTATTTTGTGTTTAAATTATATTTATTGTTTACTGTGCTGCACCACAAATTGCCAAAGCTGTCTAAGTCTAATAACCTTGCTCCATTTTTTTTTTTAAAACTCTTCCTTCTCATTGCAGTTATTTTTCACCTGGAACCTTTCATTCACCTCATCAGAATAAAAACAAAATCGGAAAAGTTCCACTCTCTTGCACCTAGTTTGCACCTACCTGCTGAATGCAACTGTTAAGTAAAGAAGGTGCAGCAGTGTCAAACAATGTATTGTATAACAATCTATTATATTGCTCGGGTCAGTGCAGGACACACTGAAGCTGCTATTTGTGTGTGTGTGTGTGTGTGTGTGTGTGTGTGTGTGCGTGTGTGCTAAACTTAAACTACCTTCAAGGAAACATTTCAGACCAAAGATCAGTTACTGCGGATATCTTTCATGTTGTCACGTTGAATTGTTTATTTACAATTCACACAGTTTATGGATTTATCACTGCCAGGCCTCCATCTGAATTACGTGCATCATAATAGTCATGTGATTGCAAACAAGCTATTGTAGAAGGCTGATTTTTGTGTCGGTGGTTAAGACATAGGTCAGGTTAAGGTTAGAGCCACGGGTGCGGTTAAAGGTTAAGCAAGTAGTGGTTAGGTTTATTAGAGTAAGTCTCTCTAGGTAATGATTGTAAGTCAATATACAGTAACTGAAATTTATTGAAGAAATACAACATAGATTTCTTTGAATCAATGCAAAAATAATTGGCTACAAAAAAGAAAAAAACTACTATAAAATGATTTACAACATGGTCTACAACTATTGCCCGGATTTCATTGGACACTCTTTGCTGTTGCTGTCTTGGTCTGTGGCCTTGTCCTCTACCACGTTCCCCCACACCTCTAAAATGAGGCCCATGGCCACCTCTGTTGAGGCCTAAGCCCTCCTCTCAAACGACGCCTGCGACCACCTCTCAGAAGGGGTGCGTGACCCCTGCCAATCCTTTGACCACCATGTCTTCCTCGTCTTCCTCTTCCCATTGCTTGACCTCTGTTGTGATCACCTGCCAGCTCCATGTTACTGAAATCGCTTGTGCTGTCATGCATCCAACTCATTTATACTCATTGAAATCAATCATCAGTAACGAGTTGAGAGTGTTGGAAAAGCAATCACAAGGGCCTTTCATGATCTAAACATTAAATATTGTTCAGCAGTTTCCATAAAACTGTGGGTTAAGAGAAATGCAAGTTTAACTTATCATTTTGAGCAGTTGCATGCATTGATAGTTAGATCACTGTAATGAAATGAATAGACAGTCATCTCAGATGTAATGTGTGAATTGCACTTTGAAATGTTAATACTTTGATGTTAAGTTGTGTTATTTTGAACGGGTGATTTTTGTGTGTGTGTGTGTGTGTGTGTGTGTGTGCTAAACTTAAACTACCTTCAAGGAAACATTTCAGACCAAAGATCAGTTACTGCGGATATCTTTCATGTTGTCACGTTGAATTGTTTATTTACAATTCACACAGTTTATGGATTTATCACTGCCAGGCCTCCATCTGAATTACGTGCATCATAATAGTCATGTGATTGCAAACAAGCTATTGTAAAAGGCTGATTTTTGTGTCAGTGGTTAAGACATAGGTCAGGTTAAGGTTAGAGCCACGGGTGCGGTTAAAGGTTAGGCAAGTAGTGGTTAGGGTTATTAGAGTAAGTCTCCAGGTAATGAATGTAAGTCAATATATTTTATCCAAAAGGGACATACATGAACATTAACAGACAGAAACATTTATGCAGAAACATTTACAGGCTTATGTTCAGGCACACAGGGGTTTACTTAAAACGTATCATGTGATTGTGTTTAGAGTAACTTCTTTTTCCTACCGTCTTAGGTGTTCCTCGTTTGTCTGCTCTGCAGTGATGTTTATCACCTTATGATACCAATAACTTCAATAAAGCAGCCTTGGCTCCATTTCACTGTAACCCAGGGCTGCTGTTGACTGAGAGGAAACACCGGGCTGTTACCAGGAAATAAATCACAGCTAAAGCTTCTATTCAGAGTGATTGAAGGCGTGACGGTACTTGTCTGAAGTTCTATGTGTACAGTAGCCTCTGTGCGTGTGTGTTTGTGCGTGTGTGTGTGTGTGTGTGTGTGTGTGTGTGTGTGTGTGTGTGTGTGTGTGTGTGTGTGTGAGTTTAGTCAGAAGACACACCCTGTACTTGGGCTTAGTCAGTGTGTCTGTGGAGAATGGAGAAAAACATAATGTGTGTGTTCAGCTGGCCCTCAGGCTACTATTTCTTTAGACGCAGGTGATGATCAGCCTGGCAAAGCTTACACACTGCCTGAAGGGGCATGTGTTGCTTTTGGAGAGGGAGGAGTGAGTTCTGCTCTTCTCTTAATGGAAAAGACCACGAATGTTATGTAATACATTTTTTCTGATACATAAATAACTACATCATAAGAGATCATATAACATGGTGGGACTTTGTCGAGACATGCTAGTTTACATTTTCTGGCATTCAAGGAATTCAAGGGTTTCACTCTGTCTGTCAGTCACTGTGGAATACGATCTGAGCCAAACACCATGTCCACTTCTGTATTATACTAAAATGAATGTAATGAATGTACTTTGCTATTTTGTATGACGTGTGGTGCTTTGACATCACATTGGTAAGCCCCTCCCCCCATTTCCGTTGTGTGTCGCATCACTGGACAACAGCCTCCATCATCCCCACTCTCTTAAACTCATCTGTGTTTCTGATTTCTGCGTATTTCATTTTGTCAGTATACTGGTGTGAGTTAGTGTTAAAAACAATACTCAGAACTTGGTAATGTTTAATTAGAATACCAACCTGCATGTTCTTAAATCTTTAAATGGTTGTCTATTACATTATTAGAATTTAGCTTTTCATCAAACTTTATGTCAAATACTTGACAATATTCTTATCATTTTATTTTCTGCTGAATATAATTTACACAGTGGAACTTTTTGATTGACTTATTACAGATATTTTAACTTAGCTTTAAGTTTTATTGTAGCGTCAGTAGTTTATGGGTTTTTTTTACAGAAGCCCTATGGTAATGCTTAGAGGCTAATGAATATATGACTTGTTATACATACAGCATAATTTGTCATTTTGTCATGAACGCAATATCAATTTTTATATAAATATCAAAGTTTCCCTCCAACAACAGCACACTCAAAAATTCATTCGGTCTATTTCAGTGTATTTCAGCTTCGAGTATACTCCATTTTGTCACTTTCTTGGCATGAATGCACCAGCAAGGCTGTAGACTAATTCCATACTACAAAGTCTTATGGTATGTAATATGGAAATAGTCTACAGCCTTGTTAGGTGCTCTGTGAAGCTGTACTTGGGCTGAACGGTCCTTTGAGCGAAATGCTAAAATTAGCATGCTAAAATGTTCACATTGACAATATGCTGGTGTTTAGCAGGTATAATTCTAACAATATTTACCGTGTTATGCTGCCTTGCATTCACATGGAATCAGACAGGTGGTAGACGGCATATGGACAACACCCGCACAGGAAAAACAAACAAACATTCTAATGTAATGGCAGGACAATAAAACCATGCATGACGTAATTATTTTTGTAATGTCCAGTAATTGTCCAGTTGCCCATGTTTTCTAATTGTGTGATTGAGCTACTGGTCACTCATCTGGTCTGGCTGTAAATTCTGTCCATAGACTGTATATAAAGAACTTAAGCTAAAATATCCTGTATATAGCCACTGCCATCTTGCTCTGGTGACATCATTCGGAATGAACACTTGAACATACAGCAGCGTGATAAAAACTACCTTAAATGACAGAAACCATCTTTGGATAAAAATAATTTGATGTGTACTTTGAGTTTTTAGCTTGGCCCATGTCCCATCCACTGACATGGAGGGGTGGGCTTTATAGCTATACTCCAGCCACACACAAGGGGGCAACTGAGACGTTACGCCTTCACTTTTAGGTGCTATCATGCCGTCCATCTTTATATACAGTCTATGATTCCATTGCAGGGGACAGCAAAAAGTTAAGATATTTCAACTTTGAATGGCAATTGCTTCTACCGTTACCATTGACCTCACTAAACATTACCATCCTGCTCTCGTCCACTAAAATGATATCTGGTCTGCCATCTACTGTCTGCCTGATTCTGTGTGAGCGCAGTATTAGCTTAGAGAGTTAGCATGCTAACATTTGCAAATTTGCTGTAAACACAAATTAGGCTACAACTGGGGCTGATTGGAATGAAAGTTTTGTAGGTCATGAACCAAAGTGTTGAACACATTTGAAACTTAAGCTGGTCATGGTGCTGTAATATGAAAAGTCAGAGGATCAGCAGTTATCTGGATAAAATCCTGTGGGAACCTTGATATATATGTTTTAATATTGTAATACTTTTTGTGGCCTGCGCATGAAAAAGAAACAAACATTTTAATTAGTTATATGAGCAGATGAAATCATGTGTGGTCAGTTTAAGTTTTTATTCGATGTCACAATATAGTTTTATTACACTTTGTTTAGTCTTTGTCTAGTTTGTGTGTGTTCCTTAGTGTCTTTGTGTTGACTATGTGTCTAGGTCTGCCTCCGTGTCTGTATGCGTGTGTGTTGATTCATGGGGTGAAGGGAGTGGTGGTGAAGGGTGTGACTCTGACACACACTGTATCATACCGTCCAGGTGAGGCAGTGTTTATAAAGCAGAAGCTTAGCAGCAACACACAGTTTAATACAGCAGATAACAGAGCTGATAGAATACAGACCGCCAGGTGAGTCTCACATCAGGAAAGACTAGCTTTGATGATATTTGATTGTTTCTGGTTGCTGATATTTTTTGTTTTTTCCTCTGTTCCAGACTTTTCCATAAGAAGAACTCATCATGAGGTTACTTTTACTTTTTGCTGGTAAGATTTCTTTCTTTTTTTCTCCTGCTTTAATATTGATTTGGGTGTTCTCTTTCTGTTTCAAGTTTGACCTATAACTTTCACCTTGAAATTTCCACACCAGATGTTTAAATCGTTGGGAGTTGTCAGTACACAGGTTTTACATCCAGCGAAACACTGCAGCAGCTGATTATACTGATCTCTCCATTTTCTAGCAGAGAGGAGGAACTAACCTGAACACAGCTGCTGCAGTGATTGGTTGAAATCCTGCATACTCTCTATTCATGATGGCACATGTTTAAACAGTTGTTAACTCTGGAGGGGTATTACTACAACTACTCTACTTTGCACTGACAAGAATGTAACTTCAGGGAAAATATTGAATACTTACACCTTTTTAAAATCTGACAAAACAAAATATTGTTAGCAACATGTTAGTATTAGTTCTCAAATATGTAAATACATACATACACTCTGACTGTGCCTCACCTTTAAGAAAGCATCCTTTTTGAGCATTTTCAGTGTGTCCTTCATGAGTGCTTACTTTTAGCATTTTACAACCAATTGTGACCTCTGGGAAAATCACAGTCTCATGAAACTTTAACCACAAAGTAGAGTTTAATGAACAGAAGTGCTCGCCATCCAATCACCAAAAAAGAGCAATTTTTACAGATATTTCCAGATATCAAAAGTTTTTAATATCGAATCACAGCATGGAATTTTCTGCAGTGCTCCTCAAGGTCTCAGTGTCTTAATGTGGTATTTAGAGGGATTTTTTGACTATTTATATCAATTCTCAAGTGGTAAAAAATGCTTAAATTTAGCACAAAATATCTTTAACAAACTGTATCAATCCAAAAAACTGTTGCTGTAATTTATGAGACAAAATTGAGTCATCATATATTTCCATCATAATGTTCTAAGCCCTTGGAAACTCTAAATAGGTTGAATAGGTGTCAAACCAAAACACAATGTTTATTATAGATTTATAACTAGAAAAACTTGGCATACCGTTCTGAGCTGATGTATATCACTTCTATGTGGAATATATTACCAAAAAAATATATCTTTAATAGGAATTAATGAATAAGTAAATTAAGAGAGTATTTTATCCAGATTACATAAGATTACAAATAGACAGTATTTTTGGTGTGCTTTAAGTTTATATAAACAATCTTGACAAAAAAGAAATGATTTTCACCATAAGACAAGTATAACTGTCATAAATACAAATTTTGTGTTACTGTTACAGCAGAGAAAAACAAATTTCTGCATGCACTGTGGTTCAAGTGCTGTGTAGTAGGGTTGAAATTCCCTTCCTTTTTTCCCCCTTTTTTCAGACAGTACTTGCATGTCATGATAAATGTCCGTATTGATGGTGAAGTGGTATACTGATGTTTTTAATGGCTGATATTTGTCATATAGTTACAACTCACTGTAATCTTTTATTTCTTGTTGCACTGCCTTCTATCTCACAGCCATAAGTGCAGTATCACAGGCCCAGACCGACTGCTCTCGGGGGGCTTGTTACCCACCCAGTGATGACCTGCTCCTTGGCAGGGCTGACCAACTCCATGCCACCTCAACCTGTGGCCTCACGGGCTCCGAGGTCTACTGCACCCCATACCAACAGGTAGGAGCACAATCCTGTGTTTAAGGACATTTATTATAAGTTTGTGTCACACTTTTTTACTATATTAGTATCAACATCTACAAACCTGCTGTGATCAAATTTAGTAAATCATCTTGACCAAAGAAGGCTGGCTGCTAGTTGTCTGTTAAAAATGTGGGAACAGACATACCTGAGAGAAAGCAAAAGCAAAAACAGCAGTTTCAATGCTTAAATATTGATATTGGTTTAATAAAAAACCCATATCAGTCAAACAAGGGCATGAACACAGTCTCAGCCAGCTGTGTTCACCCAGGCAATGCATGGGTCTCTACGTGGGGTTTGCGTTGTCAGGAGGCGAGCGGTGCAGAGGTCACAGTGAACAGACAGACAGGATGGAGGCTTTGGTGGTTTTGGCTGGACCGCCAGCTGTCCATCTGTGAAACAGTCTGATTTCAGTGCCAGAGCCTTGTGTTGCAACTGTACTCTTTGACCAATGTCTGCAAAACCACTCGCTAGCCCATCTGCCAGCTCAGCACAAACCTCCCATCACTGGATTCAAACACTGCTTTTGAAATAAGAGAGAGAGCAGAGGAAATACACAGAGCAAGAGTCAAGGCTGTAATGTTGCAATTTTTATGTTTGTTTAAAAATAGGGAGGAAAGTGTCTTTAATGTGATGTTAAAACTTTTGTTTGTAATACAGATATACTTTTTCTTAAATCAGGTATCATGCTGAAGCTTGTTTTGTTTGGTTTTTTTGTTTTTTGTTTTTTTTAAATCCACTAAAAAAGTGAAACTGCACTGGAATTCAATATTTAGGTAATACTGAATATTGTTAAAGGTTAAATTTGGTGTTGTGTATCTGCCGTGTTGTCACTATTCCGTGAAATAGAACATTTTTAAAAGAGATGTACTAAAAGAACAGTGTAACAGTGTCTGATAAGATTAAAGTAAATGGACAGCAGAGATCAGGAGCTGGACTGTAGCCCAGCTGTTACTAAACTACAGTCCAAGGTACCACAAGTACTCATTGATTATGAAATGTATCATCTGCAATGTGTCTATAAACTCCCACCTTCAGATAAATGTGGTGGAGTTTAAAGTACAATGTTCCCATAGAAATGTAATGGAAGAAAAACAGAAGTCTCCTAAGCTAGAAATCATTAGATGAGTCAGTAGAGTCTATAATAAGTTCTAGCATCTCAAAATGATGACTAAGTAGGCTACAGTACTTGAGTAACAGTTAGTGAAATAACAGACGTAGCCACCGTGACATCACCCATTAGTTTTTGGGACTCCTGCACTGAAGCCTTGAGTTGGCATTTTTGATGTAGCCATCTGGCAGCTTTGGAGCCAGACTTTGACGTGAGGGTGGCGATAATAACTCTAACTCTATCTGCTAGCTTGGATTATACAGTACATTTTACAGCTATGGTTAATTATAATGATGCCAATGCTAATGCTAATGCAAATCCGGAATCATTTATAGCATTGTAAGGCGTACCTTCAACCAGGCAGGGTATTACTTCATGCCAATAGAATGTTATTGCATTTACATCACTGTTATCATGAAGGTTAATTCCTATTAGATGGAAGGTCAACCCCCTGAACAGTTGTCATGAACAGGGAAATCAGCTTCCAAGCCCAAAATTATTTTTTGTACCAGGCTGTAAACATGTTTATTTCTGCTGTAAAGTTGGGTTTTTTAACATTGGAGTGTCTGAGGATAGGCTTGCTCTTGGAGCCAGACTCAAATGCCCATTAAAGGAACTGCTACTACTATTAAACTACTGTTTTTGACACTTCAGCGTTGGCTTCATTTTCAGCCCTGGAGGTTGCAGCTTGAAGTTATCACATGTAGCATTACTATACTGTCACATGGAAATATATTTTCTCTTTAAAAATTATTTTCAAACTTTAAGTGATTTTCATTATGGTCTTCACACAGATATCGTAAACCTGAGCAATCCAAATCCAACCTAAAAGACAGAGCAGCACAGAGAGACAGGCAGGATAATGTTTGTGTTGATGTTGCACAATCTTCAAACCTTACAATGTATGCGCATGTGTGCGCTGTGTTGAAGTTGCCTCAGGGCATGGATAGCTGTGTTAGGCGTGGACTCTCTCTGATTGATAAATACCCCCCCTTTTTTTTTTTTTTTTAATACCTGAGCCGCACCTTGTCCAGACAGGGAGGGGCAAGAACACTCAGCTGCATCTCAGAGCTGACACATAGAGACAAATACCCACATATGCATGACTACCAGGAAAGAGCAACAGTGATAAAGATGAAAGCCCTCAAAGCTATTATTGAAAACTAGTCAGATCTTGTTGGCTATGCATCATCACACTGCTGCAAGTACCAAGTTTTACAGTGAATAATTAAGTGTAATATCAAATGAGTAAGCCTTTCTAGCAAACACGTTGTAGAGTTGATTCAAGTCTAGTCTAGTGGCTCAGTGTTGCCTTGGCCTTGAATATTTTGAAGGTGATGTAGATTGTATTTGAAGGTTTTGATAGTAATGTGCAGATGTGTTGACTCAAGTCAGACTCAACTGACAAATTTGATGACTTCAGACTCAAGTTGACAAAATCAAAAAAAGAACTAGCAACTCAAATTGGACTTAACCACCAATGACTCATGACTTCCTCCGCTTGCCTCCACATATCCTGGAAAACCTGGGATTTTGTATTGCAGATTGGTTTTGATGTTGGAATAGAATTATTTGGTAAATTTTAGAATTTCTTATGTTGATACATCAGTGCAGTCCTGTCCAGTGGACCAGGTTAAATTTCAGCTACTGCAGTATATCGAGACTTAAAGGTTCTATATATGAGATTGTGAACACTGACATACAGTAGCAGCAAAGAACTCCTTGCTTTGTAAATGGCCATACCGACAGTGTGTCTTACTGTGTGCTTTCATGTTATATTTGCTTTCAGATGTGCACAGCTTGTCAATCTTGTTTACAAAAACAGAAAACTATGATGGTGATGGGTTTGCCTTTTTGAGGGCATATATAGAAAAAATTTTTTGATTTAAAGTGAGTTCTTCTTTGAACATGGGTGTATTTCCAGGTGGCAATTGAGCCCCTTAACCCCACATGTCCCAGTGAAACCGCACTGCCTGCACGGTCTATATTTACACCCCTAGGCCTTACAGATTTTGGGCACAATCCCAACAGTTCAGAGTCACTCCATCCAGCCCAAGGCCTGCTTGTTGATATATCTGGCATATTTTGAATTAATCCTAATACAGATACATGTAATATTCTCTTTATGCTGTTAATATCCGATACTGATAATGTGACTATGTGTCCTTATCTTTAACCAACATCAGTAATTTCATTCCTGCTGTCAGTAGTTAATGTGAAGTAGTGCAGGTAGTTGAAATGTAAACTCCTTTGGTTTCAGTGCAGACACAGATTTAGTTTAGCCAACTCATTTTATCAGTGTCCACTTTGTACTATAACTAAGAATCAAATACTTGTCCCCAGTTGATGCAACAGTCAGCTGGCAAGTGCAAACAGTGTGTGTTTGAAGTTGCAGATTTGTTTGAGGTGATACATGCAGTGCCAAAAGCCACAAACCTTGGGGAAAAATCCTCCACGTAGAATCACTTTTAACCTACATTTGTAAAGTTAAGAAGAACCTCCCTGTCATGCTTACTGGGGTAACAGAGGTGAAGTAGGTGTAAAAATGGCATGGACGCACTCGAGTCTTTGAGAAGGTTAAGTCTTTATCAGCCGAGATAAGATAAGATTTACTGTTTTGCAACAAGATAAAAAAGGTTGGAGATTGAATACATTTAGTTGAAGTATTTAATGGTGGCCATACAACGAATTAATTACAGTTATCATATTGTCTATTATGTAGCTAGGGGTCAGTGCAGGACACACTGAAGCTGCTATTTGTGTATGTGTGGATGTGTGTGTGCGTGGGTGGGGGGAGTTGTATCTTTAGAGAAGGGTAAACTGAGTTTACCTGCTGGGCTTTAGGACTGACATGTTAGTGAAGAGAGCGCATCAATGACACGACTGATTATTTAATGTGTATATATATATATATATATATATATATGTGTGTGTGTATTGTCTGTAACTGTCTGCTCTCGTGTGTGTGTTTACTGGGTAGAATTCAGTGAACTTCGACTGTCAATCAAAACAGCCCATAGTGTTGCTTATAATAGTGAGAAGTTAGTTAGAGTTCTTTCTGTGTTTCCTTTTCTCTGTCCGCCATGCGGCAGGAGATTTTATTCGCCACTGCCAACAATTTACCCACATTTGGCTGGTGGCAGGTGCTAATTTCAGAACCTGGAAAGACTGATATCTTTTTATCACCTGTGCATCCAGTTAGTTTAGCCTAGCTTAGCACGAAGGAGAAACTGCTTTCTTGTTTCATCAAAAGTGGGAAAAAGCAGCCATTTACATACATGTATCAGAATATAAGCAATGACCCAGTAAAGGCCAAAAAAAAAAACCCACACAAAGACCCACAATACAATTGAGGAATTTATGAATGTGTGATTTTTTTTTATGAGTTTATTCATATTCTGAAGCACTACTTATAATTGTTTTTCTTTGGTCACAAAGTTGTTGTTGTAATTCCTGGCAAGTAGGAGAAGCTGCAGCCAACCAGCTGAAATCTAAAAACTGCAGGCTATCAGACCGTGGGTTAATAATTGTCATCAAGGTTACAAAGCTACAGCAGAACTGGCATTTATGTCAAAGCATTGCAATTTATTACTTTATAGGCTTTATATGGGTGAGGGCCTTTTTATCTATTGACTACATTAGACACGTTAATTCTGAGGCTTATAGTACTTTACATAAGGCAGAGACAAGGCTAAGGTCCAAAGTTGGCAGCAGGCTGACTTTGTGGCAGAAAGGAGTATCGATTCACACAACGTCCACATATAGACTGGAGGCCATTTCTTTATTTAGTTTTGTTTGTTGTGTTGTTTTTGTGCGATTATTTTGCACATTGATATATTTTTTGAGCTTTGATCTTTGTACTGAATACTTTCACACAGAATGCAAATATTACGCGACTTCATTTTTTTCCAGAACAAGGTGATTTTTTTCTGAGCTTTCACACTATTTTGCAAACATTTGTGAGGATTATAAAACAACAACATGGAGGCTCTTACATCCAGACCAAGACAGCAAACTTTATTCCTCCTCTCCTTTCCTTCCTTGACAAAGGCAGCGCATACTAGATCAACTCCTTTCATTCTTTCCTTTCACAATAAAAGCCCTGCACATAACATTACTGTACACTGTATAACTGTTCATGAAAGGGAATTCAGATTCACTTAAAGAATTTCACTAAGAGAAGACTCAATACAACAGATTTCAGTAGCTTAAGCTGTACAGTTTACCTCAGACAGACTGCTCTGGGTCAACAGGCTCATTGTAATGTTTTTGGTCAAATCTATTCACATGAAAAACTTTTATTGATCAAGTGTTGCAACTATTGCAAATTTGCATCGCTGCCAGTGTGAATAGTTTTGATGCAAAATATTTGCAGGCACGTATTTCGCATTTTCGTGTTGTTTATTTGTCACGCCTCCAGTGTGTAATGGCCTTGAGGCTGCTTGTTATGAAAGCAACATTTCCAGACGGTTTACACAGGGCAATTTAAGGAGTGACCTGGTTGGTGCAAGATTGACAATAGTTGGAATGTGGTGAGATCTGGCTGCATGGCATTTATGCTTTTTGAGGTTGACACTATGATCAGATTAAATGATAAATGCTGCCTCAACTCCTGCTGTCACACAGCCCGAGACATGTCAGACTGCATGTTGAGCCTCAACCAATAATAGCTTTTGGTGTTTCACATCCTGCGTGGCGTGCAATGATGATTGACAAGGAAGGGCCAGAGACAGACCTCTTGGGTCAGGAATGTCAACAACATGGCATGCAAATCATCACAGAACATTTCATAAATGTTTTAGAGTGGGAAAAGGCAACAGTCTTTCCACTGGGGTCTCAAATGGTGTCCCACTAGAATCAGCTGTCCTCTACTATGCAAAACCACAAAATATAAAATGACGATATGTGGTGCTCACAGAGAGAAGTAATGCCACACTGTTCCCTTGCTCACCTATTCAACACATTAAATTAAAGCTGGGTTGAGCGGCTGCCACTGCAGCCTGCTTCACTGTGCTGAAGCAGTTACTGCTCTATAGGCAGAAAGGAGAATTTTCCCTCTCAATGCACCATGACATTTTGAATAACTAAGTGTAACCACAGATTTGTTTGAGTCTGAGAAATGTCATCTGGGTTATCTCAGCACCGGCTGGTGTGGAGACCACAATTTTATCATAATCCATCCTAATGTGGGTGAGTGAATTGAGACACGTCGCTGGCAGGAAAAACGTGAGCAAGGCTATTATGTTGTAACAATCAGCAACCCCAACAGAACTTTTCCCTACAGGGAAAGCTGCCATGGTCTGTGTGCCAGAGCAGCAGTCATGTCCAGAATACTTAGATGAGGGGGAGTTGCTAAATATTGACGAGAGAAAGCAGGGGCCCAGCTGTTAGTGATGAGAGCACAACATGCTGGGTGTCTTCCTAAACTGCATGCAGCTCATTTTGTGTGTTTTTTTGTTTTGTTTTGGGGGGCAGGGGGTTGTACATGCACATGCAGACTTCACAGGTGCTTGACTGATTCAGGGTCAGTAGACAATCACCCACAATGTAATTTGTTGGATGAATTACTTAGATGTCTACAGTTGTTGACTGGAATTGTGTCAGCAGGAAGAATCCATCTTCAAATCCCGTCAGGTGGATAAATTCTGCATGTGAGACACAGGTGTCACAAAATGTAATGTATGCAAAAGATGGTCAGATTTAAACAAGGGCAGCACATTTTTCCCTCTTTACCTGTTACTAGGGCAAAGTTTACCCCAACAGTGTTGACCAGCTGAAAACAGATTTTGCCTGTTAGTTACCTGTTAGTCATATTGATTTCTATCTCACGGGCACCTGTGACCTGGTCAGTGACATGGCTTATCTAACTGGCATAGCGTTGAGAAAAAGATATAAATTTGGAAGTTGGTCTTAGGTCCATGGGACATTTTAAGGACAAACACCTGCCACTCGCAGTGATGCAATTCCATTCACACATACACCAAATATTACAATGTAACTCTGTAGGAAAGTCCAATGTTACTGACTGGTATATGTGTTGTTTTTTTTGTTCCTTAGAGGAGGATGAAGTGTTGTCCATGTGACTCCAGGAATCCAGACGGTCCATTGGCCCACACTGTCCAGGAAGTCCTGTCCACTTCTGCACCAAACAGATGGTGGCAGTCCAGGAAAGGTGGGCAAAGAAATAAACAAGGACAGACAGACAGACAGACAGACAGACAGACAGAAAGAAACAAAGAAACAAAATGGTTTCTATTAGCAGGGGTGAAATGGTATATTTCCAACAGGTTCAAATCTTATAACTCGATCAAATGGGTTTTAATTAATGGTAATCAACCTCATAATTATGGGTTAACAGAGTCCTGCCACATGGACTAGTACATTAGGTTGAGAATGCTATTTATTATCTGCCAGATAATGCTCACACTATTTTTTCACAGATTATCTGTCTCATGCACTACTGTCAGGATATAGTGACAGTCTGTGACAGACAGTTATTTCTTTACATGTTACCAACTATAGCTTTAATGGGCTGATAAAAGTGTTCTCACCCTTTATTAGCCATTGTAGCAGGACTCCTCTGACAAATATCTATGAGGCTGAGAATCACAAATAACGCCATTTAATATTTGAGAAAGGGTGACATTTCAAAGTATACTTTGCTTTATAGCCATTGATTTAATTGACTGAGCTCTTTCCATTTTTTCTCTTCCATCACAGTCTGAGCAGTCCTCACCAGCAGAGGACTCTGTTACAGTAACCCTAAAGTTTGCTGAACAGTTTGCTCTGGCTGCAGGAGACGAAACAACATCAAATCTGTCTGAAAGCGAATTTAAAAGAAAGCAGTGTGTTTCTGTGTGAACATCTGTCATAAATGGTATATGCTTCTCTGCTTGTTTGTCCTGCAGAGGTGGATCCAGTCACTCTCCAGTTGGACCTCGACAACCTTTTCCAGCTTGACAACCTGGTGCTCAACTTCAAGGTATGATGCAGTCTGTGATCACTGCTGGATCACATGAGCACCACGAAACTGTTCACTTCTGTCTTTTTTATTTAACATTTGATGAGTGTTGTGATACTGCATCCACTTCTATAATAGATCTTATGAGTTTTGTTTATAGTTCATGAATCACATCTCATACATCATTTACGAATTTTAAACCTGAAATGTTTACTCATTCTTTCTTCTTTGCAGGGTCCTCGTCCCAATGCCTTTGTTATAGAGAAGACACTAGATAAAGGCAAAACGTGGCAGCCTGCTCTCTACTTGGCTACAGACTGTGACAGAACTTTTCCTGGAGTTCCCACAGCGACACCCCTGACCCTAGACGATACATACTGCTACACGCTGCCCCCTACTGGAGGAAACCCATACCAAGACCACACAGTGAGGACAAACACCTTGTTGGCAGGATTCAACTGCTTTACTTGTCTTCATTCGAAGTAGTCATTCAATTTAAGCTGAAGAAGAAGAAGAAGAAAAAACTGTGTAGTTTAGGTGAAAATCAATTATGTCAGAGTTTTCATTTTAGGGTGTTTTTTTTGTCATTTTGACCATCAATATACTGTTTAATTTTCTTTTCTTTTTTTTTGTTAATTTTTTGTACAATCTGGGTTTTATTTTCCTGTTTTGTATCTTAAAAAGAGCAAATGACTTACGTCCTGATAAATAGCATTTATTACCTTTAAAGACACAAACAAAATGTATCTATTTTGGTATCTAAAGGCACAATGTAATGTGTGCCTTTAGATACCACATAATGCACATGACAGGTCAAAGCTATCGAAACCATGAACTGTATTCAACAAAGAAAATGAATGAAGCCACTGTGACATCACCCATAGTTTGGATTTTGGCCGTTACCATGTTGGAGTTTTGGGGCCAGTGGTGACCACACTTGGACGAGACAATGGAGATAACCCTTATGCTATCTGCTAGGAAAAACTAAACATTGGACCCCTTAGAGGGTCTTCTAGTAAAACCAAACACTGAACAAGACTTCTTCAGAGACCAAAACCGTTTTTTGTATCAGGTTGTAAAGTCGGGCATCTTAACATGGGGATCTATGGGGACTGATTTGCTCTTTGTGCCAACCTCAAGTGGCCATTTGAGGAACTGCAATGTTTGGCAAATCCAAAGACATTTATGGATTACAGTATAATTTTGCGAAATAACAAAACATTCTGTAATGGAGAAAAAAAGATCCATATATATGGTGTAATAATATGTACATTCCTCTTCTCCAGATCCAGTTCAGTCCCTTGCGTCAGTATGCTTACGTCCCAGCTACCAAAAGCCAAAAAATTGAAGGTAAGCCTTTGTCTGTCATGAATTACTACATCTGGTTGAAGGTTGTAGCTTGCTGACTTGACAGCTGCCTCATCCACAGATGTGTCTGCAATAACGGGGCTGAGGGTGAAGATGACGGAGCTTGGCGATGTGCCACGTCTACCAGGCAGAGCTCTCAGTAGGTTTTTTGCCCTGAAGGAGATGAAGGTGATAGGCAGCTGTATGTGCCATGGACACGCCAACCGATGCCTGCCAGAAACGTACAACAATCCACTGCCCAACAGTATACAGGTATGTACAGTATGCAGGGGTTCGGGGGCATAATATTTCCAGTTAATTTCTTTAACTAGGCTAAACACACCCTGGACCTGCAGCACTTCTGTTCAGATAGCACACTGATATTGATCTTATCATTGGAGCTTCTGTAAGACAGCGAGCAAAACTGTTTTCCAAAATGTCAGCACTCGAGTTGCTACAATGAGAAAGAGAAAAAAATGACCACTACTGTAACTGAATCATAGTTGTGCCAGCAGGGTTCTCTCTTACCACAAAGTTTGCTAAAAAGCGAGCTAAAAACAATATGTTGGTTAAAGGTTAATGAATGAAGCAGCTTATTCAGCTGCTGTGGCCACCAGGACAGTGATCCTCATGCATGCTCAAATTAATATCAAAGAATGCATGGTGTAGTGTTGTAGTGTTGTGTCAGTGCAGGCTGTAATCGAGATGCATTTCACTTGAAAATGCTTGCTGGGATAGCTTGGTGTTGTGATACCCATGTCTCTGGTACCAGTCCTCTGTTGATCACAGCGTACAGAGTGAATGAGCTGACCTTTGACTGAGCATCTTTGTCATGTGCCCTTTTACTGTGTCTCTCTGTAGGTGAGTCCTCAGTGTGACTGCGAGCACAACACAGCAGGAGTGAACTGTGAGGTTTGTGCTGATCTCTACAATGATCTGCCCTGGAGACCTGCAGAGGAGGGAAACACTCACACCTGCAAACGTAAGACTTCACCCACACCTGTTAAATGTCTCTATAAACAAGGGTGATCAGCATGATAAGCAAGGATACAAGGAGTGAAACAAAATGTTAAGAACAACATGCCTTTTTGTTTTGTTATTGTCTTACATTCATTCCCCATTATCAAAATAAGTAACATAAGGGCTCTACCATAGATGGTCTGTCAACACTATCTTTTCATTTTAAGACACCTGTGCACATATCAAATAAAATGACTGTTTTAGACCCATTAAAGCAAATTGTTTGTTTTTTTTGTGTGTCTTTGGGATACATGAAAGGTACTTTAAATCAAATGTAGTGAATTAATTTGAGTCATTAACCTTAAGTATATACCCTTTCACCCTCTTCTCAGGCTGTGAGTGTAACAACCACGCCCAGCGCTGTCACTTTGACCAGGTAGTGTATGAGGCCAGTGGGCGGAAGAGTGGAGGTGTCTGTGAGGGTTGTTTGCACCATACAACAGGGCCAAAGTGTGACCAGTGTGCCCCAGGCTACCAGCCAAACCCTCGCAGCCGAATGGACCGCCCTGATGCCTGCATACGTGAGTGGTTCTTTAGTAAAATGCTAATTGTTTAAGTTACTAACTCTTAGTTGGATCCTTCCCAAGCCGTACACATCAAAAATATGACAGCAGCATGCAAGTTTAAACTTAAACTTCCAAATTGTGCAAAACATGTGGATATAGATATAATCTTTGATGAGTGGTGGGTGTTTGTGTTGCTGCCAGGCTGTGCATGCAGTGCTGAGGGGACAGTGAACGGGGGTCGGTGTGACGACAGCACAGGCTTGTGTCAGTGCAAAGTGAACGTTGAAGGTCCCCGCTGTGACCGCTGTAAGAGAGGCTACTATGACCTCAGTGCCTCCAACCCTCTGGGCTGCTCAAGTGAGTCATCTAACACCATCATATCACACTTTGTAACAGCACAGTCTGCTTTTTCACCTCTGTTTTCAATGAGCACTAAACTAGAAGCGTGTTCACTGCATGCTCCCTATTTGGTTTTGAAAATACATGCTGATGCTTATATTTGTTGACCACAATATGTCAGTTTAATGTTTAATGTTTAATGTTTAATGTTGCTGGAGATGTCTGCCATAGAGATGTCTGGCTTCTCTTCAGTATAATGGAACTAGATGGCACTTAGCTTGTGGTGCTCAAAGCACCCAAAAAAATGAACATGATTTCTGAAAAGACACATTGCTGTTGAGTTTTTCAGTGTGTTTGTTTTTTTGTGTTTTGAGCACTACAACCTGAGTGCCATCTTGTTCCATTATATTGAAGAGAGGGCAGACGACTCTACTGCCAATGTCTCCATCACTCGGCAACTCACCCCAAAACAATCTAGACTAATAAACAGCACTACATGTAACAGGAATAATATGAATCTTTATTTGTTGTGAACTGTCGCTTTAAACTCCCACTGATACTTTCACTAATATCATAATTATGCATACTTGTGCGGAATCTGATGTGTGTGTGTCCATAACTCCTTCCTAACTCTGATGTTACCCCCACTGTCCAGAGTGTTCCTGTTCACCAGACGGGTCACTGTCAGATGCTTGTGACCCGCTTACCGGCCAGTGTCCCTGCCGTCCTCACTTCCACGGCCTGACATGTGACGTGTGTTCAAAAGGCTACTGGCAACCACCCCTGTCAGGACGCTGCCAACCCTGCAACTGTGACCCCACCAGGTCATACAGTGATGCTTGTGATCAGGTATGACTACTACCGAGAAAGAATGTAACATGACGATATGAAATGACGAAAACAAAAAAAGAAGTAATTATGTAAAATATACTTAATTTACACTGGAGATGGGGGTGAAGATGTATGTAATGATAATGTTATATGATAGACCTATTAAATGAAACATTTATTCATGCTGCAAAAAAGTGCATTAACATGTCAACATATACACATCACATCACAGCTGCAAAGTGCCTGTATGCTCAGGCACTGTGCAGCCTGAGCATACAACTGATTATCAGTTACAAACATAGTACCAGAGAAGAGGACAAAACTCAGGCAATTAAACAAACATTACCGACAATAAATAACAGAACTTAAGTGTAGACACCACAGCAGGAGCAACAGGCAATATTAGACTACTTCGATTAAATAACCCGCAACTTCTCAAAAAACAGCAGTTTTATAAGACATAACAAGGCAACAACACAGACGTGCATTAACAATATAAACTCTCTGAGATGCAAGTGAGAAAAGAAACGTTTTCTGAGTCTAATCCAACTTGTTTTCTCTCCTATGTTTATAATTCAAGAACAGATGATAAGAATGCTTTTCCAGCATCATCTTTCTGTATTCTTTAAATTTCGTTTTCATCTGTGAAACGGGTGGAAAAAAGGTTTTGCCAGGATAATTGACAATTGTTTATTGTTGTTATACTCATTTCAGCCACACTTCACTGTGTTCCAAATAGAACTTTAAGCGTTTATGTTTTCTTTAAAGGTAAACTTCAATATTTTTCAACCTGGACCCTTTTTTCGCATGTTTTAGTCAGGAAGTGACTAATGGAGACAAATTGTGTGTTAACAAGATAAGTAGCATTACTGTCATGCCCTTCTTTTGACTAGAAATGTAATATATTTAAATATATTTGTATTTTAATGATGTAAAATGATCATGGCAAAACTTTTTCCCCACCTGTACCACAGACTAAAAAAATTTAAGGGACTTATAAAAATGATCTTGGCAAAACTTTGCATTTAGATCAAACTTAGAAAATGGATCACCTGATCTTTTTGTTTCTCACTTGTTTCTCTGGACTTCTGTAGCAGAGAATAAGTAGATGGATTTGTAACCAGAGTTTGTGTCCAGTTTGTATTTATTCTGACATGAAATGACACTAATAATAAACTGTTTCCTTCTTTGCAGGTGACAGGTCAGTGTCCATGCAGACGAGGCTTCGGAGGCCTAACATGTAGCGGGTGCCCAGACAACACATATGGAGACTCTCTCTTAGGCTGCCAACGTGAGTCAACTCTTTGTGATTACTCCGCTAGAAGCAATTTTTTAGCTTTGTGGGACTCCATTTGAAGTTGTAGTTTAGTTAACTGTTTCAGTCAGATGGAAAAAAAAAACAGATTGCAGTGACAGGTTAATTTTTAATACTTTCATTAAGACATAACCCAAGTCTACTACTACTGTTCCACATGGTGGCTTAATTCAGTTCTACAGTGGGCTTCTTGATACTCTACTCGAGTAACTGGACATTCTGTGTAGTAATTAAAGGTGACCTATTTTGCTTTTTCTTATTTTCTGCCATATATTGTATTTAATTTTACAATATCAGATGTTAAACTTGGCCAAAGTTTCAGGTAATGACATAAACATATGTAGATATAATCCTTGTGAGCAAAAACCTCAGGCTTCTGACTGTTCGATTATTCCGTTTCCAATGTTTTTTCTACTTTCAAGACCAGCTGACGTCAGCTTGTGACACCTTTTTTTATATGGTCATGTGCTGCAGGCATGCTACTACAAGTCTTTACGTTATGTAGCCTACACTGCTACATGCAAACATCAGGGAAACAAATCTTGGTTGCTGATGTTTTAATATCTCCCAGATTTCAGATTACGTTCCTGCTGGAACATATCAGTTGTGAAGATTTTGCTTTAGAAGCTTTTATTGGTAACTTTTTACAACAGAAAGTACTGCTATTGTCTTACTTTGTTACAGTAATTCCTTGGCTGCAACTACACTGCTACATGTAGCTACATGCTGATGTCAGCGTTGCTGATGTTAGCATGTTGAATATTCTTCCCAATTTCATATCATGTTCCTGCTGAAAAATGTCCGGTCATGGAGACTTTGGTTTCGAAACGTTTGCTGGTGATTTTTCATGGTAGAAATTGCAACTATTTTTCATTCCAGAGATGGATAACACCCATAAATGCCGAATAATCAGAGCAGACTGAGCTTTTTCAAGAGACAGGCACTAAAACAAAGCGTTTCAGGCAGAGGGTGCATACACATGTTCCAGCAAAGACCGTACAAGAAAAATAATGTATTCTTTTAAACATTAAAGCATGTAAACATGTTCTAGTAGGAGCCTTAAACATAAGTATGACCATGATCATGAGCATAATCCTCTTTAATGTAAACATAAACTTTATTACTTTTTTACTTAGATTACAGTTGTTTTTTGTCTTTTTGAATATAATATTGTTGTTGTGTAAAGTATCTTGTTGTTTGGTCAGTGTCTAGTTGCAGCTGTTTTGTAAGTTGAGAAATTTTGATACAGTTTTTTATGTATGGAGTGGTATCTCAGTAGTATTTTCAAAGTAACCTAGAGGATGGACAACAAATGCCAAAAATAGCAGATACAAGTTGTATCTGTCAAACATATGTTGCTCCATGAGGCACTGGGGTGCAGCAGTGAAGCAATTTCTAAAAAATCCACATCAAGTATGTGGGCACCTGAGGCTTCTGACCCTCAAAATGTTGTGCATATTATAATAAAGTACTTGAAACTTTTCATCTCCTCCTCCTCAGAGTGTCAGTGTGATATTGAAGGAACACTTCCAGAAGTTTGCGACAAGAAGACAGGAGCCTGTTTGTGTCGGCCAGGTGTCATTGGTACTCGCTGTGACACCTGCAGTAAAGGACACTGTGACTCCTTCCCTAGCTGCGAGAAATGTCCCTCCTGCTTCTTCACCATGGACGCCCAGAGACAGAACCTCAGCTCAGCTCTTGAGAGACTCTCCCCAAAATTGCCTACTCGTCCTGGAGGTACTGGTGATCTTGGAAACTTTGGACCTCGTATCCGCGCCCTGGAGGCCAGCCTGAAACAGATCCGGGACTCCATCTCCCTTCCTCCCAGTACTGCCTCACAGGTCAATGATGCTCTGTCTCAACTGGACAAACTCAGGTGAGGGACAGCTGAGAAAATATAGCCAGATTTTGGATTTGCTACAAAACACTGCTCAGCTCCTGTTAAAGCGTTTCATCATTGTTGTGGAATGTTTTCTGATATTCATGAATATAATTTCTTCTCCCTTTATCAACTCTTGGATGGAAACTGATGCCTTATTAAACAACTTGTGTTTTTGTCTCAAAGGGACCAGATGGACAAAGTTAACGATAACCTTCCACCCCTGGCAAAAACTCCTAATCTGGACACAGAGCTGGACAAAATGCAGGATCTACTGAATAGCCTCAATAAGGAATACAAAGCCAAGAAAGATGCAAAGGACAACTCTGTTAGTTCAAACAATACAGGTCAGAAACGAAGACACACAAATCAGTGTCAAACACTAGACCTTTCGTGATGGATCATTAATTGCATATAGCTGTATGCCACATTCAGAGCATATCTATGATTCAGAGTCTGAGCCACAATTGTCTGCACACGACTCTCAACATGGAGGTGGCGGAGCTGGCGGCTAACAGTGATGACAGAGCTAATACTGTTAATTGGGGTAGGTGTTACGCTTCTGTGACGACGCCATTTTGCCACTGTGGATCGGGGCAGTGTTATCAGCAGTTACCGTCATGAGCACAATGCAGAGTCGCAATGATTAGCTAGCCTGTGGTATATACTCACATGCACTAACATGCATGTGTGGCCACCGTTTACTACAACAAATTACAGAAAAGCAACACACACTCAGGCAGCATGACTTCACTCTCTGCTTAGGAAGCCATTACACCACTATATCTTTACATAGAAGGTAGTGGAATGCTGCTATATTAATGCTCTGAATGTTGCATACATTTGTTTTAAAACATGGCACAAGCTCACTAAGTATTGGTTTAGGTAGAATGTCTGACAGAAACACATAATTTCCACCTGTTAATGAAACAGACATTGTAATGTGGTGACATTATAACATATACTCATATTGCTTTTTTCTGTCTTATTCAGGAGCTATTTCTGCAATCAAAAACGCCTACGATGAGTCCAAAGACGCAGCTGACAAAGTAGATGCGAGCAAAAAACCAGTGAAGGAATCAGCTGACAACAGAGAAGAGACTTTGGATCTTCAAAAGCAAGTACAGCCAGGCAATACCAGAGACCTGGATAAACTGAACCAAAACATGGCCTCCCGACCTGACCTCACTCCTGTTGCCAAACAGGTAACAACCAGGCCTCAGTTCATTAACATGATGCTGTGACGTCTCATTTAGGGAGATAGATTATAGTGTATTTTTGGAAAGAAAATACTTTGGAAGAAGTACAAGTATGAAGCTGAGCAGGTCTGCATCTTCTAGTATGTGCCATCTTTAGGAATACTGCAATATCTAGATTCTAATTGCAGGAATGGTATCAACCCCTGATATTTGATGGCCATTTTGTTATTGGGACCATATCTTCCATACATCCTCTTTAAATCCAAATATCCCTATCTGTGACTCTTTTTTTCCCAGGTATGTGGCAGTGTTCGCACAAAGCCCTGCACCCCTGCCCAGTGTGAGGGTGGAGATCTGTGTCCACCTCCTGGAACCCCACCTTGTAAAAAAGGTGAGAAGTGCGTGGGCGCCCTCCCTCAGAGCAAGAGGGCTGACGCCGACGTTAAGGATGTGAAGGACCGACTGGACAGTCTCTCTGGGAAGATCACAGAGGCTGCAGAGAAGGTACACACACACGCACACACACCCTCTGATCACTTTCCTCTCCTGTTGACTCCACAGGCACATCGCTGTAACTTTACTACAAGAGCACAGTCAATTTTAAATGTTGTTGGAATATTATTCTAGATTATTGTCAGATTATGAAAAACAATATACAGATTTTAAAGCATTATTTAACATCAATTCCTTACAGCTCCAGGATACACAGGACACAACCAATCAGGTGCGAAAGTCTGCAGAGAAACTGTCCAATAAGATGAAGCAGGCCAGAGATAACCTAGAAGACGACTTGAAAGAGACGCGTGACGTTGTAAAAGACCTCAAAGATTTCCTGACAGGTAAAGAATGTTTTGGTACAGAGGTTAGATGGATAAAGTGCCTTTAAGAGTGCCCTTCCAGTGGAGAAAACACAATGCCTTGCCATGTTGGCTGTCTTACATGCTAGAAAACATTTGCACACTGTTGCCTGCAGCTGTTTTATTCACCCAAGCCCCTCCGTCAGCCTGAGTCTGCCACTGAGTGGAAGGTTATATGGATGTTTACTTGGTTTTAGTAATGATGGCTGGTTTGGAATGGTTTCATGAGATGGGGATGCCAAGGTTGTGCCTTTGCCATTTTGCCTCCAACTTTTCCTTTTTCTGTCTGCACAGACCCATCCTCCAACCTGACCCAGATCCAGGAGGTGAGCGACTGGATCCTGAAAGCCAAACTGCCTCTCAACCTTGCTGCTCTAAAGAAGAAGCTGGATGATCTGAAGAATCTGGCGGCCAGTCTACCAGACAGCACTGATGTGTTGAACAAGGCCGAGCCGCAGCTGGAAACAGCCAAGAAACTGTTGAAGGAAGCCGAGGATGCCAGGTGGGTCTTTATACGCCAGTGTGACGGTTACTGGTGCTTATTTCTGCTTTTTCAGATAATAATCAGTTTTGCAAATTCACAGCATTTAAAAAAGCCAGTATTGCAAAACTAGTGTTATTAATAATCCCAGGATGGATATTAGAACAATTCACAAAAAACATGGAAAGATGCATCTAAGTGCTCTGATATGTATTTGTAGTGATGATAAATGCCATAATGATGTAAAAGTTTTTCTCTGATCGCACACTTACAGGGATACCGCACTGGGAGTAAAGGACAACGTGGACGACTTAGTGAAAGACTTAACCACAGCGGAGAACTCCCTTGCTGACCTGGAGGACAAACTGCAGGACAGCATGGATCTCATAGACAACCTGAACAACAATCTGACCATGGTAGGAAGCATATAAACATCAAACAGTGGATGGGTGACATGGTGGATCATTCATTGAAATAAAAGCTGTTTGCCATGCAGTACTGAGCTTTAAGGGTTCTCTTCATGCAGGCCAAAGACAAGCTAAGCCCAGCTGAGAAGGCTCTGGAGGATGTTACAACAATGATGAAGCCAATAAAGCCTCAACTAGACGAGCTCAAAGACCTGCTGCAGGATGCAAGGCAGGAAGCCGAGGATGCACAGGACAGTGCAGACAAAGCTGAGGCTGAAGCAGATGCAGCAGATAAGGTGGGAGACCTGCTGAAGCTGCTTAAGCAGGAGTTTGAAATGAACATTTACTTTTACAAGGGACCAGTTTAAAGAGAAGTTATTATGCTAACCTTCAGGTTCATACTTGTATTTAAGGTTTCCAGTTGTTTACATGCTTTATTGGCCAGAACACACTTTATTTTCCTCATACCATCTGTGCTGAAACACCTGTGGTCACCCTCTGTCTGAGACACTCTGTTTTAGCACCTGTCTGTTAAAGCACAAAAAGGCCCAGTCTGCTCTGATTGGTCAGCATTTTTGGGTTTTTCTTATCTGTGTCTTTGTACTGTCACTGCAGCCGGGGAGTGAGTGGTACGGAAAGTAGTGGCACTTTACAATGAAAACAGTGAAAATCACCAATTAAAGCTTCAAAATATAACTGAACATGTTCCAGCAGGAATATGATCCCAAATCAGGAGAAATTACTATCAGCAAGCAAAAGATGACATGTTTTCCTGATGTTAACATGTAGCTTGATGTACATTAGCAGTGTACTTACAGCTGGGAATAACTATAACGGAGAAAAGTGGCACTTTCTACCAAATACTAATCACCATAAAAGCTGCTACACAAGATCGGACTCAGGAATATTATCCAAAATTTGAGAGAAATCAGGCCTCTAAAATGAGCCTGTAGCTACATGTAGCACTGTCGGCTATGTAAAGTAAACAGTTGCAGTTGCAGCACACTTTAAGGTCAGTTGTTCCCCTTTAAAATTGTATCTTGGGCTAAGGGCGAAGATTATAGCTACTGGGTATATAGCTAATGGTATGGGGGGGGGGGGGGGGGGGGGGGGGTTGTTATCACAAGTACTTCGCCAGTCCACCTGTATTTAATGTAAAGGTAGTATAGAGATATCAGAATTAGCTGAAACATTTAAATAGTGAGTTATGCAAATGTCTGCATTTAGGGAAAGTTACTGAAAATCTCCTGGAAGACACCCTATTGAGACACTCTATGAAAGCTGCTTGTTGAAGAGGGACGGTTTTAATATGTCTCTGTGTATGTATTTCTAGGAACTGTCGTCCGTGGAGGACCTGCTGGACCGTCTCAAAGACGCAGCTCCAACCCCTGGGCCAGGTGGAGGCGAAGGGCCGGTGGGGGATCGACTGGCGAAGCTGAAGGATGATGCTGGAGTTCTGGCCAACACCACTGAAAACATGTTGAAGTCTCTGGAAGGTAATACAGCAAAACTGCACCACTCACTTTCAACAAGAAAGCCTCATAGATAAGTCTTTTAACCATTGCTCTGAAAGGCAGTTTCTCAGGGTGATGCTGAGATGGTTGATAAATACAGCTGAACTTAGTGTTTCTTTCTGCTGATTCTGACTTGACTGTTATTCTGCCTCAGAGGTTAGGAAACAGAATTAATATGGAAAGGAGACAGGCTCTTTGGCAGGCAGTGAACTTAAAGAAAAAACAACTGAATGAGAGACACATGATATTTTGTGTTGTAATATGAAAAGAAGCATTGTTTAAATATCAAATATGAAATATTAGATATGCCCTGGTTTGCATATATTTCAGAAATCTTAGCACTGGATAAAGCCAGGTTGAATGTTTCATTCATTAAGAGTTGAAGGTTTTTACAGAGGGAATTTTTGATATCTCTTTTCATCACTCCACAAATGTCAACAGCCATAAAAAACATTTTTGCCATGCTTTTAGGAATAAAATGTTATAAATCAGGCAAGGATAATATATGAACAAACCCCTCTGTTAGAACCTGTTAAAAGTGTATGTAATCCGCTGACACCAGACATCACTATGACGTTGGAGAGACATTGGACTCTTATCTGGGACAGACATTAAATTTTGGTCGGAATGAAAATCAGGTTGACAATATATTAAATGTCTAACAACAAGATTTCACGTTGTGTGGATGTTTACATAATGAGGTTTTGCAGATGTTGGGTCTTGTTTTCCATACCTTGTGACTAAATGTCGGTGTTATATGTCAACGTTGGCGTGAGATGCTTGCAAGACACCGGATTTTAGTTACTTACACAACACAACTTAAAACCAGCAAAATACACCATCATCTGTCATCAGTATTCTGTGTCAAATTGACATTGGCATTAGACACCCTGACATTGAATTTTGGTCACCCAACGTCACAACCTTATTCAAACAACTATCAGCCTGTGGTGCGGTTGGAGACCTGCTGGGTTAGTGCTACTAAGGTGGAGATGTCTGGCTCAGAGTATTAGGAAAAAACTCTGGAATTTTACAGTACATATCTTTAAAGGCTATTTTTTCCAAGGAAAAACAAGATACTACAGGCAAATAGGGTTGGGAAAAAAAACTAAACTAACTAAAAGATATCACTATGAAACTTTCCCAGTTAATAATTAAGCTTTCCAAAATGTTATGTTTAAATAAGCAAAGGGGGCATTATCTAATAAATATGTGCTTTTTACATACATTTTCAAAATAGATATTGGAGCTGAAATAAACACCTAAATGTGTATTTTAGATGTTTTCTTTCCACTAGTCTGAAAGAAAACACGTTATGGAAGCAAAGCAGCCCAGTGTTTCCACCTGTAGTATCTTCCATTTAGATTTACAGTATCTGTTCAAGAGCATTTACTGTCACTTTTAATATTGATTTAAAGGCTGTTTTTCCCATAGTTACCTTACATGATGGTCTAAATGTTTTTGTTTGGTCTTTTAATCGGCCTTCTGCACATTGCCAGAAATAAGAGTCTGGCAGGGAAACACTAAATCCTTTTTTGAATGATTTTTTCTTGGTCTTCAGATTGTACTTTTATCTTTTTCCAGGTAAAGCTGATACCCTTAGGACGCTGCAGGACGAGATCCTTCAGAAGTCAACAAAGCTCGAAGGACTCGACACTAAGCTTAAAGACCTTTTGCAAAAACTTCGAAAGAAAGCCAGTGACCTCAGCACCTGTCAGGGCTAAAAGTCCCCAAGCTGCCCTCCGAGCAGCATCTGCTGCTGCCATCACTGCAGCACTTCATACCAGCCTTCCACACCATTTACACCTTCTACTGTCAAAAAAGTTGTCACTTTACTAAAGGGAATTTCTCACTAACTCTGGGACACTGCTACAACTGCTCTCCATAACATAGAGAGGTGAAGTCCCCCCCTTTCGGTGGCCCTCATGGGACCTTAATTGGAAAAAACTATGGGTGGTAGTCAACAGCGAGAGACACATATGATGTTTGTCAATGTAAAAGATACTTTTGCAAGTCAAAAAAAGTTGCACTTTGTTGTAGATTTATCTTAGCATTGCTGGATTGGGTGTGAAACCATTTAGTGAACTACATTTCTCGACTCACACAATCTATATCACCAGCACCAGCTAGCAAGCTAAGTAACCTAGCTATGGTCCATACACAAATGTAACATTGTCTTACCAGATGTATTTTATTCAGCGACTCCTGGCCTTTTTATCAGCTGGGAGGCAAAAGAACGAGCAAGACTTGTTGCCTGTGTGAGTACAGCCCAGTACGAAGTACACAAGCATTGTAGCTTCAAGAGAGGAAGTCTTACGCTTCAATAGTTTTAAAATAAACGGTGACTTTCTTAACCTGCAAAATGATCTTATTTATCGACAAACATCATATGTATATAAAATGCTGATTTTTGGGAGTAAGTTCCAACGGAGGTCCAATGTAATGGGATGGACTTCACCTCTCTATTGAACCTCTTCTCTGGCAGTTGTCAAAGAATTGTGGGAAATGTAGGAAGTCATTATCTAGGGTTGAATGCGATAGAAAGAGCGTTCAGGCAGAGGTAAATTTTTACTCTCCATCTGGAATACACTGAGCATTAAAGACTAGTTTTAAGTAACTGGGTCAAAGTAGGTGGGAGTGGGTGGGGGGTGGGGTTCTATTTACAGATCAGAAATCCTCAATGTGTGTATAAATACATTTTAAAAGTACTGATATTATCACATTGTATGGGTACATATCGATATTTGGTCAAAAACATTGTTATTGTGAGTTTGTCAATATAATTTCCATCACTGAGCATCTTATCTAGAAAAATATCACAGCCTTTGACTTTCTGACAGCAAACTTTTATTTGTCAGCAGCAATACACTCTACTGTGAACGTAACATCACAGTTACTGCATTTTTAGGACTGAAAAAGGGTGAATGTTACATTATTTATTTTCTGTTTTTCATCTGTTGTTTGTGCAGAATCCACAGTATTTAAATAAAAGCCCATAAATGATTTGGTGTGTGTCTTAAACCTTACTGGAGAGACCAACATGGTACCGCAGCTAATTATTTAACACAAGAAGGAGAAAGACTTTTTCAGAAAACAACAACAAAAAAAAGTATGTCACTAAATGTGTGAATTCAGAATCCTCCAAGACATCTCTACTGTTGACAGCATCTTTACACCATATTGTGGCACTTAATGAGTTCAGTTGTTTAACAAGAAAGCAGTGTATGTACATAGCAGACAACACAGCAAACACCTGTTGCTGTGTTCACATCCAAATAAAGTATAATCTCATAAATAAAAGAAACATCCACAATCTTTATAATCCACCAATGTAACTCAGCAGAAATGGAAATCTATTAACATTACCAAAAATCTGTCTGCAAGGTTAAACAGTCCAGTCACTACGGTTAAAAGTATGTTCCCAGATTTTGTT
Organism: Epinephelus awoara; assembly: GCA_035609425.1. Classification (NCBI taxonomy): domain Eukaryota; kingdom Metazoa; phylum Chordata; class Actinopteri; order Perciformes; family Serranidae; genus Epinephelus; species Epinephelus awoara. Next base: position 6,485,579 of record CM069296.1, on the reverse strand, counting down.
CAAGTGTCCAACAGTGAGTATACCTTATAAAAACACAGAGCATACAAGTGACATGACTCTGAAGTTTCAGAGTCTAAAAAAAGCTTACAGCTTTATAAAAACATGTAAGCCATAGGAATTTATAGGACAGCCATATCCATCAAATAGGACTAAGAAAAAAACATTAATAAGCTTTAACATTGCATATGCCACCTAAATCTATTCAAGATATAAATAAATAAATGCCATAAGCATAACATTATTTGTATGAATTCTTAAGTGATGAATCCCTACTTGTGCCTGTTTTAATATGGCATCCATGTTAAAGTGTTTCTATGGTGCAGATACTGCATGTGTTTGTCAATGGAACACGTGTTTTGCACAGGAGGACCACAGCAGACACGAGGCAGCTGAGCAGCAGATGAGTCCACACATTCATATCAAGTGGAATGCCAATGAGTGCTGTCAACTCAAGAGACGAACTATGCAGAGAGAGAGAAAGAGATTTTTTAAATATTGGTTGGTTTGGGTCAGAAATTTGTATAACCAAAATCTAAATTCCTACCTGACTCCTACCTGCATGAGATTCAGGTTTGGCCAGCCAATCACATGACAGAACACACTCCAGACTGAAACGACTGGTCCGTCCTGTGAGATACAGCATCCATGCTGCAACACATCACACAACCAAGATTATAGATTCACCCACAGAAATGTGCAAAAAAACAACTAGCTGCACCAAATCTCAAAATATAAATAGATTTTTAAAGGTCCAGTGTGTAGGATTAAGTGGCATCGAGCAGTGATTTTACAGACTGAAACTCATCCCTCTTCTGCCAAATGTGTTGGAGAATTAGATGGCTGATGCAAAAAAGTAAATGGCCCAATGTGGAACCAATGTCATCAATTCTGAAGCACTGTAGAACAACATGGCGGACCCTCTCAGTTTTTAGATATAAATGGCTTATCGTAAGGTTACGAAAATACAATGATTTTTAGTTTCAGGTGATTATATACTTATGAAAACATAATATCATGTCTCCCTCTAGTGTTGGTATGCAGCAATTGCTTTGTTCCTGCTATGGTATGCAGTATGATATTATGTTTAATTCAAAAAAGAGTGTTATTTTAATTGTGAAAACCAATGAGGATAAGAAGTCAAGCTTTCCTTCCTTTGTTCTAGCAGACCAAGTGCTTGGAGTTGTGAACAAATTTAGATATCCTGGCCACATAATCAGAGATGATTTATGTGATGATGTTGATGACATCCAGCGTCAGTGCTGCAAACTTTATGCACAAGCAAACATGCTTGCACGAAAATTTGATAAGTGTACTGATGATGTCAAGATTTGTTTGGGTCATATTGTACTTCATTGTATACTGCACACCTGTGGTACAAGTACAGTGCTGCAAAAATGAAACTCAGGCATCCAAGATGGACAAGTGCAAGCCATATGTTTGAAAGCAGTGATGTGCCCACTTTTCATGTTGTTCTTAGAAAGTTTATTTACAGTTTTATGTGTCAACTTAGCCAGTCAAAGAATGGAGTCATTATGGCCCTAGCGGTGCCTGCACAAAGTGACACAAAATATTTGTCATACTTCTGGAAGCACTGGAATAGATGCCTGTATGTGTTTTAAACCTACTTGTTGTGTTTTTGTATGTATTTTTTATGGACTTGAGTCTGGAATCAATTTTATCCATGTTTATCCATAATAATGAAAATTATATTCCATTTCTACCATTAGACGCCCCTAAATAAATAATAATAATAAAAATATTCAACCTCTATAACAATATTACAACCCATACTGGAGGTAGATTATCCACAGCATTTAATGAAATTACATGAAATTAATAAATACTCTTGGAATATTTTCAGGTTGTTTTTTTTTGGAACCAATAGCCATTACCAGCACCAAAGCTTAATTTTTTTCTAAATAGTTTGTTGATTATTTATAACAAACCCAGTGTTTCTCAAGGGGCCAGGGTACTCCTGGGGGAACTCTGGATTACTGCAGGGGGTACTTGAGATTTTTTTAATGTTAATTTGAGTTTGCTAAAAAAAAATATATATATATATATGTAAATGTCAGTTCAATATTCAATATTCATATTTTTAATGCAACTGTTGAATGCCATACAATACTTTTTGCAGATAATATTAATCTCATAATTTCATCATGATATAGGGATGCGTATAGTATCCCCAAAGTAAAGAAAATCTGGAAAAATATGTAGGAATGTTTTTCTATGCATATTTTTGAATTTCTTACATTTAGGTAAGTTAATTCAACTCAATTTTTAGGCATGCCTCTGGATGATGAACTTTCATGGAAGAGGCAGATTGACTTTACTAATAAAATAGTAAAGAGATCTCTTGGCGAATTCACCACTGTCAATTTACAGTTAATATATCCATATCTTAATAATTGCAATATTGTACCAACGTCTTTCTTATATTTCTGGTAAATCTGATATGCCTGATTTTCTGGCAGCTAGAACAGGGTAGCAGCTCTCACCTTTTGGACGGCCTGAAAGGAGCATCGATCTCTGAAAGAAAGTTATTGACTTCTCCTGATTCATCAACAGTGAGGGCATTCCCAGGCTCACTGTTACAGGCTCTCAGTGGTGGACAGAGACCTCTGCTCGACTCAGGATTACTGCAGGATAGATGATTTGCTGCATGAACAGGATTCCCGTTGGGGTCGAGGGCATCTGCCTCATGGTGGCAGGGTCCAAGCGTCTCCACGTCATTCTGTACTATGATGTCGGGCACTGCGAGGTGTGAGGGATCAGTGAGGGATTTCTTCATGTGGTTGATTATTGAGGCTGCGTTGAAGGCTTGCTGTTGAAAATGCCCACACAAAGAGAGGAGGTTACACTGGTGCTGCAAAACGTATGGCATGATGACACATCTGTCTTGAATTAGTCAGGACAGCCTGTCATGAATATGTCTTGGTTGGCTTTATATAATAAGTGACTGTGTCACGAATGATTTACTTCACCTCAATTAAATTGGTAGAGTTTGGAAATAATAAAATGTAAGTGTTGAATGCAGTATTAGTGCTTAAAGCATTTCACAGTGTCAGTACAGATTATTGCGTTTGACAACACCTAGAAAGGATAGTTCGGATCTTGTGGGGTTATATCAGGTATTAATCTATAGTCAGTGTATTACATATACGGTAAATGGCAGTCAGTATGCCCCTAGTTTTGGAGAAGCAGGCAGGAGTACCACCACAGAAGCTAAATAATGTATTTCTGCGGACGGGGGTTAGAAGCAAAACATATTTCAGCCACCTAAAAAACATAAATATCAGTTTAAGTGGATGCTATATTGACATTATTTTCACCACTTTACCTTGCTGTCAGACAGCAAATTTCCATATTTTAGCCACTTAAACAAAGGCCTATGACAAAAACAAGAAATTAAAGGAACAGTCCTTAAACAGTCCCTAAATCCCCCTCAACAAAGATTTGGGGGATTAAGTGGCATCTAGCGGTGGGGACTGCAGAATGCAACCATCTTAGGCTTCTCTCAGTAAGAATTCCTTCAGTGTTCATTGTTCTGGGAGTTTTTAGCAGGGAGCTAAATTATCTACAGAGGTCTCTATCTCTGCAAAACACACAACCCAGGTGATTAAAACAGGTAAAAACACTGAATAAAGCAGTTTCACATTACATATCAGTGTTTCTTCTACACTGTTCGAGTTGCTAGCCTAGCACCTGCTAATGCATGCTCACCTATTTTCACTGACAACTTAAGATCCAGACGTTCAGGAGGTTTTTACCAAGAGCCGACTTAAAAGACGCAAGTCTCTTCCTACTTCAAAACAAACAGACCCGGGGATTTTAACTGGTAAAACCACTACAGTGGCCGACACAAAAACTTGAATGACCCTATCTAGAACCAGTGTTCGGTTTTTCCATTCTGGACTATAGAAATATGGCATGCAATGTAGAGATCACCACAGATGAGGATGCGCTCTCTATGTAGATATAAATGGCTCATTCTAAGGTAACAAAAACAGAACAATTCTTACTATACACTAAAGAAAACATTACATTTAATTTCTGCCAAAATATCCCAGAAAATTTTACAGACTAAACCTTTAAGTTGACGCTATGTTCATGAATATTTTTACCACTTTACATCAGACAGCCCTTTCTTTCAGCACTACATTTTATTAACCATAGAACTTCCATGTTCCCTTTGTATACTCTGGTTCATGAAGGTATCCTTTTGTTTCCACGGTGAAATGCATTTGTCAGTGTCATTATCATCTTTTAATTTTCTCGCATTTGTTGTCTCTTTCATAAACTGCTGAAAGTCTGACCTGAATAGCTGTTCTGCAGTGTAATACAGTGCACTGTACAGCTGCACTTATGCCTTGCAATACTGTAATAAGTTCTATATTATAAATGTATTGCCAGAGGAAAGGGCTGTCTGATGGCAAGGTAAAGTGCTGAAAATATTCTCAATTTTGCATCTACTTCAACTGATACTTATGTTTTTTAGGTGGCTAAAATACATTTTGCTGCTGCCTCCACCCCCAGCAATACATTGCTTAGTTTCTGTGGTGGCACTGCCTGCTTCTCCAAAGTGAGGGTATACCGAGTGGCATCTACTGCAGGTAATACACTGTCTATGGATAAGTTCCTCATACAACCCCACTTCAAAAAATCCTAACTATTACTTAAAGTGCATTACATGCTTACATTTAGCATTGTATTCAGAGCTTTAGCTTCCAAACCACTTAGATCACTGTAACTTTAAATTACATAGTCATTGTCTTTTTAGTAAAAAATACTTGATCCATAGGCTTTAAAATTAGCTATAAACATTGAGAGTTTGTTTCCCTCAGCAGGTGTGGTCAGTTTCAAAACATGATGGTTGCAGTGCTGAATGGATGAGGATCAGTTGTCATAGTCTAAAGAAAAATATAATGCACTTTGCCACAATTTGTCAATGTGCTCAGTATGTTCCAAATGCTCATATTTAGCTAAAATAAGGCTACATACACTGTATTTGTTGATTATGCCTGCTTAGATCAGCTTATGTTGGTTGCCCATATTTAACTAAGGCAAATGAAGCTGCAATATAAAGCAGTGTCACTTACCTTCCATTTAGATTTGGCAAAGTTTCTCTCCATCTGTTCACAGACAGAGTGATAAATGTCCACATCTTTGGCTGTGTTTCCAGCAATCCTGCAATCAAGTCACAACCTTTAGTTCATTTGGAAAACAAAAAACTGTGTGTGTGTGTGTGTGTGTGTGTGTGTGTGTGTGTGTGTGTGTGTGTGTGTGTGTGTGTGTGTGTCAAAGAGAAAGGACTAACCATGGGTGTCTGAGTGCCTGCTCAGTGAGGAAGCGTTTCTTGGGGTTTTTCTCCATCATATTCCTGATGAAATCTTTGGCTGTTGAGATATGGCATTGCCATTTGTTAGTTTCTGATTAGAATTCAGTAATTTTACCTGCTGCAAGCATACAATAATACACATTTGGTCACCTGCAGTGAAATTACATACGGTTCCATCTAAAGGATATACAAATTTTATGTTATTGCTACTGTTACGCAATTTGAATTTTCAGGCTGCAACAAGAGACGGCAACAGCAGAGTGCCTGTGACTCTGTGGACCCTGTGGACTGTATCCTGGTGAGGTAATTGCAGCCAAACACAAAAACAGTGCTAAAATGTGAGCAAAAGACAGAGACACTCCTATGACAGGAACAAAAAAAACACAGAAAGTTCTACGCCAAATGAAGTCCAGAAAAGCCAAATGCTTGTGTGTTTCAGGTACGTTGAGCGAAGGACGTGGATAATCGCTGGTGTAAGGGCAATTTGATTGCATGACGTTGAAAAGTGTCTTATCATTGTCCATTATGAGGATGAGACGATGTTATGCAAAAGTTTCTCATTCTTCATTCAAGTCATCTACCACAAAACAGTGATCAGATTGATCATTACCTGTCACCTGTCTCGTGCCCCCTTTTTGATACATTACACCGCTGTATTACTTCTTCACACCTAACATGGCATTTACTTTTACTTATTAATTAATGAACTTGTTTGCACTGTCCCAGTGTTTCTGGACAGTTTTAAGTGTGTTTGTTTTTTCTGGTGGAGTGGATGTAGATTATGTAAAAGTGGGTGGCATCTCTCTGCTGATGCATCAGCTACACAACTGGAAATGAAAGAACGAAGATCCTGCAATGTAATAACTTTAAAATATCGATTAGCTTTTTAAAATCTCCTCTCTGTCAGTATGTTCACTTTTCAGACAAGCAGCATTTTTTAATTGTATTTATTGATCTATTTTTGGTAAGGAGGACGTTTGTTTCGCGTGTCTCTTAATGACAGCTAATTTAATTCCCCAGGCAAGTGAGAACTGTCCTTTCCAACCTAGTAGCTATGGCAATTATATCTGACCTAATCCAAGCAGGTCAGACCACTATAGCTGTAGATGATGTAAGTGGGTATGTTGGTCTATAGCCTCTTAGGTTAAGCTCTAAGGATATATTAACACATCCTGATCTATATTTGTCTGAGTGAGGTTAATCATAGTAATGATTTCGAGGCAAGTTACAAACCAAGTCTTTGGAATTTCTTCTATACATTTACATGACACTACCTGTTTTCAACACTCCCTTTTCAATAGTGCAACAATGCATTACATTTCCACGGAACTTTTATCAAGTAAGCCCAAGTGCAATAACGGCAATAACTGTTTTTTCTGGGGGGGTTCGGCCTCATGGGGACAGTGGACAAGTTGTGAACACAACATTGACACCTTTTGAGTTGACATGGTGAACTTAGCCCCGTTCTTCATACCTGGATAACCAAATTATCCAGATAAAAATGTTGATGATTCAACTGAGTCTTGATTTTATAGTTCCCGCTAACTAATTTAAAATTTATCTTGACTTGCTGTCAGAGCAACAAGTCCTTAAGCCCAAACCTGCTAAAGTGCAGACTTGCTGACAGTTAGCTGGATCACAACCAAGACATTTTACTATGATCTGGATAGCCTACATGTGTTTTTAGAGATTTTAGTAAGGTTTAATTTGCATAGCATTGTCTCCTAAAAGTCTCCTGCACGTCCATTGGGAATGTTGGGTCCATTGCAGCTAGCATCACTCATTGATGGTTAATGGTTAACAGATGAGAATAAACAGGATTATTTTTAGCCTGAATTAGTTAGCCAAAGTTGAAGAACAGGGCCCTTATTAGCTAACGAGATTATCATTCATTTGAAGCTGTATCTCTGGCCATCTGATGAATGTAAGTAAGTGTAAAATATGCACTCTCTTAAAGACATACCTGGTTGTTTAGCTGCTGAATGTTCTGTTGACCAGCTAGTCTCTAACTGTCTGTCTGCTGTTCATTTAGCTTTTTTGCTGAGAGCAGCTGCCAGCTGCACCAAAAAGTGAAGTTATGCAAGTAAACCAAAATAGTTAAGTTGCAAGCCTCACAACAAATTAGGTGCTAATTCTCTGTCGACGCAGTATTAAAATCGACCTCTTTCACACTGTCACATCATTTTCACATTTCACTTAAAGTCTAGACTCAGTCACAGTCATTGGGATTTAAATTAAAGCAATGTACAAAAATGAATACAGTTTCAGAAAAGAAAGTGCAGGAGTATTACTGTAGATGTCAAAAACTTCTGTGAAGACTGAGATGTTTTCTGCTGTTTTCATACCTGATTCAGAGATTTCGTCCCAGAAAGGTGAATGAAAGGCGTACTCAGCTCTCATGATCTTTGAAAAGAGACGAGTCTCGTTCTCGTCAAAGAATGGAGGGTAGCCGCAGAGCCTGCAACACAGAGACAACAAGATAACTCAGCTAATCCCATTTACAGTGTATCCATCTTTTGTTATCTCTTACATCTAGCCTACATTTTGGATCAATTTAAGATATGCTTTCACTCTGGTTTTATCAAACTGATTTCTCAACAAAGAAAAGTCCATATTTTTACTGTATGACATTTAGTTTATTATTGAAAGTAAACTTTCAAATGCAAGCTTATAGGACTGGGAAATAGCTCCAGAGCTAATGCATCCTCTTAGTTCTCCAGTCTGAGATCACTATTTATGAACAGTCATATAAATTGCTATGCTTTTATTAGAGAAAGGTACTCACAGGATGTAAGTGATGACTCCAATGGACCAGCAGTCAACTGCTTTGCTGTAGGGTTTCTGGGCCAAAACTTCAGGGGCTGTAGAAAGTCAAAATGGATTATTTTACCTTAGCTTTCCTCTCATATTTAAGTTTCTATAGTGGATCATAAATGTTCAGTTGTGTTATTGTTGGGATTTAAAATGTCAGCATAAACACATCTGCTCATGACTGCCAGCTAGAGAATGTAATAGCATGATTAAGTTAAGAAAGTTCAACATTTTCTGGAATCTACAAGATGATTTAGTCATTAGTATGTTTTAATCACTAAATAGCGCCAATAGGAAATGTCATAGATGATACTATTAATCATTTTAACGTCAATGACTACCAAAGAATTTCTAATACAGTTTAAATTCAACTGACAATCAAAAACCTTCGATCTCTCATGATGACAATGTGTACTTTTTAACAGTTAATACATTTACGAGTTTGATATATTTGAATAAAGAATTATATTTTCCTCTAATTTTAAGCACAAAGGCCCTGGATGCCTGGACTGTCATTAATTTAGGAAAACTGATTGACTGCTCCTGCCACTCCAAGAATCATCACCTTATTATGATGAAGGGGTGTGTGCATCCCTGTGAACCTGGGAGCTGTGATGTCAGGGACAATAGCTCCTAGATAAATCAGCCACACTGGAGCTGCAGCACATGATATCATCGGGACTAGAGCCCCCTCTTGGAGCCAGACCTGGGAGGGAAGCTTGTCTGGTGGCTGGGTCATGACCCATGGGGCCTGATCGGGCACAGCCTGAAAGAACTATATGAGGCCATGCAAAGGCAAGAACCTAGGTGTGCTGGCATCGTAGACTGGTGCTAGGGACATGGAACATCCCTGCCCTGATGGGGAAGAAACCAGAGCTAGTGTGGGAGGTAGAGCAGTATCAACTGGATAGTTATATAGTTGGGTTTACTGAGTCTGGAAGTAAAATCCTGGAGAGAGACTGTACTCAGCCCCTGGCGTGTAGGCCGCTGAAAGGAAGGCTTGCTATGACTGCTGATTGTGCTTATGCACCAAAGAGCAGTTCAGAGTATCAAGCCTTCTTTAAGTCTCTTTAAATCTGGCCCATGATAGGATGCCGGGTGACCTACCAACCATTTTCTAATTCAAAATAATAATAAATTGATTAATACTTGGAATTGTTTTAGCTTTTAATGTCAATAAGGTCCAAAAGTGTATAAAAAGCATCAAAATAGAGCGTTTTGATAAAACAAAATAAAAAAAATGCTAAAGAAGGTTCCCCGGACCCTCCTACAGAGCAGATGTCCAGGCTAAGCTCTGAATGTCTGCAAATCTTAGAAACGCCCCAAACTGGCCCCTGGCCTCCTGCAATTTTGCAAAAGTGGCCCCTGGTCAAAGCAAGTTGAGTATCCTTGGCCTCGGAATTCTATAATTCTACTGGGGGACTTCAACACTCATGTGGTCAACAACGGAGAAAGCGGAGAGAAGAATGGCCTGAACCAGAGTAGTGCTTTGTTATTGGACTTCTGTGCCAGTCATGGATTGGCCATAACACACACCGTATTAGAGCAAAATATACCAGAAAATGTACCAGAACACCTAAAGCCAAAGATGGATGATCAACTTTGTGGTTGTATCATCCGATATGTGACCATATGTCTTGGACACTCAGGTGAAGAGAGAAAAGGAGCTGTCAGCTGATGATGAGTTTGATCGAAAAGCAGAGTTGGAAAATCCAAACGTGTAGTAAGGGAGAACTAGGAACATCTGGCTGAGGTCCACTGCCCACAAGGTATTTAACTCACAGGAGTTCTACATGTGTCCCTGGGGAGGTTGCTGACATGTTTAAAGCCTCCATTGTGGAAGGAGCTGCTAGGAGTTGTGATCAGAAGGTCATCAATGCCTGTTGTGGCAGTAGACGACTCAGGAAAGGAAAGCAGTGCTTGGTTCAGGCTGTGTTCAGCAGGAAAGGAGAACTGCAGACACTGATGGGGGATACTCTCAAGCAGTGGAAAGAGCAGTTGCGGGAACTCCAGAACCTGATCATCATGTCCTCTGTGGAGGAGGTAGAGTTTGAAAACAAATAAGGTCTCACCCATTTCCCTGGCAGAGGCCTCTGAGATTGTAAGGGAACTCCAGTGGCAAGGTGCTGTGTGGATGAGATCCACCCCAAAATGCTGAAGCCTCTGGACATTGTTGGGCAGTCTCGGTTGAAATGCCTCTTCAGTGTCACATGGAGGTTGGGGACAGTGTGGAATGGCAGAAACAAGAGGCAACAAAGGGGCACCAGAGGGTGTGCTACAATTTTGGGGGTTTGAAACTGCTCAGGCACCCTAGCAAATATTTTACCAGGGTTTTAGAAAGGAGGCTCTGAGCTTTGAACTTCTGATCTAGAAATGCAGATTCCACATATCCAGAGGGAGCTTGGAGTGGAGCCACTGCCCCTTTGCATCAGACAGCTGAATTGGTTTAGGCATCTGATCAGAATGCCTCCTGGGGACCTTCGTTAGGAGGCACATCCAACTGGTAGACCTCGGGGTAGACCCAGAACATACTGGGACATGGGATCCCTCAGGAGGAGCTGGAAAGTTTTGCTGTATAGAGGGACATCTGGACTATTTAATGAGCCTGCTGCTACTGTGAACCAGCCCCAGATATGGGGTTGTAAGTGGATAGAAGACTGACTGCTCTTGTCCTTTTCAACATTTTTTAAATAGCATTCACACTGTATAATGTTCCTTTCATGATTCCTCTTAATTTTCTTGTATTATTTTTTATGTCATCACCACAGATACACCACTTAAATAACAGTGGATTGTGATTCACTCTTGAAACATATTGACAGTAGTTGTGTTGTTTATGGGTGCACTGCAAGCAAGTGTATATGAATGCCCCTCCCCAGTAACTCACCAACATATCCTGGCGTACCACAGGCTGTGGACATCACACCATGCTCCACCGTCTTAGAAAGACCAAAGTCACTGACCATGATCTTAGCATTCTCATCTGTGTTGTAGTACAGCAGATTCTCAGGCTGCCCAAACACAGAGGAAGAGAGAGCGAGAAAAGAGTAGAGAGGAAAAAAAAGAGGAAAATGATGTAATGTAAATTTGCCTATGCATTTTATAATAGGATCATTTATTATTTAAACCTACAGTGTAATGTACTTCAAGCAAAGCATACTTCAGTTACTTAAAACATTCACAAACATCTCTGTTTAAGAGTTCTTGTATTGTGTGGTGATTTAGTCGTTTGGTCATTCTAGCATTTTTTTCTCGTTCTTGGTGAAATTATTCTGTGTGTGTGTGTGTGTGTGTGTGCGCGCGCGCGCGCGTGCGTGCGTTACCTTAAGGTCCCTGTGTACAATGCTGTTTTCGTGCAGGTAGCTGACAGCCTGCAGCACCTGTTTGATCACTGTGCTGGCGTCCTTCTCAGTGTAAACCCCTTTGTCTAAAATGCGATCAAACAGCTCCCCACCTGACACCCTGCACAAACACACACACACAAAGGAAATCTTTAGTGTCTTTTTTTTTTTTTTTTTTTTTTTTTTTTTAGGGATTTTATTGCCTTCTTCTGACTTTGGACAAAGTATTCTGTTGGACAAAAACATTTGTTGAGGGCTTGTAAAAAATTTAGAGAATCTATAGTTTCTGAATATATCAAATATATCAGGGTGAATTATAAAATTATGTACATTTATAGAATACCAATAACTCTTTTAATGAAATGAAACAGCCATCCAAAAAAAAAGAAACTTTGGGTTTCAATATTTCACTAGGTGATAATACCATTTAGTTTTGATGGAACAGTCTGATATAGAAAAAATTATGTTGTCAGACTGTGTGGAGTAATTTGATTTTTCTGGTCTTAAAGCTAGAGGGGTAACAGAAGAGTATGTATGTTCAGGGGTTTAAAGGCATGGAACAAGCAGATGCACAATATGCAGCTATGTGTGATTCCATCAGAGTATTTTTGGGTAATGATGTTTCCAACTTTACAGTAGCTTGCTGTAAATCAAAGAGAAAAAAACTTCTAAAAAGCTTTTAAATATATAAAAAAGACGCACAATTTTCATATGTTGTTGTTATTGTCAGATTTCATTACAGTCAATATGAGACCCATTGTCAACATTTTGTTCTACCAAAGTAATAACTTATAAAAAAAAAAAGTGATGATGATTAGTCCACTTACAGTTGCATGACCAAGTAATAGTGTGTTCGACTCTCGTAGAAATCCTCCAGTCCCACCACGTTCTCATGCTGTATCCTGAAACAGTAAGAAATACAGTAGGTTGAGGCATCACTGCTGTCACGACCTTTAGTTCATTTGGAAAACTGTGTGTGTGTGTGTGTGTGTGTGTGTGTGTGTGTGTGTGTGTGTGTGTGTGTGTGTGTGTGTGTGTGTGTGTGTGTGTGTGTGTCCATACTTTACCTTCTCAGTACATTAATTTCATTTTCAAGGTTGCTATGAGCGAGGTATTTTTTCTTCAGACATTTCAGGGCGTAAAGTTTTCCTGTTGTCTTCTCTCTCACCATAAACACCTCTGAAAAAGACCCCCTGCATGAAAACAGTAAGGACAGATACAAAAATTGAAGTTGGGGTCTGTGGAAACATGTGTGACACAACAAGTTGGTGATTGTATTTCTTCATTCTATTTCATGATTTAAGTTCAAAGCACCAGTTTTTGTTCTGGTTTAATATTCCTTTACTTCAAGACAAAGACATGAAAGTTTCCAGGATGATGAACAGTTATCTGCAAAAACATCCCCAGTTAACAATAATCCAGTCACCTTAGATGAGTGCACTAAGCCCTTGAAACAACTGTGGGCCTCTTAAGTGTGAGCCAATGGGGAGAGTCAGGTCCCCAGGCATGTGACAAGTCACTTGCTTTAGGGTCCCCAGAGGCTGAATGCATCACTTCCATTAGTTGTCTTTTTTTTTTTTTTTTAACCAGATTTGAAAACGTTCACAAAGTTCTATTTTCTATGTGCTACCCCTTCCAATGGGGTAAATGTCCTACCTCCTGATTACCCCCCAGTCAAGTGGAAGAAAACTTCTTCTGCATTGGCTGGTGACATCAGGCCGTGGCCAAAGGGCAGAAATTTCTCCACTCAGGACGTTAGGATTAATGTAATGTGTTCTGACAGGTAAAATCTAGCAAGATAGTCTTTGTTGTGGTGTGTTTGGTGTTAAGAAAATATGTTCAATTGCCAATAAATATATATGATCTTGTTGCCATTAAATACAGTGTGAGATAGCATATTGGAGAAGCTAATATTTACATTAGCCATAAAAACGATGAGAAACATGCTAACATAATATATCCTGTGGAATGAAGCTGAAAACATAAACCTATCATATTCTTAATGACAGTGCTTAGTTTTAGGGAAATACGTATGCCTAAAGTCATACTGCCTTCTAAAAAAACAGTATTTTCTTAACTCCTTCCCACTTAGGATAAACTGCCCTGACATCATTGACACAATTCACTAACACAGTGCTGGTATATGTTTTTGGCAGACAAGGAAGTAATGCTCCTGGCTTGTGGGGACTGTGAAGGAGATCTTTGAGGGCTGTATTTTTCTTCCCACCAATTTTGCAGTAAGTCCCTCCCTTGTGATTGGATGCTAGCTGTGAGCACAGCAAGTTCCGTCCTATGGTGCTATGAGAACAAGTTAAGATATCGCCAATATGGAGAACATAAAGTAAGTGTTATATTGTACTCTACTCTGTTGTGTTATTGTTGCATGGTGCTGTTTGTTGAGAGCCCAGGGGTAGAAATCTTGGGAGGCCCAGAGGCAGCAGAGTATCATCGACCCCAGGCGGACCTGGTCACTGGGAAAGAGAGCCACGAGCTTTCGCAGGACTGAGTGGGCATCTAAGACAACACAAGAACTGCACCTTTTAATCATTAATAATGATAATAATATTTTCCCTTTTTTGTATAAAATTGTGCACTCAAGGATTAGTCATGTCTCCAATGCACTGTACAGTTCCTCTTCACTTCCTACCTTGGATCCTCTCCTCTATGATGGTGTGGCCTAATATGTGCTCCTGGGATGTTAGAAATCCTACTGTGGGTGCTTCCTCACCTGTTGACTGCAATGTTCAGCACACACACTAACTTGTTTGCTCATTTCTTGGACCCTTTGATTAACTTATCCACAGTCTATCTGTAGTAATCAGATTTTTTTTTGAGGTTATACCTATGTGAGGACTTATGCTACCGCTTCAGCAATTATTACTATTATTATTTCAAGATTATTCTTCGGGCTTTTATTGCCTTTATAACAGTGCAGATAGACAGTGCCAGGAAAGGAGGAGGGAGAATGGGGATGACATGGAGCAAAGGGCTGCAGGTTGGTATTAAACCCGGGCAACTGCAAAGAACTCAGCCTACATGGGGAGGACACTGTACTTGCTGAGCTACAGGCCGTCCCCCACCAATGATTTCAGAATTCACTTCATTTAGAATTATGATCAGTGCTCTCAATATTTTGTAAATAAAAAACAACTTCAGCGATCAATCATCACAACCTCTGCTTTGTACATGTCGACGGCCTAAATGAGTGACTTTTTTAACTGAGTGTGCTATGAGTATGTTGTCAATCAGGTAAAACAGCGATGTCAATACCTAATAACCTTCGACCACTACATAGCCTGGAGCACATCCCTGATATCCCATCCCACATCCCTGAAAAAATCAGTCTAAACCATGTAACCCAGACATGCTGATGCCCAGTCTTGGCTGGGCATCAGCATGGCACCTTTTTGTTTGGCTCACAGTCTGATGACAGCCTGGGTGTAATCCTCCATTTTGGCCACTGAGTAAAGCATCTGTGCTGGTGATACTGCAGCTCTGACCTTAAACGCCTCAAGGCCAATTAAGTTACTCAGATCGCACATTATAAATGCACCGTTGCTATTATATTTTGGTTGTGTACTGTGTTCTGAATTAAGGTTAGACTCATATACTGATACTTGCAATTACTGAAAGGCATTTTTTTTTAGAGCAGGATAAGCCTATACTGATCTAAAATTCTAATAGCATATTTCATCCTACAGTTAGGCACAATAAAATCATTTGATCAGCTTTCACAACCTAGGAACATTACTGTAGCCCATGATACACAGTGACTTTTATTAGCCTTTAATTAGTCCTCAGTGGATATTTTGACTGTCCTATAAACATGCTCATTCACAGGTGTTCTCTGCCATGAAACAAGAACACATTTTTGAAAAGGGCGGCACGGTGGTGTGGTGGTTAGCACTGTCGCCTCACAGCAAGAGGGTTGCCGGTTCGATCCCGGGTGTGGGAGCCCCCCCCCCCCGTGTCAGCGTGGGTTCTCTCCAGGCACTCTGGCTTCCTCCCACAGTCCAAAGACATGCAGTTTGGGGACTGGGTTAATTGATAACTCTAAATAACGTCCATAGGTGTGAATGTGACTGTGAATGGTTGTTTGTCTCTATGTGTCAGCCATAGTCTGGCAACCTGTCCAGGGTGTACCCTGCCTCTTGCCCAATGTCAGCTGGGATAGGCTCCCGTAACCCCCAAGAGGATGAAGAAGATGAAGATTTTTGAAAAAAAAACTTGACATAAAAATAAAAGGAGATATTTATAATGGTGCAAAACACCAGTTTATTTACTACTTTAAACAACTGAATGCACTTTAGTAAAGCGGCATTAGACCATCAGGTAGTGAGACCAGTGTCGACTTGGACACGTTTCTGCCTCATGTTTGCATAAACACAAACCTGCACCTGCTTATACCACCTCCCTTCATGTTCCCTCAGTACACTCATCCACCAATATAGTCAGTCAGACTCTTAATCCTATAACGAAGTGGTGCTAGGATGTTC
This sequence comes from Epinephelus awoara, assembly GCA_035609425.1. NCBI lineage: Eukaryota > Metazoa > Chordata > Actinopteri > Perciformes > Serranidae > Epinephelus > Epinephelus awoara. The sequence continues at coordinate 6,469,590 of CM069296.1, read as the reverse complement.
CTGCACTGCTGTTCTGACGTCAGCGCTGAAGAACCTGAGACACACACATGCACACACACTTACACACAGAAGCCTAACTCATTCACAGCCAGTCAAAGACGGAGAGCTTTAAGCAGCTTTAAGACGGCAGGACAGCTCTGAGGAAGCAACACCAACACTTACAGTAACAACCATTTTCTACAGGCCATCGTACTGAGCAGATAAAGCAAATACACTGTCTGTGCAGCACAGGAGTGAAATATAATTTGCTATTTGGCCACAAACCTAATTCATTTAAAGGACCACACCAGCGGTTTTTCAAGTTTTAGGACACTTCCTACAAATCACATATAAGCCTGAATGTGGAACCAACCCTTGCACCAACTGTTTGCTCAGTCAAGGCAGCCCCCTCGCTCTGACATCTCTTCATTTAATGCATGTGTAGGTCCTGTGTGTGTGTGTGTGTGTGTGTGTGTGTGTTTCAGGCCTGTGTGTACATGACAAAAGGAGTGAAAAAAATGGAATTTCCTCTTAAAAAATAATAAAGTACATCTTTCTGACAAATGACAATAAATTTGCCAAATTCAGATTATTTTGTTACAAGTAATCCAGCGGTTCCGCATTGGTCTTCCATAAAGTTGTAGGACTTTAAAATTGATGCAGCAGACGCTGAGATATCCTGACTTTCACTCTATGGCACTATGGGTCAAGCGCCAAAAATGTTGGATCCTACCTTTCTCATGATGGCAATGAAAGTAATGCAGTTACACTGTGGGAAATATTATGGCACATTCAAGCAGCAAAACTAAAAACTGTCCTAATGAACTTGACAGAGGAAACTGAACTGAACCTTTAGCTTCTGAAATAATCACTGAAGTTACGCTGCTCCTCGTGCATAAATGCGCACAGCATCTCTCTTAATGGGGAGTTGGACAGCAGCTCTGCTCTGATCTCTGCTGTGTGTTTATATTTTAAAGACTGTCAATATTTCCTCATTGATAATGTGCTGTATTGTTTCACCCACTTGCAGCCCGTTCACAAGTCCTTGTGCGTGTAACCCGGAGAGTGTATGCAGGTTGTGAACCTGCCTATTTAGGTGCATCTTACTATTAGAATAATGCACCTTTGAAACAGCAGAGAAATACTGCACAATTGTGACTTTACACCAGGTTTTTGTTGGCTTATAGTTGGTTTATGGTGCTTTCTGCTACCTCAAAATAGCAATATGCCAACAATGCACATGACCACACCTCATTTTAAGACCTACACCAGGTGACAGATAGGGCCCAGCTTTTGAGACTCTTCCTGTCTGTGCCATGTCAGAGGACATTATTCACTAGGTTGATGCCTCTCATGACCATTTAATTTTGACATGTGAAATTGGTGCAATGCCTCTTTATATGGGATAATAAAAGCTTTGTGCAGAAAACAGTTTCATACTCAGCAAACTAAGGTATAAGGTAAGCATAATTTGGTCACTATTAATGAAACTCAGGCATCACAGGGGCACAGGTAATGCAACAGTTGTTTGGAGCAATAAAAATCTGATCTTAAACTCTGATATTTTACAGGCACTCTATGCAAAATGTGAATATTAATATAGCATCTCATCAAGTTTATTCATACCATGAGATCATGGTCATTATATGGTTAATCAGGTGGCCCAGCAACAGGTTAACAGTGCAGGTTCAGCTCTGAGTAGATTATCCAGACAGTGTGAGAGACTCCATTGATAAAACAAGCTCTCAGGAAGGTGATAGAAGGGATTATCCTCAGCCTTCAGGCCAATCAGAGCCCAGTAACTGGGAGACAGACAGCACTCCTTCCTTTTATCCATTTACAGTACTCTGAACTTGGGCAAAAAAATTTAATGTTTCTGTAAAACAGTATCTTAAATAAACAAACATACGTCCCATCCTGGATGATGGTGCGTAGATATTTTTTCATGATACAAATCTGTCCCTCTGTTCTGTTCCCTGTCTCTACCCTCAAGAAGAGCTAAGTCAAAAGTTAAAGCTTCACCTGCTGTTTTCAGTTGTTTGCACACTGAGCTTTGGACTGTTTTAAGGCAACTTTTTTAAGACCACACCCAACACTTCTGCTGCTTATTGTACTGCATATTTACATCCATTATTTCCCACAAGTTGTTGCACAAAGCCCACCTCCAGTCTGAAGTCTGTGCCAATCACCATCACCAAATGTTATTTGAGTACTGATTCCAACAGTACTTAATTTAATGGCATCCAAGTGTGACAAAGAAATCAGCCTGTTGATTTACCAACAGTCGTCAAATAACAGTTTGGTGTAGCCTGATGCAACCAGTAGACACATGACTATCCCACCCACACCATGACATGACAGTCAACACAAAAACAACAGACTTGGATAAACAACCTCATCTCTTGTGTGTGCTATTGGTCCCACTTCCATCCATACTAATGAAGTCACTGGACTTTCCCTCATGTCCACAAATCAAATCACAGCAAACCAAATGAGATTCTTTGCAAAACTGTTCAACATCCAAGGAACATTTTTGTCCTGAATGCCTGTTATTGATGGTCTACAAAGCTAACTTTTTTGCATTGTGCAACTTGGTCTGAAATTGTCTTAAACTAATAACTAAAAACTCTGAAAGCAATCACCAATTCTCCGTCTCTACTCTCAACAGCAGTACTTACGATCCCATTTTCCCCTCGAATGTAAACAAATCCTTGATGTTACTGGTGCTTTTCTTCCAGCTGCAGATGATCTCCTTCCGCCCCATCTTGGCTCTGACGTTGCCGTAGACTCCTGAAGCACACATAACATCAATTATTTACATTTTGACGGGTTAAAAACAAACAAACACTGAAACATCATCATGCATCAAATTAAGACTCGAAAGCCACCAGTGCTGATTTTAAAACCTGAAATTAGTTTTTTTATCAGTAGGCCCCTATGACACAAATTTGTGTCTATTTTCAACAACACCCTTGCACAGAGTACTGTGTGCACCCCCTATGAAATGTCTCTGTCCCCCACATATTAAAAGCTTATGTTTAGACCTCAACATATCTCATTCTGTGGATTGTAGCATCGTGGTGTCAGGCCTGTCTGTGGTTATTAAAAACTACATACATATAACAGGATCAGTTCAGTAACTCTTATGAACTCTATTTACATATTTTAGTATCAAAGCCAAACACACTTTGTATAATTAATAATCACAGTAGGCTGTATGACTTCAACACCTGATATTGCAGGGTGGCAAATCAGAAAAGACCCACATGAGTTATTTTGGGAATAGTCATATGGATTGTTCCAGAGGCACTCACAAATGACTTTCTTTGTTATTTATTTTATTTTATGTTTTACATGGGAACTTGTTGGAATTTTGTAATGAAACAATTAAGTGATTAGTAGACCCATTCAAGATCTGCAGTTTCTTATTTTATTTATTTTTTATTATTATTATTTTATCTATTTATTTTTTGGTTTCTTTGTTTTCAGCGGTGATACACAATGTAATACATCTTTTTTTTCAGATCTGCAGAAAATCTATGGAGATATCGCTGGAATTTTGCAGGTGGGCTCTGATTCCATATATCTGTTAAACATTTAATAGTCTATTAATGATGACCTCAGTATGTCTAAACTCCTGGCCCCATTGTAGGTCTGGGCGACATAGAGAAAATCGAATATCCCCATATTTTTGTCAAAATACCTTGATATCGATATTGTGATGATATTGTAGGGTTGACTATAGGTGTTTTAACACATTTACACAATGAGATTTTGGATGCATAATTATCAGTAAGGTAGATATGATGACTAAGTGGGTAAAGGCAAATAATAGAACAGCTACAGCCTGGTAAGTTCAGAAAACTACAGACTGTACTGTGAGGCAGCCTTCAGGACCAAGAAAAGACAACACTCGTGATATTACAATATCCAAAATCTAAGATCATATCTAGTCTCATATCACAATATCAACATTATATTAGATATATTGCCCAGCCCTACTAAAGCCAGTGGCCATAATGGTCAAACATGTCTGCTAAAAAAAGTCATGGGGGGTCATAAGTCTTTCCCTGACCCTTACCTGTTCTACAACCCTCTAAGATGTCCCCACACCTTAGCCTTATGTTCTTCTTACATAAACAGTTGCATGTCCATGACTGAGGTCAGTCCTCACTGACTAAAGCCTACTTGTACCTATCAGTTACACATGCTTCAAGGCAGAGGATTAGAGAGGTAAAAAGCAGTGGCTGGATAATCTCCCCAGCCGTTCCTCCTGCCCTCCCTCCTTCTAGTCTCCTGTACTCATTCCTGTCTGTAGAGGGAACAGATTAGTGGCTGATTCCCTGACAAGACAAAACTGGGTCGTTTTTTTTAAATCCAGCTGGCCTTGAAAGAACAATGACCTCTGACCTTTTACTAACATGCTATTTGCTGACATTCAACAAAAGGCTGTCATTATGAAATTCAAGAAAGTCACTATCTCAAAATCCTTGTCATAACTTTGAGATTACATTTAGATTTTTGATACAATGATAGAATCAGGTGATATTTCACAACCACTCTGTATAATGACAGAGTTCTTCACAATCTATATGATAACTGCAATTATTACAAATTCATTTGAAATTGAAAAGAAAACAAATGAAAATACAGACTTATAATTTCAGCTTTTATCTATGCTCTTTACTCAGCAAGGAACATATTCCATGAATCATTTGTTGTTTGCTCTAATTGTTACACATGGCTCTTCAGGCTACCCAGACACTAAATTGTTGAACCAGAAAAAGTTAAGGCATACAATGAAGCCCTTTAAGGAACCCAGAATTCAAGGGGTTAACAGATGATAAAGATAGCCTATACTTAAGATGTCTTCAGCTGTTTCTGTCCCTTAGGGATTCCAAAAACCAGACACCAGAAGATAGGCTACTACACTGCAGCAAAAAGTGTGAAACTGACAGTGTGCTGAAATTTGCAGTGTATCAAAGTCAGAAGTCTCTCCCAAAGAATTCACACGAGTTGCCTTTAATGAAGCGTGTAACCTTAGCTTTGTCCTCATTTTAAAAAATATAATCTACATAAATTACTAAATGGAGTGTGGTGTGATGACAGTATAGACAATCAACAGACAACATCAGCAAACTCCTATTAAAAACAGCTTAGTTGGTATCTCTGATGGTTTAATTTTAAACATGCATTATTACATAACAAAATGTGAGCAGGAGGCATATTTTTTTTTAACAAAGATGACTCATTACATCCATGCAGTTCAAACAGGCCATCAAAGCTACTTTCTCTAGTTCTGAAAGTGTAATAAAGTTAGTTTTTACCTGGGGAGCGGTGTAGAGATGGTCAAGCTGAGGTATCGTTGGTATACCTGACTGAATCAGGTACGCCGCTGGTTTTCACGCGCAGGGGGCGGGGCCTCGTCCATTCATCTCCTCCTCGGTCTCCTTTCAGTCCAGGCATTACATGCTACATTCAAAGACGGTCGGAAAATGCAACATGCCACGTACAAAGTTGTTCCAGTGTTGTAAAACTGAAACACAACCTTTGCCATTCATTTTGTTCAATGAAGGTCGTACTCCATCCCATTGGTAATGATGTTTATTTAATCATTTTCATATGAATCAGTGAGTGAATACTGTCAAAGGACACATTTGTCTTTGTGGCTGGTCATACTGACTATGAAGGCATCATCTTTGTCTACCATATTCAACCAGATTTTCATCAAGTTTTGACTATTCCCTTATCCTATTGGAAGTGTAGCCTAGTATATGGAGGACCAAATCTGCCATAATAAGAATAAATACTTAAACAAATGACTCAATGATAAATAATTGAAATAATAATTATTATAATAATTTCAGTCAGAAAAAGGGAGAGAGCCTACCGGGAAAAATTCTGCCTTGTGATTTGGTGTGGGTTTGATTCTGTTTGATTGCTGCTGCCTGAGTAGTCAAGACATGCCCTCAGAATGAGCCCTTAAACCTGGAAATTATCAATCAATCAATTTTATTTATAAAGCCCAATATCACAAATCACAATTTGCCTCACAGGGCTTTACAGCATAAGACATCCCTCTGTCCTTAGACCCTCACAGCAAATAAGGAAAACTCCCCCCCAAAAAAACAGTAAAAAAACCTCAGGACGAGCAACTGAGGAGGGATCCCTCTTCCAGGACGGACAGACGTGCAATAGATGTCATACAGAACAGATCAACATGATAAATTAACAGTAATCCGTATGATACAATGAGACAGAGAGAGAGACAGAGAGAGATGTTTTTAAACAGTTAGCATTTTACCACTTATGGTTCCCTCATCTCAAAGTCAGTGGGCTTTTTGAATTGGTTTTTAGTTAGATGCCTGAAAGAAGGTCTGTGAATAAGATAAGTGAATAAATACCCCACTTGCAAACTTTGAAGCTTCTATGTGTCTTCAAAAAGGTAGTCGCTAACAATTGGCTAAATGAAACTACAGAACGTCATCATGCCAAGCTGCGCCAAACATGGCTTTACAGTCTAGCTTCAGTGGTGATTTTAAGTTATGCGACTGTAGTGTAGTTTGTTTGTAGCCTAACGTTAGCATTTTACGTCTGGCAATTGCAATTTAGGATTCAATAATCCGTAAGTGGTGTTAATTTGTGATTATCTTGCTAAACAAAACGTGCAAGTATCATAAATGTTTGCTTGCCACAAAGTTTATTTTTGGGAATAATCCAATGGAAAAAACCCATACGCTTTTTGACATGTCAGCTTACAGAAAAACGTCATCCCTGGGACATTCTATACAGACACAAATAAAAGAAGAAAGAAAGAAATACGGAAATTAATAAATAGAGAAATTAATAAGATTATTGGGAAATAATTAAATATAAAAATAAATGGATACAGAAATTCATAATTTGTCAAATAAATACATTTTATTTATCTTTTTTTTCTATTTCTGTGCATTTTTCTGTGCAAACATGTGCATTTATTACATAATAAAGACTTTTATTTCTAAATTGCAGTCTTTCTTATTTCAATTATTTATTTATTGAGTCATTTGTTTGTTTGTTTCTTTCTTTCTTTATGGCAGATTTGGTCCACCCTAATGTCATCGGCTACTGCATTCCACCCATGGTACATTGCATGTTTTGATCAATATGTTTTAGTAATATGCAACTCATTCAGTAAAGGGTGGAAATGTTATCAATAAGACCATTTGGAAGATAATACTGATTATGCCTCATGGCTGTAGATGTGAAGTAGGCCTACTTGTTTACAATACAATAAAGAATGGTCATAATGATGACACATCTCAGTTAAGCTCAGAGAGCCAAAAGTGATAGTACTAAAGTCTGTCGTCTGAGTGTGGCAACACTTCAAAAGCTCCAAAGCCCTGCAATCAAACATTCACTGAATTAAATGAACATCAGAAATAGTAGTTTCAATGTGAAGTGAAAACTTTTTATAGGGTACAGTTTTGTGGATTTTGCTGTCACATGAGTTGCATTAGAAAAGTAAGGAAAGATAAGAAATATAAGCCCGCTGTTGACAGTTTTATCTTACTGAAAGCGAAAAGTACATTCTTTTGGAAAGACGAAAAGTTAGTCTCCCAAAACTGGAAATAATCAACTTCCAGTGCCCTAAAATTTGATAAAAGAGTGTAGTATTTACGTGAATAAAGTTACTTTCCACTTCTACAAAGTGCTTACAGTCCAAAGACATAGAGGCATTTAATCTCAGCAACAATAAACATGTCCCTCTCTGGCACGGCACTGACAGCACAGCTAAGCTGATTATATGTATCAGCAGCTGATGCAAAGAAAGGTGTGGTAGGCTATATAACTGCATCATTAGTGTCATTATTGGATTAACATTTGTACAGACAACATGTGAGAGCACACCAGGGCCTAAACAAAAAAAATTTAGAATGTAAACATCAACAAAAGAGTTTGCTTTTGTTCACAGACAATATTGGAATCAATTACATGAAAATGTTGTGTGTTTCCCAAGAAAATGTTTTGGTTCCACAAAGCAAAAGCTTTGTTGGGACCAAAAGCAGAATTTATGTTTGTGATTAGCGATTTTTTTTTTTTTTTTTAAATGTTGATGTGCTCATATGCAGCCCTGCTTAGCAGCAGTTAACTCCACTTAAACTTCAGGCACAGTATGTTATGTGTGTTACACCATGAGTCATAACATTTAAGGAACCCCTAACACAAAAGTGCCCATTTACAAAATGTAGAGTCATGGATACAAGCTGTATCACCACTATAACGTAGACGTCTCCACTTAAGCTACCTAAACTGTTTTTTAAATTACTATTCTTATTATCATTAACAATTAATTTGTATGTTTTCAAATCTATTCGTTCCAAGTCTGTCAGGCTCAGTCCTCCGTACTGAAGAAAAAGGCAGCATTGTAATCACGAGACATAAGGACTTGCATTTTGCTTAAGAAGTTAGCTGTTTATTTTTGTGATTACTCTAAATTCTGTGCTGTTTGCTGATTGCATTGGCTCCATTACCTACATTTGGTGTGAATATTAAAAAAAAAAAAAAAAAAAAGAAAGGCTCAAGGAAAAATATCTGCAGCTCTTGGGAGGGTCAAGATAAAAGAGAAAAAAACCCAAATAAACAGTCACACCCCAGCCACCACCCCCTCACCCCCACCCCTTCACTGTAAAGTACAGTCCCTAAATCGAACTGAAACACACTTTCACATTAAAAGTACTGAATGAATACTTGAATACATACTTGGATAAAATATTTGACGTGATAAAATATTTTTTGAGACCACAGAAAGCAAAGGCGTAGCATTAAAACGCCACTAACGTTAATTCGGACAGAAAATTGTCCTCTTGAAGGTTCCGCATCTATCCGTTCCTCCCTCCAGTCACAACAAAGAGACGTCCTCTACGTCACTCATTGACGTCGTGTTGATTTTGAGCGGAGAAATAATTTATTTATAAATTGACGCAAGGGCGCTAAATCTAAAATAAACCGTGAATAAAATGTGAAAATACATTAAATATTTTGGTGAAGCAGCTGCACGCATGAAAGGTTCGATAATATTTGACCTTAACACAATAAACTCGTTACGTTAGCGTCAGGTAACGTTAAATAGAAAATGCAGGGAAAATGACTTGCTAACACTGCCGGGTCGGGCTAGCTACAGTTTAGCTAGCTAGCTAACATTAGCACGAGGGTAGTTGTTAGTCCTGGCGTTACCCTGCAAATACTGTTTTTCGTGATTTGTTGTATTTCAGCGCTCTATTTATTGTTGCGATGTGTGGTGTGATATATTCACCTTTTAAGTCCAACAGATTTGTGAGGGAACTAGTAAGCTAATATTAGCTGGCTAGGTTAAGTAGCACCACATAGCTAACGGTGTGTTGCTTCGTAAGAGCCAAGCTATGATCTGCAGGAACTTAGTTAGCTCCTGTTAGCCGGCTATGTTAGCATTCATAGAAACAGATTGGCTAACCTCAGGCCATAATATTGTTACGTTTTTTGACTCATAAACCTGACTGTGTGGTTAACGTTACATCGTAGGATTATGGCGCCCCGCTTACAGCTGGAGAAAGCGGCTTGGCGTTGGGTGGAAACGGTGAAACCAGAAGATATCAGGCTGGAGCATATCGAGCTAGCATATCGCGTCAACCTCCCGGCCTGCAAGAGAGGAACCTGCAGGTATAACGTTAAGGGTTTTTTTTTTACACATGAATTTGCTGTTGTGCCAACATATGCTAGTAAAGGCTATCAGTAGCAGATCTTTATTTTGATCTTAAAATTGAGGGCTTAAAGGCCAAGTCCGCCGAAGAATGCTAACGTGCATCAAAAGTCGGATGTGATCCTTTGCTAGTGTACAAGCCTCCATAGCATTCCAGTCAGCTCAGTAGACATTGTATGAAAGGTCATGCAGATCCACCACAATCTTCAATACCACAAAAAAGCCTTAATGTGTAAGATAGGATGGAAGACAGTAGGCGATGGGCAACACACTGGGCACTAACTCGCACAGTTGACATGTTACTGAACTTTATCTTGCTCTGTGGCTCCTCAAGGCTAATTTCACAGGGTGTTTAGCTTTGTATGCATAACATAATGAAACTGTAGCATAATAGGGAGTTTGACATTACTCTTCTCTCCACATAAGAAAGAGATGCAGTTAAAGGTAGGTATTGGAACAGTAAGGTGAACAATCATTATTTGCCTTTGCAGGAGGAACTGCAAAGGGAACCCCAACTGTCTTGTTGGTATCGGTGAACAGGCGTGGCTTGGGGAGATAGATGAAAATGCTTTCCACAATATTGATGATCCAAATTCAGAGCGTCGGGACAAGGTATTTCTTTAGTCGGCCACACATCCTGCAAATTTTTTCCCTCACCCGTCTATTTTCTCAGATCACATATCTGTTGTACGTGAACTACTGAACTCTGTCCTGGGAAGTTGTCATCACGCCAGAGATGGAGGACAATCTAAAGAAACAACTGATCCTCTCTCTATCTCTCTCTGCCTCTCTCTGACTCTGCCCCTTTCCAGAACACATTTGTTGGCCTGACTAACCTGGGTGCAACATGTTATGTCAACACATTCCTGCAAGTGTGGTTCCACAACCTGGAGCTGCGTAGGAGCCTCTATCAGTGCCACAACTCCCGAGCACAGGAACACAATATTGAGTCCGGTATAACTGAAACACTGGGGATGCCTCCTTATCTTTATTTATTTCCTGGTTTAAGTCATGATGTGTTAGCCTAATTTGCTTTTTAGTCCATGTACTTTAAGTAGTGCATGTATTGCCAGCTTCCGCTTTTATCTTCAGGTTTTATTGTCACTGTCAGCAACATTTAGGCTTTCTTACCCTGTGCTCAGCACTGACTAGTTTAAAATGTCTACATTGATTCTTAAAGAAAAAGGCTGTTGTGGACATAACATGTCAAAAGGTGCCAAAACCAGAATTTAAAAACAAAGCTATTTTTTGTATCATGACATTCACAAGATACAAAATCAGGATAATGCAACATTTAAAGTTTTAAGAGCATTATAGTTGGGTCTAAACCCAATTAGAGCAAAAAAGCATAACCCAAACAAATAGAAAATTCATAAGATTGTTTGACATTCTTGCAAAAAAGCAGAAGGCATTCCAACATAGAGCAAATCTCACACTAGATGTTATACCCAAATAATAATTTAGCAATATACATTTATATCCATTTTGTTCATTTTGATAATGATTATTTTGTAAATTAATAGATCTTAAATCTAGCCTACTGCCACCTTGATCTAGCTTTGTACAAAAAGCCCATCTCTATAAACATTCTAATCCATTCATAAATTCATAATTTGTAAATTTGTTGACAAACAGGCAAACTAAAAGATCCATAATTGCCATCATGTTGATAACAGTGAATTAAGCATCATGCTGTTGATGGTTTCATTTGTTTGCACATTGTAATTGGCAAACCTGTTTTTTCTTTTCTCTTTTTTTCCCCAAAATATTGTTTTTAAAATGAGCCCATTTACATATTGGCCTGTGTTCAAGCATTGCTGAGGCTAGCATGACATTGCAAACTCTTATGTTTTACCTTTTTATTATGATGAAAGCATCTTAGTCTCTCAGACTGACGACTCTTATCTTTTTCCAGATTACGAGCCTCAGTCTATCTGTGAGCATCTACAGTATCTGTTTGCACTCCTTCAGAACAGCAACAGAAAGTACATCGACCCTTCAGGACTGGTCAAAGCACTGAGCCTGGACACAGGACAGCAGCAGGTAAATCACTACACGAAACCTGGCAAATTATCCTAACTGTGATTCAGAAATACAGGGCTAGTTTAACAGTTTGGTAATAGATTACTGTGGATATTTATTTCACTTGTGTCACATTTTCCAGTTTTCTGACCATTGTGAAAATTGCGGTCAGAATTTTCTCTCTCACATCTTAGTAGAACTGTGCATTAAATCACTTTAATACATAAGTCGTTGAAAATGGCAGTCTGAAGTTACCAGAGGCCAGAGGGATGTCGAACTTTAAACCAGCTTTGAAGAACTGGTTTTACAGATAGTCAACTAGATAATTAACCAACTATTAGTTCCAGGATGACACAGCAGAATAAATGCACAGAACAGGAGTGCCGCCATGTTTATTTCTGGTCTGGCTTGGAGGCTTGGTTTCTTTACATTGCATTAAATTCTAACCTTTCATTTTCAGGATGCCCAGGAGTTTTCAAAGCTCTTTTTGTCTCTATTGGAGGACACGCTGTCCAAGCAGAAGAACCCCAACCTGCAGAACGTCATCCAGCGGCAGTTCTGTGGACAGTTCTCCTACGTCACTGTGTAAGACTCAGTACTCAAGCTGACACAAGTTAAGATAGTGAATGAGCGCCATGATAAAGTGTTAGACATTTGAACTCCTCAAAATAGGTATTCACGTGTGCTGCTGTAACCAGAGGCCAAAGTGACATCAATTTGAATTGAACACATTTCTGAACAAATCACAAAGGGGGTGTGTGTGATACTTTGGCAGATGAGGAAATGTTATATCCAGCTTTGTTGTGAGGAGTAATTTAGGAAAAGAGAGGTGGTAAGCATGTCCCTTTTGTAGTACATAGGAGATAAAAGGATAATACTGGCTTGTCAGGAAGGTTAAGGAAACATCTTTCAGGACACTCACCCCACTCGAGAACGTTGTTTCTGAGCATTCTGCGATTACCCTCCATATTCTTGCCGGGTTTTTCCTGTGATGTCCCATCTACTGTATTACGATGTCTTGTGACTTTGCAGGTAATAGTGGGTGTCAACACATCTGTTGCACATGCACAATATGTGCTGGCTTCATTTGAAATTTATCTTTTTGTTACACTACTTTTCTTTGCTGATGTATAAAAAAGGCGTCAGTCTTGTCACTGTGACAGCCTCACTAAAATACAAGCTGAACCTCAGTGTGAATGAGCTGTCAGGCTTCGGTTCATAACTGGGACAATTGTATAGGTTGGCCTTTCTGTTTATTCACATAAAAATAAGTAAATGATTCTTTGGATAAAGGACATTTACTATTGGATGTGTTACAAGATCCTTTTAAACTGATATATTTGACTTGGACATGTCAGAGAATGCAATTATATGAAATACGGGAATACAGGTGTGGGCTTTTGCTCAGGGAAGGGAGGGAGGGAGAAGTTTTCTTGTTGCTCAGAGAGATTTGCTTTTCTTCCTTCTTAAGGACATTTTTTTCAAAAAGTCACACTGTCTGGTTTTGTAACACTTTTATCAGCTGTGGTGCCAGTCAGAGGTGAAAACAGGTTTAACAGCTATTTATTTAACATTCTTGAGGGAGATGGAAGCTTTGTTGTTTCGTTAATGGAGCAAGTTAGAAACCAGGTATTTTTTATAAGGCTTGGCTTATTAAAGGTTCAGATTTTATTGGAGTCACCATTTTGGATTGGGACCAGAATCATACAGAGGCATACAGCAATTTTTTAATTTTTTTTATTATTTATTTATTTTGTTAATTTGAAGTGATTTTAAGTATTGAATGAAAGTTCAGGAGTCACACATCATACTGAATTGAACTTATTCAACTTGTGAAATTATTAAATTGCTTTTGAAAAAACTCATCATTACGGAAAAAATTACACCATTGCTAATATAATTTGAGCCCATACAAAAGCCATTTTCTATGCAGTGATGGAATCTGTTATCTTGGTTTGTTTGTTTTCCAGCTGTAACCAGTGTGGACGATCATCTGCACTGCCGTCCCGATTCTACGAGCTGGAGCTGAACATCCAGGGCCACAAGAACCTCACAGAGTGTGTTACAGAGTTCCTCAAGGTATCCCTACATTCAGGCCTCTGTGTGAGCTCATGTTAGGGACAGCAATTATGCCGTGTTCATTTTGATAAGTGGGGAGATCCATTTCATCATAACAGACACACTTAATTTCTCCTTGAGTTGCAACAAGGAATAACAAATGTGCATTTCTCCACGTGGCAGATTACATAGGAGAAGGGGGCAGGACATCAATCTAAATCAGGGGTGTCCAAACTTTTTGAATGGGGGTCAGATTAGTTTATGTTAAAATACCAGGGAGCCATCAGCTTCTTGCATGACAGGGGTTATTAAAAGATAAATAAAAAATTTACACTTAAATAAGACAAATGCAACAGTTTCATCTTTCAGTGGAACAGTATATAATATTTTACCACTCCTGAAAATGGTGGCCCTCGCTATCAACTTTATGCTTTCTTGCTGTGTCCATGTCTGAAACCTGCTAACCTGCTGTTAGGTACCATTTGTTTGCTTGTTTGACGTCTGTTTATGAAAACACAATAGTTCTGCGTAGTGCTGCTGACTTGTTTCATGTCCATAAACAGTATGACAGTCCTGCCATAGTGAGGTGAAAGAAAAAAATGCAGTGATCTTGCTTGATAAACCAAGAATACCACTAAAGTAATGTTTTGAAAGACAAGCTGCATGCCGCTTAAAATCAGTCTGCAGGCCCCCAGGTCGGGCTTTAGACGCGTCTGATCAAAGTAAATCTAATGTGTGTGTGTAATAAACAGTGGAGTAAATTCTGTGAAAGAAGAGGCGACAGTGACGTGCATCATTTTACCCAAAGTTAAACATTTTTCTACACTCGACAACCAGGGAAAAAAATGGCAAACATGCAGCGCTCAACACAGAATAGTCACCCAGTGTCTCGTCATGCTGCTGGTTTTTGTAGCATAGTGCAAATACACAGCACTCCCATAGCAAAAATATAGAAAATACGTTGACCTCAGGAAAAAAGGCTTTGATGGACACAAGCTCTTAACATGTGTATTTGTGTGTTGTTTTTGCAATGGTAATCCCTTACAGGAGGAGAAGCTGGATGGAGAGAACCGCTACTTCTGTGAGAGCTGTCAGAGTAAACAGAATGCCACCCGTAGGATCAAACTGCACAGCCTTCCTCCAACCCTCAACCTGCAGCTCATGCGTTTTGTCTTTGATAGGTCAGTACTGATTAAGATGTAGTTTTAATCCCTCATTTAAGAAATTAAGTTTTTTACACTTTTGTTAATGTTATTCATTACAATACACACAATTGCACACCCAGGACTTATAGACAAGCATGCATGCAGAGAACCTAAACTTAAAATGGCCACCCTCCCGTTACCAAGTCCCTATGGACTGAGCTACTGCCACCCCACTACTGATACCATCAAAGGAAAGGTTTACTGAACCATGTTGTCTTTCCCAGACAAACAGGCCACAAGAAGAAGCTCAACACCTTCATCAGTTTTCCAGAGCAGCTGGACATGGGGCCTTTCTTGGAAGGAAAACCAGGTATTAGCAGTATGAATCTCTGTGACACACAGACACATACATTCTGCACTTTCCCTCAACAATAAATGCATACTGAGATGTGTCAGCTTCACAGAAGAAATAAAATAGATACACTACTCTTATCTCTCATTTAAACAAAGAACTAAGACCTAGTCCTTTGAATTTAGAAGAGTTGTTGACTTCTTGAAAAGTAAATGTGTTGATTTGTGCGTCTTTGGACGGACTGTTTCTCCAGACCAGAAGTGTGTTTATGAGCTGAGTGCTGTGCTGATCCATCGGGGCATCAGTGCCTACTCAGGCCACTACATCGCCCACGTGAAGGACGCTCGTACCGGCGACTGGTACAAATTCAATGATGAGGAAATTGAGAAGATGGAAGGCAAGAAGCTGCAGCTTGGCATAGAGGAAGACATTGGTGAGTAGTACTAAATGGGCACTGTAAGGTTCCATCTTCCTAAAATCCTTAGTTACCCAAATGTAGTGTTATGTTATAGGAGTCTTAATTGTTATGCAGTATTATTCTTAATGTAGAATAATGTTCTTTAATGTTAGAGAAACTGCAGTTAAAAAGTTGATTTGTTGAAAATGGATCGTCTCCATGATAAGGTGCTTTGGCAAAATAAAGAATTACGAGTTAAAGACTCATACCTTTTAGCCTCCTGAGGGTCATATCTGTAAATATATATACTTTCTCCTTCCTTTTTGGTCTTCTTGGTCCCTAGCTGAGACAGTGAAGTCCCAGGCACGAAAGCCAAAGTGCAGTAAAGGCTACCACTGCTCCAGAAATGCCTACATGCTGGTGTATAAGGTCCAGGAAGAGGAGGACTCAGATCCCACCAGGACCAATGTCGAGGTGCCAGGTGGGAAGTAGACTTTTATGTAATCTACCGTTTAGCATGTTTGTGTGTAATGTATCCCTATTCTCTGATGCAAACAAAGATGACAGCCAGACAAGAAGGCAGCGATAATTTCTGTTTTCTATCTTTGTTTGCATCAAGGAATTAAGACTTCTAGAGAAATGTTGTTTATTAGTAAGAATACAGATTGCTGCCTGCTCCATGTCGCCTTGTCTAATGGTTTCTTTTACCTCTGTCCTGACTTCCAGCCTTCCTTCAGAGGTTGGTGGACCAAGACAACCATAAATTTGAGGAGTGGTGCAGTGAGATGGCCGACATGAGAAAACAGAGTGTGGATAAGGGCAAAGCCAAGCATGAGGAGGTGAAGGAGCTCTACGAGCTTTTACCCGCAAGAGACGGTCGGTAAAAACATTCCCTAATCTCACTCACAGTTCACTTAACAGAAACACTTATGAGAGTGTTCATGTTTGTTGCTGTTTTTTTCCAGTTAAAACAGGCAAAAATACAGACAGTGTAATAAAGGGACAGTCAGAGTTATTTGGGGTATTGCTTAACTTGTGCAACAGCTCCCCTCTCTGTAGTAATTCTGGAAATACAACACAACACCCTACTGAACCAGGACAATTTGGGATTTTTGCCAAAAGCAAATACTGTGTTTTGATGTTATGTATTAGGCTGAGGAGTTACAAAAATGTCAGGTGTTAATCAGAAATTAGTAGATGCATTTCCATACAATTTCCATGCTTCACGTGTTTATATATAGATATGTTAGAGATAATATATCACAGAATGAGCCTGGATTTAATCAATCAAAATCAGAGGTCATGGGTCTCTTTGTTTGATGAGCTTCTCTGCTTTCCCTCGTCAGGTGAGCCATATGAATTTATCCCACTGGACTGGTTGAAGAAGTGGCTAGAAGACTCCACTGCCACAAAAGAGATCGACAACTCCCTCTTCCTTTGTTCCCATGGCAAACTGCACCCAGACAAGGTGGGAGACTCCAAGAGGGTTTCCCTGCAAGCTGCTCAGCTCCTGTACGAGCGTTACAGTGGAGGGCCGAGACTGGACGGTCAGTCATACAGACGGTGGTGTGGTCTCTTCTTAAATCATCTGCTTCTGCAAAACTGAAAGTTTTACTGCTTCCAATTCAGTAGTCACACAGAAGTAGGAATCACACTGATCACTATTTTAAAACTTTATGGAAATCATCACACCAAATATGTATGCTTGTAATCAACTTTGCGTAGCTTTAAGCATCCTCTTAGTTGAATGAAGTATGCTTGAGTCCTAAAGAGTGAGCCTGAGTGGTAGCACTTTGCATGTTTTGAACTATTGAATGAAACACTTAGCTTGCACTTGAAGGCTTTACTGTTGGACACAAATGACATCAGAGTAAAAATTGCACAGCCCATCTGATTCTCTTATTAGAGCCTTCAAAATTAATTAATCACTGAAAAAAAAACATCTTCAGCATCTTCTGATAACAGTGAAGTCCTGGGGTTTTTGTTTTAGAATTTGAGCATATCTGCACAGTCCGGTGGATTATGTGTGCAGGCCACTCATTATAACTCAATAAAACAATGGGCTGATAATTTATGCAAGTGATAATGGAATAGTTAAAGAAGCAGCAGACACAACAAATTGAAGTGGTTCGTTGAAAAGCATCACGATTGGTAAAATTCTAAACTAATTAGTTACTGACAAATCATTACCATCACTAGTTGACTTAAAAGCAGTGGTTGAATTTGCCCTCATGTATTTCTGTACTCTTAGGAAATACTCTTGTTGGCAGTCAGATTAATAACTTTGCAGTCAAAGCATATCTCAGTCCCTAGAAATGTCTCTAATCCTGACTGCTATGGACACCACAGTGTTTGTCACCTGCATTTTTACATATCCCACTTATGTGCTTGTTCAGCCTCCTCTCTGTGTAGAGAGTGTGTCAGCCAGCGATGCAGAGTGCTGCGGCTGAAGAACCAGCTCAATGAAGACTACAAGGAAGTCACCAACCTGGTCAAACGCACTATCAGGTAAACACACTCAGGAAAAGTTAGGTTTGTGAAGTCAAGTTTGGTTTATACTTATACTGGTTTATTCTTTTTTTTACTTTAATATGTATCTAAGTTGAATATTAAATACTATTTTTCATTTTTTTGCATAATCGAGCCCGTTCACAGCCCATCCTCACCTACTTACCTAAACTTTTCTGAATTTTCCTCCCTGAAGCCTAAAAGCGACCTCATTAGGTAGATCATCTGATTTTAAAAATATTTGAAGTCAGAGTGATTTAATTGCAGAATATATCAGTGAATTAAAAAAAAAAAAAAAAAAAAAAAACGTCAGTCAGCTCAGCAGATGTGAGTGGATGTTGATCAGTAGCGGTGGCAAGTCTTCACGGTGGTGGCAACAGACTTGGTTGCTAAGAAAGGTACCACTTTGCCAATCTGGCAGTAAAGAGTGTGAGTAAAAAAAAAAAAAAATATCAGAATTTGTACTTCTTAAGCATGCAATGAATGCCATTTGCACCACCATAAACTCATACCCTGGTGTTAGTGGAGAAGGGGTGGGGTGGAGGCTGTTATATCACAATGTCGGCCTCGGTGGTTGGTGACTGTCATCCAACCCTAACGGCAATTTAACTTGTCGGTCTCTTGTCTGAACAAGCCCCTGATCACCTATATGTAAAACTCATGCCAGCAACCTCTCTGCTATGCTCTCTCTCTCTCTCTCTCTCCCTCCCTTCCCACACACATCCACCAGGTGCCAAATATCGAGGTCAATAAACATCTGAATGACAAACAGCCATCACTGTAACAAATGTGACAAATGAAGCCAACAATGTTACATGTTCAGTGTCTGAAAAGAGCTTAAGATTCAAATTCCTTGTGTTGTTGCAGCTGACAAAACATAATACAGCAAAGAGAAAATTGGTCAAGATAATATATCTAAATATGAACAAAATTAATGAGGGGTATTGCAGAACTAGTGCAGTTCTTCCAATACAAAGTTGCTATCAAATGTAATCATAAGTGTGTGTGTGTGTGTGTGTGTGTGTGTGTGTGTGTGTGTGTGTGTGTGTGTGTGTGTCAGTGGTGAGGGCTGCTGGGTGGGCAAAGCTTCTCTGCGTAGCTGGAGGCAGTTGGCTTTAGAACAGCTGGAGGAGGACGAACATGAAACCAAACACAGCAATGGCCAGACCAATGGACAGGGACCACACAACAACAGCAAAGGTAGGAGTAATGGAAGGGATTTTGTTTTTCCTTCTGGGTCTTTTTTGTTTCTCTAGTTTATTTTTTCAATCTGTCAACCAAGCTGGAAACAGGAAATTATGTCACATTGTGTACATTTTCATTGAAAATGTAATACATTTAGTTTTGCTGTCCAGTAGTTGTTAAGATATTTCAGTCTGGACCAAAGGGATAGACCATCTTACTACATTACCATCTCTTAAGCCATGCTGCTAGCAGATCTAAAATGTGTTTGAAATCTATGTTTTAAAAAGACATGGAGACACTGGCTGATTCACATCCACTGAGTTAATCAGTTTGCTGTCTTTGAATTTTAGTATTAAATTTAACGAACGCCTCTGGATTGTGAATGTTAACATTCTTTGTGACTCATTCGATTGTAGAGTTCGGCCCAGAGCTCTCAGAGGGCAATGATGAAGAGATGAAGACATTCAATGAAGACATTGTCTGCAGTCATGGTACTGTCCCATCATCGACCTCTAGAATGATATAACAAAAATGCTTTTAACAAGGTCATTGTAGAATTTTGAAACAAAAAAAATGTTTTCATTGCTATTACATACACAGTGTAGTTTAATCTCTATGTATGGGTGTTCCTCTTGTAGGGGGTCTGAGTATTTTGGAGACTGAACGAAAGCTGGTATCCACTGAAGTTTGGACCAAGCTGAGGGAATACTTCCCCAAAGCCCCAGAATTCACCCAAAACCAACAGCCCTGTCAGCAGTGCCTGGTGAGTATTTTCTCTTATCTTGCATTAGAGTTAAAGTGTAAAGGTGGAATTACTCACAGTGTACAGCCATCCAGCAGTAGTTGCCTCTGGTGTAGTTGACCCATAGTATAGGCTCACATTTAACCACTTTAAAGTACCATCGCTAGACACAACATGGACACTTAAAGGCTGTATCCTTCTTTAGTTATATTCCCCACAGTAATTTTGTTTACAGTCTTTGATTCATATTGTGATACAGAGTGACAATGGGCAACTTAAAACTGCAACGGCAACAGTTTATATTCTTTGATTCATTGTGTGTTGATGATGGCAGAAGGTTTGCTGCTCTGCTGGATGTGTGTTATTGATTGATTGTCAACAATCTCAACCAGCATCAGAAACTTGTAGGAATAACAAGCTGACCGATCACAGTTCCTGTGGTCTCCATGTATCACCTCATGTGTGGTTACTTTACATTTTCGGGGAGGTGCATTTTAGTTGCAACAGCTGTGCGCATAGGCTCTGTTGATACATTTACCATTTACATGAAACTAAAACAACCCAAACTAACGAAAGCAATAGTCTGACAGCAGCAGGCACACAGAGTAATGAGTCATGGCAACCACAGTTGGTGGATGTGTAATAACAGAGTGAACCATTGGGATAGTTGTGGAGTTACAACTGTTTTTTCTCGTGTATCCAGACATTAGAGCAGGAAGAAAAGGACAATGAGGCAGTGAGTAAGATGATGGCCCTGGACCAGAAGAACCAACTGCTCAATCTCTTCAATGAGAAGAACCGGCCGACACTCAACAAGTGGCCTCAGGTAGACACAGAGTGAAGTACCGAACTTTCAGTCTGCCAGAGTCATGTAACCTCATCACACCAATACAGTTAAAGAGGCTAAATGCCCTGCAAAGAATAGAGCAAAAGAGGTCCATATATTTATAAGACTAGGACACACACACATGCACGCACGCACATGCACACGCACACACACACACACACACACACACAGTCCAATATGAATTATACTGCAATAGCATTAATTAAAATTAAACAAATATGATAGATTATAATAATCTATTTTAGTTCATCATCTCTTGTTTTTCTCACCAGGGCACAGATGTACTCTACATAGTCCCTCTGTTTTTTGTGGATGAGTGGAGAAAATTCATCAGGTATGTTTGATTCAAGAAACAAGTGGAATGAACACAATAATATTACTGTGTTAATTGTCACATTGTCAAAATTAAATTTTACTGAATGCACCCAAGAACATGGTCAGCCTTTCTACAAAAGGAGCTAGTATAAAGATGTGATTGGCATAAATATCAGATGTGTGTCACTAGTAATGACTAAAACCAGTGTAATTTATTCAGTTTGCAATAAAGATATACTAGGATTTTCTTCAAAAAAATAACTCTCCATACCTGTAGACAGCAGTAATCTGTGTTTGTCGTTCAAAAAGGGAAACCAGAATGCCGTCACAATGCTAGTTAGCCAGTTGGCACATTAACAACACAACTTAATGTTGAAAGAACAGAGCATATTAACTGTGCACCAGTGAATAATAAGACAAACCATCAAGAAACATTTCAGCTTCAGAGCTCAAGGGTTTAAGAAAAATAATCTTACTTTATGTAACAAGTTTGTTTTAGTCTCACTCCCTCTTTAGCTTTTTGGTTACTTTCCTCACTTATGTTTCTCTTCTCATGCGCTGAGCTGAACTGCCAATCAGAGTGATTTCATTCACCGATGGGCTGCAGCGTCTCTAAAAAGTGATTTAACAGGCTGAAAGAAAGTTGACAAGGGCCAATGCTCACTGACGACCCAACTTTGACTGAGGGCTGACCATCCGTGTGTTGTGTGAGGGCCTTAAGGATGACTCATTCCATTTCTGAGTCGGACCATCCCCAATGATGTTAGATATGACTGGCAGTAAAATTGCATGTTATCCTTCCACATGCTAACTTTTCTCCTTTCTGTGTGTGCATTTTGCAGGAGGCCCACTAAATCCTCTCCAGTGTCAAATGTAGGCAACACTCTGCTGCTCTGTCCCCACGGAGGCTTCATGTTCACATACGACTCCCTCATCAACGGAGATGCACAACAGTGAGCTTTGCTTATTTAACTCACTAATAGTTGCCTCTCACCTACAAAATATATGACCCAAAACATTTCGATAAGTTGTGTTTTGAAGACAATTGTACTTCTGACAGAGTAAAAAAAAGAATAACTGGAACAGCAGTTAAACTTCACAGTCCATTATAACTCATACTAATAACAAACCCTAAACTCAGTGAGGCCCCGCTGTGTGCTCAGGCTTTATGCATGCGCTGAACTGATGTGTTACTGAGTGGACCCTTCTGTGGTCTCATGTTGTGCTGTTTGTCCTGCACAGTGTAGCTCTGCTCTGGCCCAGCGAATGGGAAGTGATCAGCAGACTCTTCATTGTGGACCAGCCAATCTCCATCCACTGCTTCAAAGAGACCACACCAAGTGGTCCCACCACTCAATACACCACTCAGCCTGGTAAGAATGCAGACTTGGGGAAAATGCTGTACCTCACATATTGATTTCACAGATGGCTGACTTTTAAAATGTTTATTCAAACACCCTTTTTTTATATCCTTGAAGTAATAATCAAAAGCTTTAATTGAATATAAAACATTCACTGCCTGTAAGCTTCAAACTTGGATGAAGTGAATAATGCACTTTGTGACACTCACAGTTTGACATTTTGGGTGTAGTGTTACTTTAACCTTTTTTGGCTTCTCAGCATCCTCTATGTATTTGATATTGATGTGGGTGTGTATATATGCTCAGATCTCTGTTGGGACTGCAGAGAGAGCTTCCTTTTCCAGCAACAGAGGGACCTCAGAGAGTATACCCAAGCAACCATATACATCCGCAAAGTCATTGAAGACAAGAGGGTATGAACAAAAGCACATTTTAGGTCACCAAACAGTGACAACTCAGTTCTTTCACATCATTTCTAAAATGAGATCCACAGAATTTTAAATGATGCAATTTATTGTTGTCCTCTGCATAGATGATAAAGGAGGCGGCTCCAGAAATGAACGCCAGTAGCTCTGAGGCAGAGGAGGAGAAGGAAGAACATCCAAAGGTGGACGGTGAGAAAGACCCAGACTTCAGCCAGGTAAGTCTGTTACCACATGAAAGCTACAGTAACGGTTAATAAGGCAGCCAAATCAGACTCAGCAGTGCACAGGCTTAAGGGACTGTCCATCACCAACTGTCTGTGATTGGTGTAAAAAAATCGCATGACTGGTTGTGTTGCTTTGCAGAAAAGAATATCTTTTTTATTTCTTGTTAATCTCCTTATCTTACATTATTTTTTAGCTGTAGACAGAGACAGGTTAAACCATCTATTTGCTTCATCTTTCTGCTATTTCACTGTAGCCATTGTCTGTTCTCTCACCACAATTTCTGGTTTCCTTCAGTTATATCCATGTGCCTCATGTGTGCAATATGAATAAATGAATAACAAAAACATGTAATAACCAGCAGGTCACTCAGAAAGTGCAGATCTCAGCCAAGCTCTGTCCTGCAATGTTAAAGAAAAGTGAAAGTAAAAAATAATTTGTGTATCTGCCCCATGACTCAGATCTGCTCCAAAATGTTATGGGTTCTTCCATGGCCCATGCTACACCCTTCTAACAAGTTCAATGAAAATCGGAACTGTGGTTTTTCTGTAATCAAGCTGACACAAACCAAACCAACAACAGAACCTCCTTGGCAGAGGTAATATTACGAGTAGCATGAGGAGTATCAGTTGTCCTGTAACAGTTGGAAGTAACAGTTGACAGTAAAAGCAGTTGAAGCAATAAAAGTAGCAGCACACACAGATTAAATGGACTGGGTGGACTTGCACTTGCATGGCACCTTTCTAGGTGTACGACTACTCAAAGTGCTCTCACACTACTTGTCTCATTCAGGCCTACTCGGACACATTCATACACTAGTAGCTCAGGCTAACATACAAGGGACCAACTGCCACTCAGTACTTATGCTTTAACACGTAGTCACACACTGATGGCAGAGCCTCGGGCGCAATTTGGGGTTCAGTGTCTTGCCCAAAGATACTTTGACATGCAAACTAGAACGATCTTTCAATTAGTGGACACCACACTTCTTGAGCCACAGCTGCCACACTACTTCCTATTTTAATGTTTGATGTTAATGTTTTTTCTTTTTTGGGACCGTCTTGAGAGTGAAATGATGTTGGTGAGTCATCGTCAGCCATAATATAGCTAATAATCACATTACTTTCTTTCAGTCACAAGATGGTGCAAAGCGGCTAAAGTTGAGTGACAGCAGCACAGCGTCAGCAGCTGCAGCCCCTGTGACCAACACGACCAAACTAGGTGGAATCAGGAGAAGCACCCGGCACAGGAAACTCAGAGGAGAGAAAGCACTTATTGTTTCAGCTAATCAGACACTAAAAGAGCTGAAAATACAGGTGACTGGATAGAGGACCAGATTGCTGACGCATTTAAAATGAACATGAAATATAAGTTGTTTATGACACCTTGAGGATGGATAAGTGCAGTTTATTCATCTACACTATTTTTCACAGACTCAGTAATTTTACACAGGTATCTGAACTGATAGTAATGAAATATTTTAAAAGAGGTATTGTGATGGCTGCACTGTAGAGGTGATGATTGGTTTTTATTCACAAAACTGACTTTGCTGTGCTCCTGACCCTGTAGATTATGCATGCCTTCTCTGTGGCTCCGTTTGACCAGAACCTCTCCATTGATGGAAAAAGTCTGACCGACGACTCTGCCACACTGGGTAGTCTGGGCGTCATTCCTGAAAGCATCATCTGTCTAAGGGTACTCCCTACTTAATTGTTTACATGGAAATCTTAACCACTGCAGCTTTAATCTTGATGGTGATAACAGACATTTCCTTTTCCAAAACACTGATTCCATTGTTTTCTTACAGGCTGATGAGCCAATAGCTGATTATGCTGCAATGGATGATGTCTATCAGGGTAAATAGTGTTCTTCACTTCCACCATGTTACATTTACTTTGTTTTTAAAAAAAACTCCAAGTTATAATAATACTGTTCTCATCTGCCTCCCTCACAGTGAGAATGCCTGAAGAGGGATTTAAAGGTGAGCATGCTTTTTTCTTCATATGCTTTTAAATGTTTGTTTTCTTTCTTTGATGCAGTAGGAAGACAACATCTCTGTTGTCAACACTGATGCATTAAAGCTGAGTGGGGCGACCCTGATAATCAGACTGAATTGTCATCATTATTCTATGTGGATTACTGAAAAAGCATCTCAGATGTGGGCTTTGAGCTAACAACCGTAGAGAACCATATGAACTTATTTTTAGAGCTCCAGTAAGCCAAATATTTTTGAAGACTGTACAGATGAGTTTTGATAACACACCCCCTGAAAGTTGACCAAGTGCTGGCTTAGGTTGCACTAACAGGTTTCATACCTGGTCTTAAGTTGATCATAAGTTGGCGCACTAAAGCCCAGTTCAGACCAAAGATTCCCAACGAGACAAAATCATTTTAGAACATTGCAAGAAAAGTTGTAGCGATGTGAATTGGCCGGTCTGAGCTCAACTCAAGCTGGTTGCAACTCAGCTGGTCAAATCGCCAGCAGCTGGTTGTAGAACATAAAACATGTCACCTGTTTCTACAGCCAGTCAGCTTGTAGTGAAGTCCACTGGTCAAGTCAAAATGACCACAGACGGCATGTTTGCTTGCTGTGGTGGGTGCTCCATCCCCACTGAGCTCTATTTCCATCCTCACGATGTGCTGGTACCAGATGTTGGGCCACTTCTGCTGATCGCTGTATGTGCTTGCGCATATTTATTATGAATGCAGTCCACTTGATGTTCGCTTTGTTTATATTTTTGCCATTTCATCACAACTACAAATGCAACTGAGAAGTACAGAGTTGTTGCTTATCTAGTTGCATTGGTGTGAACCGGCAGGTTTTCAGGCCATTGCAGAATGGAGCATTGCAAGTAGTTGCCTGTTTGAACTCATCTCGTCGAGAATCTTTGGTCTGAACTGGGCTTAAGTCCAGTCTCGTAGTTACGCTGGTCAACGCTTAAATTGTGCAACTAGTCAGGAGCAGACGTAAAGTCAAAATCTCAGGCTTTTCTATATGTCAGCGGCCTGATGCAAAACATAAGAGCCCCAAACTTTGAACATAACCCACATTAGCTTACCTACTTAATTCTCTTATTTATTTAGCCAACTTACAAACATTTTTTGTGTGGTTGCAAGCTGTTCATAAAAATTGCCCCTGGTGGGATTAATAAAGTTGTCTGTATCTGTATCTGACCACACGTCCTTCAAACAAACATTCACTGGTGAATAGTGCCCCGCTAATGTCAGTCATCAAGCTAGATAGCCACCTAATTAGCTGGCTAGATGCAGCAGCATATACTTGCCTGCAAATGTTAGTTTATCCTGCTGCTTAATGTGCTGTTCGGAACCACTACTAACAACACACTGTCAGCCAGGTGAATTGTAAGATATGACTGAGTTTGTTTACTTTTTCTGTCCTTTCACATTACCTGTAGAGCTGCAACTGGCAGCTGCTGTCAGTCAAACACAAACAGCATCTCATGTACAGCTCAATTAATCTTACTATCTCAATATCTGTAAAATTTCCTTTTCTTTTTCACTGATTTTCAGTAATAATATTG
This sequence comes from Epinephelus awoara, assembly GCA_035609425.1. Lineage (NCBI taxonomy): Eukaryota > Metazoa > Chordata > Actinopteri > Perciformes > Serranidae > Epinephelus > Epinephelus awoara. Next base: position 6,442,772 of record CM069296.1, on the reverse strand, counting down.
CTGCAAATCATAAATGATTAGCTACACATTACCAGGACAACGGGAGAGTGTAAACAGTGTATTCTAGTAACATGTGCTATAGTCATAGTTGCTGCGTATTCACATAAATGGGCATTATTAAAACCGGGCATCGGCTTAAGTTTGGTTGGTGCGACCAACGTAAAATCCATTGTTAAGACTGGTCTTAAGAGAGGCCGACTTAGCAGTTAGGACCAGTTAGGTTCAGTGGAGACCAGTAAGTGTGACCCGCTCAAGATAATTCATTATCAGATTATTTAGTAAATTAAATCAGAATTTTGTCAATTTTATACTGTATTGAGTGGCCAACTCTTTTCAATTAGATTTTATTTAATTGTTGACAGTGTGTTTTGGTTCTGCTTCAATTTCTTACTAATAATTTCTTTCCCTCTCTGCAGGCACTGGGCTTCTCGGGCACTGAGGAAAGCTGTGCTGTAGCTATGCTTGAATTGGACGGATGACAGTTGGACATTTTTAAAGGAGGAATAAAAGCTTGAATTTGTCAAGTGTCCATATATAAATAAGTGCTTTAATTTGTTTTTTTTACGTTTTGAGTAGGCTTTCTTTAATAAACTGTGACCATTTTGCAAAGCCGCTGTTTTTCTCTACATAAGGTTAGCTGGCCTTTGATATTTAAATTCCTAATCATTCTGAAGGACTGTGTGCTTCTACCTGACAAATAGAATCTGGTTGAGGAAGCTCACTGGAGCATTCTACTGTTACTCAAGAAAATGGGCTTTGTTTATGACTGTTTAACTTATGGCAGAAGAAAAAATTAAGACAATGTTCTTTCTTTCCATTACGTGGAAGCTTGTGTCCTCACTGCAGAGTTTTCAGGTTTGTCAAAAGAATGCACGAGTAACTGTTAAGTATTACAAATATAACTGCTCTTAAATGTTAGAACATTTATTACCTCTACAGCAAATCTATATCCATATACTCCATGTGGCATTTAGAGATACATAGCTACACGGTATGTATAGAGGCCGATTCCTGCAGAAGTTTCAGCAGTGCAAACCCTCGAGAGCTCGAAGTGAGAAACCGAATGCAAGCAGTGATATGTCCTGTTCTTTTCACTGTTATTTCTTATGGACAATAAAGTTATTTTCAAAGCACCCTGTCGTCATACTTGTGATTATTCCATGAAAATAGACCGATTACAAATTAATTGCAAAATAGAATGTAGTGTTACTCGGGCATTAGGATTATTTCAGTCCTGTGATGGCCAATACCTTCTACAACATCCACACCTATTGAAAATGATAAAGTACTTAAGTAGTCACTGTGTCTTCAGATTGTTTCTTCCATTGTTGAAACTGGAAAGGTAACTGGTATGTTCCAGCCTGGACCCTGTTCACCCTTTATCTGTGTGTGTTTAAGTGATTATTGGAGACAACAGTTTGCCTCAACACTGGCGACTGCCATGGCTGATAGCATTATGTTTTTGAGGTATCCATCCATATGTATGTCCTATTCTTGTGAACCTGATATCTCAAGAACACCTAAGAGATTTTTTTCAGAATTTGCACGAACAGCTTGAGGGAATTTCTTCAAATTTGACACAAACGTCCACTTGGACTGAAGAATAAACTGATCGGAATTTTGTGGTTGAAGGTTTGATGGTAAAGATCAGTGTGACCTCTCAAAATATGTTTTTGGCCATAACTCAAGAATATATATGCTAATTATGACAAAACTTCACAAATATCTGAAAGGATATAATTATAAAGTGATGAGATTTTATATCCCGAAGGTCAACTTCATGTTTTCACAGACATGGATGTAAACTGTAAGAGAAACTTGACTTGACCAACTGCAGGATGGTAATTCTTGTTTATTTGTTCAAGTATTAAACGAGACAGCTGCAGCCAGGAGTGGCAAAACCACCTACCAGCAATTGAGCACTGTCAGTGTAGATCTACTAAAATGCTTGTTTTTGCCACTGACAGGCTCAGATTATTATAAGTGTCTAACAACATTATGGAAAGACTCTCTACAGAGATTGACCTTTTAGTTAAAGAGAAAGATCCATTTTATTTAACCGGAAAGAGCCCCAAAATTGCCATTGCCAAGACTCCATTTAAATAGACAATAGTTTAGCTTGTATAGAGTATAGAGGCAGCATACTTGCACATCTAACTGGGTGAGTTAAGGTTAAATTTTAATCAAACCAGAGCTGGTGATTGTTGGAACGATGGAGAGATGAACCAAGGTGAGTTTTGTAAGAATTATTTTGTGTCTGTCGACTTTGAAGTGTGTTTAAAATGATAAAATCACTGTTTATTTGGATGGAGTCTGGTGGGTTTGGTGATAACAATTTCTAAGCTGTCTCTGGTTAAACAAATAATAATAATAAAAAAAAAATCTTTAACAATGACGTCGACCTCTGTAGGGATCCTTTTTATAATGGTGTTTAAAAAATGATAGACTTAAAAAATATGAGTGAATGGGATGTTCAGTATTTAGTTTTGAGTCTTTGTTTTCTCAAACTGTATTATACTAAGCTACTTATTTTGTCCTGGTTAAAGAAGTTGGGGTTTTTTTTTTCTTCAGTTTTTCTTCTTTCTATTTAAACAGGCATTTGTTGAGCATAACATTTTTTGATTGCAAAATAACTGACAGCAAGACTGCCTCAGGAACTGAAAAAAGAAATTAGGAAGTAATCACAATAAATAAATGATAAATTAAATAAAAAGAATAACGTGTCTTGCAAGAGGGCGTTTTCAAAATACAATTAGAGGGAGTTAAGCCATTTTATTAATTATTTTAATTCATTTTATTATTTTAATTCATTTTATTATTTTACCAAGTTGTTTTTAAGAGATCTTAATAATCTGCATTTGTAGAAGTAAAATTGTGCCTGTAAATATAGTAGCTAACAGTTTATCAAGTATTCAGTCTTTTTCTCCTAAATAATAAATAATCCTAAAACAATGTTATTGTACTGGAAAGTTGGGACTTTGTTTTTCCGAGCACAGGCACATGTGCAGATTGTTCCAAAACAAGTTTACAACACGAGTCCCTCTCCTGTGCTTAAAAATATATTTGAGATGCCTCCCCCTTTAGGTTTTTTTTTCGCCTAACCGGAAACGTACCCATTTGGTTGCCGTACCACCTGTCGCCATTTTCAAAACGGCTAATCTTTATTGCGCGGAGCAGAGTTGTTCAGCAGAGGAGTTTAAATAAAGAAACGGATCGTTTGAATTATTCAAGGTAAAGACATCCATTGAGTGGGAGCTGCATGCTGGATGGTCGTCAGGGCTCTTTTTCTAACAATGTAACTGCAAATGTATCCCAATGAGTTTCACTGACTGAACATTCGTAACCTTTTCTTCATTACATTAGCATCCCGTGCTAAAGCTAGTGACGGATAGCCTGCCACTGCTGGCTACCAGTATTTGTAAATATTGACTACAGACCCGGGGAACCTCAGTTAACATAAACCTCAGGACACAGCCGTCTGCTTGTAAAATGTGGACCAGTTGCTTTGTAATGTGGCAAAGGCAAAATGTCTCCCAAAATATTATCTGAAATACCATGTTTTTTTGTTGGCTAAATTCCATTCATATGGGAAATAAATGAGGTGTTTCTCATTGATGCAGACACACTCAAAGAACATTAGCTACTTGAGATGTCTTGTGAATAATTGTGATGCACAAAACCTGCAGAGTAGAGTTACATATGCACAGTTTGAAGTGAGACCCCTGACCCCCCCCCCCCCCCTTGCTCTAACTACAGTAACGCTATATGGAGGCTGGTAGCATGCAGAGAAGTGCAGTAGGAGCTTTTTGCTGTTTGCTGAGAGGAGAAAAAAAAGACTGTCAGTTTCTGAGTTTGACATGCAGTTCTCTCCTCAAACAGGGGAGCAGAACCAGACCATCGGACAAAATGATGGAGCTACCCAACTACAGCAGCCAGCTGATGCAGCAGCTGTGGGCGCTGAGGAAAGAAGGCCACTTCTGTGACTGCACCATCCTGGTGGGAGACAGCCCGCACCGCGCACATAAACTGGTACTGGCCGCCTCCAGCATGCTCTTCAGGTAGTGTGTGCATGGGATTGAAAGATGATCTGCAGGTGATGTGTTTGGTGGGTTGGAATTCATATTCAGCGAGTCATTCGAAATAACTCCCAGGAAGAGTCTCAAACTATTACTGGCAACTCGTCACGCATGAAGGATCTTTCTTGATCATGCATCTAACAGTAGTCTGATATGACACTTTATCTGCCACCTGTCACTTTATTTCATTCAACACTTTGTCTGCCATTTTTTAGTCACTTTATTCATCTGTTGTAGCAATTTTATTGATTCTTCTTTTATTTATCTATCACTATCTTTAATTTTTTACATTTTATTTCTTCACTTTAATTTCATTTTAGTTAATGTCCTTTGATTTTGTCTTGTGCTGCTGTGATACTTGAATATCCCCCCTGGGGGATCACTAAAGTATATCTTATCTGATAAAAGAATATTTCAAATCTTAACTCAAGCTTCAATCAGTCATTGTTTCTGGAGATTTCAATTTCATCTCACGTTCTTTCTGCATGAAGCTCTGATTGGTTGTTTTCCCTTTAGCCATGGTAGAGTCTAGCTATAGGAGGTGAAGGAACATGATTTTTTTTTTTCCACAAACTCTCTTTGTCTCATATAATACTATGAGTATGTAGTAACTGTTTCAGCAAACATGACAAGAAGTTATTTTCAACAGGTGAGTTGGGGGGCTGATGGCAGACTATTAGAGATGCATTTAAAAAAAAAAATTACAAAAAGACAAATTGGAGCAAATACAACATAGTTCAAGCCTGGGGGAATATCAAGAAATAACCCCAACCGGGTTCGGGTAGAAAATCAAAGCTCTATCTGAGCGATTAAGTCTAGACTTAAAGAACAATACAAAGATTTACAGTAGTTAATCTCTCTCCATACTGTCTGTATTAGCAGTGTTTAAGGGGAAGTCTAAGTCAAGTCTCAAGTCATGTCAAAGCCAGTCTCAATCAATTCTCAACTTCTTGAGGGCAAATTCAAGTCAGATCTCAAGTCTTATCAAAGTAAAGTCATCAAGTCAAAGTGTCAAGACTAAAGTGAAGTCTCAGGCCATTCAAGACTAGGCCAAGTCAAGTCTCAAGTCCCGTCAACGCAAGTTTTGAGTCAAGTCTCAATTCCTTGAGGGCATGTCGAGTCCTTACGGGCAAATTGCAAATCAGTCACTGACCATTACATTGACACTGTATCATCTTTTCAAAGCTGTGTTAATAGTGTTTTTACACACAATTCATCAAAGCCCTTTCAATGCATAATCCTTAATAATGTAATTCTTATGTCGTGTAACTTTACAGTGCCAGCCTGATGCTGTCTTATCCATTTATTTATCCAAAATCTCATCAGGTCAAAGTCAGAATCATCAACTCGTTTTTGCTGATAAGTCTCAGGTCAAGGTCAAGTCTCACAACACTCAAGTCCAAGCTACATGTTAGGTTGTTTCAGTGACTTACATAAGTCTAATGTGAGTCCAGCTGTCATGTAGATATCCAGGTCTCCCCTATATTAATGAATTAGACCAGCAGCTTTATGCGGTTCTGTGACAGGAAAATCTAAGACACTTTCATAAATGTGTTCAGTAAGAAGCCAGTCACTCCATCCCCGTTTGTTTTGGTCTTGTAACATATATCTTTGAGTCATAGCACTGTAAAGACCAATGTAATATAAGGAAAGATGACTTGTGATGGGATAGCTGGAATAGTTTGGGACCTGTGACCTCTGTTAAATGGGGACTTGAAAAGAATAAACTGATCTTCATCTCTGTCAGGTCTCTCCTGGATGGCTCCGACACCATCTCCATCGACACGACCATGGTTTCCTCGCAGGAGTTTGGCTGTCTGCTGGACATGGTCTACACTGGCAAGCTGCCTCTCGGCAAACACAACGTCAGCCGCATTGTCGCCGCTGCAGACAGCCTGCAGATGTTTGACGTGGCTGTCGGATTCAAAAACGTCCTCACCAGCCTTGTGAACCAGCAACCTGCAGTCCCAGTCCTTTCTGCACAGACTCCGAGTCTCACAGTGATCAACAAAGCACAGAGTACAAACCCTGAAGGTTCAGTTTCACCAAACAGAGACGACTCAGACAAAACGGAGCTTAAGCCTGAGCTGCAGAAGGAAGACAGTCAGAATGAGTGTAAAGACGCAGAGGAACCAGCATGTAAGAGAACCTGTGTGGAGCTCTCTCAGTCCTCAGGTCAGTTTCGGCAGCTTGTCCATTTTAGCCACCGTTGTTCAACCGAATACAATCCCGTCCAACAACCCTACAACTTACAACACAACGCTGTTTTACGATCTCTGACTGTACTCCATGTTTTCACACCTGTGTATACACAGAGCCTGAAGAATCCCAATCCTCAGAGAGGGAAGTGGAAGAGAACCATACAACGGCAGCCGAGGTATCGAATGGGCCTGCCTCAGCGGCTGGTCTTCTGGAACATTCCTCTCAGCTTGTGGAGCTCCTCGCCAACATGTCATCTGTCCTGGAGCTGCTGAGCCAGGCAGCACAGAAACACCTGGATGAACAGGAGAGACAGGTAGAACAGAGTTAAAGGTACCCTGTGGGGTCTTCTTGTAAACAAAAACAGTTGCTGATGTTCACTGTTAGTCACCAAATCACAGTGTATATATCTAACTAATGTTTGCAAATACACAAATAACTTTGGTATTTTTTAACCTGGACCCCATCTTAGAAACCATCAGCTATCAGTCTGACAACGATAAGCTTTTTGGAGGTTTCATCTGGGCCGAGACCTCCGCTTCTGTGTGCTGCTATTTTGGCTTATCTCTACAGACAGATATTTGCAATATGAATGCAGATAAATAAATAAATAAATAAATCTGTCCGTTTTCATAGCTTTTCAAAGCTGGCTTCTGTGATTTTTAGTTTGTTTCTGTCAACTTTGAGTAAAGTGTGATAAAATTACTATTTATTTAATTAGAGTCTGGTGGCTTTAACAATAGTGATTTCGGGGCTATTCCTAAACAAGAAGGATCTTACTGTTTAACATAAAGGTCTGTTTCTGTAGGGATCCTTTTCATAATGTTGTCAGACACATAATAAGAATCTGAGCCAGTCAGAGGCAAAAACATGCACTCTCAGTGGACATACATCAACATTGTGCGTATGCCCAGGTGGTTACATTGCAGCCTGTTTCACTGCTGCCAGCTGCAGCCCTCTCTCTCCATTTACTGGACCAATTTCAGAAACTGTTGTTAAGTCACTCAGACACAAAAACATGGGAAAACAGAGGCCAGGTTGAAAAATACTGAAGTTACCCTTTAAGACCTTAAAACTAATAATAGCCTCAACAGGTTTTATGTAGGTAATATTTTTTTTACTCCTGTAAAATAAAGGGATATGTCTGCTCCTGTCAGATTGTGTGTCAGTGCTGTGAGGAGGCAGATCCCAGCTCAGCGCTGAAGAACCTGATGAGCAGAGTGAAGGAGGGGCAGCTCAGCGAGGAAGCACTTCTCAGTCTGCTCCGGACTGTTCAACTTAAAGCTCCTAACTCCTTCCCTACACCACTGCTCTCTTTGGTGGAAGAGGTGGAGAAGAACACACAGGAGCCAGAAAGAAACCAAGCTGGAGGTAAAGGACACTTTGTGACTGTGTGAGTGGATATCTTTTCTGCCAAGTATAGATGCATCTCAAAATGTCAGCCTTAACAAAACAAAACAAAAATCCTGCTTTAAGTTGACCATTAAACCTATTTATATTGTCAATACACAGCTGCCATGTTTATATCTTGTTACTGGGGTAATGGTAATTGTTCAAACATTTTTTAACCTTTTCTCCATCTTTTACAGTTGACTCAGAAAAGCAGGACAGCAGCGGAAGTGAAGACAAGCAGGAGGAAGAGGAAGAGGAAGAAACCATTAAGGAGGAGACTGAAGAAGATGACAAAGTCAAAATTGCTACGACAGACTCTTCCTCCCCCTCCAAGCCTTACTCCTGTCGCTGGTGTAAGAGGGGTTTTGCCTACAAGTGTCGAATGCTGGCCCACATAAAGCGCTGCCCCATGTCCCAGGAGTGTGAGCAGCAGTGCCCAGAGTGCCCGGAGAAGCTGGCCAACCAGCGAGCCCTGCAGCGGCATCGGGCCGAGGCTCACCGCAACACCACGCGAGTGAAGAAGAAGGTGGCCTGTGACCTATGTGGGCGAACCTTTGCCCACCCATCAGGTGAGAATCGCTGGTCAAGGCAGAGAGAGTAATGCATGGAACTTACGCTATGTTTGTATGCAACACAAATGATAATGTTATACACCTCAACTGTGACACCCAAACTTGCAGGTCATGGTGGTTTTTTGTTAAAGGGACAGTTCACTCCCAAATCAAAACTACATATTTTTCTTCTTACCTGTAGTGCTATTTATCAATCTGGATTGTTTTGGTGAGAGTCGCAGAGTGTTGGAGATATCAGCTGTAGAGATGTCTGCCTTCTCTCCAGTATAAAAAAATTTGAGCACGCGGCTTATGGTGCTCAAAGTGCCAAAAAATACATTTGAAAAAATCAACAGCAATGTCTTTTTCCAGAAATCATGACCCAGTTACTCAAAATAATCCACAGACCTTGTTGTGAGCAGTCTCATGTAGGAACTATTTTCTTTCAACTGAACTACACCCACCAACCGCATCACTGCGCAGAAGGAGGAGTGCATCTTCTGCTAGCTCACCTAGGACCCCTGAGCTTGCTAACATTACAGCTCACCTGGGGAGGATGCCATTCATTTTTACACCTCCCGCTGTCACCAAGCCTCTTGTCTATGATGGGATGCACGCTTCCTTCTGCGCAATTGGCCGGTGTAGTTCAATAGAAAGAAAACAGTTCCTACATGAAGCTGCTCACAGGGTGGCAACATCTCTATGGCAGATTTGTCCAACACTCAGCAACTCAAACAGAACAATCCATAGTTACAAGTAGCACTACAGGTCAGAGGAAAAGTGTGCATTTTTGACTTTGGGTGAACTGTTTCTTTAAGATTTCACACGGCATCAAGCTAAAATGGCATCAGCTGTGTCATGATAGTTTGGCTACCACCTTATTCGTAATATCCAGACATATTTCTATACAAGATGGCCTTTATAATCTGACACTTGTTAGTCTATAAACTGTATTCTAATGCTTCTGCTCCCTCTTGTCACATTTCAGGCATGATTTACCACAAGCGCACAGAGCACTTTGAAGAGAAACCGTTTGCTTGTGAGGACTGCGGCGCAAAGTTCGGCGCCAACTCGTCTCTGAAGAACCACATGAGGCTGCACACGGGAGAGAAACCTTACCGCTGCAAACACTGTGACATGAGCTTCAGTGTGGCTGCTGCGCTTGCATACCACACCAAGAAGAAACACTCTGAGGGTAAATCAAAACTCTCTCTCTCACACACACACACACACACACACACACACACACACACACACACACACACACACACACACACATTGATGACTATATAATTTGGATTATTATATCAATGACTATCTCATGTATGTAACTGAAAAAAAATTAAAAATCTAAATGCTTCCAAATCTTGTGTGTCACTGATGATAAGTTAGCCTGAGAATTTAGTCTAAACTTTGTGTTGTGATTTGAGAAATCTCCTCCTAGTACTGTCTCTTTTGTCCAGTCGATTCACTCCTCGCACATTCAATAAGTCTTTTTTGTGTGTTTAGGAAAGATGTATGTGTGTCAGTACTGTAAGGCCGTCTTCGCCCAGTCCATTGAACTGACCCGTCACGTGCGAACACACACTGGTGATCGGCCTTATGTGTGCCGAGAATGCGGCAAAGGTTACAGCCAAGCCAGCGGACTCACGGTCCACCTGCACACCTTCCACAGTAAGAATACACACATTTATTAATGCTGTATTGTAGGGTTCATTCTTACGTGTTCATTATTTACTGTTGATTAGAAATGATCAAGACAAATGTTCAGCTTTGATAGTGTTCTTAAAGTGATAGTATGCGTTTTTTGACGTGAGGTTGTATGAGGTACTAGTTAGTTAGCGTATTACCTACAGAACTGAAGCCCTTATCATTACTCTCTTCAGAGCCACCAGACATCATTGTCAAAAACAGTAGTTTTAGCTCTCTGAACATAGTAGCTGCTGGTCTGTCGCTGCTTAAATCAGATAGTTAGTTTGTATTATTGTAGACTTTGACATTTTTTTTAATTTGTCTTTGGTTTTTTTTCGGGGGGGGGGGGGGGGGGGTCCAACTGTCTTATTGCAATGCAGTATTTAGCCTTAAGTTAGCATAAAGTGATTATGTTAGTTCAGGTGGAAGTAGTCCAAAGATTAACGTCCAAGGTCAGATAGGCAACCAAATAGGACTAATGTCAGATATAGTTTGTATGACCTTTCACCAGATAACAAAAACAAACTAACTGATTGAGGCAGTCATAGACCAGCGGCTCCCGTGTTCTGCAAAGTAAAATGACTGTTTTTGCTAATGGAGGCTGATGGCTTTGAAGATGGCATTATAATGGCTTCAGTTCCTTGTCAGGGAGAGGGCTGTTTGACAGCAAGGTAAAGTGTTGAAAATATTCTAAATTTAGTGTACACTTACTCTGTTACTGTTTTAATTTGGTGGCTAAAATCTGTTTTGCTGCTGCTCCCATCCACAGCAGTACATTGCTTAGCTTCTGTGGCAGTCATATAACATAATAATGTAATAACGATGGATTTTACGCCACTTCCTGTCAGATTTGTCGGAGCCTCATGACTGTCAGAAGTGTTGTCTCAGCTTCGCCTCGTTGGAGGAGCATCGCCAGCACATCCAGGAGTTTCACCCAAAAGAGTTCCACAAATGTCCCACCTGTAATAAGGTGTTCACCAGCGCCGCCCTGCTGGACAAACACAAGGGCACACACACTGGAAGCAAGCCCTTCAGCTGCGACCTCTGCAACAAGTCTTACCAGGTAGGACGAGGTTGTTCAGCTTCAGAGCTCTGAGGTGGTTGTCAGTTTGAGGTGATAGTCTTATTTATGTCCATTATTTTATGTATGTGTCTCTCTCTGTTGCTGTAGCAACTGTCAGGCCTGTGGTACCACAACAGAACCAACCACCCTGATGTATTTGCTAACCACACACGGCAGCTCAAGACCCTGGTTCAGTGTGACGTCTGCTTTAAGTTCTTTCCCAGCGCTGCCACTGTGGCCAAACACCAGGCTGCTGAGCACCAAGGTGAGTACCACACAGGCCTGAGTATAAGATTCAGTACAGGTTCACATTAAAAGGCAGATAAAGGCACATGGGTCTAATGTGGCCCTGTACCAAAACAATTTAGCCTCAAGAGAAATCTACAACTCAGCTTCAAGGTATGTTTCAGAAATCTGCTTTAGATGTCATTTAAATACCAGTCACATAAGTTTGAAATAGAAACCCATGAGAAGAGCAAAATAATACAATACATTGCTACCGTTTTTTTTCTTCACTGTGAGCAGCTGTTCAACAGCTACTACTGAGGACACTTTGGGCATCTAAGGTGGGATGAAGAACATAAAATAAAACCAACAATTTGTTTTAACAACACCAGAATATACTTGAGTTTAAAGAACAATTCTAACATTTCCAGATTTGTTTTAAATTAATTTCATCCTAGCAACTTCAGTAATGAAAGACTTAGGGTGCCTTCACACCCAACCTGTGTTATTGGCTTCAGTCGAACTCAAGTTTGTTTGCCCCCTTAGTGTGGTTCATTTGGGCAGGTGTGAACACAGCAATTGCACTTGGGTGTGCACCAAAACAACCACACCTAGACCTTCTTGAAGAAATGGAACTCTGGTTCAGTTCGTTTGTGGTGAGAACATGTTCCAACCTGGATCTGAACCAACTGCAGTCACATTACACATTTTTTGGGTTAAACATGAGCATGTTACAGTCCCGGAGGATTATTAATATGCGCCTCCTCCTGTACTGCCTTAATATGCACATTCAGCACATCCAGTGCATCAAAACATTGTTTTCTAGTTGGAGCGGCGCCTCGTTTTCAAACTGTATGGTTTGATTAAAATGAGCAATGACAGCAATATAGTCCACGATGACCAGCGCTAAAATCAACCTGCGTAGTTGTCCCTCCATTGAGACATTAGAAAGTGTCACATTTATCCTGCAAGTGTACTCTTCTTTGTTATGTGTACTTCCTGGATTTTTCCTGCATGGAAATTCTGACCAATCAAGAGCAGCTTTCTTGTACAAGCTCCTCATTTGCTGTCTTTACTGATCTTGTTTGTCACTTCTCCAGGCTCAGCAGCATCCGCGTTGCACTGTCCGTACTGCCCGGCTGTGCTGGGTGGGGAGGAGGAGATGCAGGAGCACGTCAGCAGCCAGCACGTCAGCCAGAGCAGCGAGGGGTTCAGCTGCCCCCTCTGCTCCCTGGTCTGCTCCTCCCAGCTGGAGCTGCAGGAGCACCTGCTCGCCTGCCACGTGGAGGCCCAGGAGGAGCAGGAGGTCAGAGAGGAGCAGGCCTCCACCTCCCACACAGTAAGGAGCTCTACTGCTGCACTCAAGTCAGACAGGGAATATTGTACACACAAGCTTCCTGCAGGCCTGTGCAGTGTCATTTTTAGTAAGAGACGGTTGGTTATTAAGTTGTTAATTAAGTCATTTATCAGTGACATTGTCAAACATTAGTGATGTTATTTGCGTGTTATACTTCATAATTATACTTAATTATGAATACAGTATTAGTTGAAATAACTTAGTTGCTTTATGATTGGTCATACAAACTATGCAATGTGAAGACATCACTTTGGCCTCAGGGAATTTAACATATACTTTTTATAGACCAAGGGATTAATTAATTAGGCTATCAGGTGACAACCTTGTCTCGCACATTGTCCTCTGTCAATCATTTGCATATTTGCACTTGAATGTGTACAAAATGTTATTGTATATGTTGCCTTACAATGTTCACATTTTACTTTTTTATGTACTGAGAAATTGCACCGCCCACCCACACAGTGGTTCAGTATACACTTCACCCTTTGACTACTTAAATTACATATATTTAGTTAGTTTTATGTTTCATTATTTATTGTACACAGCCTTAATATTGTCCCACTCTGCATTTCACGACACATGCTGAATGAGCATGTGAAAAATAAAATCTTTGACTCTTAAGTTTTTAATTTTAAAAAAAGATTATGTAATCATAAAAATGATTTTAAGCTGCAGCTTGATGAAATGGCACTAAATGAAATCTGTAAATACTGAACCTGCACAATTAAGTGAACACACATTTTTGTCTGTCTACATTGACTTGATCTAAATCAATGTTATAAGAGTGCACTGCTAAAATGGATGGAGTAGTCTTTTAAATACCAAATCAACACCAAATCAAACAGGGCAGAACACTGCTGCTGAAGCTTTCAAGCAGCTTCCCACACCCCAATCAGTGACATCACTACAGGTGCTTTGAGCAGGTGATGGAAAAAATCTGCTTTGACAAAACTTACCGGAGTGTGGCCAAAGTGCAAAAATATTTAAAGTTCCAACTAGCAGAGTACTTTTCCTTTCTGGAATATTTTTGGCACCGCTGTCGCAAAGATAACTGGATTGCTGTCTGTTTTCCCCCAGAGCCCAGCAGCTACCAACAACACAGGACACACTGCATTTTCGTTTCCACAGTTACTTTGGTTGCTCCACAGTTGACCGTTTCTGCTAACAGCAAAGCTAGTAACTGCAAAGTACTTACACTGATACTCTTAAGTAACTGGAGATAGCTACATATGGCTGCCGCGGAAAACAAAAGCGCTATCCTCTTCCTGTTTTGGTCGTGCAATGGTTGATACACTTCCTTTGTGCTGTAAATGTAGCCTTTAGTTTCCCCAAGAGATTGTACTCGGTGGCTGCATAATGCATAATGAATGCAATGCGAGGGTGCCATTCCGTGTTCCCATTGGTCCTTGAACTCCTTGAAACTTTGTGAATTTTCAAGGTGTGAAAGTTTTTAAAAACAGACATAAATAGACATGGGTCATAGGTCAACTGTTTGAATTGACATATTTTGTGCAAGACTAGAAATTGTTCTTTTTATACTGTCTTCCATCATTGTAACACAACAAGCTGTCACTATAAACAGTCCCAGTGTTGTTAAAGTAATTAACCCTAATCCATGTCTCAAACTATGCCATGTTGGGTCCTTGAATTCAAGGGAATTTGGCCTGGAAAGTCATGTAAAGGCCCTTAAGTTTAAAGTTTAACATAATGTAAAAACTCTGGTCATTATTCTGTAGCTACTACGTTGTGCAATCAACATTTACTTCTTAATTATAAGTTAGAACAAAAAAACTTGTCTGCTTCCACTTGAATGAACAACTTTTCTGTCCAATCAGGTGATTGCAGCAGATCCAACAGGCAGTGAGGGGGCGGAGTCAATGACCTCTGAGGAGCAGGCGCAGCTGGCAGCTGCCCAGCAGGTGTTTGTGGCTCTCTCAGGTGGACGAGAGGGTGTATCATCAGCGGAGGTGGTGGAGGTCAACATGTATGACCTTCTGAACAGCTCAGTCGCCTTCATCTGTGAGGACAAACCTCCAGATCCCGACTCCCAACCACAAACTTTGAACCCTTGACGATCACTCTAGACACTGAGCAGTTTTACTGTCTCGTTTGATTATCGACACAGATACAACACAGGCTAAACTGACATCATCCACAAGCTAAGGACTCTTTGTGGTGTGGGTTCATGTTTAGTCAACCAAAATCTTTTCTGTGGTAGAGTTGTTTTGATGTTTTAACTAAATGTGGTGATAAAATGTGTTTCATTTTAGTTTATATGCAGAAACCCAGGTTGGTCTAAGGGTTGTGCCCAAAGAGCACAGGAAGTCGCTGACCTCCCTCAGGCTGCCTCGTCTATCTCTCCTTCAGTTACTATACTTACCACACGATGACCCCCTGGATACAGACTGTGCACATTCAATTGAAGGTGATGGTTTGGAGTGTGAAAGTTTTTGACCTTGGAAAAAAGTTGTCATGGACAAAATGTTTACCAGCTTATTGTTGAGCTTTTATCTGAAATTCTGCAAGCTGTTCACTGAGTAAGACAATGAACACATGTTCAAAGTGATGGTTTGAACGTGTGTTCATTAAAGGATAAGGTTTGCTGCACTCTATATTTCTCATATAGTCAACAAATCGGGTATTTAGTGCTGCCGGAGCACACCAAAACGACGCTTCACCATTGTTTGGCACCCTATCCCTCCCTACTCCTCTCATTCAAAACTGGACTAGTTTCAAAAATTGTTGTTCCTATTAGTCACTTAGATACAGACGTGGGAAAACAGGGTCCAGGTTGAAAAATACCAAAGTTAACCTTAAAAAGTTGCTGGCACTAGCCTTTGAGCGGCACACTGAATTAAATTATGTTTCTCAGTCTCTAATTGGCAACTATTAACCAGTCAAGACAAAAAGGCAACAAAACATTCTTTCATTTTATAGTTATAGATGTCTTATGTATATGAACTTGCCACTACAGGAACAGGTTACATAACCTTCAAAACGAGCTACAACTTTGTCTTTCATGTGCACACGTGTCATAGGTGTGCTATGGTATTTAAACAAATAACACTGTGCCCCTGCAACAAATCCCATGAAAAGACCAACAAAGTGTCTGTATCTCTGACTCTGTCAGTGACTATTTCCAGCTGTGGATTTATCCACATTTGCTACTCGAATAGTGCAGTGTTTCTCAAATGGGGTTTACACACACTTGGGGTACTTTATTTAAAAAATATCAGTCATGCATAATTCCTAAAATAATATCACTACATTGTAAGTGCAACTTATCAAGAAAATGCAACTACAATGCTGTCTTAGTATAACTGCATGATGACAATAACCTGCTTTGCTGTGAATGTAAGTGACAGATTTGAGCTGAAGTATTTCAGTGTTTTTCACTTACAAGGTCGTTGTTTAGTAAATCAGATGCTGATGGCACAGCCCAGTGTTGTACCTCTTCACATAGGCTTTTTTTTCCTACCAAAAATGTTTAGCACTGGTCACTTAAAAAACTATATTTTAAGGGGGGTACATTACTGAAAAAAATTCAAGAATCACTGTTCTACTGAGTATTTTTGTGCAACATGGCAGTGTATGTGGGACTGAGTCAAAATAAACGACAGTGTGCGTGTTCATGGTAATGAAGGATTTGGTGTGTTTTTAATAGTTTTTGGACAACAACGGTGCTCTGTGGTACAAAGGAAGAAGATATTTTAGGCTTTGATACACAGCAAATACTTGTCAGCAAATACATTCATTTGGGTCTTTTCATGTGATTTGTAAACATAGACTGGAAAAAAAAATGATGGACATAGCCACTGTGACATCACCCATTGGTTTGTGGACTCCTGTTTTGAAGCCTTGAGTTTGGCATTTTGGCCATTGCCCTCTTGTCCAAGAGGGTGGAGGTGACCTAACGTTAGTTGCTAGCTTAGTTAGCACAATGCGTTTACAGCTGTGGTTAACTGTTATACTGCTAATGCTAATTTTTGCAAGCAAAAATGGCTTCAAACCATTAAACAAAATGTACCTAACAGAAAAACTGAACATCCGATTCCGTAGGGGGTCTTTGGGTACAACCAAGCTCTGAACAAGACTTTTTAGACCACCAAAACATCACAGCTAGCTTTCATGAGTTGAAAACACACTGAAATAGCAACAGGTACGGCTATGCCTATATTCTGTGAATCTGGGGTTACTCCATGGTTGTATTATCTAACCAACATTGTCGCTGTGGTAGCGCCATGTCAACAGACTTCACCCACCTGTCACTTAAAGCGGCCACACTCTTAATTACACATGACTTTAAGCTTTAATAAAATGTAAATGGATGTGTTATATAAAAATCCATCCCCCATACAACTGTCATGAATGAGGAAATGAATTACAGAGATCAAAACAGTTTTTTGTACGAGGCTCTAAACATGTTTATTTCAGTTGTAAAGTTGGGCATTCTAACATGGGGGTCTATGGGGGTTGACTCGCTCTAGGAGCTGGCCTCAAGTGGCCATTAGAGGAACTGCAGCATTTGGCACTATGGTGGCTTCATTTTTTTTTTTTAGCCCGGAGGTTGCTATTTGTTTGTAAAAGATAAGAAAAATATATAGAATATTGGCAGCCTTATCCTTGGATTTCTGAAGCATAAAAGTAACATAAGGCTGGATTGCATTCTGGGTTGTTTTCCACTACTGAAGGGTTAGAGGCTGGTATCACTCTTCTACGCTGGAAATCTTTGATTGTGAAAATGACAGCTCAAGAAAATTATTTCTCCTCTGATGTAGTTTTCTGCAGTCTGAAACATTTCTCTTGAGTCACACTGTCCACATTTGTTAACAGTTAACCAGGAGCATTACATGAAACCATCAAAACAAATACAAAAGTCCAGAAATGGTTTGTCACCAGTAAAAAAAAAAAAGGGTATTCAAGGGTGGATTTGCCCCATTAGAGATAAAAACAAACACTACAAATTCAAATGTAGATATTTGTTTATTACAGAAGGTTCACAGGCAGCAACCTGCTGACAAGGATTGGATAAATACAAACCTACAACTTACATTCTGATTACCTCATTAACACTCTGAACAGACTCGTACAGCAAAGACCTGAGTAGCACGTTGAACACAGAATACGTTTATTTGTGAGCGAGTTGTGCTCAGTAGGACCAAAAAAGGTAAAGAAGTTACAAAATTCACACTGAATCTGGAATTATGATTTACACTCCCTCATCAAGGCAAAATACTTACACTTCTGTACATTTATTGCAGTACATGTTTGTGTAAATCACATAGAAAATTGCTAACAAAAGCAGGGAAGAAAAAAGTTGAGAAAAAAAAATCCTCTTATCAGTAGAAACCCTGATTTTCATGAAATACAGCTAAAAGGTCAAACCCAGTCTGCAAATGAACTCATGGAAGGTGTATTATTTCCTGGTTTTCTTACAATTTCCCAGCATTAAGTGCAATCTACATCTGATGAGTGCTTTTGGAGGACAAAGATGTGTTGACTTATCTTTCAGTATCTCTTATATTAAGAGGTAGTAGTAGGTAACTTTTATTTAAAAAATAGCTTTTGTTATTTGATTAAGGCCATCTGGTTCTTATGGCTCCCCCAAGTGCTCCTAATGGCATTTTCAAGAATCCAACGCACTTGAACGAAAACAACCAATCAGAGCAAAGGAGACTATGCTCCCACTTCAGTGCATATCTTCAGAAGGAGCATTGCCTACACAATGGCTGAGAAACAGCCACGAGCAATGAAAAAACTGCCCATCCCTCCTTTGCCAACGACAGCATGGCAAATATGAGTAAACAGAAGAAGACTGTTGATCTTCACTGAAAGTGAAAGCAGGCTTTTAGTCAGTGGTCTTGTAATTTTAACTTGTCTTTGCTCTGTGCGCTGTTGTTGGCTAAACATGATCAACAGCTGGATTAATGACATCCCCTGGCTCTGATTTGTTGTTTTGGTTCAGGCGCAGTGGATTCTTGCAAAGGCCATTAGCAGCACTAGGAGGACCCAGAGGAACCAGATTATTTTCACACAATATCTAATGTAGTACTGACAGGATACAGTGACAGTTTCAGCAAATATCACAAAAAGTTAGTTTTATAACAGTTACCTACTTCAGCTTTCACGACAGTCGATATCACTGCTTGCAGTCTGAGGGCCATCTAATGATTTATAATCGATTTAGTATTATGTCAAAAAGGAAACACCACTACGGATTTATATTTGCATAAGCGGCCTAGCAGTGAATAATAAAAAGAGGTTGAGGCAAGGTGCTGGAGGATCAGTACATCCAATAGGTCTTTGTGCATCAGGTTTAACAGGTCCACATTCATCTGTCTCACCAGGGTCTCACCGAGTGTTGTCCTGATTATTGCAGCTTAAAATAACACAAACTGCAGCTGCTTTTCTAGTAAACTACCCACTTCAAACTTTTATTTGCCCTGAATTTGGCCTTTCAGGTCGTGCTTCGTCCTGTGCTGTGTATCCTTCCCAACAGGCTCCATATAGAGTATCAAATGGTTAGTTTGTTGGTAAAAAATAGTTGTAGATTGGTAGAAATGTATTAGTAGTTTGGTGAGATTTGGAGGAGGCCAGGTTGTTGAGACCAAGTTGAGATTTATTGACCTTGGCTCTTAACAATAGTTCTGAATTGGATGGAAAAGTGCAGGGATTGGTTCAATTTTCAGGTCTTCTGATAGAGGACTGGTTTATTTGAGTACGGTTCCTGGAGGAACTGATTGATGACATTTTTGCTAGAAGAAAGCTTGTGCCTTTGGCCTTGTATGACAAAGCAACACGTGAGTGAGTGCATGTTCATTTTTCCCATTGATTATAAAAGCAAACAAAACACAGAGAGCATGGCAAACAAACAACCACTTAAAAGAAAGAAAGGGGTCACATGTACACCGTGACAGAACCAGAGATGCTACATGTAGGTTGTCATTATTAGGGTAGCAATGCTAGTATTTTTATAATCAAATGAGGCATCATCGAGAAAACCATTTCCTAACACCAATGACAATGCTAAAGCTGATGTTTTTCAAAGACCACTTATTTTGCAATCAAAATCTAAAGTTTTAACAAGCCATAACTCAGTTTCCCTGGTAACACCTTAGGGTTTGACTAATACCTGGAACAATCATTACTATCCCATGATAGTGATGATGATGATTTCTTATGCAATGAAAACGTTTACTTCTCCAGAAAATATGACGAACCTTAGATACGACTTGGCAATGGGACCCTTCACAGCTGGCTTAAAATTCAATATCAGAACAACGTCTAATGCCAACATCAGTTTTACATAGAATAACCACATTTAGTTATGAGGTATGGAGACCATCTCCTCGATACATCATACTGTTAAATGTCCACACAATGTGAAATGTCATTAGACACAAAAAAATATATCATAGATCCATTTTTCATTCCAACCATAATTTAAGAGTTTGACTTCTTTCTGACGTCAAATTAACTTCCAGTGCCAGCTGTGTTTGCTCAATTTTGAGCCAGAGCTAATGTTATGCTAGCAAGATTCACAGTCAGTAACACTGTGTACAGTTGAAAAACAGTAAATGTAATTTGACAGTATGTTTAACAAGACTAGCTACCTATCCAGCCATGTCATTGTCCCTAAATCAATATCATGATAAGATTTTCATGAACAAACAGTATTCATACTATGTATTCAGTGCATTACTTTAGAATGGTGAACAGTTTCAGCAGAACTACATCCAATATCAGGAATTAATGAACACCCTTCAGCCAATCAGAATCAAGTATTAGCCCACACCATGGTATAAAACAATAGTGAGTGACCGCTTTCACTTTTCATGTTGTTATTTGATTCAATTTTAATATTAAATTCCTCTGGGATTTGGCAAATGTTTGCAACAGCTGATTGTGGACTGTCTCCGTGAGCCAATCTCCTCCTACACTCCTGTTAGTACAAACTAGCACAGCACATTGTGATCTCATCACAACTCGTCATATTTTGTCCTTTGCATAGAAGCCCCACAGGAGCGGTTAACCTCTGACTCCTAACCTTTGTAGTTAAACCTGTTACTGGACATTGAAGGACGTTAGTTGTGTGAACTGTTGGCCCTGTCACTGTGTGTGGGACTCGGTCCCAGGCACAGAGCTCCGGTCCTGCAGCAGTGAGCTAGTGTCACGATAAACAGAATGTCATCAATACATTGCACGCAACTCTACAATGAAATGAGATTTTACCTGTTTAAGCAGTAAAGTTGTACCCTGGAAATCCAGAGTTCTCGCGAGAGCACAGTTGGAATTTGCTCAGCGAGTCACTCTGGTCAGTAATGACGCTCATTACCTATGCCCATGAAACCGAGCTGCACCAATTACATCGCTGTATCTGATATAGGTGGGCCAGAGGCGAGCTAAACAGATGACGACAGCGTTGCGACAACGAAGTCCGGAATCAGTCAGTAAACATTGCAAAATGGCTACGGATGAACACCAGTTGTTTGAAACGGCTTTGGCCGCTACAATGAACGAGTTAGACTTGGCTTTTTCTCTAAAACAGGAACAGAAGACGGCGCTCAAATCTTTACTTTGCAAGAAGGACATTTTTGCTGTTTTGCCAACCGGATACGGCAAGAGTCTAATCTACCAGTTAGCTCCGCTGATAGCTAAGCGTATACGTCACCCCGTGTATTGTTCTGATTGTTGTAGTGTTATCCAGTTGCGTGCAGTGATAATTACAAATGCATACTTGGTGCCGCCACTCGAGTTGGGCCATTTTCATTACTCATGGCCAGACCCTAAATCTTTCTTGATTTGGGTCTGGATTTCCAGGCTAGTAAGGTTTTAGTGGTTGAATAAAATTGACAGATTGTGCAGAATCACAGGGACTGGATGAGCACACACAAATTATTGTCATCACAACATCCTGGAGGGACTGAATATTAGGAAATACTTATTGATGAAATTTAAATGCTAAAATGCTACATGTAGCACCTCTAAGCAACCGAGACAGACACAACACAAAAATATCATAAATGAATAAATAAATAGAATTTACAGGCTGGTGTGACAATCCACAGAAACTTCATCACTGAAGCTGTGTCCTCACACAAACAGCAGTAGGTGCTTCAGATCCATTCAGAAACCAGTCTATAGCTATACACTGTCTTTGAGACTTTTGTTTTCATTATATATCAAGTGAAAATATTCCTCTGGGGATGCAACAAGATGAAAGACGTTTAGGTGTCAGCCAGCTCCAGCTATGGGATTGCCTCCAGTACTTTTTCAGTTCCAAGCATGTACACTTGGCATGATAGCCCACATATTATGCATAGTGTCATCAGATTCTTTGACAGTTTATTATTTCAGCAGGAGTCAGAGCGTGAGGACGCCAAAGATGTCAAAGTCGAAATGTTTTAAGTTGCAGTTCTTCTACTGGCCACTAGATGCTGGCTTTAAGAAAACTGTGAATTGCTGAGTCCTGGAGGTATCAGAGTGCACAAAGAAATCTTTCAATTTGAGGGTACAAACTTGCTGTTAGTAAACACAGATTATCAAAATCAAATGTGGTGTTTCTGCATGTCTAATCTCAGTTTCCCTCAGACTCTGGCCCTTTGCCAAATGAAGAATTTCTGGCTCCACTTATTGACAAAGATCTTGGCAAGCAGTAAAGTCCAGGCTACCAAACTTCTCTTCAGATACTTGCAGTGAAAGACAGACACCCATGTTTTCACAGTCTGTGGAACGACCAGCAAGCTGTTTGCTTTAGTTGTTTTCTCTTCAATGCTTTAGCGGGGGACTCTTGCTTCCATCTGATTCTCTGAGTTTCTGTGCAAAATGTAAATCCAAAATGACCACCAAGTGAAGAAAGCAAATCTGCTTGTGTGCTATGTGTTTCCTAGCTGGTGATCTTCTTGCGGGGCAGGTAGGCATTAGTGATCTGGTTCATCACCACCAGGGCGGGGAAGAGGGGCAGCAGGAGGAAAGCCCACCAGGCTGTGCCTTTCACCGTGGCCTGGAACCAATCTGAGAACATGGCCGAGACCACGGTCACTGTGGCCAGCAGGTAGACCACTAGACCACAGGTGGCATGGTACAGCTTCAGCCTCGGTGGAGAGGAGGAAAGACGCAGCAGCTTTGGAAACTTCACGCAGATACCACAACCTGCTTGGAGAACGGTGGCAGCCAAGGTGCAGATGCCCAGCAGACTGTGCCAGCTGACCAGGTGGGGAAGCTCGGACACATTCTTGCTGGCAACCATGAAGCCCAGCCCAGTGGCAGCAGCTATCAGGACCAGACCCTGACAAAACCAGTGGAGACGGACTTTACCCTTCCGTGATTTGAAGCAAAAGGGGGATCCTTCAGCCGAGAAGAGGAGGATGCCTTCAGTCATACACAGGCAGTACTGCAGGAGACAAAAGACAAAAATGTGTTAATTAAAGCTACAGTAGGTAACTTTTTCTTAGGAATTATGACAACATGTTGTAATTTATAACTGTCACTATATTGTGACAGTAGTACATGAGGCTGATAAACTCTGAAAATAATCATGCTCCTCTGCCTCCTCCCGGTGCTCCTAATGGCATTTGCAGGAATCAAGAAAACAACCAATCAAAACCCGATCAGTGGGCAGGGTTTCGTTTTAGCTAGAATGTTTTCAACATGGAGGGCCTTTCACGGGCTACGTTTTCTAAAGCCTAAAAATAGAGCCAAGCAAAGGTGCAGAGGTGAAGTGTTCTCTTAAAGACACAGACAAAATTAAACTGCCTACCCCAGCTTTAAGGTGTTTTCTTCCCCCTGTTGCAGTAACATTTGTAGTGGGCAGTCACCACTCAAGGCATTCCACAATTGAGCTGTAATGACTATGTTGCACAGTAAGTCTGCTCGACTGGTTTGCATTGTTTCACGCTTGACTGCTGCATAACTCCTTGTCAAAGCAACAGCCTATGGTAGGTGTGTTTGAATATCAATCAAAAAACATTTTCTTATTAAAAAAGGCAGCTAGTGAAAACTTTGGAAAATGAACATTGCGGACCAGACTTAAGCAACACTTTTATGATTTAAATAAAGTCTGACCCCAGTGAGAGGCCGGCCTTTTTTACAGAGATCGCACTATAGGGACGCTATGAAGTCCTTTCTCCACGCTGCCTTCGCTTTTTCATACAGAACCAAAGAAAGCTGGCATCATGTCGTTCTCCTGTGTAATTTTAGACAGCATGCCAGCATCACAGGAGCAAAACAAAGGGTGTGACAAGCATGATGTGTAACACAACAGTGTTGGCCTCTGGTGTGACATATAACATATTTGTCAGCACTGTTTGTAAAGAATAATAATGGCATAAACATGGCAATAACATTAATTTACCGTCTCTGTTATATGGCGGCTGATCTCATCTTCTGCTCGGAAAGTAAGGAGCTCCAGACCTCATTGTTTACCTAATTAGCAGACATTTTGGCAGTTGCTTTTCTTCTATGAGTTAGCTGCTAACTGCTATCAGCTACTTTTTAATTCTCTCTCGGTGGCTCATATGCATAACACACCACCAACACATCACACCTGTCCCGCACATGGGCCACTCCTGCCGGCTGTTCCTTTTACATGAACATCAATTTGGCGCTGCTGCTACCTCCACTGCTGGCTTAAAGGCGCTGCGATCGTACCCTCTATAAAGAACTGCGAGGCAGAACAAAAGCACGAAATTCCTGCCCTAAACAGGCAGCATTAAAGGGGCTAAAGAGAGAGTGTGTGTGTGTGTGTGTGTGTGTGTGTGTGCGTGCCTAACTTATTTGCTCTTTGGGGACACACTTTAGACCTTTTAAAAAACAAGTGTGTAGAATTTAGTGGCTTCTAGCTGTGAGGTTACAGACTGCAACCAACTGAAACTTCTCCCATGTGACCTACTGTGGCTGACACAAAAATACAAATGGCAGTACCTCGAGCCAGTGTGTGGTTTGTCCATTCTTTGCCATTGTAAAACAACATGGCGGACTCAGATAAAGAGGACCTAGTCTGTATGTAGATATTAAGAGTTCATTCTAGGTAACTAAAACACAACAATTCTTAATTTCAGGTGACTAAAAAGTAATGAAAACATAATTATGGATATTATATTCAATTTCTGCTCTGCTGTCACTCTAAATCCTACACAGTGGACCTTTAATTGGGAACAAAAGCTCTGTCCCTAGTTTGGAAAAAGCAGATTTTTGGGTCAGTAGATGAGGTTAGGGTTAGGTTAAGGTTATAGTGGTGGTTAGGCAAGTAGTTGCTAGGGTTAGGGTTGGGCTAGGTCTCCAGTAGATCAATGCAAAAATAAATGCAAATCGATGTAAGTGACATAAGTAAACTTTGTGTGTGTGTGTGTGTGTGTGTGTGTGTGTGAGAGAGAGAGAGAAAGTTTGGTTAACAAAGTGAGCAGTGAGTCATAAATAGGCTTCTATTGAATGTGCTTTGAATTCATTTCTGAGGAGGAAAATAGTCACATCAATCAAAGACATTCAGTTCAAAGAGAAGAGCTGTTTCTGACAGGAGAGGCACGTTGTTTGCACAGTAAGTTATCACGACTGACACACTGTGATGACGCATCGTGTCCAATCATCACTGCTGAACAGCCTTGAGCCGTGACAGAGAAAACCCCACGTCTACCTGCAAGCTGTCCTCTCTAACATGTTCTAGGTCACTTTGTAACACAATAGCCGGCGCAGTGATGCAACACAGTCGTTCAGTGTTAGCATTCCCTCCTCCCAACCCCTCCTATCTATTATTCACAGTGGAAAGAAGATGGAGACACAAAGACTGTGGAGGGTGTGAGGGTAAAGGTATGCTGAATGTTTACAGGAGAGTTAATATTCAACTCAAGCACTCTTGAAATCATATACTGTAGACTTTCATAAATTTACATTTGCTGATGGTCAACCTATAACCTATATTTTATCAGCTTTACACACATTACTGCAAAATCAATGTGCCAGTCCCACTGATAATTGATCTACATAAATCAATGTTATTATTGTGCCTGCATATGTCTAATTAAGGAGGAAATAAAAGCCAATAAACTCATGTCAGGTCCTGTCTCTCCTGGCATGGATATTTTCTTCCTGCGATTATGAGAAAATGATGTCTTACGTATGAGATAAAAACTCGTTTGTCTAGGCATTTTGTCATTTTGTCTGCAGGGTAGGTTGGAACTTGTGAAGAAAAAAGACCCAAGTGCACAACCTTAAAAGTGTTTGGTTGAACAGGAACTGTCAGACAGACTGATAAAAGCTACACACTAACTTCAAAACACTGACAGGTTTAGCTTGGTGAAAAAATGAGAGTGCAGCCAACTGCATGCGAGCTGAGACAAACTGAAAACATGAACAGATCAGGATTACTGATGAGAAGATAAGACTTTGTATTTTATGTGTGTGTGTGTGTGTTATATGCAAACTTACTGCAACAGACATACACACTGGATGCCAAGAAAACAGACCTGGAAAGCAGAGAAACACCAGTGAGCATCTTACAATTCAAAACTATCCAAAAGAAAAACATTGAAAGCTGGGAGTTCATTAATGACAAAACCGTTGAGTGATCACAAAACCAGTAATGTTTCTAGATTTGAGCAATCAGTGAGGCCTCAGTAGGGCCTGTTATAACCTTTGCTTGTTGTATCCAGTTTATATTATTTGCATGCAAATTGATTACCACAATGATTATCAAATGAACCTGATAACACAGCTGAGGGTTAGGGTTAGCAGGAGTACATTTAACATTGGCTGCACACTAAATCAGACAATATTTTGTGCTCTACCCAAGTGACAGAAATGAACATGCTTCTCAAACGTGACAGTTTAAGAAGCTGTTTAATCACTTTTTGCAAATTTCACAGTTGGCATTTAT
Source organism: Epinephelus awoara (assembly GCA_035609425.1). NCBI lineage: Eukaryota > Metazoa > Chordata > Actinopteri > Perciformes > Serranidae > Epinephelus > Epinephelus awoara. The sequence goes on along the minus strand of CM069296.1, from coordinate 6,416,347 downwards.
CATTAGACATTTTAGAAATGGCACAGAGTCTAGTAAAAAAATCCAGAGATGTATTGATGATTGAATCATCAAAATTTGCGACCCAAATAGAGGGCAATAGAAATATTATACAATAAGTATTCAGAGTAACATTAAAGAGATTTACACCTTTAGTAAATATCCTATTAAGTGTTAAATGGCACAAATACTGATCCAGTAACACATACATAATTGTTCATTATTTATTGATTAATTTTTTAACTGTTTAATTTGTAAGTTTGTAAATTTGTAGGAAGGGACATATGAAATGGGGGATTCAATTCAATTTTATTTATAAAGCCCAATATCACAAATCACAATTTGCCACAGAGGGCTTTACAGCATACAACATCCCTCTGTCCTTGGACCCTCACCGTGGATAGGGATTTAGGCAATTTTTGAGCTTTAAACACTTAATTTTCTGCATTCTCGTTAATATTATTGCACCAATTTGTGCATTTTTCTGCATCAATTTATGGTGTAAATATCTTTAATTGTGTTGAAATATGAGTCCTCTGTTATTTTCATGTTTTTACTGTGGGTAGGACAAGTGCATATGTTCGAAATATTGAGGGGATTGTGTCCTCTGCAACCAACCCAAAATCATTAATCCTAAAAGTCCTTGTTACACATCTTAAATTAGGCTCGTGGTCTTTTTCATTAATTAAAAAAATGAATTAGGCTATTTTTAATTTTATTTATTCACATTATAACACAAACATAAAGCAATGAATTACTCGAGCTTTAACAAATCATTCCTCTGAAATATGGCAGATTTAATGAAAATGTTATTCTCTTTTGGAGGATAAATATGTGTAATAAAGACGTGTTAGGGTCGGCGGTGGTGTTTAGCAAAACATCATGTATCACTCACTGGTTCCGGGTCTGGACAGCAGGGAGATGATGAGGGTCAGGCCCAGGCCGGTGACATGAGCCGCTATCACCGCCGCCCGCCGCAGCCACACATAGAACCAGTAGTCCCGCATCCCCAGCCCCTCTCCCACCGGGCTGTACTCCACATCAGACGGCATGCCGCTGAGACACCTGCCGGGCTACCTGCAGACTCTGGGTGCGCTGAAACGGAGAGACGCGCCGTGTGTGCTGTCAGGACACTGCACGAGCTCCATAATCATTTATATAGGAAGGAGGAAGAAGTGGACAGCTACGGGATAGATATGTGATCCGATCAGCTTGTAGTCAAACTACACACAATGACAACACGTTAGACTTCCGGTATGTAGTTTTTCAAAGTCCACGTCTAGGTAGCACCTTCATTCTGGTTTTCGCAGTGAGGTTATAACCATCCCATTGGCATAAATTAATAAATGTAAATTATTCAGTTGTAAAAGGGTGTATTATCACGCCAAAAATTTCACTTGTACAATAACAGTAACAAAACAGTTGGCTGTAACGTTATAGTTCCTGCGGTCCTGTGTTTGTTTACCCACGGTGGTTACATTTGTCTCCCAGTCCTCGAGTTCGCATGGACAGTCTCAGCGTTTGTGTTGTCCACCCGGTTAGCGAGTAACGTTACTCCTTTACTAGCGTGGTTTACAAGGGAAAAACTTAACTTCCAGTCTTGGCTAGTGTGCACCAGTTTGACGAAACAAAAGAAACGGTGGCTGTAATTCCTCCAGAGCAAATATGGTAGGACTGCGGATTAAAAAGCAGGCTGGTTGACCATCGGGAGTGGGAACTGTGCTGCCCCTCCTCGGCTTCCATACATTATCTGACGGGTTTGACAGGTTGTTCTCTCGCGGTCAGCTGGCTGTAATACATCTCTCATACACTTCCCACATCATCTGCCCAGCCGTGTGGTGTGACCGGCAGTCTCAGTGCAGAAATGAAGATAGTAAACAACTTTCACCGCTGTTGCCTACCAGTATTTGGGGTTTCACTTCCCGGTTACCGAAGAGTAGGAGACAAGTGAGATGCTTCATTTCTATTTCCTGCTTTTCCAGTTAGTCCTCGCTTAGTATGTAACGTGGGTTAGAGCGAGGTGTTAGCGAGCCCACACCTGCCAATAGGACTGTGTTCCTCTCATGTATTATATAATTAATGGAATTTTTCACGTGCTATTATTATGAGCTAAGGGCACTATCAACCAGAGGTGGAATTGAACTATCAACCAGAGGTGGAATTGAACTGGCTATTTCCATTCTTAATACGACATTAAAGGACAAATCTGGAAGAAACAGTCACTTTTAAGAGTCTCTTCAGAAAAAAAAATCTTTTTTTAGTAAGTCATTAGACCATATACTGCATATGTCTGTGGTTAGCACAAATGACATGAATTGATTCTCTATTATCCCTGTATTAAATGGGAACACCACCTGTTATTTCCATGGTCTAGGAAAGTTCAATCAATATTTGTGAGCATGAGCTACTGTCTGGAAGCCAGAAACCAAAGATGTCAGTCTACTACTTATGATGTCATGGAGTATAAGGTCTGGAGCCGCTCCATAGGCAATGGATGAGTCAAATGTTGTGGACCTACAGAATGTTTGGTTTCTTTTTTGTACACAAATGATCTTTATTCTAGTGTAGTGTTTTCAGTTCTGAAACAAAACATGTACCCAAATACGCAGAACATTGCCCTGGGTGCTCTCAGTGTCATCTCCAACATCTTTCTCAATTCATTGTCTTTGGAGCAAGCCCAGACGTTTGACATCACAAATTCAAGTTTAACACTATAGTTTTTGGATATGACGTGTGTTGCTGCAAGGAAGCTAGATTTTGTAAACATGGATGCTTCACACATCTACAAACCAGCAGCACAGATCTATACAATCAGTTTCAAGGTGGGTACCCAAGATTAGTGTCGCCAATTCACTATCTTAACCAAATGTCTTCCCTTCTGTTTCTGAGTTATGGTGTTTAATGATGGCCAAAAAGTGTTTTTGCAGAACATTGTGATGTCACTGTGAAGATGACCTCGTCGATATAAAATGTCATCCCTTCATCGCTTGATCCTAGCACACATTTGTGTGAAATTTTGCCATAATAAGTCTATGAATTCTTGAATCATGGCCAAAAACATATTTTGTGAAGTCACAGTGACCTTTTGGCTCCAAAATCTTATCAGTTCAATGTGAGTCCAAGTGGACGTTTGTGCCTCAAGGTGTTCACAAGAATAGGATCAACATATGTAATGACAGCCCCAAAACATAATCCCTTCAGCAACAGCTGTCACAGGCGCAGATGTTGATGTTCAACATATCCTGGAGTGGTTTCATTATTTTAATGTTCATTATTTTAACCTTTTCAAAGCAGCAATACTAAGCTCCTATTCAGAGGACACGGTTATATGTCGAGATATCCAATTGTTCTCCCCACCCTTTAAAAAATATTTACTGTTGCTGCAGCTGGTGTCAGGTGCACAGTGTAAATTATCACATTGAACAAAGAGGGGGCCCAGTTTTGCACAAACTACAGCAGTACTGATCATTTAAATATCCTTACATCTCAGACACTAAACAGTCAGTGGCTTCATTATGCAGTGGCTCACAGTGTGTACCCAGGCACCGTTCACAACAAAGGTGAAAATGTTTTTTAAGATTTACTGAGAATCCAAATGTTTCCAGAGATACCAAACATGTCAGGCTGACTTTGGAGGTAATCAGAAATAATAATAATTAAAAAAAAAACATTTTGAGCATCATATAGATCAAATGAAGTGTTGGAACGAGCAGATACAGAATATTACTGAGATACTTTTATACACTATAGAGTGTCGAGAGTTAAAATATCACACGCATAGCCTTAAAAACAAGTCACAGAAACGTAAAGTGTAAAGGACATTTTTAATCCATTTTTATAAACCAACATATTTAATTTAGCAGCATAACCGGATGGTCTTGAGGTATTTCTAAATCCATACTCTGAATTTCACCCCACCCCCCCACCCCCCACACAGTTCTCCCTCAGACATTCATACACATACACCCAGCTGTGATTCACACACCAACAGATTCATACTACACACACACACACACACACGCACGCGCACGCACGCACAAACACACACTTGAGTCCTGTTGCCTCAGTCTCGGACTGAGCAGAGCTGGCTCCCTCATAGTGGCTTGTAAGGCAGGCACACCTAATGGTGCAGTTTTGGCTGTGGGACAAAAGAAAAAATAGAAAATGTTACTTTCCTTTTTTACAACTCGACACTGGAAAATAAAACTGACATACACGCTGTCAGAAAAGTCAGAATAAAAAGACTAGAGAAGAAAAGATCAGATCAGATGGCTGGATAAGATACTCCCACTATGTTTAGTTGATGTTTCAAACTCAGCTCATTTAAATTTTTGATAATGGGGTTACAGTAGGGCACTGTGGCAGCACTTCACCAAAATAGGGGAGTGTATCTTTAAATTTGACCAAGTTGCTCTGCATTCTGGGTAGCTATCAATTTAAAATACATACCTGATTAGGCTTCAGCTTCAAGCTGCTAAACTCACATATATGCTTGTAAAAGATCAGTTACTAGGTCTTTTTAAACTGGAGAATATACATTTCCAGGTTTATTGCAGTCTGTCGATGAGGTCAGGGACTGTTGCCATGGAAACACATCTCGTAGCTGAGAGACAGCCTAACACTAAGGTGACAAACTTTCTAGGCCTAAAGTTCATCCATTTTTAATGTTTACAAGTAAATACTTTTCACACCAAGTATGCATTTGTCGTCTGAAACTGTCACACAATACAATCTCATATTCTGTCAATCATGTTCACGTACTGATTGAAAAACTTTTATCTGTCATTTAAGTTTTCACAACATGTTTCATTTTCTGCCTTTTTTCACATCCTTCTTTGTGTGTGTCTCTATCTGACACACTGCCAGCTGTGTTCAGAATCAACTGGATCACAGAAACTGTGGCCTTCTCTTTAATGTGTGATTTCAGAATTGCAAGTAGCTATCAAACTGGACTGCTAACATTCTGAAAAAGACACCAGAATATGACTGAGATAATTCAGCAGCTCCTTTATCAGCACGTAAAACTCTCTTTGCTCTGGATGCCCTCTCAGGATTGGATGGAGGAGCTATTTTCTTTTTCAGTTTTCAAGAGGTAAGAGGTCACATATTTTTGCAACGAACAGAAAAATAAAATGCATTGGACAAGTGTGCAAGGGTTCTGTGTGTGACCATTTTTATCAAATGATGGGATTAAAAAAAGCGCATACGAAAACACTGACTAGGAGAGCAAATGTTTACATATATAGTATGGACTGATTTCTTCATGTGATTCAGACTTTTTTTGACATGTAAATTAGTTATAGCAGATATTGTTTTTCATATGACCATAACTGTCCACAGAACATCAGTTTGTGTCTGACGCCTGTTTTAAAGGTGGCTCTAGTCAGGCTTACAGGATGTAGACTGTGTGTATAAGCCTGCCATTAGCTGCCTATTTCAGACTGAATTCTCCTCCTCTTCAGCTATCTCCCAACACTATTTTGGAAGGGCACCATCGCTGCATCCTGGGCTTAGTGCTGCCCAAGACTATTATTACTGGTCTAAAGAAACACAAACAACCCAGAGCGTTTTCTTTCCTTAGTGCGGAATATGGTGGCTTCAGCCACAGCTTTGTCCAGCACTGACACAGAGCTAAAGCAGAGAGTGAAAATACGTCTGGCTCCATGCAGCTAAGGTGGCTCTGAAAAGTTAGTAGGACAGAGGACAGCAGCTGTATTCAGCTTGGATTCACAACAGTGACAGTGACTTAGACCTGATATTAACATGCATCTTGGTTCAACCAATCACAACTGGACAGCCCTAAGTACAGGTATAAAACACAATCAAGACACATTGTGATCCGGTCACCCGTATCCCTTGCCAAGTGATCTGGGACACATTTTACCGCATATCTTTTGTAATGTTAACACTGATGCGTCCCTCACAAGCAGGTTACAGGAACATACATAATCAATGCAGGGCAGGGTGGTTGTTCAGGTGACTGTGTGCGAACACTCTATTTTATAACAGCATGGACAAAGTGTTACATGACTGTCCTTTATTTTGCCCTGTGAAAAGGGACATGTTGAATTCTGTTGACAGTGGTATCTCCAGCTGTACCAACACAACGGCTAACGTGACTGGCGAGCTTGCTAGAGAGCAGCTAGCGAGATGTAATAACTGCGCACAGGACCCTCTAACCTTCTGACCTAAGGCAGTAACAAAATCTGAACACAAGTGGTCAGCTGGAGACGCATGATAGAAACAGATGTGAACAGGGATGTGTCTTGGCTGTCTACTTGTGTTCAGATCACTGAAACACATGTTAATGCCAGGTGTAAACAGGCTTGTGATGTCACATCAATAAAGTTCAAAAGGTCAGTAGAAACTTCTAATACCACATCTGTCAACAAGTGCGTGTTTGTTACTCAAGACATAACCTGGCTGTGGCATCTTCCTTTACACTGACAGGCTGCTCTCTGCATGATCAGTGTTTGTTCAGGTCTACACTGCCTTAATTTGGCTTTTCAAAGTTGTTTTTGAGAACATGCCACAAAGATGTGTCAGATGAGCATGGAGAGCAGTTAGCTAGTTGTCTCTTTAACAAGGTAAAGGAAACAGTCACAGGTCATAAGCTGATGGTAATAAAGGAAAACAATCAGGATCAGTGTTGTATTTGTCACATTGGAAGTGTTCATTGTCTGCTTCTTCGAGGCCTGTGGGAGTTGTACAGACCAATACATCAGCTCTTCAGCTGACTACAAATCTTCATGATGAGTGTTGGGCCAAGAACTTTTACTTCTTAGGATCAAGGACACTAACAATACAGTCTGGCCAGGAGAAAAGCTGTGTATTGTAACTTTAACTGCAACATAATTTTTTCCCTGTCAACCTGTGTGTTGCTCATTTCCTGTTTTCTGTGATCCAAACTCACCTTCTGTGTGCCCAGTTTCTTCTCCACGCCCCCAGCCAGCCCCCCGCCTTTACTGTCCTTCCAGGGGTAGAAGTTAGAGCGTGGAGAGGAGGAGGAGGAGGTGGCGGAACTGGAAGAGGAGGAGGGCAGACGGTGGGTTGAGGGTTTGGAGGACGGCGAATGCTCCTCCATACCGCCCCCCTTGCGTTTCTTCACAAGCCCCTGGTGCTCAAAGCCCCTCCCGCTGCCCTGCCCGTGCAGTCCTGAGTCCCCCACGCCGCCCCTGCTGTGGGAATTGTTGGTGGCAGAGGAGGGGTCTGGGGGTGATGAATGGCCCAGTGGAGTATGTGTCCGTCTGTAGGTCCAGACCGCCTTAGCGGCTGGTGAATGGGACTCTGAAGGGGAGGGTTGGGGGCGGGGTTTGCTGCTAGGGGAAAGCGTCCCATTGGTCTGTCCATGTGGGAGAGGGGAGGGAACAGGGGGTTTAGAAGAAGATGATGAGGAGGAAGAGGAGGAAGAGGCAGCAGAAGGTGGGCGGCCCCGGTCCTGGAGGATGATGCAGTTCCTGTCGGGGCCTGAGTGCTCCCCTTCCTGGGACGGGGCTTTACGTTTGCGGAGGGCAGCAGCAGCTGCGGCCTCCTCTCGCAGCTTCAGCATCTGCTTGCTGGGACGCCCCACAGGGTTCTTGGGTCGCCCAGGACCCACCTGACGCACCGGCACAGGCTTACCCGGAGACACCAGGTGGCCACCACCAATGCTGCTCCCACTGCCCCCAGAGTTCTCTGATTGTATGGCTGTCGGAGGTCTCCCTGGACCACGACTGGAAGAGGAGGAAGAGGATGCAGTTTTGAGGGAGGAGCTGATATGACTTCCTGTGCGGACCTTAGAATGTAACGAAGAGGAGGAGGTGGCGCCTATGGAGGAGGGGGACGAGGAAGTGATGGTCTTGGCTGAGGAAGGTGGAGATTGAAGATCTGTGGCTTGAGGTATTTTCCTGGATTTAAAGAGAATAAATCCATAAATCAATACATCAAACAGACATTAGATCAAAATAAAATTAAATTTTTTAGGATTACAGGAATTTAAAGTATTGGAATTAAGCATAAGATGCCAAAGCTTTCTGATTACCAATTTAGGAGTGCCATAGCAGCAAGCACAGTATATGGAGTGTGCAGTTTAGGTGGTGTATTCTTTAATCTGTTACTGGATTTCCTGAAATAAATATTTATGCTGTTAATTATATAATATGTATTCCAATATATTTTAATTCTAAATCCATTGTATACATACTATTGTAATTAGTAAGTCCACTGAAATCATATAAAGACACATTAAACCTCATTTCTGTCAGTGTAACTGCAGTTCTAATTTACTGTTCAATGTTATTTAAGCTCCAAGTAACAAAGCAACAACACTTCCGCTTGGTGCTAGGTTACCAATTATGTCTCACTGGTTTAACAAGTCTGACCATGAGTTAAGCTTACCACAACATATCAAAAATGCATCCCAACAATAACCAACTCTGCTGAACTGAAAGATACCACAAGACAAAACAGAATAGCAAACCTAACCTTTGCATCATTCGTATATCAAATGTAGTAATTCAAACTGCAAAATAAAATGTGATTTATTTGTTCTTCAGTTGTTTTTGTGCTTTGTTTTTCCATTGGTTTGGTTGTATATCTGTGTCGACCATGGCTTGTTTTCATATCGTTATTATGTTGTTCGATTTAAAAAATACTTAACAGCCTATGTTTTGCAGCCCTTATCTTTAAGCTGAGAAATGAGAAAGATAATCTGTGTAAAAAAAAAATGTCCCTCCTCTTCCTCCAGTTTCTAGTGCCATTTGCTAGAATTTACTGCAGCTCACAAAAAAACAACCAATCAGAGCTGAGGAGTCTTTAAGGCAGCTGTCAATCACTGCTCATTAACTGCAGTCAAACTGTCAAACTAGGCAGTGCTGATGAAATATGACTTAAGATTCTATTAGTGCATTGCCAATTTCTCACTTCAAGTGTTTTCAGAAACACATTTTAGTGTACTGTTTAGCTGTAAAATGAGAAAGTATGCACTGGCCGGTGGGCGGTGCTTGGTTTCAGCTCATCTGTTTTCAAAATGGCAGCCAGGTCAGGTTCTGAAAACATTTAAGGTAAGAAAAAGGCAATGCACAAATAGAATCTTGATTCATATCTGATTGGTTTGACCCAAGTTCACGAGCCGTGATTGATAGATTCACAGTTGCCTTAGAGAAACTTCGGCTCTGACTGGCTGTTCTCCTTCACGTGTGGTGATGGCCCTTTAGAAGCGCTACAAGGCAACAGAGTGGGCAGAGGACAATGATTCTCTTTCACAGATTTTCTGTCTCATTTAGTGCTGTGTGAATATTGTGACAATATCAGAAAATGACAATTTAAAGCTACCAACTACAGCACTGTTTACCCAATGTGTGGCTATCTTAGTACAATTAAGATAGAGTACGCCAGTCTTAGTTAACAAATATTGTAGTGGGTGGTGGAAGAATGTGATTATTAACCAGCTACACTGAAGCACAGATTTGCTATGTCAACTGCAGGGCGCTGATCTGAACCCATTTATTTTCCAACAAGCTTTTTTCTCATGTGCCTGTTCATGCAGTCAGTCTCCATCTTACTGCCAACTTCACAGACTCTTCACCACTGCTATTCTGGGCAGCAGAAAACACCATCTGCTTCATCTATTGGTGACTAAGCAGTGGGTTACACTCAAGTTTATCTGCTAGTGTTACCAAAGCACAGCATCTGATGTAAGTCATCCATTTTACAGTGGGTGAAAATCTACAAAGAAACATTAATTGGATGGCGGTGAAAGAGTGGTACACTTGATGGTACCAATTATCATTCAGCACCAAGCATTTGAAACATGTCACTGGGGACTGGCAAATTTCAACTAAGTGATCAGGGTGAGGGTGGTGGTGGTGCGTGTGTGTGTGTGTGTGTGCGCATGCATGTAAAGCAGCAGTTCTTTTGCATTAGTGGGCTGAACATTTGTAGTGTAGGCATGTCGCCCATCTGACACTGGCAGCTAAGTTTTGTTGGAGATTGAGACCAGCCCAATATACTGGACAGGAGGCAGAGCCAATTCCACCTTAATGAAAACCTTTGGCAACCTTGTGGCACTACTTTCGACTTATTCTCAATTGATAAATCTGTCTGGAAAATCCAGAATAATCTATTCATACTTAGCAAAACAAGTTGGAAAAATGCCCAGTTTTAGTATCAGCAGTAACACAGAAGTGAAACTGGTCTTGGTACCACCACCAAAGCTTCTTTTCAGTCACCCAAAATGTGTTAGAATAAATAAATAAAATCATTTAGGAAAGGAAAATGTATGCAATAGTTGTTTTTTTTCACAAAAACATTTCAAGAGTATCTAGCTTCAGTATTCTCGATTGAAACAGGATAGCCTGACAGGACATAATACGGAGGACATAATGTTGGGAAAAATTTGATTTGATTGTTGCAAAGTGAATGTGTCATTACAAACATAGAAACTGTACATTGTACACAGACGGGATAGTAGTATCAGGTAGAGGGAGACGAAGCCCATTGTGTGCTTTGTGTAGATGCTGAGTCTGTCCATTAAAAAAATGCCTTGGGTATAATTTGGAACTCTCACAGATACCACTTTCTTCAAAGTGAATAAATTCTGGCCAACAGCCCATAATCACAGTATTTTGGGGAAATGGCATCACACAGCTAAGGGTTATCAACAGCTTTAACAACAGAGTCGAGACATGTAGGTGTCTGTTTTGCTGGGACATTTTTGCGGTAAGTGTTGGAACGGTGGCGGATCCTGCAGGAGCCGGGACGGTCCAGGATCAGACCCATGAAGCAAAAAGAATCAAATGCAGATATCATTTGACTGGAGAAGTTTTAATTTTACTTGGTACTGGGTTATTTCAGTTGACACTGTAAAGGTTTTGAATGCTAACACCCAGCCTTTGCTGTTGCTAGCAAGCTAACTTAGCTCTGTGCAGCTTAAAGTTGCAGACTGATTGACGTGTGGATGTTACGATATTATTGGTTGAAATTGGTTGGCACTGAATTACATAAGCATATGTCATAGTTTGTTTTTGCAGGACAAAAACATGATGGATGTTGATATAACAATACAAAGAAATTGATTTGTAATTTGTGGGGGGATATACTGTTAAACAGGTGCACAGTATAACCGGAGATGTTATCTTAAAGGCATTTTTCATTTCATCCCAACTGTAAGAATTAGTGCCATAAAGGCAGAGCAAATCTAATAAAGGCTGAGCAGGAATGTGAGATCATGTTTCTTACTTCCAAAGATGGGCGCTGATGTGGTGCTCCAGCATGCTGCTGAGAGCCGACCTCAGGTGATGAAGTCTCCTGTCAAACGTGTAGATGCCGTGACCCAATGCATGGCTGCCAAATGAACATACCTGGAGAAAGAAAGCTTGTTGTAAACATGTTGCTGGCAAGTGTCTCTTGTTATTGGTGCCAGCAGTGACTTTAAAACAACTCCATGTTCTGACATCCTGCATTATTTTGTGGTCCAACAGTTATACTTAAATCACATTTCAAAATAAAACATTTGCTCACAGTGAAATGCACAATTACCATCCACCAACCTAATAAAATAATACATATGGGATATAAAATCTAGGCTCTCTTCTAGTCAAACATAAATCTGAACATAAAGATGAGCAGCATAGGATTGCTGTAAAAACTTACAAAGTAAATCAGCATGTTACCACTTTTCTTCACAATGATATGAGAGTAATAAAAGTATTGAGATTAAGATAAATCTCTGACTGTCAGTCGTACTCAGGTGTGGGGAGCTCCCCCTTTTTCCTGCTAAGAACATGCAGGAAGGTTCAGCTGGCACAGGAATTGTGCTGCATCACTCCAGTCAGCAGTGTTGCTTGCAAAACATGATCTGCCATGATCAGTACTCACAAGGAGAAGTTACCTGTGATCTCATCACAACAGACAACCTCTTGGGTGTGCAACATAACACTCATAAGCCAAGTCTTTTCAGAAAAACAGTACTGCAGTCTGAAGAAAAAAACCTGGGGGTGGGTGTAGTATGCTTTGTACTTGTGTTGTACTAATGGATGACGTTAATATCCTATTTTAAAAATGGATATTTTGGAATATGATTAATTATGCCTAGAGCAGCTCAGAGTTCAGACAATTAAGAGTAATTTTTTTTGCATCTGGTGGACAGAAACACATTTCAGTGGGATGCTTGTGTTCTTCTGTATCTGCTTTACTCACATTTCCATTATTTTGATAAGCAATGTTATGTTTCCAACACAACAAGCCATGACAGCTTGTTATCATTGTATGCCTGGGCCATATTTCTACATTTTAATTTTCAGGCCTTTTGCCGACTTGGTCAGATAATGCCATATGCCGATTTGTAACAACTCAAAAAAATGTCAGCCCTGACGTTCAAAGCCCTAAAAAAAAATACTGTCAAAAATCTGGCCCGCTTTTGGACATACTGTCTGTGCGAGAAGAACAATAATAGTTTTGGCAGAAATTCCCTGGCCCCCTCTTCCAATTGTTAAAGTTCCTTTCCTGGCATTGAAGTTCTAAAACCTATCTGTGTTCATCAAATTAACAGTTTTAGAAGTTTTTTTTCACATGAAAAATCCCCTCCTGCCTTAAAATGGCTTGGACGTACCTCTACATCTTTGCCTCGTTTAGAATGTGCAGGTTTAATATGCAACTTGATCCCCGCCTCTATCTCCACCAGCCACTCACCTGCAGCTCTAGCGTACCTGCTCACCTTAGACTTAGCTCATCGCTCTCTACAATGTCAGAAATGGAACAGTAATACACAACAAAAGCCCTCAGCTCAACTATGTTATCAGACAGCCAGCAATGTGTTGTTAATGTTAGATAAACCTTGTTCCCAATCACCTGCTCTGACAAGTTGAGGTTAACGTTAGACTCAGCTTGAAAAATGACGATACACAGCTACCTACAGCTCCTCCTCTGATACTCCTTGTCTTGCCGTAGCATTAAGCTGATGATATGGAAACCCCACCTCACAAGTTGAAGGGATTGGTTCCTCAGATATTTGACATATAAACCCTGGCTGTCTGAATTCATGTTTTTGAGAACATGAAATTTTGGTACACTGTAATTCCAAGACAGAAATGCTCAGCGATGGCACTGACTGCTTATTCCACCCATGATATGTCTTATAGCATATAAAAACACCGCATGGACATGATGTTAACAAGGTTAAAAATTACATTTTCATTGGAAGGGGTGCTAAAACCCAAATACAAACTGCTCACCGCTAGTGGTCTGGGATGTGCAGCAGAAGATGGGAACTCAACAAGCTCCTCGGGTCCTTCTGCCTCACTTTCATCACTGGAGATTCGACCGTGGACAAGAGGTGAGGAGGCTCGGAGACTTCCCTCTTCCTGCCGCTGTTTTTCCTCCTCCGTGTTGCTCTCTGACACTGCCGTAGATCGACTGTAAAACAAAAAAATTTACTTTTTGCTTTCAAATACACTGTATAGAGTTACAAAACACAATAATATACTGATGCTCTCTCTATCTAACCCTAATTATCTCACAATTATTGCCTGAGCAATGCTGCGTCACTAAAATCCTATAAAAAAAAAAAAACAGGTTCTGAATCATGGTCTCTCTCTCTCTCTCTGTTTGTTTCATTGTTCTATCTGTATGAATGATGTGCTTCAGTTTTGCTTCATGTGTGTTTGTGTAGTCTGTCCTTCTTCCAGGTTCCATTGTGGGTAGAAGGTCATGTGGCTCAGGCACTGACTGTTTAGTGACACAGCTGCCTGACAGCTTCCTGGATCTATAATTTGAATATATGTTCCATTTCTGTGTATCATTTTGTCATATGGATTGTACATACTGGAATTTTATCATGCTGGCCTATTCTGTAAACAACAGTTATTGCATGTCTGTTGGTTGAGAGTGAGGGATCCCTCCTCAGTTGCTCTTCCTCAGCTGTCTTCCACATTTGCCCTGTTAAGGCTCAGACACACCAAACTGAAATCAAAGAACTAGTAGCGACTAAGGTTGGCTGTTAAGTCACCTTACTTTGCCTGCGTCTCTGCCAAAAAGTTGCACTTGAACCATCAGTAAAGTCTACAGCCAACAGCCAACAGCCAACTAGCATGTACATTATATGCCTGTTTGACAGGAAATAACCCTCCACAGCAGGAAGCAGTGGTAGTCTGTAATTATCGTTCAAAAAGGGAAACCAAATACTGAAAGGACAGATTCAAGACACCAGCTAGCCAGTTAACACATAAATATCACGACCCACTGTTGAAAGAACAAAGTGTGCGCTTGCAAACAATTACAAACTTATCCTGCTAAAGAGCTCAAAAAATAATCTCACTTAATAAAATAGGTTTGTTTCGTTCTTACGTCCTCTTGACTTAAGTCATTCCTCACTTCCATTTCTCTTCTCATGTGCTGAGCATTACCCCCTGTTTGGGGGTAATATTACACCTAATTTAGACTGATGCAGTACTACAGGTTAAATATATATTTTTATATATTTTTTTAACATTTAATTTGAAAGGGTCAACATGCAGTCAGGCAACCTAGGCCTACAACCATCTTCCCAACCTGGGCTGTCAGCCTTTGGTAAATAGGTGTCTCTACAGAGGGAGGAATTTAGCTTCTGCTTTGTGACACGTGGAGATAAGTTGTTATTGATGTTAACATTTAGGATATTTACTTAGAGAGAGAGATACTGAATGCAAGTCAATATGAGTGAGTGTCCAAGTAAAACTACGGACTGAAGTCTGTGAATGCTGACAACTACAGTTTGAAGTGTGGGTTGAACCCATGTTCATTGGATTTCTAACATACACACTTCTGCTGTATATATGTATGTATATACGGGCCAAAAGTTTGGACACACCTTCCATGTGGAGTTATGTACTTAACAAAAAAAGGTGAAATAACTGAAAACATGTTTTATATTCTAGTTTCTTCAAAATAGCCACCCTTTGCTCTGATTACTGCTTTGCACACTCTTGGCATTCTCTCGATGAGCTCCAAGAGGTAGTCACCTGAAATAGTTTTCCAACAGTCTTGAAGGAGTTCCCAGAGGTGTTTAGCACTTGTTGGCCCCTTTGCCTTCACTCTGCAGTCCAGCTCACCCCAAACCATCTCAATTGGGTTCAGGTCCGGTGACTGTGGAGGCCAGGTCATATGCCGCAGCACTCCATCACTCTCCTTCTTGGTCAAATAGCCCTTAAACAGCCTGGAGGTGTGTTTTTTTGAATAAATCCCCAACAGTGTCACCAGCAAAACAGCCCCACACCATCACACCTCCTCCTCCATGCTTCACAGTGGGAACCAGGTATGTGGAATCCATCCGTTCACCTTTTCTGCGTCTCACAAAGACACGGCGGTTGGAACCAAAGATCTCAAATTTGGACTCATCAGACCAAAGCACAGATTTCCACTGGTCTAATGTCCATTCCTTGTGTTTCTTGGCCCAAACAAATCTCTTCTGCTTGTTGCCTCTCCTTAGCAGTGGTTTCCTAGCAGCTATTTGACCATGAAGGCCTGATTCGCACAGTCTCCTCTTAACAGTTGTTCTAGAGATGGGTCTGCTGCTAGAACTCTGTGTGGCATTCATCTGGTCTCTGATCTGAGCTGCTGTTAACTTGCGATTTCTGAGGCTGGTGACTCGGATGAACTTATCCTCAGAAGCAGAGGTGACTCTTGGTCTTCCTTTCCTGGGTCGGTCCTCATGTGTGCCAGTTTCGTTGTAGCGCTTGATGGTTTTTGCGACTCCACTTGGGACACATGTAAAGTTTTTGCAATTTTCCGGACTGACTGACCTTCATTTCTTAAAGTAATGATGGCCACTCGTTTTTCTTTAGTTGGCTGATTGGTTCTTGCCATAATATGAATTTTAACAGTTGTCCAATAGGGCTGTCGGCTGTGTATTAACCTGACTTCTGCACAACACAACTGATGGTCCCAACCCCATTGATAAAGCAAGAAATTCCACTAATTAACCCTGATAAGGCACACCTGTGAAGTGGAAACCATTTCAGGTGACTACCTCTTGAAGCTCATCGAGAGAATGCCAAGAGTGTGCAAAGCAGTAATCAGAGCAAAGGGTGGCTATTTTGAAGAAACTAGAATATAAAACATGTTTTCAGTTATTTCACCTTTTTTTGTTAAGTACATAACTCCACATGTGTTCATTCATAGTTTTGATGCCTTCAGTGAGAATCTACAATGTAAATAGTCATGAAAATAAAGAAAACTCATTGAATGAGAAGGTGTGTCCAAACTTTTGGCCTGTACTGTACATACATACATACATTTCTGCTCCACATGCACGAATGCATGGGGCTGTGACGAGCTCGACCCTTCCTACATGAATGCAACTGCAACTGCTTCGCTCACTGGTCAAGTTGACTTTTTAGACTTTGGAGGCTGGGATGGAATAGACAGTAGGGCAGTCAAAAAAAAAAAAAAAAAAAATCGAAGTTCGAAATATATTCAAATGTGTATATTTTTTATAAGTTCGGACCTAAATTTGATCATTCGAATATCATTAATAATTAATTAATACTATAAATAATGTTGTATATCACGGTGAGTCCCGTTCGGGCAGAGATGGCCCATGCACAAGCCAGGCCAGAGAGGGACGCAGCGACGGAGGGAGAGGCGCCAACGGAGGAGCCCGCTGCACCAACACCACCCACTGTGCTGTCCGCGATGTGTGACCTGTTCGGGGAGACATACAGGGAGAGAGTTGTACGTGCTGCCTCCCTGACTACTCTTTTTGAAGAAGCGATGAATCGTTACCAGAATGAGACACCACTACGAGCCGTCCAGGATCCACTCGAAGTATCCAAACATTGCTCAGATAGCGAGGCAGAAGTTGGTCATACCTGGCACTTTAGTGAGGTCAGAACGGGTGTTTACATCTGAGTGTCACGTTCATATTGTGCCCGCAATAAGCATCTTATTTTTTGTGTTTTAAAAAAATAAAAATAATAAAAAAAATTGAATATTATTCTAACTCTACCAAATTAATTCGAAAATATTCAAACTCGGGGCGGCACGGTGGTGTGGTGGTTAGCACCGTCGCCTCACAGCAAGAGGGTTGCCAGTTCGATCCCGGGTGTGGGAGCCCTTCTGTGCGGAGTTTGCATGTTCTCCCCGTGTCAGCGTGGGTTCTCTCCGGCTTCCTCCCACAGTCCAAAGACATGCGATTTGGGGACTAGGTTAATTGATTACTCTAAATTGTCCATAGGTGTGAATGTGAGTGTGAATGGTTGTCTGTCTCTATGTGTCAGCTCTGCGATGGTCTGGCGAACTGTCCAGGGTGTACCCTGCCTCTCGCCCAATGTCAGCTGGGTTAGGCTCCAGCCCCCCCCCGCGACCCTCACGAGGATGAAGCGGTTAGAAGATGAATGAATGAATATTCAAACTCAATTTCATGGTACTTTTGACAGCCGTAATAGACAGTGGTTAATGTCCCCACTTCTTCAATGGGTACAAGTAGAACTGCACACCACGTTAGAAGGATTTTAATGTGCTGTAACATTTCAAACAAACAGCTCTTCCTTTCACACTTTGAATACGCTGGCTCTTTAATACGAATATTCAACTATTTGTTCCTTTTTCCCGTACAGAGTTTGAGAGTTTGAACGGCATTCGTCAGAAAAGTTTGACAGCGACATTAATTATTAAACCAGCTAAAGGCGCTACTGTCTTCTGGTTACTATGCCATAGAGCAGCATGAAAGCAAAGAGCAATCTGCACCAAAATTTTCCCAGAAGTGCCCTACACACTGACTGGCAAAAAAAAAGAAAAAAAAAAAAAAAAAAGAAGGACTGCTTGACTTGAAGCAATCTTGGTCGACTGAAGGGTCTCCCACTGATGAAAAGTATCAAGTGGGCCTAAATCCATTTTGAAGATTAAAAATCATCGTTGGAGGAGTAAAAAAGTAATTCTCCATGGCCTTTCAAATTAATCTAGTGCTTGAAAATATTTGTATTTATTTAGGCTATTAATCTGATTTATGCACACAGCATCAACAGACACTTTGCCATGTTATATATGTTTTGTATATGTGATGTCTGTGTTGTCGCTGCATTTTTAAGAAATGTTATATAGAAGTCTACCAGTACAACAATGAGCCATGATCCACCTCACACAAACCAGCAAACAAACGCTCACCTGACCCAATCAGAGGATTTTGCCTTCCACACACGCAGTGCAGCACTGTACTCCACTTGCGCTACTGCAGTAATTTCTTTCATCTAACAGAGAGGTTTAGTATAGCATGTGCAACACACAGACCAATAATGTCGCACTGTAAACTAATTAAGAGACAGATAAAACAGAGTAGCAGCTCTGTGTGTCTCTTAGTGTTGCTGAAGAACTTGTGAGTGAGTGGGGAGGAGCTGTGAAGAGAGTGTGAGAGAGAAGAGATGCACACAGACATGGCTTGTTGGAAGAATGGTGTTATGTATTGCAACTTGATCCCATATGGATATGTACAGTATTGTCTAAATCTATATCTTGCTTGAAAATATATCATTATATCGTACATAGTTGTTATATTGCCCTAGTTGAGAAATGTAAATGTTGAAGATCTTGATACCCAGAAAAACTGCACCTCCCCTGTTTTCATTGCATTGTTTACCAACCAGTCTTGTCCTTCCAATATGGCACTGGCATCATCCAAAGACCAACGAGGCGTCTATGTACATATGACTATGGTCTGTGGCAGTGATCAAACCAAGCAGCCAATCGAATGTCATGGTCAGTATTCAAAGTGACCTCTAAAAGGAGTGGTGATATTAGCCATGGTCTATTCCATCCCTGCTTCAAAAGTCAACCTGACAATTGTGCAAATTTTAAGTAGTTGCCAGTGCGGTACAAAGGGTCTAGTTTGAGCTCATAACAGGCTCGTGGTGCAGGACTGCATTTGAACACGGGGAAAAATGCTCCCTTGCAAGAATGCTTTTCCGCTTGTGGATACCGTTCTGTACGCTTGTACCGCGTTCACACGCCTAGTTTTAATGTGTGTTGGTTTTGAGACTAATCGAACGCCATAGCTTTAGTGAAGTTCACTAACCTGAAAGCAGGGAGGCTGGCCAGCGGTCTCCTGCAGTGTGGCGCTCCAGCCTGCTCCCTGGGGGCCTCTGGACTGGGGGATCGTCCAGTGGAAGAGCCTCCCTCCAGGGATTGGGCCCCTTTCTCACGAACCTTGGTCTTCAGCTCTGCCACCAGTTGGTCAAAGTTCTTGCTGCGGCCCACCACTTTCCTTCGCTGGTGGATGGAGTGGATCTGAGAAGCAGAACACAGGATACAAGCATTCAGTCACTATTTCATTTTGACTGACTTCATTTCACATAAACGGCTAAAACTTCTATCTGGTGAGTATCACAAAATTATTAACTGTCCTATCACATCAGAAGGCTGGCAATGTAATAAGCCTTTAAAACAGTACTGCTGTGATTGCTGTCGTCAGCCAGTTTTTCCCACAGTTTGTCACATATTTTAGGACATACACTGACACTTTGCTCAAGCTACTGTAGATAGTCATCCATTTTACACGTCTTACTTATGTAGAATATTTGATGCTTTTATGTTTTGTCTGTTGTTAGGGATGTTTTTATAACCTGGTTCCAGAGAGACATTATTTCATTGAAACTGTATTTTCTTTCGTAGTTACTATATAGTTAACTTAAAAAAATGGTTATGACAAAATCAACTTGACCTTTTGAGTTTACCACTTATTTCCCCAACTAGACCAAATGGTGCTGGATAGATCTGGATGATATGGAGAAAAATCAAACATGATATTTTTGACAAAATACCTCGATATCTTTTTTGTGACAATACTGTAGGATTAACTACAGTTGCATTAACAAAATATTTACACAATGAGATTTTTGATAAATAATTATTAGTAATGTGGATTCAATGGGTAAAGGCAAATGACAGAACAGCTAGAACAGTCTGGTAAGTTCAGAAAATTTCATCACTTTACTGTAATGCAGCCTTTAACACCAGGAAAAGACAACACTTATCACAATATCCAAAATCTAAGATGATATCTGGTCTCATATCACAATTAAGGCAAAAATTATAACAATAATAATGAATTCAGTGCATCATCCATGGATATGTATCTGCCGCCTATACTTTCTTACAGTGGTCACTGTAATAAAGTGACACTCTGCAGTGTTGCTGTTATGATTGTCTGAGGTCATGCTTGAAAAATTAGTTGTGTTGCTTCATGGGAGGACACGTTTCATGCACTCTTTGCACATGATTTGTTCTCTCCTATGTCCAAACAACGGATGATGGTGGTTGATGACGGATGAGTTTTGTTTTGCCCGTATTCATTTGTAACATTCAGGATTTTTTTTCACAGGCTGCTGCCGCAGGGTGCATGCACGGCCGCATGACAGCTCATCAACAGTGGAGGCTACTGTTAGTTTAGGGCTGGGCAGGCGGAGTGGCCCAGCCTTACCGGCCCAACATCACAATTATCAAAACACCTTTTTAATGATTTGGAGTTTTAATTTAAGATTTCTGCTATGACTTTAAAACTAATTGTATGGTGTCTGTATAGTTTACTTGCTGGTCACAGCTCAGTATGTTAGGAGACTTCTGACTGTTTTGACGGAGCATATGAAGCATATGAAGCAGTACCCGGAGCAAACAAAGGATCAGAAATGAGGAAGGCTTTAAATCCCATCATCAATGGATTGGAATTGGCCCAGAAAATCAAATCAATCAATCAATCGTTTTTCAGAATAACTGATGATTGATTAAGGATGGGTACCCAAACCCTGGAATAAACAAGCCCTGGGGATATATTCTTAAAGACTGTAGTACTAATGAGTTCAGACGTTATAAGTTCTTTTAAATATTTTGTTTTAATTCATTATCATCCTGCAGCCTCTCACCTGCGCTTTGCCGGAGCTGAACTCCTCCACATACACACACACACAAACACACCCAAATGACATGGAGCACAGGCAGTGAACAGCAGGGACACAGTGACTCGAGTTGATGGCAACTATGCTCGCTACTGTAAGTAAGATTAAACCTTTAAAAGCAAATACTTAATCAATACACATGTTCAGCAACATAAACGCGTAAACAGCGATATTTCATTCTGCTCTGTCCACAGTCCCTCATCCACTGCAGCTAACATGTCTTACACAAGGACAGTACGGTAGTTCACCTAACAGTGACTTGTTATGGATAAGCTAAAATGACAAATTATTTAAACTAAGCTGCTGGCGGACACAAACAGCCCCTCCTCCATCTACCAGCCCTAATGTTACCTGAGTGCAGTGGATCACATCAGCAGAGAGGGAGCAGGACAGAGGACAGGAGGAATGACTTATAGTGACTGATAAAAACTAAACGTCACTCAATACTTTCATGTCAGGAATGTTATTTATATAGTTTAAAATTTTAATTTAATTTAAAATATTTACTCTTTTTTTAATTAATATATTTTCTAAAAAGCAATTATTTAGTTATGAAAAAGAACCGATGAGGTTGTCAATAAGACTGATAGTATCAATAAAATCTAAACGACACTTATCCATGTGATTGACCTATTCTATTCAATGCATTACATAAGCACATCACACATTCAGTTGTTTTAAGTCAGGTCTTCAAGTTGCTTATTTTCCATAACACAACAAGTAAATTCTAACATTTGAGAGGCTAGAACCAGCCAATTTTTGCTATTTTTTAAAAGACATACATACATTTTTTTGTCAGGAAGCTCATTCATTCTTTTTTGTGGCAAGGGTGTAAAGTCTTATACAGCCCAAATTATTTACTAAATACGAGCACATTAAGGAGGCTTTATCGAGTAGCTCTACTGCTGTTATCTTTTAAATTATGCATCAGTGTTGCTTATACACACATTTCTCATTTCCATCATTCTAAATGAATAGTTAAAAAGACAACATGACATATTTCCTTCCTAGTAGCAGGTGGAGAGAAAATACAGCCACCCACTGAGAGTCTGTTCACCTACAGAGCAGGTATAAGATGCAGGCTGTTTTCCTGCGTGTCTTTCCCGTCACTCCTGTCATTTCCTGTTAATCAGGTCATCCTGTCTCTACTCGGCTGGATGTGGCCTCTCGCACTCACTTCCTCCTTCACACACACTAGCCACCATATATGGACTCTTCCTGTGCTGGGAGCCATTTTCACCACTCAGTATCAGTCAGT
The DNA here is from genome assembly GCA_035609425.1 of Epinephelus awoara. Lineage (NCBI taxonomy): Eukaryota > Metazoa > Chordata > Actinopteri > Perciformes > Serranidae > Epinephelus > Epinephelus awoara. The sequence goes on along the minus strand of CM069296.1, from coordinate 6,394,195 downwards.
GTTCATCAGTTACACAGAGCAGTGACTGCAGTGTAAGTCATTTGAAAACATCTACTTTGATCCCACATCGCTGTCACTCTTTTCTCCACTTTGCTCTTTCAATGATGTAATCCTGCCTCATTGAGTAATTTCATACCTTTCGTAGAGATGATTTTAAGACTTTAAAGATATCAAACAATGGGATCCCATTGCTTTATGAGCAAAACGGTACACGAAGACCTGTGGTTCCCTAGGGTGCAACCAACTGTTAGGTCATCTGATGTGGTAAAATAACTTCCACTGCAACTTTTCAAACACTGATCAAATGAAGAATGTGTAATAAATCCAACTCGTGCAAATACCTTAACACAACACAAAGCATCTCTGGTAAAATATTAGATTGGCAACTAATTCTTCAAATACAACAAAGATCCACCTTACAGTAATCCGCAATATATTAATTACATTTTATTTTAATGGCTTTAGGCCTGTTTTTCGCTAACTGTAATTGTACCATGCTAACCAAGCTAGCGTTAGGGTTATCTCCAACCTCTCATCCAAATATGGTCACTTCTGGCTCCAAAAATCACGATGGTGAAGGCCAAAATGCCAAAAGCGAGGCTTCAAAAGGGGCCTCCACAAACCAGTGACTTGACGTCAGTCTGTGGCTACATCCATTATGATATACAGTCTATAAATACAGGGGGATGACAAATTAAAGGAATTAAAGGTAAAACTTGACAGTGCACACATGGTATTATGAGTATGTATGATTATGTGAATAGATGCTATTGACACCTATGGGAGATTTTGGAGCCATGTGTTAAACAGCATTCTCCACCACCATCAAACACCCAAATGAAGGAATATCTTTATAAGAATGATTGTCATCCCTCCAGTCGAGTTTCACACACTTTTCAGAATCGATGACAAAGAGCACTGAAGCTGTTCTGGAGGCTGGTAGCATCAACACCTAACTAACACTTAATGGTGTTTTTACAGTAATTAGTCACACATTTACATATCACCTCATTCAGCTACAAAATAAGTAAACTAAAAATGTAGCTCTTTCTCTTTCAAAAAATGTATACTGAACACCCTGTGACCTAGCAAGCATGACTAACAATAATGAATACATTAGTGTGGAAATAAAGGGACACTCCTTGTTGATGTAAATTATAGAAAAAAATACTGCACTCAAAGTCTTCATGGTCAACCCAAACTAAAAAAAAGGTCAAAAAATGACAACTGAAAGAAGTTAAAAATCACTTCAAGATATGTCATTTAAGCCAAGTGAATGCCAATCATCAATAAATTCTTACAATGCCATCTGTCTTTCTTGCCATTGAAGTTAACTAAGTTAAGTCATTTGGAGTCTGCAGAACAAGAGCTTTCGGGGCATCACTTTATTGTTAAATGCTTCGATCACCTGTTATCCATTCTCTACTGCAGACATATTTCTTTTGCTCTTAACTATCTGATAAATTTACAAAAAAATATTATATGATTTGTTGGCTGTTGTCAGAGTAATAAAAAACACAAACTCACAACCTACTTTCAAGCTTTGGTGTATACTGATTTTGTCAAAAGCAAAGGTGACAGGACCGAATTCTGAAACTAAGCCTCTAAACCTTTTACTGAACTAGTAAGTAAAATAGTAAGTAAAATAGAATGAAAGTTAAAACAAGAAAGAGAAATAAATGAGAAAAAAACTAATTGTAAAGATATAGGAATCTGAGGAACAAGAAGTAGTGCATTAGTCTGGTGAAGCAGTGTGTGTTTGGAGCTTACATTGCATGTGAGGAGGCGAGTGCAGACCTTCTTCCTGTCAGGATCAAGGACGCCGCAGTGCTTGTCCAAGTCACACTCCCTCTCTGGAAACACACAGAGCATCTCAGCTACAACACCACACAGTCAACACCAAATCAAAACATGTCAACATCTCGCTATAGCCCCACATAGTGCCGTCAATAATACAACCCATAAAACATGCTGTTCATGCATAACCACATCCTAAGGCGTCTTTTTAAACACTGTACATACATAATTACAGTGCCTGTCCCTTAAGGCATCCTGTATAGACGCTAGGGTTGCAAAATTGCAGATACTCAATTTGAAAACTTTCCACGGGAAATAACTGAATAAAATAAGGGGTTAATTGCTTAGCCTGTATTTACCATGTCAGATAGAAACAAACCCTTTACCATATCATAGGCACACATAATCCAATGTTCGTAATTCGCCAAATAAACCCATTCATTTGTCAAATACATGCAATATGAACTGTGCCATTTAGTAAGTAAGGACGCATTCACACTGGCGCTATTTGGTCCACTTTAAACGAACCCTGGTCCGCTTCCACGGATAGTTTGGTTCGTTTGGAGTGGTGTGATCGCTCATTCAAACTCGAGGAACGAGGAACCCTGGTCCGCTTGACAACTGGGGGTCTTGGTTCATTTGCAAGTGAACCCTGCTGCAGTTCACTTACAGTGGGAAATGCAAACGTACTATCCAGCATACCAAAGAGAGGAAGTAAACCAAAGAGAGGAAGTGATGTAAAGCGCAGTGCGTTTTGGGTAGAAAAACAAACAAAGCCAATGGCGCAAACTGGGAGAAGCAGAGGTTTGGTCCGCTTTAAAAAGTGCAGTGTGATGAAGGTGTGAATTTTTTCAACATTCCCCACCCAATCAAACCGAGTCCCCCAGACTATCCTTGTTTTGGCATTGTTGCGATAGAAACAAAACCCCTGTGTAGCACATTATTTAAAAAAGCACGGGGAGCATTGCTGTGACAAATTGGGATGAAGCACTCCCCAGCGCCATGCCACTGCTTTTCTGCCAAAGAAAAACAACATGTGGACTTAGGGTTGCATTAGTATCTTGCTATAATACCATCTACATTTGCTTACCCAAGGTATATTAAATTAAAAAAAATACAACCAGGCTGGCAGACTTTTTTTTTTTTTTTTTACACATAGTCTACGTCCATTTAAACTGGTTCAAAGTTACAATTATAATTAAGCTTTTTTCAAACAAAAAACGTTTTATTCTTTTAAGGGTTATTGTAAGTGATAATAACTATAATAATTACATAACTGTTTACCTTGATAGTCTGACATTGTTATATTTTTTTAGATGGTTATCTTACTGTGAAATTTTCAAACTGTTACAACTCCAATGTGATCACACGCCCTTAGCTAGCTTAACTGTATGCTCTATGATTTAGGCTACTATTTGTTGGTTAACTGAGGTGTCATATAAAAATCTAAAATATATTCTCCAGTAATATTATCAAAACTTACATGGAAGCATGCAGTCCTTTGGCTCAGATAGTGCAGAAATGTGGGCAGTAGTGTGGGTAGCACATGTGATGGCAGATTTTTACTGAATTCCTATTTAATGGGATGCTGGCAAATGATCTGATGGAAGAGTGTGCTGCTGAATGCTGTGCATGGTTACAATTCAATTAATTGTGTATACTTTACACCAAAACATGCCATAAGACCTGGTATGTTTTTTTATGTGTACCCCCCCCCACAATAAGTTCACTATAAAGTATATGATTGTCAGATTGAATTTCCAAAATTCCCCAAGTTACTGAGTTTAACTTCCCATGGATAACTTCTGACCCTTTGCAACCCTAATAGACATGGATGGAAAACTGAAGTTGCTGCACATCTTACATGTTTGATGTGTGTTCAGACAAATGTTATGTAGGTAAAAAAGATCAGAAGAACAACTACATGACTACTGCTTACTCCTTCCACATACCCACTTTGCTCCATTTGTACTCACTGGAGGCCACTTTGTTGTAGGGTCTGGGGATCCGGTGGCCTGGCACTGCAGAGGCAAGAGGGGAGTCCTTCCTCTGGCTTTGAGTGGGGGGCCTGTCACTGGGTGAAGGCCTACCAGGCGGGGTACCTCCGTGCGGCCAGGGTGGATCTCTGAGTGACGGAGGTGGAGAGCTCATCGGAGGCTCCAGAGGTGGCGGCTGCTTGAATACTGATGACTCTGTTTGGCTGCTGTGGGTGGGCTTCTCCAGCGGGGAATGTCTGGGTGATGGAAGAGGAAGAGCAAGTTCAAAGTTAGCTTTTTGGCACAACCTGTAACAACAAAATAAAATGTTAACTATTTTCTGTGAGCATGGACTCCAATCCAACCAGCTAATATACTATAGTTTTAATCACAAACTGATGCCACCAAACATGTAATAAAAATAGTAATGTTTAGACGATTGCCTCAAATGCTGACCATTCAATATTCATTAACTGAAATGAGAAGCAATAAAATTTGCCACTTGAATTTGTCTGCTTGTTATCAGCATTTTTATGTTGTGATTATAAAATGCAAAAAGTCATGACTTGCAATGTACAATGCAATTTAATGTAATCTGCCTCTTAAAAGGAGGGTTTTCCTTGCCGTCTTCGCCAAACTGCTCGCTAATGGTGGGAACTGTTTGGTCTCTGTAAATTAAAGAGTCTGCTCTAGACCGGCTCTATATGAAAAGTATTCTGAGATAACTTTAATGATTTGGCACTAAGTAAAGTCTTTTAGTGGCTCGGACTATTAAAAATGAAAATGTAAAAGTTGTGGTTTTACAGGGGTTGTGTGGTTGACAATTTTTTGGTCTTTCACTGACACTTTGTGCTACTGCCACTGCCACTACTGACTTAATGTGTTTTTATTTATCTTTTTATAGCTCTTAGGTTATCATTTTTTAGTATTTATTTATTTTTAATCATAGTACTGAGACCTGAGTACTGTATTACGTTCCTTCATGTTCCTTCATGGTGTGAATGACAATAAAGGCCTATCTATCTATCTATCTATCTATCTATCTATCTACAAATTACTGACCCTGCTCAAGTAATAGGCCAGCACATCATCCCCTGAAAACCACAATTTTCGTTCTTACACTCTGATGTTTGGGCAGATTAAGCAAATACTATATAACGTTAGAATTCATGAGCTTTATAGATGCTGATAGGCAGAGTATGTTACCACTTTCCTTCATGTTTCCAGTGTTTAAGCTAAGCTAAGCTAAGCTAAGCTAAGCTAAGCTGCTACTAACGCTGTGGTGCTATATTTACTGAACAGGCATGGAAGTGGTATCGATCCTCCATTCTAACTTTGTGTAAGAAAGTGAATAAGCATAATTCCCCCAAATGTTAAACCATTACTTTGATTCAGCCTTTTGTTCTTGGCAATTCATTGACCTACAGACAAACTAACAAAGTTTTTTTTCATGTCAACAGAGTAAAGGGAGTATTGCATTAGTGTATCTGAATGCAGAAGCACACTGCATTCTTTAAAGCTAATGTCTACCCTCTTGTTAAGTTCTAATCTGTGACCCCTGACCTCTGGTTAGAGAATTTTCCTAAACTTGGCCCTCTCTGTTCTTACCGTACTCCATCCTTGGAGTTCTTGGAGTGTCTGTACTGTGGTGGAGTGGAAGGCGAAGGTGGGGTTGCCCGTAGCTGCCCGACTCCCTGACCACGACCCTCCCAGGATGAAGCAGAAGCAGAATTGGTCCCATGGGAAGGAGAATGGCCGTGGTGGGGCCTCTGCTGGGGCTGGGGTGCAGGGGTGGGAGAACGTAGTCGAGCATACAGCTTGGCCAGAGGGCCATGTCGCCGCTCGCAGTGCTTTTCGAACGCCTGCGGCTTCACTACTTGGCCACAATGGCTGCACATCACCAGGTAGAAGTCATCGTGGCCGGGGTAGAGGCCAAAGATGGACATGTCTTAAAGGAGAGGGCAGAGTAGTGGTAAAGTGAGGAAATACAATGGACACAAACAAATCAGACTGCAGAAAGGGTAACATGGCAATGCCACTTTGTGGGGCAGGTAAGGATGATGCTGCATTATGGAAAGGTGATACACCGTCTTACTCAAAACATACTGTCTAAGTTGGATTACACTGATAGAAAATAACTGTGAAATCAGTATTAAACTTTGGATGATATCAAGTCGAAGTGTCAACTCGTTACACTCCATTTCCAGTCTGACATTGTATCCACTCTTACTTATTTACATGGTTAAAGGGAATTAGATTTTCCATAACCAACCAACAGAAACCAACATATTCGCCTGAATGCCCAGATGTGTAGCCATGCCAAAATCAGTTTTGTAAGGCTGTAAGTATTTAGCAGAGCAAAGTATAACAAACTATTGAGAAGACATGTCAATTTAGAGCAGCGTTTGACACTGTTGTTATTACTCCTCATCGGTTCCAGCGCACCACTTGACAGCTTGACAAGAGCGTTAGACCCACCCATGGCGCTAACTGTCTAATTGAAGTCCACCCAGTTTTTTATTTCAGTAAAGAAACTGCAGTCAGATCAGCCTGTGACAGACTGACAGCCTATTCAAGATGTACCCCACCACTTGCCTATGCCCAATGCGTTAAGGTCCTGACACACCAACCCTTCAGCCCGCCATCAGCCAATGTTGAGCTATTGGGGGTAATCTGTCTCCCTAGTCTTTGTGATGCCGCCCCTTGTTGGCTTATTTTCAGCCAATAGCATGTTGAATTGGCATTGGCAACCACAGTGAATGATTTCACTCTGACTGGCAGTTCAGCTATGCGCACAATGAGAGAAATGGAAGTGAGGAAAGAAAAGAGCTTAAATCAAAAGGGAGTAAAACTAAAACTAAATAGTCACTTAAGGTAAAATCATTTTTCTTTAGCCACTGACCTCTTAAGCAGAAATGCTTCATGATGGTTTGTGTTACTGTTTACTGGTGCACGGTAATGTGTTCTGTTCTTTCAACACTGGACTGTGTTGCAATGGACTAACTAGCCACCTAGCATCATGATGGTCTTCCAGGTTCCCTTTTTGAATGACAAATACGACTATCTATGTCTGCTGGTGTGGAGCTATTTTCTCTCATGCAGAGTGTTCATGTGCAACTTTCTGGCCATGACAGGCAACGCGAGGCGATGCAACAGTTGGCTTTTGTTGCCAGTAGTTAGATGTGTCTGGGCCTGTACACTCCAGCCCTCACACCCTTGAACAGAATAAGCGGGTATATGGATAGGATAGATGGATACTGATCTGGCAATGTTTGGATTTCTGAAAAACATGACCTGAAACATATCCCTCCAAAGATGTAAACTAAAGTCAATTTCTCAAACAAACTCTGGAAAATCAGATCCGCACATTGTCTAGAGTGGCCCTTTCACATACAACAGCAGACTGTCTGTGTCCGACACATTTTCACTGACTAGAATTACTTTGGTTTAGGCGAGAGGTTGGCTTGGATGGAGCATGCCGGACGCAGGACATGACAAAAAAGTTTGAAACAGATATCGCAGTGTTTTGCCGTTCCTTGAATTTGTCTGATGATTTCAGCAAGGGCCCTTCCCAACAGTTTCCCAAATCTTGTCGTCTCTCCCATCATACATTTTTGTTGGTGTCCTTCTGTAAATGACCTCTCTTTTTCACTCTCAGATGTTTGTATTCTTTTGGTTTCACATCAGTTGCGTGATAGAAATGCACACTCACTTGCTCGCTCACACATAAGCTCAATCGAACATTTTACAGACTTTGTACTAGATGAACTGGCAGGGCTGAGTCCATTTGATGTCAGGTCCAATTGATTTAGACATTTTGGTTTTTACATACAGCTCCTCTGGCTGATGCCTAGATAAGTCAAGGGTTGCAGTACATGTGTGAAAGGGGCTTAAGTGAGAAAAACAGAAAGAAAAGAAAACTTCAATGATAAACTTGAAATCAAAGCAAATCTGAGAACCTCAACTACTTTATTCTTAATCATCAACTTGTTTTGGCTGCTATTCCCATGTGACATAGATGCATGTGTGTGAAAAGGTTCACATACTTCCACAGCCATACTATCAAGGTGCTTCTTTTGATTAATCGTGTCGTGCTCTGACACGCACAAAGGTAGAGTGTCTGTTGGACAGCTGCTGCTACAGACAGCCAGGCTAGGTTCCAGAAGGTGCCTAATCACAACACCACCCAGCTTTAATGCTCACCCTGGTCTTTGCAAACTTGCTCCTCCATTGTCTCTGGGCAAGGTGGGAGCTGAGGCACAGTCCATCGAGGCATTACAGGTCAATGTACATCTATCTATGTATCAGTTTATGCTTCAGATTTCCCAGTCAATAAAAGACTTAACTATGTCTAATAGATGATAGTGTGCAGACTTACCCTCCTTACTGAGTGACATGGCCTCTGCAGCCTTTTTGCCATTCTTGCTGCAGTCGTCCACATCAGGCCCTGAAACAACATGCATTACATACGTGCACATGTTCAATAAAACCCTTGAGCAGCCAGATGTTTTCCAAAAGTTGTATGTCAGGTTCATCACCAAGATGAAGCCTAACCTTACAGCACAAATTCTGCACATAAACAGGCCCTTAAGCTGTGTTATATAAAGGACTGATATGCAGGTCAACTGCTCCTCTGCTGACTGGTGCTGATGATTTTTTTTCTGGTCATTCTCGTCAGTTTTCTAACAAAACTAAGCAGCTAAGGGTATTATGTGTTGGAGGGGGACTTTATTTGATAGTTATGGACAGAGTAGCACTTGGAGGGATGCCAGACAATGAGTGAGCGCACATACTTAAAACTGGGAAGGGCAAGAGCACTTTTTGGACAAAAGTCAAACATATGAGATTTCCTGTCGCACATAGACATGTTACCATCAGTTAAATGGAGGCGATGACGCTGGCAATCAAAGGAGGACGTTAAAATGAAGCGAAAAGAACACAGAGTAACGTTAGCTCATATCAAAGGCTGGGCCAGCATTTACATGGTGGCAACAGCATCAGACTCCTCCTCCGTCACCGGTGTCTACTCTTATCCTCTTGCTGCTAGCATTAGCATGCTAACAGCTAACTGCCTCGTCGTGAACGGCTAGTCTGGCTTGCTTGCTAGCTAGCTAGCCTAGCTTTCCACGGCAAGAAGTTGCTCGCCCAACCATCCACACTAGCCTCCTTCCGCTCTGATGCCACCGCTGCCCGGCTGGTTTCACTCAAATGAAACGCATCCATTAAACGCTGGCAGCTTGTTTCATGGTCACCACTCTAAAATACACACCATAATGATCATATCCTAATAACTATCACTTATTTTTTTCTTGAAGACAACGTATGCAGTGGGACCTGGGAGAGAGCAACATGTTACCCACCCAGCACTAGGACCCGGCAGGGTCTTTGTTTGGGTAACATGGTTAGCCCTGTCCTCCGTTTCCACGAAAATAAACCCCGGTGCTTTGATTAAATGGCTTCGTAGCTGCCAGTGTTTGCGTCAATGTGCTTCCTTACCATCCGCTGCTGTCACACCGGCCCACTCGGCCCAGGCAGTCCAGCTTTGACCCACGAAATCATCGAGGCTAGGCACCCGCCGATCCAGAGCAGCCATTACTTTTACTGCGCGTTCACGCACCGCCATCATCACTGCGCGGCAAGCCACTTACGTCATATCTCGCGCTCTCGACAGGATAGGAACTTCCTGCGTGCGCGTTCTTGGGACACCCACACAGAGAGAGACACGGGACTGGAACAGAAAATCTCTAAATTATGTCATTTTTCTCGTCTAACCACTTCAAAACATCAACACGATGTGGTTTTGGAGTCTAAAAGCACAAATATGAAATGGCAGGAAGTTAGGATCAACCCATTTTATTATTCAAGTCAGGGGTGCTTCTAGGATTTTAGGTTATCAAGGGCTGAGGCAGGACCTCTAGAGGGGGCCCCTCCTCCCCAGGATTTCCTTTTTTAGAACAAGCTGTATTGTGATGCTTTTTTAACTTTCGTTATATGTTTCCAAATTAATTATAAATTGTGATGTTAAAAAAAAGTAGTTGTTGCTTGTAATCAATGTTGAGCAGTGACAAAATACTTTTCAACCGCTATCATTAAAATTTTGAGGTCCTTGTATTTGAGTGTTTGCTTTTAATGATGCTTTATACTTATACCCCACTACAGCACCAAATTGCAACATTAAAGTGATTACTGATGCGCTCACTCTCTTTTTTTTATTATTTGTGTATTTGCAGATCTGTTTTTGAGTCTACAAATCTTTTTTATATTTGTGTAAGGTGTTTGTTTACAAATTACACACTAACACTTGGACTGTTGATCTGTTCACACAAATAATATTGAGACAAAACTATCTCCATGAATAATAGACACAAGGTAACCTTTAAAAGATACACAAATATCTGTAGAAATGTTAACACTTGTCCACATCTACATGGCCAGTGAGGCAAGGCAAGTTCATTTGTATAGCACCTTTTAAACATTGGCAATTCAAAGTGCATTCAAGTGATAATTAACAAACAGAAAATAGGGAGAAAAATAAACACAAAAGCAGGTGGACTCCAAAACAGAGAAAGGAAAGACATGGGGAGGAGTCCCTCTCAATATTAAGAACATAATAGATTTAGATTATATTTTAGACATTTACACCTTAAATTGAAGCAGACAAGGCATACACTGGTCCATTAAAAATTCACCAGAATACAGAGAATTGAATGTTTTACACTCAAAGTTTCCCAGGGGAGGGCCCCCCAAACCTCCCTTTCATATGTGTCTGCTATAATGTTGAAACAAAGAATACACCCTTGATTAATTCAGGAACTCAGCTTTTACATCCTTTGTATTCAATAAAAGTCATGTAAGGATATTTGTATATTAGAAGGCTCCACTGCACAAAAAAAAGTGCAGTTGGGCTCCCGTACCCCCACACCTCCTACCTACTATACGTTGCATGTCTACCCTGACAATGACAATTTTCCACCAAGTTCAGTGCACTTATGAGATCAGGCATTCTGGCTCTCTTAGATGACCAGAGACCCAGAAACCAACCAGTACACTTGTCCTGGAATCCTGCCTTGTCCTAGGTTTGTTGTGTTAGTTTTTGGTAATTTGATCAACATAAATTTAGGAGTATGCACCATGTAAGCACAATATAAAATAAAATGGTAATGAAACTGTGAGGGTCTTAAAATAAGATATGTTTCCAGTGTCGTGTCCTCTTTATATTAGAATCATCTCTCTACATACTGTAGTGCAATCTAGTAAATTACAACCACCAACTGTAGCGTTCAATGGCCATAAAGATCAAACACATATAAAACATATGTGCTGATGTGAATACAGATGTCCTCTAACTGCAACTGTGCCCCATTACAAATGTACACAGTATAAGCAGCTGCATCCTCCTCAGAGGCCTTGGCTTTCAGCCTATTGTTAACAACAGTTCAAGTGAACTATTTATGTCCAAACATTCCTATGTAAACTTCTTTCCTGCTTTCAAACAGACTCTTTCTCACTGTCCATTTCTGCACACAGCAGATGTGAGTCACTGCATAGATATTTATCTGTGTGTGACTCATGTCATTAATCACCAGTGGCATGATTGAGGGGTGGGACTTTAAGTGTAGTTTAGCCCATATTTCTGTTTTTTTTTGTATTTTTTAATTCTCTCCCCAGGACAAACACACCACTGTACAGTGAAGCACAGGGAGAACATTTTCTTAAGTGGTGATCAGAAGTCACAGGTCTACACACGTGAACACACCTTCCCCTCTCCTAATCCCTGTAAGTGGTTTAGCCTCACACAGCTAGTCAGAGCCGAGCTGAAACACAAGTACGGTTCACCGTGAAGACGTGATGTAACTGTACATTACATGTATACTGTGTATGTGCGCTGTTGTACTGTCACCAAATAAATCATATCATACATAGAACTCAGGAAAAAGATGTGTGCATCTGTCAGGAGAAATTAAATAAATGTCACTTAGGTTTCATTGGAAGAAAGGGACTTGTTTAAGAAAAATGCTGATGAAGAATAATCAGTTTTAATTTGAAATAATTTAACAACAGTTAACCTTCATTTAAATTGATGGGCTTAAATATTCTTGGATGTATGTGATAGTCATAACAATTTCTGAATTTCAACTAAATTCTAGAGAAATACAATCTACCATGTAATCAATATCGGAGACAAACACAAAGGACCTTTTCTAAACAAACACAAGTATCAGTGGCCAGGAGGCTTGAGTATGGTGACCTACTGATGACTGGATATCATGGTTGAGTGATATTAATACAACGTATATAGGAAATAGGAAATAGAATTATGCAGCTGATATTAATACTCATGGTTTTACATACAATATGAAAACCACTGACAGATGAAGTGAGCCACTGCCCCCCATGGCAGTGGATCCCCCGGCAGGACAATGCGCCACGCCATACTGTGACAACTACTCAGGTTTGGCCTGAAACATAACCAAAAACCTCAAAGCTTCAACCTGGCCTCTGAATTCCAAAGATCCCAATTCAACTGAGCATCCGTGGGACATGCCACTACCTTAGCTCGCAACCCATAGGACTCAAAGGATCTGCAGCCAATGCCCTAGTGCCATACATTGCGGGACGCCCCTGAGAGGTCCTGTGTCAATGCTCGAACAGATCAGAGGCCCCGCAATGGATCAGACCTTGCTTAGACCTGTCTAGGATTGGACACAGGACCTCTGAGGTACCAGAGGACAGGGTGAATGGTGAATATACAAATGATCATTTGGTTGGTGAAGTGGTCCTTTAATACTAATGCATCATCTTCTGAGCAGCATTTCCCATTGAAGCTGGCTGAGTAGAGCTAGTTGATCTACTTTAGATGCAGTTCAGTTCGGCTCAATTGTGATTGAGTAGAAATATAAACTAACATGAAATGGTTGCACTTGAGTAAAGTTCAAGTACCTCAGCTGAGTTCTAGTTACATTCCACCACTGATACTTTGGCCAGTGCATTTATAACCCAGAGTACAGCCAAATTCAATGGATTTGTGAGGGGGTCAGTGTTTGTACAGTGTGTTACTATCCCTCCACTGCAGCTCAACAATGAAGCACTGTCTGGGAAACAGAAAGAGGGAATTTAGTACGAAAAACTGTGACTTTGGAAGACACTCGTTTTTTCAAACTTACGGTCAGTCAGAGTGCTAAAGCTTCATCTAAAACTTAGATGAATTTTAGAGCACATTCTTGCCCAGAATGATGACTGTGGATACTGTCCCTCTTCTCTTACACTGGATTCACACTCGGTAGGCATCAGCAACTCTTTCAATGTCTAAATAGACATGAGTTATTTTAAAATAGACATGGAAAAGGTTTTGTGGTTGACCTCAATGTGAACAATTTTGCAGAAACTGTAAATTGTGTCTTAGCACTTAAAAAAGTAATCAGTTAGATATTAGTCCACCGCTCTGTGGGACAATGGTAGCCCTCAGAAAAATTCTGTGGATCCCCTGGTCAAGACATACATGCATTATATTTTAAGAATTCACAGCCCATTTCAATACTTTTACTTTCAGTAGCATAATACTTTAATACTCTACTAGGCAACTGCATCGAACTGCACACCCCCAACAAGTGTCTTTCATGTAGCGGATGACAACTTGTAGAAAGCTGCTGGTTGTGTCGTAACTCATGGTACATCCCGAATGTCACAGGATTAACGTTCTGTCATCAGTGCTAGTGCATGGCACTCAGTCATCGGAGCTTTAAGCACTGCTTTGAGGGAATACTTTACCCCCTAAATGACCATTTGTATATCAATTACTTTTAAAATTAAAATAGACACGAAATAAAATAAGTTAAGTGCATAAATAGAAATTGAAAATCAAATTAAAATTGCCCATTCCACAGTCCAGTCCACTGTGTGTGACCGGATTCAGGAGGTGTTAAACAGACTTATTGCTGTGGAGCAGAAAGGATCGACTGTAACGCTCTGTTCTGCAATGCAGTGAGGTGAGCCGACTGCTGCTGCTGTTGCTCTGTCGCTCCAGGAGGCTGTGGAGAGGGTGTCTGCTTGTTCATTACAGCTCAATGTGCCCCTCTCCACCACAGTTCTTGGTGGGTCCATTCTCCTGCTGAGCACTGAGCCAGCTTTTTCAGCCAGCCTGTCCAAACGCTTGGAGTTTTTGTTTGTCAAGCTGCCTCCCCTGGACACTGCAGCGTAGAGAAGTGCACTGGCCTTCACTGTGTGATAGAACATGGTCAACATCTCCACACACACATCAAAGGACCTCAGTGTCCACAGGAGAACAGGTGGCTATTAGTAGGGTATTAGCAAAAATGCATATGCTAGGGAAGTACTGAGGATATGAGTGGATAAATGAGACTTGGACTATACTACACCGGTTGAGAGAGAGTTTGTAAACAGATGTTTTGATATAATTTTGCTGTTGTTAAACACAAAACCGGTTTACTCCAAGTTATCAAGCATTTTCTCCTTTTTGGATTCTTCGTTCACTGTGGAGGCATGCGAGAAAAGCAGAGTTTTATTCACAAATTTCAAGGTAACAGGGTCAGTCACTGATATACAAATAATTATTTTGTGGGTTAAGTATTCCTATCAATCTAACAATCTAATTAGACATTTTTAGTAATAACAATACTACCTAAATAACTCCCCTGGGCCTTTTTTTTACAAAAGCAGGATTAGTGAAAACTCTGAATATGTTCAGCTCTGAGTTTTCCATTTCACAAAGCCAGTTCAACCTAACCCTGAGTCAGTTACTATGGCAACAAAGCTGTCCTGCTGGCTGTCAGGTTTGCTTCATCTAAGTCTGAGGCTGATCACCCACTAAACGTGTGGCAGGAAGGAGAGACATGGTGTGTCCTTTTGTGAATAAATATGTTGAGGCACAAATTATTCAGAGGCTGTTGCGTCAGGAGATGATGATTAGACCCCACTTGGATGTCTTATAAAAAAATATTAAAAAGGGGGTACACAGCTGAAATAAGTCTGAGAGGCACTATAGGATACAAGTACCCCTGGTTGGGGAAAAAGTGGACCTGTACCTTGGAGAGAAAATACCTGAAATAATGTCATGCCCACATACCACCACTTATCTCGCCTTTTGTCACAGGAGCAGACCTGGGTTCACAAGAGAATACTGTTCACATCATAAATACACACCCATGTTCCTCTAAGTGGTCACCAGATCATTAAAGGGATATAGGCTTTTCTATAATTGTTAAGCTTTTTAAAACTGTGATTATTAAAGTCCTTTTTGTAACAATCTGAGAATGACAAATCCCTCCTCGGTTAAAATGCTTCAAAGTGTTAATTTTACCGAGGCTTTGCTTCAACTTAAATGGTCACAAGTTAAAAGGTTGGGGACTGATTTTCTGTGGCATTCATAAAATGCTCATTATGGTGGCATCCCATTCTGAACAGTCCTTTCCTCACGGCCTCCATGTTTCTTGCTGGTTAGAGAGAGGTGTCCAAAGTGACAAAGCTCTGGGATTAACACACCATGGACGGATGACACGGACACTTTTGTTTTATGCTCACTAGTGACACAGCAAACACTTCATTTACCTCTATACATGTGGCTGAGTAATGTTGTTTAAGTGAATCATAATCCAAACAGGAAACTTATGTCAATCCATATGAAACTGTAGAATTGCTGAATTTGGCACCACCCACTGTTAGTACAATAAGGACACTTTGGCAGACAGTACTGGCTGGCTTGATATATTTGACCTAGACATTCTGAATAGATGAGCTGGATGCAACACATGTAGACTGCATCGGTTTTAAGCAGGATTGTCTTAATTCTATGACTAGAATTATCGCCTCACAGTTATATGCTTCTGCAGTTACAATTTACATCCATGTCTGTCCAGACATTTCATATGTAGCCAGTTGACTGTGCTTTAATTCTAAAACATGGATGCTTCACACACATATAAAACCCAGCAGCACAGATCTACAAAGAGACCAGCACAGCTTCAAGGTGGGCACCCAAGATTAGTGTCACCAATTTAGTATGTTGACTAATGGCCAGAAAAGTGTTTTTGCAGAACATTTAATGTCACGGTAAAGTTGACCTTTGACCTTTGTCGATATACAATATCTAAATCTTAACCATTTCATCCTATTGGACCTTTGTGAGAAGTTTTGTTAAAATTGGCAAATAAATCATTCAGTTATGACTAAAAACGTGTTTTTGAGGTCACAGTGACCTTTGACCACCAAAATCTGATCAGTTCATTCTTGAGTCCAAGAGAACATTCGTGCCAAATTTGAGAAATTCCATCAAGGCCTTCTTGAGATATGCCATTCATTAGAACGAGACATATGCAAGGTCACAGTGGCCTTTGACAACCAAAATTTCATCTGTACAAAGCGTTCTTGAGATAGCGTGTTCACAAGAGTGGGACAGATGGACAGATGGACAACCGGAAAACAAAGCCTGCGGCTGGCATGGAGGCATTAAACATATTCTATCAGACTAATATGAAAGATGCTATAATGACAAACAATTCTTCACACGGTGGCTTTAAATACCTTTACACCATCAGGGTGGGTGTGCAGACATACCAACTCATTTTGCAATGTAATTAAAAAAGGAGACAGAATCCAGCAGTTAGAGCATTCATGTTTTATACATCAATAAAGATAAACCATTGTTTCCTTTTGCACAAACAAGGCATAAAATACATGAAGTCAGATTTCAATAATCCATTAGATTAACATTCCTCATATTACTCTGCTCTACTTAAACGAAGATTTATCTTTTAAAAATGATAAAGCATCCTGTGAAAAATATGTGTCTAATTTCAAGATGTTGTGGAAAATATATTACTTTACTTTTTACTTTACTTTAGTGACTCAAACAGAACCTCATTTATTCCCTACAGAGGCTATGGCGGTGAAATAAAACAGCTGCACAGATGGCCCAATAACTCAAAACAGTTACTTCATAGAGATAATTAGATCTCTCTTAGTGCAATGCAAATAATCAATGAGTTGACAAAGAGTCATCAACAGTCACTGTAGGAGTTCAATACAAAACCTTGTAATGTAAGGCATTGGCTGTAAAGTTACATGTAGAGCAGAACTATGGGCTGGAGTCATTACAGCAAGATTACATAAACCTGGCAACCACATTTGCCACTTTCGTTACTTTAACTATTTATCATCACAAGATTAAGCCTAAAGCTATTCAGTGGTACAACAAATTTAACAGCAAATCTGACAGCATTACAAAAAAATTAAGGAGAAGCTGCACACTGACACTTTGCATTGGCAAATTAACAAACAGACAACCCAACATTGCTCTTTAAAATATGCAATGGACCAATTAATGTAGATAAAATACATATGAACTGTATATAAATAACCTTTTGCAAAAGAGAGTTCAAACAAGAACGGGTCATAGTGTTATAGAGTAGTGTCAATGTAACATTTGAATCAAACAGGAACTAAACATGGGTTGGCCTGACATCAATCAGTCGCTTCCACTGAGTAAACATGTAGAGAACCTGCCTTGTTCTCAATACAGGCTGAAAATAAACAAGACTGCGGCAGACACTGTCACAACCAACCTGAAACATCATCCAAAAGGACACTTTCAAAATTAAAGATGTCTCTGCTCCCCCATTTGAGGGACAGAGGAGTGGAGTAGATTGTAGTGTGATTTTTTTTTTTATACTCAGTGTGCATTCATTCTAATTAGTGTGTATTATTTGTTTTACTTAGTGTTAAATCTTTTTACTTAGTGTATATTATTTTTAAGCTCAAGAAAATCAAAGTGTGGGGTTATAAAGTATATTTGAGTGTGTGTGCGCGTGTCAGTAGATTAGAGCATTGGTGGGGAAAGGACATGCCAATTATTTCATAGTTAGATGGTCTGGTGACTTGAGAAGAGGACATATCCCCTAGTCCCATTATACAGCAGCTGTTGCTTTGACTGGAGGAAAAGAAGCATTGACTTATCTATTGAAATTACAGTGACTGACATGTTTAGAATTACAGTATGTAATCTGTACTGTAACACTCTCTCTTCCAGATTACATGGAGGAAGAGCAAGCCTTTAATAGAGAACCCCAGGTGTGCATTTGCTCCCACCTAAAAAGTCAGCTTCTGAATTTTGTTTCTTTAGGGAACACCTGCTTTGATTGGAAATGAGGGCTGTTTACTTTCATCTTCTGTTAATCATTTACCTTTTCCCTCGTGAAAAACCAGAAGACATTCTGGGTTCTTGCATCACAATTTCATCACTAGGTGGCTCCCTGAAGGGGAGACATCAAGGGAGGACTTTGTGCTAATGTGGAAGCAAATGCATCATATGCCTGCTGATCTCAACATCAAATACATACAGGACTGGGCAATATACTGATATTATATCGAGATTTTGTATGTTGCAACATGGTAATTTCCTGGTTTTAAAGGCTACATTACGGTAAAGTGATGTTATTCTCTGAACTTACCAGACTGGTCAAGCTGTTCTATTATCTGCCTTCACTCACTACGTCATAACATCCACATTACTGATGATTAAAAAAAAAAATCTATTTTGTAGGTATTCTGTGAAAGCACCTTTAGTCAACCCTACAATAGTCTCAAGATCGGTATCGAGGTATTTGGTCAAAAATATTGTGATTTTTGATTTTCTCTTTATCGCCCTGCCCTACATACAGAGATGACAGACTTTGAAAAGAACAATACAAAAAAGGGCATGGGGTTGGTCAGACACTGGGGACTACTTTAGTTGAAGACGAGCAACTTAAAAAAAATAGCTCTGATAGGTGTTGGGCGGTATAGGGGGGTATTTAGGACAATTAGTGTTCTTTTGTTTTCATTTCTGCAGGTTAACATCAGAGACCAGTGTTGGGCATGTATCCTCTGTTGACGCAGGGCTATGCTTGACGACCGTCAGTGATGTGACTAAGGCCCGGGGGCCCCTCCTTCCTCCATGGTGGCTGGTGGGAGGGGATCCTTGTGGAAAGGAGTCTCCTTGTAAATGAACCAGCAGTTACCTGCCCACAGGATCAAGTTCAAAAAGCCAAATATCTATAAAGGGACAGGAAAACAGATGAGACAATAAGTGATGACAAATAATGCATGCTGTGAAATCTTAAAGCTTAGTGTTAGGTTTTTATTGACAAGGTGTTTAAGTTGTGCTGAATATCTAGTACAACACCTATTCTGAAAAAGCTGGGAGGCGTAAAGGACATGCAGAATGTTAATAAAAACAGAATGCAATGATTTGCAAATCCCATTTGACCTACATTCAATTTAATACAGTTCAAAGACAAGATATTTAATTTTCCCACTGATAGCTTGTTTTTTGTAAATATACAGTCATTTTTTAATGTAATGCCTGCAACATGAGACTGGGAAAGTTGTTGAATGCTCAAAGAACACCTGTTTGGAACACTCCACAGGTAAACAGGTTAATTGGTAACAACAGATGACAACATCAGGAATGGGTATAAAAGGTGCATCCTTGAAAGGCTCAGGTGTTCATGAGCAATGATGGCAAGACGTTCACCACTTAGTGGTAATCTCCATGGGCAAACAGTCAAGCAGTTTGAGAACAATGTTTCTCAACACAATTGCAAGAATTTAGGGATTTTGCCATCTACAATCCATATTATCATCATAAGATACAAAAAAATGTAAGGGGCAAGGTGGAAAACCAATATTGAATGGCTGTGACCTTTGACCCCTCAGGCAGCACCGCATTAAAAACCAACATGATTGCACAAAGTATAAAGCACAGAGGCTCAGTAACACTTCGGAAAACAATTGTAAGCATGTAGTTTGTAACAAATGCAAGTTTAGACTCTACCATGCAAAATCAGAAGCCAGATATCAACAACATCTAGAAACGCCTTTAACTTCTCTGGGCCTGAGCTCATCTGAGATGGACGGATACAAAAATGAAAAGTGTGCTGTGGTCTAAGGGAGCGATCACACAGAAATGAGACGCTAGAGACGTGGAAACTTCAAAGACGCCTGAA
The DNA here is from genome assembly GCA_035609425.1 of Epinephelus awoara. NCBI lineage: Eukaryota > Metazoa > Chordata > Actinopteri > Perciformes > Serranidae > Epinephelus > Epinephelus awoara. Next base: position 6,374,424 of record CM069296.1, on the reverse strand, counting down.
ACACTGGAAGCGCTTATTCAATGCGTGTTTGCTACTGGTGTCTGACGCTCAAAAAGTTGAAAATATTTTTACTTTTCAGTGTCTACGCGTGTCTTAAAATGCGCGTCTAAAAAGAAGGAAATGTACATGGAAATCATGTACATTGTGCCCTCCAGGCAAAAAGAGAAAAGGACCATCTAGGTTGTGGCCAGTGCAAAGTTCAAAGCCAGCATCTGTGATGGTATAGGGGTTAGGGTTGGGTCGGTATGAGAAAAAAACAACAACAACAACAAAAAAAGAAACGGTCAGGTTTTTGTGAAAAACCGCATCAAGTCGGTAATACCGGATTTTCGGCACTTGGGGGAGCAATTGACTCATTTAAAATAAAAAAAACACGACCATATACAGTAACACGTTGTTTCTTTTATTCCTTACAAATAAATTTGCAGGTTTAGCTTACTCAATCAGTGCAAACAAGGGTTGCCTCCTTCGTCTGGCTCAAAGCCAAAGTGTTGCCATATGGGCGCATTCTTTGATTTCTTTGAGACTAAATTGTCCGCCATTATCGACTCCCCGTCACTGTTAAACAAACTCCAGGCTACAGTAGAGGCCTCTGCGCATGTTACAAAACTGAAATTGACAATAGTGTGGAATTAACATGTACACAAACAACAAAACAGGCTTCACAGCAGTTCTGAAAGACCTGCTGAATTGGATTTATACTGTTACGTGTCTACACCTTGTACTTTGTTTTTCCTTATCCGCTATAAGGGTCCTAAGGACAGAGGGATGTCGTATGCTGCAAAGCCCTGTGAGGCAAATTGAGATTTGTGATATTGGGCTTTATTGTTCCCCCACCCCCCTCTCTCTCCTGCTCGCTGTACTTTTGGCGAAGAGCCAGACACAGGCTGTAAAATGATGTATGCAGTCCGGCCGGTCTAAAACAAAACAAAACAAAGCAAAACAAAACCAAAAAAAACCCAGTCCAAGACGGAGTACTGAACCGAATTGGTATTACCGAGAACCGACCCAACCCTAATAGGGGCGTGTTAGTGCCCATGGCATCATGGGTAACTCTCACATCTGAACGCTGAAAGGTTCATACAGGTTTTGGAGCAACATATGCTGCCATCCAGACAAATCTTTTTCAGGGATGTCCCTGCAGATTCCAGCAAGAAACTGACACACACTCTGCACATGTTACAACAGTGTAGCTTCACAGTAAAAGAATGCAGGTAAGAGAATGGCCTGTCTGCAGTCCAGACCTGTCTCCATCGGAACATGAGTGGCACATTATGAAGCACAAAATGCAGCAATGGGGACCCCAGACTGTTGAGCAATTGAAGTTGTATGTCAATCAAGAATGCTCATCAGAAGCCTGTGATAGTGCAATAAGCACAAAACAGATTCAAACAGCCAAGAAAAACTCCCCAAAGTACCCTGTTGTGCCGTGTGGTGGCTTACTTTGAAATTAGGAAATCATAGATCTTTAATCGCAGTCAGCATGCAAAAGTAGAAGTTTTTTGGCTGCAGCGGCGAGGCAGCGTGACAGCCTTCCTTGACGTCCTATAAAGACCCAGGATTCAGAATTAGTATATATTTACAAAAAAAAAAAAAAAAAAAAAGTTTATCAGTTTGAACATTAAAAATCTTCTGTCTGTGCTGTATTCATTTAAATATGGGTCAAAACACAGTGTCCCAACTTTTTTGGAATCAGAGTTGTAATTTGTGAGATCTGTTTGTGATAGAGTTGCACTACATTCATTACATTCATGATGACGTCTCCTCCCCTTGTGTATTCCAGTTCAGTCATGCCATAAGTTTTAAATGTTTCATCTGCTTACATTACGATGTCTATCTGTTGCAGTCACACACTGCCTAACACCAACACTGATAGTAACACTAAAAAAAATTCTCAGAATAAACACACTGAAATGTGAATACAGGTGACCTTGAGGAAGGGCTTAAAATAGGTTTGACTTGTACATCAACGCATTATTATCAACAAATGTAGATACCAGGACAAATACCATCATTGCATTGAAATACATATTTTGACTCAAATACTGCATTCAATAATGGAAAATAAAACGCTATTGTACAACTACACTTTCATTTTACAGCACATTTAAATGTGCATTAAACATATTAAACTCTGCTGCAGCAAACTGTGAAGCAATCCTAGAAAAGGAAGCAAGTGTCAGCTTTTATTCTAATAACAACATGGCACTGGCAGTTCTCACATAGCACTAGGGCTGCACGATTCTGGAAAAAATGAGAATCACAATTTTTTGGCTTATAATTGAGCTCACGATTCTCTCACGATTTTTTTCAACATAAAGATATATTGTGCTTTTTTCCTGATACAAAAGGAAAAGTAACTAAAATTATAAATAAATAATAAAAAAATATCATTAAATAACAAAGCCTATGATTGTGCCTGATACAAGAGACACAATGCACATAAACTCTGGTCAGCAGATAGGGAACACTCCTGTATTAGCTTTAGTCTCTTGTCTTCTCTTCCAGCTTTTGAACAATTTTAACAATAATATCAATGTTGAACAACATTTTTCTGAGGTAGGTGTTCCAGGCCTGGGATTAAGTCAACATTAAACGTTTCAACACCATGCATTTGACAGGAGTATTCACCTAACATAGCCTACATATCTTTAATTATATAATTATTTATATGTCTCTATGTATATTTTTACATAAATCCCCAATATTTTACTTGCCTTAAAAAACCTCTTTCTTCATTTAAATTGACGATGTTTATTGAGGTTAATTGAGGTTAATATCTAGAGGATATTGTATGTTCTTTAATGTGTGTTCAATTTATTAAAAGAAAAAAAACAACAACAACAAAAAAACGTTTTGGTGAACCCTGCAGCAAAGTGAACCCTCTTCCTCAGAGAGGATCTTTGCCTCACAGTTTGTTCCTGACGGCAGAGCAGAGTGAACCATCTTTCTTCTCAGAGGATCTTTGTCCCATCTGTGTGTCCTCAGTGTAAACATCTTTTGCTGGCGATTTGACAGTCACTAGAAGCACATTATGACCCTTTGTAAAAGTTTCTGTGTGGTACCTGTGTTGTACATGAGCTAACGTTAGCGGCTAAGGACTGAGTGGCTGTCCGGTATGTGTTTTTGTGTGTGTTTCTGTGGAGTGTCAGTACTTTAACTTGCCGTAGCCTTGCTGTTAGTCATGTTAACGTTATCCTCGGCAGCCCTGAATTGCTTGTAAAGCTTTAGCATAGTTAGTTAACAAATTTTTTTATCGGCCCATGTGTTTACTGCTACAGAAAATTAATAAATCTTTGGTTTATTTGCACAACGTCGCCTCTCTGCCGTCTTTTATCATGATTGCTAACGCTAAGTTAACTTTACCAGCAGATCTGTATGAGGCACAAACTGAGGCTACAGTTAGCAGTGTGTTTCCCCCGTCTAGCTGCTTTCCAAACTGCCGGCCGCCTGCTACCCTGCATCACGTGGAATAACGCTGCGTTGTTGGGAGCGCTTGTTTTCATGCAGATGATGTCCCGACTCCCGGCACGGGCGGGGCAGGCAGAATTGGCGTCATTGAAAAATTAGATCACATATGCATATGAATCACGATTTTATTACGATTAATCGTGCAGCCCTACATAGCACAATACGACGATTCCTTTTTTAAGTTAATTATTCACCAAAGAAAAGATACTTAATAAATTACATTCCATGTCTGCCAATACATCCACCTAAATCCTACAGACTGGACCTTTACACTAGAGAGCCATTAATTTGCACAATCTGCATTTTAAAGAAGTTCATATTGAATATGTATGACTTTGAGGTGCAATAAACAAAGTTTAATGGGAAGTGAAGCTCAGTTTTCTTGGTTAGCTCAGTTATTTGGATGGAAGATACACTATACGGACAAAAGTATTTGGCCGCATCTGTTAATTATTGAATTCAGGTGTTCAGGTCAATCAAACCCGTTGTCACAGGTACATAAAACCAAGCACCTAGCCATGCAGTCTTGCAAACATTTGTGATACAAAAGAAGAGCTCAGTGACTTCATGCATGGTACTGTGATAGGATGCCACCTTTGCAATAAGACAGTTCATAAAATTTCATTACTGCTGGATATTCCACGGTCAACTGTAAGTGATATTATTAGAAAGTGGAAGCATTAAGGAACAACAGCAACTCAGCTACAAAGTGGAAGACCACGTAAAATCACAGAGCGAGCTCAACAACTGTGAAGGCGCATGGTGTGTTAAAGTTGTTAACGCTCTGCTGATTCCATAGCTGAAGAGTTCCAATCTTCCACTGGCATTAATGTAAGCACAAAAACTCTGTGGCAGGAGCTTCATGGAATGGTTTTCCATGGCCGAGAAGCTGCATGCAAGCCTCACATTACCACGTCCAATGCCAAGCATCGAAAGGAGTAGTGTAAGGCACACTGACACTGGACTGTGGAGCAGCTGAAACGCGTCCTGTGGAGAGACGAATCATGCTACTCTGTTTGGCAGTCAGATGGGTGAGTCTGGGTTTGGCGGATGCTGGGAGAACGTTACCTGCTTGACTGCATTGGGCCAACTGTGAAGTTTGGTGGAGGAGGGATAATGATATGGGGCTGTTCTTCAGGTTTTGGGCTAGACCCTTATCTCCAGTGAAGGGCAATCTTAATGCTTCAGCAGACCGAGACATTGTGGACAACAACAGTTTGAGGAAGGCCCTTTTCTACTCCAACATGACTGTACCCCAGTGCACAAAGCAAGGACTATAAAGAAAATTGATGAGTTCACTGTGGAAGAACTTAATTGGCCTGCACAGAGCCCTGACCTCAACCCCATCCAGCACCTTTGGGATGAGCTGGAATGGAGATTGCGAGCCTGACCTCATAAATGCTCTACAGAATAAATGTGCACAAATTCCCACAAAGACACTAAAAAAACTGAAAAAAAAGTTGCAAAAGGTGGACCAACTCCATATTAAAATATATGTATTTGAATACAATGTTATTATGATCCTTGTTGGCGTAATGGTCAGGCGTCTGAATATCTGTGTCCATATAGTGTACATACATACATCGAGGACAAAATCTGTCCCACTTTGTCTGAAAGTGATCTATACATTTGATGATCCTGTTGTTATTTAAAATCAAAAGTTCTACTGGAATGGGCAAGCAGGCATGTCCAGTTTAGGAAGGTTCTGCAACTCTCCTAAATCCTATGCGAGTTTCCTAAGGATAGACCAATGATAAGTGATGAGACAAAACTGTTTTAGAACACTGTAGAGAAAAGCTGCAGTGGTGTGAACTGGCTGGTCTGAGCTCGACGGCTGATGGTGCCACCTGCACTTCAGCTGGTCAAATCGCCAGTGGCTGGTTTTAGAACATAAGGCTGGTCACCTGTTTCAACAGCCCATCAGTTTGTAATAAAGTCCACTGGTCACGTCATAATGACCGCATAATGACCGCAGAGTGGCAGGAGCTCCACCCCCGCTGAGCCCTGTTTCCATCCTCACAGTGTGCCAGTGTCGGATGGTGGGTCGCTGTTGCTGCTTGCTGTATGTGTTTATGCTCCCCACACAGGCATTCTCATTGAGTGATTAATTAGCGCTGCTTATTAATATCAATGTGCTGTATTTATTATGAACACAGTCCATCTGATGCTTGTTTTGTTTATGTTTTTCGTCACTTCATCACTACTACAAATGCAACTGTAGCCAGTATCTCACTATCACTATCCTTATTCATATGTTGAGAAGCCACATATTTTCAGCCACAAAATAAGTCTGAAAAACTGGAAATCAAAACGGAAGTACAGGTAGTTGTTGCATGGAGATGATACACGGCCTCATCAAGTTGCATTGACATGTATTCAGGATGTTGCAGTAGTAGCCTGTTTCAACTCGTCTCATCGTAAATCTTTGGTCTGAACTGGTATTATATATACAGATGGTAACTTTTATAAAAATACCTTTTTGTCATATAACTGAAGCTGTCACTACATTCACACAGAGGTAAATGAGACAGAAAAAAATTTGTTTCCTCCTCCAGCTTTTTGTGTTTTGAATGGCATTTGGCATGACATTAAAATGAGAAGGTTTGCTCCAGCCAGTGAGCGGTGCTTAAATTTGGCTAGACCTTTTTCACATGGTGGCTTTCACAGATTATCTGTCTTATGTAATACTGTGTGGATATAGTGACAGTTTGAGCAAATATGGCTAGAAGCTATTTTTATAAAAGTTACCAACAACAGCTTTTAGAAGGAAATAACAAGGCCTGCAGGAGGTGCACTACTTCACCATGACTCACCACAGAGGCATTGAGGCGGCCCATGGAAGGAAACTCTCCTGGCTGACAGACGTCCTTGCATATCTCCACTAGGTGGTTTGGGTTGGTGGCCCATTTGACATCAGTCAGGCCTTTGCCCCAGGCAGAGGAGGACACAAGCCACAGGAAGGCAAAAGCAGCAGTCACCACCAGGTCCTGGCAGGGAGTACACAGTAAGTATTACATTCACATTAATATCACGAGCATTTGAAGGGTTTTTAGTTACTGTTCCATGTGAACCTTATCTAGGACATAAACTATGTTCTCATTTCAAGATCAAAATACAGTTTATAATTTTTAGGAGTTCTCATTTGTTGAGTATTTTTTCATTTTGTATTGCTGTATGTTAAGTATATTTTGCAGTTAGCATGAATACACAGTGGAAATACAGGTAGAGACCACTATATATTTTGTCCCACTGTCGGAAAAATTGGGGCTACTTTTAAGAAGTACTACTTTATTGCATAAAATTGAAATTTTAAATGTGCAATGAGCCCAGATTAAATAGTATACATTAATCAACACCCTGTGTCAACATGAGCAAATAAAAAGCACATTATTGATGTTCCAAAGGGAAGTGTGCAATCATCTGTATATATTACATCTGTATATAAAATACCATTTTTGTGTGTGAGAGAAAGCAGGTATTAATGCTTTTAATTAGCTCTTCATAGCCTTTGTAAATGTATATTGCATTAGTTGGTAGATCAATTGAAAACTTAATAACAGCCTTTCACATAAAGTAGTTTATAGTCTTTTTTAAGCATCCTCTTTGGAAACCGTAGAGGGTCTATCAAATTGGATTGGATGGGATCTATTGAGCATGGATGAAATAAAATTAGAGACTTGACTATACAGCAGTGCATCACTGGTTATATGTTCTAAATTTGGGAGTTAAAGCTTACTTTAATTGGTGCATTGAGCTCAGTAACATTAGTCAACAGCACTGATCACCCCACTGATTATTCCATCTAGCCAGAAGTCCACAAGAACCAAATGTCAGCTGTAACATTATCATTAGCAAGCCAACATTTACTACCAACTTGCTGACACCTATAGCTAATGCCTAGTTTACACTAGGGATGCCACTAACGATTATTTTCATAGTCGACTAATCTGTCGATTATTTCTTCGATTAGTCGACTAATCATTTCATCGAAAAATGTGTTAAAATGTTGAAAAATGTCAGTCTGTCTCGCCCAAACCCCAAAATTACGTCACCTAATGTCTTGTTTTGTACTCATGCCAAAGGGTTTTAGTTCACTGTCATGGGAGAGTGTGTAAAGCTGCAAATATCTGAATGTAAGAAGCTGCAGTAAGAGTATTTTGGGGTACTTTCACAGTACTTCTCTATGAAAAATGACTCAAACCGATTAGTCGACTATTAAAATAGTCACTGATTATTTTAATAGTCGATTAGTCATCGATTAGTTGACTAATCGTGGCAGCCCTAGTTTACACACAACTTTAGTCTGGATTTTTGCTCGCTAGCAGTTAATAGAGCTTTCTGACAAAGGCCCCAGACAACAAGGTAATTTTGATTCTGTGACTTCGTTTCAAGATTTACCAAAGTCACAAAATTACACAAACAATCTACAGTTTGAGACATATAGATGTATAAATAAATATAATAATAATAATAAAATAAGACTCAAAATAAATTAAGAGTTGGGGCTTTTTCTGTAACTTATATTCATCAATTAGCCATAAAGCTTCAGAATACATCCACTGGAAAAATAAGTGTGTCTGGAAAGTACTGAGTATAAATAATTGGATAAATGAGACTTGGATTATACTGCAAGAGTTGTGTGGGAGTTTGAAAACAAATTGCTTTGATATGCTTTTGCTGTTTTTAAAAATGAACCTCTATGACTTCAATTCATTAAGAACTTTCTCAGTTTCCGAAATCTTTGTTCACATTAGGGCTGGGCAATAAATCGATTTTATCAATTAATTAAAATTTGTAGTTTAGGTCCACTTGTTTTAATGAAAATCGAGTTTCTCTTTAAAATCCACCATCCACTTTCCCTGCTGGGTTTCTGTAGTTCAGAGTGGGCCCCCGCGCCTGATACACAAACAACAAGGCAGCGAGCAGGTAAGAACTAGTTCCCAAGAAAGGGAAAGAGTTCTTCAGCGTTCTTGTGTGCTCACCTGTGTCTGTGCGCACGTGTCTGTCTGTGTGTGTGTGTGTGCGCGCACGCGCATTGGGGCCGAACTCCACTGTGTGCGACACAGAGAGCAGAGGATTGTAAACGTGCACCGTGTAGAGACAGAAATGACATGCTGCTGTGTAAATAAGATAAATAACATATGGCTATTTAGTTTGTTTAATAAAAGACAGGGTATAGACCTGTTCTATAGGAAAGGTGACCTTAAATGACGTCTCTTGTGATCTGGCGCTATATAGAAAATAAAATGAAATAAAAGTAACGATTCGAAATTCGTGAATCGGATTTGTTGTGGGGAAAAAAAAAAAAAAACCAGATTTTTTTTTTTTTAAGGTCATATCGCCCAGCCCTAGTTCACATGCATGCAAGAATAACAAAGTTTTCTTCAGAATGCGTAACACAGGGTGAGCAATATATAACAGAGATATACAAATGGTCATTTAGAAGGTGTAGTACTCTTTTAAAATAACACACTCCCACCAACACAGCCCCCTGCATTGTTCTGACATGGCTGATTTCAGAATGCCCGAGATGTAAATAGCTACCACATCTCTACTCATAACCTAAGTTTGAGGGCATGAATGGGATGAGTAGGTAAGCTCATTGATGACTAGAGATTGTGTACTCACTACAATGGGACCACGGGTGGTCTGGCGGTAGACATTCTGGTAGCCCAGGTAGAGGATCAGTGTGGCGGTGCAATAAAGGAACCCAAACACACCGACACACACAAAGAACTCTGCCGAGGAGGAGAAGTCGCCCTGCAGGAAGGTCTCATTGGATGTACTACCGTTACAAGTCGGTATCTTATATGGGTACGCCGGCAACCTGAAGGGAGCGAGAGAGGGAGAAGGTACTTTCAACACTCACTATGATGACGCGTTTTTATTCTCTTGTTGTGTGATTTCAGTGAAAACAAGTCCTCACCTGGGTTACTCTTCTATCCAAGGAATGCAAGAAGAGAGGGTATGAAAGGGTTAAGTGAGATTTTACAAAGACTGTGTGCACAAAAAACCCCCAAATACTTTGTAGTTTTCTTTTCTAATAGACTATTACTATAAACATAAGAAGCCCTTTGCTGATATCAGAATATCACAATGTTAGTTTACTTATTGACCCTTTTAGGTCCTGACCCTTCGCTAAATCCTTCCCCTTGAACGCAGAGTGGTCAATCACAGCGTAGCCTCGGCCAGCTCTTAGAAGGGTCCAACAACTACATGGCTGTACTCCACAGACTCTCATGCATTTGTTTCAGATTTTCTTCATTTTCACGCTGGTTTTGTGAATTTCGAGCTAAACGTAGTGTCTGGGGCGTGTGGATTAATGATACTACTGTCCTGCACTGTTGGCCCTTGTTGGCACTAGGCGACACTAGTTGGCACTAGTCGGGTTATTTTCCACCAATTCAGCATGTTGAATTGGCGTCAGCGACTGCGAAGCCCATCATTGAATGAAATAACTCTGAGTGGCAGTTCAGCTCAGTGCACGAGAAGAGAAACAGAAGTGAGGAGAGTAAACAAAGAAGTTAAATTGAGAGGGAGTGAGACCAAGACAACCACATTATAAGGTGAGATTATTTTTCTTTAACGATTGAGCTCTTTAGCAGATATGTTTCCTGATGGTTTGTGTTATTGTTCACTGGCTCACGGTAAATATGCTCTGTTCTTTCAACACTGGATTGTGTTGTTAATGTGCTAACAGGCTAACTAGTGTCAAGATGGTCTTCCAGTTTCCCTTTCTGAAAGACGATCACAGACTACTATTGTTTCATTTTTATTAAGTTTATTTTGATTGTACTGTATATATGAGTGTCTGGACCCCAGGAAGAATAGTCTACACTTGGTGAAGACTAATGGGGATCCATAATAAAACATAAAACTACCGCCATTTGATGATGTGAAGACTTGTTTCTTCTCACTTGGGCACAGAACATTCGTGTTGGATAGCCATCGGCTGTAGTCTTTGCTGTGGGTTCAAGTGCAAATTTTTGGCCGAAACACAAATGTGAGGCAAGACAACCATCAGTTCTGGTCACCGCTAGTTCTTTGTAGTCAGTTTGGTGTGTCTGGGCCTTTATATTCATTGTCTTCTGTCTCAGTTCCAATCATGTAAGACTGTATATGGTGATATTTTCTGATACTGTTATGGAATAAAAAAAAATTTCAACGCAACCCTTATTACGTATATTGAGTAATTATATTAATATTAATTATATTAAGTATTACTTCCTGCTTCAATGAAACTGCACTGGACTGGATCTGCAATTAGGACTCTGTAAGAAAAAATACATACTTGAGTAGGCTGCCACAGAGGGAAACAGAATTTCTTGTCTTTCTTTCTTTCTCTTTTTTCTCTCTGTCTGTGTCTCTGTCTTGACCCCTAAATTTTTTAATTTTACCTTTTGCAAAACTTCATTGAAGTTCTTTAATATATAAAAACAAATGCAATTTTACTGTTAGAGCCCATGAAAGGGCGAAAACCTTTGTCTTGTCTCAAAAGCAGCAGCTGCACCCTCTGTTTCTTCATATCACAAAGCTCTCAGCTCTGTTTGCTCATGCACAATGCAATACTGCACGCACCATTTCTTCTCCTGTCGCCCAGTGTGATCTCCACTAACAACCCTGTCATATTGACTTTTAATGCAATTGCATGGTGGTCATATGAATGTATCATGCTACCGTTCAATAAGTGTGTGGTCAAATTTTATCATCACAAGCAAGCTGAAAACATCAGTGTGACTGAATCTTTTTCCCTCTAAATAAAGATATAACTGAATTTACATTATTAGAACACAGTTTATTCCACTGAACAGCATTCATATTGGCCTGCATGCATTTGACATATCACATCTATTGCCATTTGAAAGAAAAAAAAGTGATATTAATCTAATTAATTTTTAACTGTATGGCTCAGTCCTATTAGTGGATCTAAATGTAGCTGCCCAGCAATTACTATTTGTGCTGGTTACCCAATAACACTTAGACTCACAATCAAATCATATGCTTCTGCACTCATCTGTTAACATAAACACAGAGACATATCACTGCAACATCAGTTTTGTGTATCCAGCTATACTGAGACACAAAATAAGCCATCAAAGAGAGAAGCAGCAGAGAGAATGGAGGTTTAATCTGCCAAGACCAAGTGGAGTAACCATACTTGTCACCAGATGATGGCAGTAATTCACAACTGTGTTGTTTCAGGTTTTTGTCCTGACACAGTTCATAGCTGTATTTCCACTGCTCCCACACCTGATTGTCTGCTGCGTTCACTCCTAATGTACAGCATGTTTTTTTATTTGTTTGTTTTCTTGCTTCTCTTCCATTGATATTATATAATTTTATTCTATTTATTCGAAAATCCTTTTCATTATTATTTTTTAAATATATTTATATGCATTCATTTATTTACTTTTTAATTTACTTAATGTTTCCATTTATTATGGGTTACATTATTATTTATATGATATATATTTCAAATCACTATCTCACACTTATGTATATTATTCCTTTGCCTATCTTTTTAAATTAAGCAGCAATTGTTTTCAATAAAACAAATCTTGACAAAAAAAGGAGAAAGATAAATAGCAAAGGTTTATATGACTCTTGTGTTCTACAGTACCTGAATGGGTAGCCAAACACAGCTGATACATCCAGCGCATCCTTGCCTGGGCAGGGGACTTTCAAGTGGGTTGTCCCAGAGTAACCTCCTGTGGTGGCAAAGGCAAAGATGGTGAAGACCTGTGGACGCAGAAAAACATGCGAGGGTAAGAGGTTTTAAAAGAGAGGCGAGTTTCTTTGACTGACAGGTGTCTCAAGCTATCAGGCTTTTGGTTTTAAAAGGAAATCAAACCTGATTCTGCTGCTGTAATTCTAATTTAATAAAAATAATAAGCTTAATAAATGAATAAAATCTTAATTAAACTATCTGCTGAAATCAAACTACAGCCAAATTATGGACCAGTGACCATTCTCCACCTGACACTAGGAATAACTGCCATCACTGGCTGCTGTCCATGTTTACAAGCTGTGTAATTTTTCAAACTTTACTGCCTTTTAGGATCAGAGGTACGCTTCTACATTTAAGTCAATTAGTTTACATGCACAATTAAGTCGAGTTACGATTATAGCTCGACAAGGCCATTTAATTAGACAACTGGCCTTGTCCCAGTATCAGAGCACAGGAGGGGAACTGATTTTTTGACCTACGATAGGTGGTGATATGCGCCCTTTCAGCTTGTTAGTATTGGACCTTTTTCCAATTGACCTGTTATGTCACAGACCAAACAATCGACCAACAAGTTAGCTACAGTTAGCCAATGGCAAACTGGTGTCATGGTGGATAACTTTATAGCTCTGTGCATTTTGTCTGTTCTAAAATGCACTGCTCTGGATGTAGATTTCACCATGTTGTTACAGGCTTCTTCTTCTTTTAGTTATTAAATGCTATTCGACTTCCAGGTCAAAGCTGGGGCAGAAACTGTTGAGCATGCACAGGGCACCTTGGTCACTTTAGTCTGATTGACTCTATACATGCAGGACAATTTAGACTCCAAATCACATAATCTGGATGTGTTAGTCCGACTTTGAGAAATTTGATTTAGTACGCTTTCAGCCTAAGGTGTTCACATGTATTTTAAAAATCCACTTTTAGTCGAACTAACACAATAAATTGATTTTCTCTAATGTCATGTAAATGTACTGACTATGAAATCAATAGAATGATGCCTGTTCCCTTCCCATAAGTAACGTATGTGATTTTCCCCTCCTGAACTAACTTCCTCACTTCACTATCACTCTCCTCCCTGCAGTTGTCACATCCTTTTTCCACACAGGAAACTCCCTCCCTCTCCGCTGCTCAGAGAACTCAAAGCAAAAATGGCAAACCCTCGAACATGAAGCTGACAAACAATGTTTCAGCTTCAGCCAGTCAAGCTCTTACAAATAGCTATCATGTAACTGGATTCCACTTTCACTGAAGAGTCAATGATATACTGGTAATCTTATGGAGCCTGTTAAAGGACAGCAAAGGTGATTTTCTACTGTTTCTCGTCCAATGAAAAGACACAAACCTACAATGAATGTATTGAAACTAATTTCTTTCCTCCTGATTCAATAAAAGTTCAGAAACTTCACTGTCCAGCTGTTTTATATCCTCTGGTGCTTGAGTCAGATGGGGGGTCAGATGCAACTTTTTTGGTTTATGGATCAAATATGCAATAGTGGGACATTACGTGCAATATCATGGATATGATTCTGAACATTCTGAATTAATCATATACGCTTACTGTACTCCAGATTGATATTGTTATTCTCAAACACATCTACGTGCAAACTACTAAATATCATCCTGATTGTCAAAATTGTTTATACTTTCAAGATCCTTTCTTTTCAACTGTTTATATTTTTATGATCACTACTGTTAATCTGCTATATTTTTGGCATTGCATATACTTTGGATTGGCACCTTACTGATTCTTTAGTGTGCCTAATGAACAAAGCACAAAACGCACTAGCTGTATCTCACATATCATTTATATTTGCACAATATACATATATATACATGCACTCTTTCCTACTTTGTACTGCAACTCCTGCACAACAATTACTCTCTGGATAAATAAAGTTTCATCTCATCTCATAGGAAATTACTGTCTTTTTCATTTGGACCACTTTTTAGAAGTGTATATCTTCGAAGGGACCAATGAACCACATACAGGGTAGGGTAGGATTTTGAGTGACTGACTATCATATTGTAATGTGTTTTTTTTTTTTCCTATGGAATTTGTTCATAATAAGAAAATATAATACTTGGATTATCCTTAGGAGAACACGAGTGTTCCTTTGGAATAATTCCCATTTACATAAATGTTGTTTAATTGATTTTTTCCCCCTTTGAAATCCCCCTTTCAAAATGAAATGCCTCATAGTACAGGCTAATATGTACATACGAGATCTAGAGAAACTCAGTCATGCCTTCATTTCCAGAGGGATGGAATATTGCAGTGGTATGTTTGTGTGGACTGCTCAAACAGACTATAGACAACTTTGGCACATCAAATATCATTGATGCACAAGTGAAAACATTTATGCATATCATCATCTTTGCTGTTGTTTGCTTTCCAGGTGGTGCCCAGCAAATGACGTGGGCTTCGTAGATAATCTGCAAACTTTCTGTGGAAAACCTGGTCTGATTAGGAGAGACAGCATCCATCCTACTTTGGATGGAGCTGTCTCTCATCTCTAGAAACCTGTCCAAGTTTATTATTAATTCAAAACCCTGAAAACCCAGAATTGAGACCAGGAACCAGAGTCGCAGTCTTGAATGCTTCTCTGAGCTTCTAGTGCAGTTACCCACCCATAGAGTTATACAAACGGTGTCTGTCCCCCGACCACCTAAAGTTGTACAAAAACACCTATTAAAAATTAAAACCTCTTCTGTGACAGAAAGACAAAACAGGATAATTAAATGTGAACTGTTAAATATGATCTCTATCATCTAAAGCAGTGTTAGTAAACAAATTAATATCAGATAATCATATTCATTTACTCAGCCTCACTGAAACCTGGCTGTGTCAGGACAAATATGTCAGTCAAATGAATCCACTCCTCACAGTCATAATAACACCCACATTCCTTGAGGCAGCGGCCGAGGAGGGGGAGTTGCAGCCATTTTTGACAGTATTCTATTAATCAGCCCTAAACCTAAACTAGATATATAATATAATTCCTTTGAAAGCCTTGTCCTTAGTCTTTAACATCTGACCTGGAAAACCTGACAGCCACAGGTCTTGGTCCAGCCCCTAGTTAGGCTGACATAAGCCTAGTCTGCCGGGGGACCTCCTTTAATACACAGAGCCCCTTTTCTGCTTCTCTCTTTCCTTAGTTTCTGAAACGTTGGACCTTCTTCACATGCTAACACTGCATCTCACTATCTCGGCTCTACTGCATGTCACTAACTTGTCCTCTTCTCCGGAGCCTTTGTGCTCCACCCTCTCGCAGGTTAACTTGTATTGCAGCTACGCCTGGATGGTGCGTCGTGGTTGTGCTGCTGCAGTGGTCCTGCCTGATGCCTCCTACTGCTGTTATTACTATTCATACTTCTACTGTTAATATACCATATGATTATTATTGTCACATGCATATACTATCATATATTAATATACAACATATTGTACCACAATTATCTTTATTATAATATTATTAATAAAAATTAATGTTATTGTAGCTATTGTCATTCCTGTCTGTCCTGCTTCTCTCTCTGTCTCTCTTTATGTCTCATTTTATCATATGCATTACTGCAAATTTATTATGTTGATCTATTCTGTACGACATCTATTGCACGTCTGTCCGTCGTGAAAGAGGGATCCCTCCTCAGTGGCTCTTTCTGAAGTTTCTACCATTTTTTCCCCATTTAAGTTTTTTTGGGGGGAGTTTTTCCTTATCCGCTGTGAGGGTCCTAAGGACAGAGGGATGTCATATGCTGTAAAGCCCTGTGAGGCAAACTGTGATTTGTGATATTGGGCTTTATAAATAAAACAGAATTGAATTGAATCTTTAAGATACACCCTTATTTTGAAAGTCCTATGTCACATCTGTTTTACCATTTCTGTCCAAGCACACCTGCTTTCTTAATATTCAAAATATGCTAGCCAGGCAGATGATGGCAAGCAGCCATGACAAAGACAATGAGAATATTTACTGATATTATCTAATGTCAGTCACAGGCCCCTGAATTCAATTGAATGGAAATCATATTGAGGCAGACTTTATGATATCAGCAAAAATTGTATCGTTCAAAAGAATCAACATAATATAATATTATGATGAAACTTGGGATTTACACCCCTATTACATATTGAGTTAACAGTCAGTTAAGGGTACTCAGAGACAATACCAAACCTGTGCCATCTTCAATATCCCAACTGTACCTTTACTACATCTGGAGCAAATTATTGCATAAATACTGTATTTCAGTGAGGTTGTTTTTTTCTGTCTGAATATCTCCTCCCTTATTACTTTTCTTTTGATTGAGTTTATTTTAAATATTATGTAATGCATTTCTTGCCTTATATAGTTACATAGTTGACAAAGAGTTCTTGGAACTGCTGTGTTCAAAAGATGCTATACAAATGAACCGGCCTTGCTTACTTACATGGCGTGACTGCTTGCTGTAATGCTCTCAAGTAAGAAAACAAAAGCAGAAGGCTAAACGAGTCTGGATGAGAACACAGGTTGTCCATTTAGTGAGAATTAAGATTAAGATTTAAGATTTTAAATTTATATCTGTCGACAGCAGTTTGTTTGCTAATGTTAGCCTAAAATGTTTAGCGTTGTTTGGGAACACCATAAGCTGATTCAGAAGTAATGTTAATGTGTACTGATGCAACAGTACAGACCATCCAGATTTTAACTCCAAAATATCAAACATGTTAGAAATGATCAGGGCAGCCCCAATTAATCTGTGCGCAGTTCGGGAGGTTATCCACCAAAGTCCCAGTCCAGATCCCTCCTTCAGTTGTACTGGGGGTTGAATCAGGCATAACTGGCTCAAAACTCCTGTCGTCTGAGCCCAGTTTAAGGGTTGTTTTTCATATTGTATAAGAATGAATGTCAGCAAAAAGCTGAAGGGAGAAAAACAAGCTGATATCTTCAACTATGCTGACACAGAGCAGACCCCAGCAGGAAGAATGGAAAGCAGGAGGGAACCCAGGCCATTTCCTCCAACCCTCAACATAAACTGACTGTGCAGAAAAACTGTGATGCCACTCTAGGGTCGTCAGAGAGTCAACTGCGGCAAAGCACAAACTGCAGTCAGGAGTTTTAGTTTATTAGTAAAACAGGTTTGGGTTAAAATACAGCCAGTATGAGTCCGTTTTAGCCAAATTTCTTATGTTAGCAATGAATTTGGCAGCATGGTTTGGACGAGACTTGAACAGCCTCTCTTCATCTGCAGCATGAACAACCATGTTGAAACTTGGGACAGGCTGGAAAATGTCGTTGGCTGTGGGACCTGGACTGAGCTCAGGCCTGAATGCATTGGGCAGGGTTGGGCTCGGGCCACAATTTCAGGCTTGTGCAGTATTCTACTGGGTACTGTGATGAAATTGTGCAATCCACATTGTACAAAAACATTTATAAGCCTAACCCTTAAGGGTGACCCAACTGATATGATATCGCTCCAAAGGTCCTTTCTGAGCCAGGAAAAACCTTGTTAAGATACTATATCTGTAAACGGAGGATAAGTTGACTACAATGTTGTTGAGAACCTGACTGATGCCGTTTCATCCTATTTTTAAAATCAAGACATTATGTGCAATAATAGAGACACAAATAGGAACAGGGCAGAGTGGAGTTTAATACAGCAGCTCTCTGTCACACAGCCAACACCGGCACACATAATAGGCATGCCACCCAGGTAACTAATATGTGGGAAGTCAGAAGAAATTATATGAAGAGTTTCATTGAGGCTGGAATACTCATGTCTACTTGTAGGGAAATGCAATGGCCTCACAAACCTAGCTTCTAACTATTGATACAGCGCTTACAGGAAAGAAAAGCATTAAATGTTACTGTTGTAATCAATCACTTTATGATCTCATCCCTTTTGATCATAGACTGTAAAAATAATGGATGAAGCTACTGTGATGCCACCCATTGGTGTGGGGATTCTTAGTATGAAGCCTCAAGTTTGACATTTCAGCCAACGTCATCTTGTTTTTTTGGAGCCAGAAGTGACCATATTTGGACCAGAGGGTGGAGCTGTGGAAGAGCGAGGAGTGGATCTGACTGAGAACCTAAGGACACTATCGGCAGACAGCCTGTCACTCAAAGTGTCCACGCAATTAATTATATGTAATTTTAAGCCTTAAAGGAGAAGTCCGGTATTTTGCATTTTGAGCCCCCTTTCTGGGTTGTTTATGATAAAACAGAGTGGCTAAGACCAAAGTAGTGACGATTGCTAATTTTCGGAGAATTTGGCTTTCCCCTGCCTGGCTTAAAGGATAACTTCGGTATTTTTCAACCTGGGCCCTATTTCCCCATGTGTATGTGTGCGTATGATTCATAGGTACAACTCGTTTTAAAATTGCTTCAGTATTGAGGGAGGCGGATGCAGTCAGCAGCCGCGAGGTAGATATGGGGCAAATGCGTCCCATATAAGTTTGCGCATTAAAAGTGCTTTTTTTCGCCACTGACCGGTTTAGATCACCAGTGCTACCTCTGTAAATAGTAGGGTTGTACCCAAATATTCGGATATTCGTTTTCTATGGGTAGGTATTCGTTATGAAAGTTTGGTATTCGATATTTGTTTTTGGGTTTTTTTTACCTTTTTTTAAAAAATTAATGTCAAATAATGTCAAAATATAATTTACAGACTGATTTTACAGACAATCACTGCTGCCTGATCAGCAGGTCCATTTGCGGGTCCTGCAGGTTACGGGTCGACCCGCGCATCACTACTCAGCTCAGTCTATAAAGGCTGTACACAACAGTAAGGCTATAGACATTATATTCTATTCAGGCCGGCAGAACCAGCAGCGCATTGGCTCTACAGTAAACTGCTGATTAACAATTTTATTGCAGCACAAAGTGTCTGCCAGCAACTAATTACTTGCAGAGGCTTCCTACACTTGTCTCAACGGTTCCAATTTAATCAGAAGACAAATTAAACAGGATGACTAGCCAATGTGAAAATCAAAAGAAAGCATAGAATAATGTACTGAAGGAGACTGTTGTGCCATCACATCTTTTTGTGGTTGTGTGAGCAATCCTCTAACATAGTTACACGGTGTTTGGTAGTTTCTGTATCATCCCAGGACACATCAAGACCATGAATATTGGGCAGCAGGTCCCACTCGTTGCAACACAGACATTCTTCCTCTGTGGGCATGAAGTCACAGCAACCACAGGAGCACCACCAGTCCTCAGAGATCGCGTTCGTGCAGCCGCTGCTTCACCCTCGTCCTCATGGCTGCATATTTACCCGATTTTGAGAATGAAGATGAGCCCTTTTATTACGATGGCCGCCCATACTTATTTGAGCCCAGTTATACAGATGAGGAGCTCCTACAAATTGAAGAGCAGACAAGGATAGAGAGAGGGGGCAGCAGACGAGGGTGAAGCAGCGGCTGCACAAACGCGAATCTCTGAGGACTGGTGGTGCTCCTGTGGTTGCTGTGACTTCATGCCCACAGAGTAAGAATGTCTGTGTTGCAACGAGTGGGACCTGCTGCCAAATATTCATGGTCTTGATGTGTCCTGGGATGAAACAGAAACTACCAAACGCTGTGTAACTACGTTAGAGGATATCCGCCCTCTGATCAACAGGGCAGTGCTAGATACCTTTTTTCATGTGCCCAAAATAAATTGGAGGAGGCGGCCAAAACCACAGGGACCAAATGGTCAACTATCCATCAAGTAAGTATAACTAATATGTCTTTATGCATGTAATACTGATACTTAGAATTGTCTCCGAGATGCACATTTACTGTTGCATACTTTTCCCTCGTATATATCGTACCGTTTTCTTCTGGCAACAAGCAAAGCTCTCGCGAGATGAGGTCACACACAGCCAGGAGGAAGTGAAGTGTAAGGGAAACGCTTAGTATGCTATTTACAGAGATAGCACTGGCGATCTGAACCGGTCAGTGGCAAAAAAAAAGCACTTTTAATGTGCAAACTTATACGGGACGCATTTGCCCCATATCTACCTCCCTCAATACTGAACCAATTTTAAGACGAGTTGTACCTATGAATCATACGTGTCATATCGTGTTAGAACATTGTTTACTTAACCAGAATGAACAACCATTCAGGAGGTCGGGGCCACTTAAAGTTGACACATATGGATGCCCAACCCACTGCTGACAAGGTCCAAAAATTGACTTTAGGCAGTGTATTCTGTTTCTTTTCATGCCTTATTCTGCTTAGTTGATTTGTAGTTTTAAGTTCGAGCAGCAGTCCCATTATAAGACTTTGGTCAGAAATTTCAGACACTGTTAGAACTTTGTCACAGCTTGTCTTGGTCGCCAAAGCCCTAAAGCTAACTCTAAATAGTTTTAAACATGTGCCAACACAAATTGTTATTTTTAAACTGTTCATTTTCATGTATTTAAGTCATCATCTTTTGTACATTGTCATGAGCCTTGATTAAAGATCCTTGATCGAATTTTACCAACATTTACAATTAATCTCTGTTGGATGACAATATACATTTGGTTTTATGCAAAGTTTTTTGGGGAGCAAAAAGGGTTGGAAAATGACCTCAATGCAAATCAATTACAAGCAACCAAACTGGAGATTCATAGCATTCATATTAAAGTAGTGCTGTGCAATATGACGATATATATCGTGTGGTGAGAGAAAAATGTCTATTGTTTCATATTTTGCTTTATCGTTTATATCGTTGTTATGCAAATTACACTTTTTACGGCAATATTTTTCGTCATTTGGAGTCTGTCCATCTTTTGCACGGATCACATTGATAAATTACTCTTCTTGGCCTTTTAATTTGCAAAGCTTTTACGGCACTTACAGTAACATAACGAGTTTATATAACTCCGCTGTCTGTCTCTGCTGCACTGCACACACGACGCAGACGGCGACAATATTCAGACCTAATCAGGTGGTGCGGAGTACAGCCTCAGTGTTGAGCATAGGTGTGTAGGGGTGTGGGCGTGTTTGTGCTTTAGAACATAACCGCTATAAAACAATCAGATCTGTTTTATTGATCTGATTCACTGACGACGACTTTTTAGTCATCAGATTAAAATGTGCTATATCGTGATATGTATCATTATCGGGATACGAAATGGCCTATATCGTGATATGATATTTTGGTCATATTGTCCAGCCCTATATTAAAGTCACAATATGCTGAGACAGTCCAAGAAAACTGTCCTTTTCTCATTATCAAATGATGGTGTTGCAATAACTGTCTTGATGAAAAAGCACTAGAGTACCGAGGAAAGCTGTGTGACAAAGTGCCCCCCCTTATCCCCCTTCATTCCTCCTCTTTTCAGGACATCCTTCCCCCAATGAAACGCTTCTGATTAGAGCATGTGATTCTTGCTTCCGTACATTCTCTCAAGAATAATGTCCTTTGTTCACTTACACCCACATCTACAAAAACACATTCCCATATCATCAGGATCCTTTCAGCTACATAGCATTTGTATACAGTGGACCAAAGCACAGGGCCAGGCACTGAGGTGAACAGGCTGCAGTAGTGGAGTAAAGACAGTGAGATAAACAACAGAAACACACTAAGAGAACTGCAGTACAGCGTTTAGCAGGCTTATGGCCCACTAAAGATTTTCAGGAATGGGTTTCATCTTTCAGGTTTCTCTGGATCTCCACAACATTTCTCAGCTTTCATCTCAGCCCTGTTTGACCCACCCAGGCCATTCTGACAGCACCTCAAATAAACTCTCCAGATAGGGTGGGGGGGGGTTCCCTGTCCAGAGTCCAGTATCCCATCCAGCCTCCTACAGACTGACTGAAGCATTCCTCACTACCTCTTCTGGTCAGGGAGTGGCAGGGCAGATAACAGATACCCCAGCAGTATCCAGTCACAAGGTTCTGACACTAGCAATTTACATTTTATACAACAACCATTATTTGTGTATAGCAAATCACAAAAACATATGGCACAGTAAGTGACCAACAACTGATCTAGATGGTCATGATTACAAAAATAGCCAGACCCCGGCCTGGTGACCACCCTCCATCTGACACTGTAAAAAAACTGTTGATCCTGGCAAATGTCCATGTTTACAGGCTGTGGCACACAGACCATTTTGACATTTAGTAATATCAATTATAAACATCTCTAAAGAGCATTACAGTAGAAGAGCACTCGAATACCAAGAATGCCTCACCATGGAAGAATTCTGTCTATTTCAGTCTTGAGATTGAAGGAAACTAATGACAAATTCAACTCGCTGAACTGCCTGGAGAAATTGGAAACATAAAAACTACAGAACAGCAATGTCTACAGCTGTGAAAATCCAATTTGAAAGCTCTGTGTCTATCTCAAAGAAGCAAAGGCCCTTAAACTCAAAAAGCAGAGCCACCAAACTGACTGCCACGTTTCAAACTCAACAGTAGCAGCCCTACTCAAACACAAGATTCTGACACTAACAACTCTTTGTGCTTAGAGGGAAACAATAAACCACAATAAACCAGAGAGAAAATGCATATATGTTAAACCAATAATAGATGGTAAACCTTATAACTGACTGTGGGAGAACATGGACAGTTGGACACAGCATTTGTTTTCACTGTTTTGATGTTCTGGAGAGACATTTGCAGCCAAGAGTTTGGTCTTACTTGGCTACAAATCAAAACCCAATACCTAACAAAATGTGTCCATAGCACTAGAAACTGAAACCTGGCAGGTACTAAAAAAGCTGACATGGAAGAGTCTGACTTAAACTTGGTTGCTAAGGGTAACACTTTGCCCTTCTGTCAGCCTTCAGTTCATCTGGTAGATAAAACTGGACTGTTACTTCTTAAGCATGTAATGAATGCGAATTAGCGTCACTGCAAACCCCGCACCCCAGTGTTGGTGTGGATGGTGTATTACATATTGCCTCTGTATTTTAAGAGAGATATTAGTCAAGGTCAGCGAAAACTATTGTGGCCACGTCCATATATCGAATGTCCATATATTGTGTAAACATGCGTGTTTGTCACCAACATTTTAGCCAATATGATGCAAGCATAAACAACAGGGTTTTCCTAACCATTGTAAGACTTGGGCACAGCGCCAATGCCAAATGAAAAAGGAAAAAAAAAAGGGTCTATGCTGAGATACGTTTTGCTTTCACACTGCTTTTGTCCTCTTGTCTGCTCCAGGCTCCCAGGAAGTGTGCCGGGCACTGAAGACAATTTTCATAGTGGTCAAAAACACTGCTCAAAAAAATTAAGGGAACTTTGAAGTGTCACAGTATAAAACCAAGTCAGTGAAACTTCAGGAATATCAATCTGTCCATTTAGGAAGCACTAGTGATTAGAATATTTTTAAGAATTAAAGGTTCATTACTCTTTAAAAAGGGTGTACTTCCATTATTATGATATTATATTATCATTACATCAATGGCATAAAATGGTCTTAAAATGACAATAATATAAATTATTACAATTATTTCTGCGACAATATATTGTCAACTAAAAGTAGTTATAAAGACAGACCCAAGTTCAGTGCAGTTTTTGGGCTCCAGTATGTAAACCAAAGCATTTAACCACGACTGTTTTCTTTTCTGGCCCTTTTCTAGCAGGTGAGTGTTGCCTTGTCAGACTTTGACACCTTGTCAGTTCCAACTAAGTGAACTTAGTGCCTAACTGCTTCTGTTCAGTTCCAGTTTAAAAAAAGAGACCTCAATTTTCCTCTCCAACAGTAAATTCATATGCAAGGCAATAAGCCAAATGAAAATCAGCACTAAAAAAACATTCCGCTGGTTTTATCATTTTATTGGTAACTACACTGTACTCATCGAGTTAATAGATCTTTTTCACGGAAGACATTCTGACATGTCATAGCAGGAAAAGCATAAGTGTATTTTATAAAATGAATCATGTTCACATTGCGGGCGGCACGGTGATGTGGTGGTTAGCACTGTCGCCTCACAGCAAGAGGGTTGCCGGTTCGATCCCGGGTGTGGGAGCCCTTCTGTGCATGTTTGCATGTTCTCCCCGTGTCAGCGTGGGTTCTCTCCGGGCACTCTGGCTTCCTCCCACAGTCCAAAGACATGCAGTTTGGGGACTAGGTTAATTGATAACTCTAAATTGTCCGTAGGTGTGAATGTGAGCGTGAATGGTTGTTTGTCTCTATGTGTCAGCCCTGCGATAGTCTGGCAACCTGTCCAGGGTGTACCCTGCCTCTCGCCCGATGTCAGCTGGGATAGGCTCCAGCCCCCCCGCGACCCTCAAGAGGATGAAGCGGTTAGAAGATGAATGAATGAATGAATGAATGTTCACGTTGCCCTGAGGGGAGGTCCACTGTGCATACTGGCTTACTGGAATAGCTGACTTGGACATTTAGCAGAACAGAGCCATCGTTAATATTATCAGTTACACCTGTGCATTTAATGCTCTGACAAGTCAAAATGTCTGCTGTGATAAAAATCGTTTGCTTAAATCTTTGAACATAGCAGCATTGCTGAAAAGGAGTCAGATGGGCAAGAGACACAAGCAGTTAAATGATTAGATAGGCTGTAAGCAAACACCCCAGGTTACGCAAACCTATTTGCAAGAGTAAACAAAGGCAAACAGTCAATTGTATTACCCATACAGACCAACGTTATGGTTCAATTTTACTTATTGGAAATGGATTGGTTCTCCAGCTTCCTTCCACAGTCCAAAGACATGCAGGTTAACTGGTGACTGAATTGCCAGTAGGTGTAAACGGGAGCATGAATGGTTGTCTGTCTCTATGTGTGAGCCCACCTCTCGCCCAGTGACAGCTGACATTGGCTCCTGCCCCCCCCACTCCGCTCTCACCCTGTACCAGGATACACTATTATGGTTAATGAATGAATGAATGAATGAAGATTACCCTGACTGCAAAGAAAAGTGTACCCTCACACTAAGTTTTAGCTAGCTAATTTTGGTTAGCTTTAAATAAGGTGGTTTATATAGTTCTGTTGACTTATTCACAATTTTTCCAATCGCCTCACTTTGGTCACAATTTGGTTGATGTTGAGTGTATTGTGGTTGGACATACAGAGTGTTTTTCAATAACGTTTGGTGGTGAAATAGAAAGCCAGGCTTTTTAACTCACGTTCCTGGAGTAAAACTGTTCTTCACAGCAGCAGATAATACCTGCTGTATGTTAATTACCAACAGGACCTGCTTCTCAGGCACACGCCTTAAATACACACAGCACTGCCTACTGTATCGGGGCAGTTAGCACAGTCGTCTGCATCAAACAGAAATACAGAGCTCTACGAGTATTAGCAGTCACATTAGAGGGGGCATGCCTGGGCTGTTTTCTTTTTTTAGTATAGGGTGCATTCAAATTACTCATTATGAAGTCAATTGCACAGCCTCTCAGGGTAGTGATATTTCAGGCATGCTCTACTGAGCAGCAGCACATATATCCAAGCCATTTAATTCTCAACAGATGGTATTCATCACAACAGCCACATAGAGCTGGTTCACAGATTCTGTAACAACACATGGCATCAACATCACTACTGTTATATGCACCAACTATTGACTTAGGTGGACCATTTCAATACAGAAGTCACAATATTCTGGTATTTCCTGGTAATTGTTTCAGCCTCAAATTTAGTCCACAGCTGTGAGTGATCAAGTGCACTATGGGAAGAGTCTAAAGTGTTTGCCACAGAACATTGGTTTCTTCATTTAGGTTAATATTTCACTTGTTAAATGAGTAGCTACATGTTTTGTAGAAGCACAAACCTTAGCATAATTCAACTCAGAGTAAAAAAGACTCCTAGGTTACACATCAATAAAGCAGAGAGAGGGTAACCTGCAATAGTTGTTCAAAGCTTTTGCAGCTTTTACACTTTAGTCTGTGCACTGCAACACCGCAGACATTTCAGGTCTAGTACAAGGAATTAGTGAAATGGACTATTAGAAAAAAAATCATCATCACGAGAATCAAATGAGAGGAATGCAGAGTATATATGGTGATTAAACACAGATAAGAATACCTTGCAACTATTATTTAGAGACAATCTGAGGTACTTTTTGACTTACCCATTCTAGGACACGAATAAATCCAAGAGGTTCTTTCAGGGGTCCCAGGTCCAGAGAAAATCCGGACATCACTTTCTGTGGACGTACAATGACACAGATAGTGGCTATAATATACTTATCCAGTTGTAAACAGATTTTCGTTCACATTAGCACCCAAACAACTGGCTATCGTTACCTGTTTGTCACCTTGCAGCTAACTGGCCCTGCCCTTGTTAGCAAACCCCCGCTAGCGACATGCTAAAGCTAACTCATGTCAACCTGGGTATTCAGCTAATTCACCCACCTGAGCAGTGTCCATTGAGACGTGCAACAAGTAGAAAGCAGTTTGTGTTTCACTCCTAAAGTGTTCAGTATTGTTACGAAGCTATCTTAAAGTTACTCAATTTGCATCCGAGGAGTGGCAAGCGAAACAACGGCTACCGACTCTCAGCAGACGGCAGAGAAACAGCCAGGCACGCAACTGATAACACTGGTGTCAAACTCTGTACAACGAAACCGTTGTCATACTGACCAAAATAAAATAGACACTACTTCCGGTTCTTACTTTTCAAAATAATGAACAAAATAATGTAATACAAGCTTATTGCCCATCTATGAACTCAAGTACATGAACCACTTGTTAGCATAGTTTTCCAGTATAAGCCACATAAATTAGCTACGGGGTTTTCTCCATCTGAAATGAACAACACAGCCAGGGGCGTTTCTAGAATTTGAGGACATAGGGGGCTTAGCCAGGTCCTCTGTAGGAGGGTCCATAGATATACATAGAAAGGCTAGATGGCTGATGGGACTTTCGCCGGCGACGTCACCGAGCGGCCATCTTACCTAGGGGGACTTTCCCCGCACACTCTACAGTAGTGGACGGAAGGTGAGCGACTGGCACAAACAAAAATACACTGAACTCACTTAAATCTTGACGGATTTACAAACGGTTTGGTTTATTAAAAACCTTATTAACTATGATTCAGACCGCGCGGACATGCTGAAAGTGCAGCTTTTCTTTTCAAAAAAAGATTTCATTTTGCTGCATAGTTGTGTGTCTGTCACAGCCATTTGCAAGGCTGCAATCTGGGAGTTTCAATTATTATATAGGTTTCCGTGAGACCAATAATAATTTTGTGACAACCACATATTTTGTCTAAATGACGATTTGTATGGATGCAGTTGTGTTTATTAGCTAGCAAAGAAACAAGAGGTTGTGAATGTGACATAGTGGGCAACTGGGACTATTACAAAGTAGCCTAGACATAATTCTTTACAGGTGGGAAAGGCAGAATTACTCCTTTGTTTTAACATACATAATGTGATTTCCAAGCTGTTTCATTAGTAAAATATATCCTTAATTTAGATTCATTGTGATACAGTAAATGCCTGGCTTTGTGTTTACAGAAATACTCAACACAGTTCAAGATGCCAGACTTTAGTGCGGCACATGGATGCGCAAATGAACGTTCTGTCCACACAAGAGCCCGTGGAATCACCTTTCACTCCTAAGAAATGACTTGAGGGACATATTTAGGATAATTGTTACTAACGTAGTTAAATTTGTACTTGTACAATACAAGTTATTTTCACCCTGACGTTTTAGAAATGCTTCTACCATTTGTTTACATAATAATCATTGAATATTTCTTTTTCACATTTTTTTTTAACATGTTACTGTTATTGACTTATTTAAGTTTACATAATGGCATTCAAGCATAGGCTACATGAATTACCCCAACACTATCATAATTTAGCTCTGTATTTTTGTCTTTACCATTAATGTTAAAGGTAAGAAGGGTGTAAAATGTTGTCAATCATTCATATCTCGGTATCTTCTCATGTTTTTAAGGTTGAGTGACTGTTGGTTTGGAGTGAATGTTGAATTGTTTTCTAATTGTGCACATCTGGTTAATAAAAGAACCTTTAATCATGTTACTGAATGTGTTTATTTTAATTTTTATATTAAAATATATGTAGCAGAACGGGTAAGATGAACGAACCATCCCCTTGATCTTTAAAACTATACACATGAGTTGTTATGTGACCCTAAAATAACACAAACATAATTTCCAACAGGCCGTGGAATTTTTTACATTTGTGGTATAATTATTTATATGTTAAAGCAAATTAAAAAAAAACAAAACACTGACAATTTAATTTTAACTGTGTGTGTATGCGTGGAGCTATGGCAGGTATTGCTCTACTCTCTACTTTTTTAATTTAATATGAAAGTCCATGGTTATAATTATCCGTAAATATGCAGAAACATAACTACATCTCTGGCGTTTATAACAAACCAATCCGTTTGAAAATCAGTTGAAATTTGAGCAGGATATGGTCATTGAAACAGTACATGCACCATAGACATTAATGTTATCAGTGGGCCAGCAGCCCCGAGGTAAGATGGCCACCGTGTGACGACGTCAGTCCCCATTGGCTCACAGCGTAGGTAAGCTATCTAGCCTTTCTATGTATATCTATGGGAGGGTCCTCCTCCAACATTTTCTTCTTCTTTTTTTTGATGAACAAGCTCTATATTGATGCTTTTTTGTTTTTTAAATGCACTCTCACATATTATCTGCCCTTAAAAAATTCCCCCAGATTAATTATGAGTTGTGATTTTAAAAACTTTAGTAGCTATTAGTAATTAGTATTACTAATAGACGGCTCCGTTTACGGCTCCGTTTATGCGAGCTCCAGGTAGAGACAATGCCGATGCTACCTTTCCTAGCAAATTCACCATACATTTCACACGCTACATAGCATAACTCCAATATAAGCTAAAGTTAAAGGAGATACAGAAGATAAACTCACAGGCTTTCTCAACCCATACAACACTGCCACCTTCAACAAACCCAAGCTCCGTTTATGTGAGCTCCAGGTAGTGACAGTGCCAATACTACCTTTCCTAGCACATTCACAATATTCTATTTCACACGCTACATAGCATAACTCCAATATAAGCTAAAGTTAAAGGAGATAGAGAAGATAAACTCACAGGATCAGCAAACACACTCACATTGCAGCATGGTCTCAAACAAAAGGGACTCAAATAGGCCACTCCCACACTTACATAACCTTCCTCTTCTTCCTTTTCTCCTGAGAGGACTGATTGGTGGATCTATCCATCTGATCTCAAGGAGATATATACCCTGCTTAGTAGTTCCTTCTGCTGGCCCCCAACTGACATTATTCCTCCTCATCCAAATCCACTGACTAGCTTGAGCTGCTTCATCTGACATTTCCTTCACTGTCTCCCTCAAACTCTGTCCCCGCACTCCGAGTTCCCCCAGGAGCGAGACAGCTGATCTTACTATGAATCCCCTACACCCCACTTTCACTGGACAAATCCTAGTTTTCCATCCTCGCTGTTCAGCTTCTGCTCCTAAGTCTGCATATCTAAGCTTTTTTCTTTCATTGGCTTCTTCCACTGAGTCTTCCCAAGGAACTGTCAGCTCAATGAAATAAACTATCTGTTGACTCACTGACCACAACACTATGTCGGGCCTCTGCTTGGTACAAACTATTTCCTCACGGACAAACTGAATTGCTGAACTCCTATTCTTTAAACCTTCTGAATTTATCTGTCTTCGTTTCCCTTTGATGCCTACAACTAAACTTTTCAACACCCGATTATGTCGTATATCAGCCTTGTGGTAACTTTACAGCCTGACAAAATATGCTTTAAGGTTGCAGTACTTGAGCACAGTGGGCTTGATGGGTCCCCATTTACCCACAGTTTTAGGTTCTGGGGGGTTGGTAACACATCGTATGTAGCCCCTACCAAGAATCTAATACGATTCTCCTCCATACTCCACAGGTCCCTCCAACTAAGCTTCCTCTTCTCTAGGCTTTCTCAATTCAACCACTGTCCCTGCCACTACCTTTGCACCCCTTAATATCTCCTCCTGTCTACGTATCTGTTCCACAACCAGCTTTCTTTTATCTTTGAGACCTGCTTTATTCCATACCGGTTCACCTGAGCCAAGCCCCAGGCCTCCCCGGCCAAACTGAACATTACCTACAATCTTTGCATGCCTAAAGGTGCTGACACACCAAACTGACATCAAACAACTAGCAGTGACGAAAGCCAACTGTTGTGTTGTCTATGTTGCGTCACCCTGTGTCAGTTGCATTTGAACACACTACAAAGACTACATCCGATGGCCAAGTAGCACGTACGTTCTGCGCCTGCGTGAGAGGAAATAACGCAAAAAGGGAAACCGGAAGTCCTAGGAATGCATGAGATAAACAAAGTAGCGGAGTGAGAGAGTGGTACATCCTGTCAGCCGAGGGGTTTCCTATCTGTGCAGCCAAGCACTGCTGCACTTGCACGGACTATTACATCCAGACGGTCCCAGTGTTTCCTCCGCAGGCTCAAACCTGCTGCTTCTTCCCACTTTAACCTGAATAAAAAAACCAGGGCTCGGTGCTCCGGTTGGATCCAAACGGAGAGCCAGGGCTAGCTGGGAGGCTAGCGGAAGCTAACTGGCTGTGCTTCCCTTCGGTCATGCTGCAGCTATTCAGGTTAAAGTGGGAAGAAGCAGTGGGTCTGCCGGGCAGCCCTGGTTTCACTACAGGCAGATTCACTTGCTACAGGGGCAAAGAAATAAAACCTGAACAGCCAATCAGAGTGATCTCTCTCACCGACAAGCTCCGCCACCGATTCAACATGCTCAATCGGCCGTAAAAGCCGCCGATGCCACACCGCAAAAACTCGGGCGACAGACGCTCACTGACGACCCGACTTTGACTGACGGCCAACCATCGGCTTGGTGTTTCAGGGCCTTAAGAGTTGCCTCTGCCTCCTGAATCTTGGGTTCCACTTCTTCCCCTTGGTTGGATTTGGAACTACACTCCTGACTACCACATCCTTATTCCCAGATAACAAGAGCTCTGTCCTGACCTTGGTACATTTAAATTCCTCTGTTAAACTAGATACTGGCAGCTGAAGTATCCCTTTTCCATACAATGCAACACTACATAGGCACCTGGGAGCGCCCAACCACGGTTGGTGGCATGGCATGGTGCATTTTCCAGTAGGAAAATGTACCATGCCACACTGCAGAAACTGTGTAGGAATGGCCCGAGGAACATGACTAAAAGCTAAAGGCATCGACCTGGCTATGCCTAATCCATGGTGGGACCTCCCTGGAACGGGCTTGTCTCTGACATGTCAAGGCATGGACACATGACCTCTGTAAGGTGCCCTGTGGTGTCTGGCACTGGGGTGCTGGCTTTGGATCATTTGAGACCTGTCAGTTGTGAGGTGGGGTACCAGTACTTACCAAGATGCTCAATCAGATTGGGGTGAGGGAGATTTGGAGGCCAGGACGATACCTTGAGATGTTTGTCATGTTCCTCTTAATATAATTAACATCATATTATGCATACATATTCTTATCATGATGGTCCACCAGCAGATGGAGACATGAAATACAATACTTTCTAGTGTATGTAATATCCATTCATTGTGCAAATTAAGAAAAAGCATGTTGGCCAGGTTTGATAGTTCACTTTAAAGCCAATATTGGCTGATACCAATGACGTGCCAGTATTATTGTGCATCACTATTTCTGATCAAGTCAAGTCAAAATTTATTATAGCCCAAAATCACGAAAAATGCCTCAATGGGCTGTACATAAAAACACATAAGCAAATTACAAAAAACACAACAAATAAAAGATATAAAAACAAGTGAAATGACTATGTAGAACAAAATAAACAAACAAAACAAAATGAAAACAAAGCAACAAAAAAAAAAAAAAAATAACATTGGCACTTGTATAAAAAAACTTAACAGAAATTGATGCGCACAGTGACTGAGTAGTAGTAGATAACCATGATGTAGTAGGCTATGTAAGGACAGAGACTATGTCATGTTAAAGGCAGATGCAAAAAGGTGTGTTTTGAGTTTACTTTTGAAGGAATCACTGTGTTGGCTTCACGGATTTGAATGGGAAAGCGGTTCCAGAGGAGAGGGGCTCGGTATGAGAAGGCTCTACCACCTGCTGATGATTTATTAATTTGGGGGATGGATAGAAGACCGACATTATGGGATCGTAGAGGCCTGATTGATAAACGTGGAGTAAGTAGAGATGATGGTGCAAGTCTGTGTAATATTTTATAAGTTAAAAGCAGAATCTTGAAGTCCGATCTAGTGTGTACAGGGAGCCAGTGTAATGAAATGAGAACTGGGGTGATATGGTCAAATTTTCTGGTTCTGGTTAATATCCTGTAGTTTCCTAATGGTTGAATTTGGTAAGCCATAGAAAAGTGTATTGCAATAATCTAATCGGGATGAGACAAAAGCGTGAACCAGTGTTTCTGCATCAGTCATGGAGAGAATGGGACGAATCTTGACAATATTACGTATGTACATTATGATCGATATTATATTTTTTTCAGGGGCTTTAATGCATTAGTGTAAAGACAGATCAGGAGCTTTTTGTTTCATTATTAGGCATATTCTTATTTTTTGAAAAATTCATGTAGCCTATATATTTACATTCGAGCTATCAATAAAACATAATCTTAAGCTTTTGACACACAGGCCTGAAAACACCACTGAGCAGAGCAGTCTGTTGGCTCTTCCTTCATATCAGATTTATTGTCTCATGTTGTGTTTTACTGTAATAGCTGAAAAAAACCCCTCTGTACATGTGGCAAGTGTGTCAAAGTAAAGTACATCTTTGATAAAAAAGAAAAAAAAGAAAAACAGAAAACTAATTATGAAATTCACAGGCAAGCAGTAAGCAAGACATTATGTGGGACATTTTTTTGTTTGTTATTGTGACAGAGGTACGACTGTTATTGAAGATATCATAATCAATGGAATAGAAAGTTTTGTTTTGTTTGCATATCTTCTTTCTAAGTGGGTAATGGCATAACTAAATTAAAATTGTCTGAATTTAGTTGGTTGAAAGAGTGAACCTCTAAAAAAAGGAAAGGGAAAGAAAGCCTATTGTAAACAAACAAACAGACAAAACAAAACTAAGATGTAAATGTAAATATTTCTATAGCCTTTTTATTTTTGCAGCATAAATGAAACTGGCCTGACCTGACTTGACTCCATCTACGGCATAAATACAAAATGTTTATATGTTTTCTAAATGATACAAATCATTTAGGCATTGACGCTTCCACTCACCACATACGTGTGAACTACACATTCCTCCAAATCCCGTAAAGGTTGCAATCAGGCACATCAGCCACATAACAAAGGAGCTCACACTGCTCCCGTGTGGAAATATTATGTATTGCACCGTTAATGGAATTAACGCGGTCTTGCTGTCGCATTAAATTCATATTAATTCATTTACTTAATTGAACCAACACTCAGCGAAGCCAGTGGTGGAAGAAGTATTTATAAACTCTTCCAATGAACATCCACTTGTGTGAATGCATCAAGTTTTGTCCGCACAATTACATAGAGTATGTAAGTAAGGACATCGTGCCATATCTTTGTATTGTTGATGCAGAAATATTTAGTATAACTAAAAAGTACAATATTTCAAAAACACATCGTGGCAACAGTTAATCCCAGCACAGTACAGTCGTCGAATTAACAATCTTTCCGCTGGACATGAACGCAGCATACTGTGTGGCCCACCCTCCTAGTTTTCACTCCATATCCGCCATTTTGCTGTGGTCTCAGTACGGCAGCGACAGTCAACGAACCGGGACGAGGTCTTTCCTACATTTTACAACTTTTTAAAAATATTTTTAAACCCGAAACTGGTAATAAACACCGTACACTTTGTTGACATAATATACTTGCTGTTATATTGTAGTGTTTAAATATGATAAATATCAGCACCACGATTGCGAAACAACCAGCCGCCTCACAACAAATAGCTAGCGTTAGCTAACGTTTACTGAACGCTAACGAGAAGGTCGCGAGGAATTGGTGGTTTAGGTAGGCCTCTGCTTGTAGCATAAGCTAAAACAACCCTAGTCCAATACCTCAAGTGGTAGCCAAGCTAACAAAAAGAAACAGCCGAAGTCGCGCTATTGAACGATCTCATTTTTTGCCGATCTCCATAACGTAACAATCATAGATATTTTTATCTTTAACAGTTACGATTATAGTAGTGTCTTTCCATCACTGCTGGGAATCGGTCGTAGTTTGTTCCAGCTAGCTCTGGGCTACTTTTTAAAATATTCAACAGTAAGTATCTGATTGTTTTCTTGTCTGTCTTGGTTTTTAAGCTTTGACTACACATCTTGAACCAACACTGAAGGTGACCTGTGACGTATGTTATTTGCCGACTGGTTAGCTGTCTCAGTCATTTCTGTCCGTAATTTAATTTAAGATCTCACACTTCTGTGGCTCCAGGGAAAGTGTTTCTTTTACTTGCAATGTTAGTTAGAAACTTTCTGAATCCTTATTTTTATTCTGTTAATGTGTCTTCAGTGTAAGTGTTCTGTTGCTTCCGTAGACCATATTTTCCCGTTCCTTAAAATGGAAGCCAGAGTTGTTCTTCAGGCTGATCATCAGTGTCAAAGGAGGGCCTCCATGTCTTGGGGAAGTAAACAACCCAGGCCTGGACTCCTTAAAATTGCACAGTTATTTCTTCTTTATTCTGGATTAGATACTTGAAATATGCAAACATGGGTGGATAATGTAGTGCAGTAACAGTGAGTCTGTCCACTGACATGGACTCCTGTTATAACCAAATTCCAATTTGCTTTGGAGTCCTTATTGAGAGCGTATCTGTCTCAGTGTACCCTGTGTGGAAATGTCCATCTGTCTCCTCTGTATTTGTGCACAATTGTCTCTCTGTTAATAACACCTTTTTCAGTTCCCTGGGGAGTGTTTTTGATTGATTTTGTAGGTTTTAAACCATCCTCTTGGCCCTTTGTGGGAATCCCCGGATAAGGATAGCTTGCCCCCCTCTCATGAGCATACATTGCCAGAAGATTTTTTTTCCCCCGCTTCAGCATTGGCTGAAAATCTCGACAGGCTTGAAAGTCCTGGCAAATTTTTTTCTACTGCCACCACCCAAATCTCACCAAGTGTGCAAAATGTCCGAGTCCAAGAAGAAGCTGAGGATTTTTTTCACCTACCATCCATCCCTTTTTTGCCACATCAATCAAAGCATTTTTGGATCTATTTTTCTTTCCTGGCTGTTCATGTTCCCCTATTTCTTTCATTCATTTATTAATAAAAAAATAATAAAAAAAAAAATCCCCAAAGGACTCTATTGAATCCACCACCAGTAATGTTTAGCAGTCTGGCGGAGATAAAGATGTCTCAGAAAAGAGATGTCATAGGAAGACGAGTGTCTCTGGGCGACCCACCCCCCTTTACCTCTTAACTCATGGATCAAGTGTTCCTTCAGGACTCCATACCACCCCGGAGACACCCTACCAGCAGTGCACTCAAGAGGGAGACAACTTCTCAGCCCCCTCAGGTAAAGGTGGCACCACACTTAAAAAAAGACAATTTTAAAAGTTATATTTAATTCCCAGAAAACATCACTGATTGGTCAACAGGTCACATCGTTTTCCTATCTGGTGGTGTGTGTTGTCAAACATTTGTGGACATTTTTTAACAGTACCATGGGTGAATTGAGTTCAAATTTACACAAGGCTGTTTCATCAGAAGTGCACTGCTGCTTAAAATAACTGCGCTTTCCCTCTCACTAGCCCCAGTTTTACACCTAGTAGTCATTG
This sequence comes from Epinephelus awoara, assembly GCA_035609425.1. NCBI lineage: Eukaryota > Metazoa > Chordata > Actinopteri > Perciformes > Serranidae > Epinephelus > Epinephelus awoara. The sequence continues at coordinate 6,338,565 of CM069296.1, read as the reverse complement.
TTTTCACAAGACTTTTTCATTGATAGTTGCATTTAAAGTATAGAAATGGGTCACAGTTTTTATCAGGTAACTGCAAGAAAGACCTAAAGCCCCAATAGGTTGTGTGAAACCTAAAATGTTAGGTTACTGATGATATTGTACCTATTTCTAGTAAGATTCTTTAATGTACAAGTTGCAGCAAGTCATTCCATTTTGTATGGAGAAATTACTGCATCTACTCTTCCTGGTATTAGTTTTACATGTGCAGACATGTTAGTGAATTGATTCAATAGAGGAGGATTTCTGTTTTTGATGTGTTGCTGTGTTATGTCCTGTTGGCCCTAAAGAGAACCAGCTGCTGGGTTTGAAGGTCGTAACCTCATCACCTCTGCCACTCCAGACGCATACCAGCATTACTATGACCAACAATGGAGATGACTGCTACTTCTTTTACTATTCCACCTGCACTAAAGTAAGCAAAGTTTCAGCACAGAGCTCACATATACTCACACATGGTGTGACCAGTTGACATGACTGGTGACCAGAAAGAAAAGTGGGTTTTAACTGTGTTTCATTTGTAATGCAGGGAGACAGCTGCCCATTCAGACACTGTGAAGCAGCTATGGGCAGTGAGACCGTCTGCAACCTCTGGCAGGAGGGACGCTGCTTCCGTGCTATCTGCAAGTTTCGCCACATGGAGATCACAGTAAGCAAGATTTAAATATAATTTTTCAACTGGAGAAGGCTCAGAAATATCTCCTTCAAGCTTTGCCCACTCGAGGCTGCGTGTGTCTTGTTTGGCCATTAACGAAGGATAGAAAATATCTCCTGTAAACCTGGGCCAGGAGCTCAACTCCTGCCCCTGGATTTGTTGGGAGGAACACTGAATGCACTATAAGGGCAATCACACAACAAGCTCGTCAGTATACTACATTACAATAAACACAGTCCGTAAAAGACTCCCATTAATATTTACTTACATAAGCAGTTGTTACTTAAAAAGAGAATTTAAATGTCTGGTGAGCTTCATTTGTTAATTATACCCCATTTCAACTGCATGGTAAGACATGGCTCAGCTTCAAACACTTTTATGATTTTTCATTGGCAAAATTAGTGTATAGTGTCTGTTACTTGATTTTTTTTTTATCACCTTGGTGTAGGCTCCAAGCAAGTTGAATCTGCACTTATAGAAGTTAAAACACTAAAAAATGGTAGCCCACAAAAACATACACACTTAGAAAAAGCTGTGTTTGTATCACTTTGAAAGTGGTTGATGGGGTACTACCTGAAGTGGAAAACAAAATCAAGAAAAGTACTTGGCATTAATAGCGAGTCGAGCTTAGCTGAGCCAAACCATGCATTTGAAATTTGGTATTAGAGACCAGTATAACCATGTCAAGCAACTTTTTCCCTGTATGTTTTTAATCTACATTATATCTAAATGCTTGCCTTGAAGATAGGGTTAATTGAAAATGTGTTTCTTCCTCTATAATACCAGAGTTAAAAGCTACACAATTGCAGTCCCAAGTCAAAGGCCACAGACTTAGATCTTTTCTGTTCAGTCATCATACCATATGTTGATAGGAGAAATAATAACATAATCAGTGTGCAAGTGCAAAAATGGGATTAAGTCAATAAATCCTCACACAGTTTTTTTACCCTCCTTTGTATTCAGTTGTGTTGTTGCATGTATATGCAAAAGTTTATGGAGTTAAACTTATGTTTCATTGAAACAGAAAAAACGAAAGGAGATACCTTGCTATTGGGAGAACCAGCTGGCCGGCTGCCAGAAGCCACACTGTGCCTTCTTCCATGAAAGGCCCCGCTGCATTGACGGCGTCTTTGTCCCACCTGATAAAAGTGAGTGAACTTTTCTGAAGCTAACACACTTGCATTGAAATGAAGAGAGTTAAAGAGAATTTCACACCCACATGTGAAAGACAGTAATGATAATCAATGCAATTCTACCAGGTCAAAGCAAGAATGAAGAACAGCCACATGAGGAACCAGCCCCCCCGCCACCTGCCCCTCTCCCCACTGCAGCCAATCCTCAGCTCAGGAGCGTCATCAAGACAGAAACTCAGGAGCCAGTACCCAGCCCCACCCACCCACCTGTGGTGATCAACCCAGCAGATGATGACGAGGATGAAGATGGTAAGAGGGATTTGATCTCAAAATTACTTCCTTTTTTAGTCTTCACCTCCTGACAGTATTTTTCCTGTGGTCTGTACCACTCACATATCTTCATGTTTCCAGATCAGTTCTCAGAGGAGGGAGATGTTGGCCCATCTCCGAGAAAACTACCCAAATCAGGTGAGACTGTGCTCAAGGACTATGGTTGCATTCACATGATTACTTTTTTGTTTAAAATCACTTAACTCTTGCTGTGGTTACACCCAATGTCCACATTAATCTGCTGTTTGGAACCCCTAAACGGAGAGCTTAAAAAAACCCTGCCGACTGTGTTTTAGTAATTTAAAAAACTCTGGGGTTAAGTTTTAGTCTAGATGGGCAAAAACAGAGACTTTTGGAAACCATGACGCAGACATCCACATTTGCTTTCTGATTGAGTTTTATCAGTCACATCATGTCAGTCCAAAACAGCATAACTAGGCCTATATGCCATTTGTGATGGTAACCTTACTCCTTTCCCATTGTCATGGCTTCCACTGGTGATGGAAAATGCTCCCGGTATTGGTCAGATATGTTGCCGTATTTGCCTTGCAACAACTTCCAGTCTGTATTCTGCATCCTTGACCGCCTTAAACTCATGTTACTTTCAGTAACAGTTCTACTTTATCATCAGTACAAGCAAAGGAAACCCTGGTCCTACTTTTTGCGATCTCCATGTACCGCCTGCTTCCTGTTTACACCAGAAAGTGCATGCCCAATGTTTGTGAATGGTCATGTGATATGTGTTTTAAGACCGATTGGTATGGATTGAGATTATTTCTCTGCTAAAATGCTTCTAAAATGCTTCTGTGTATGGAGATTGTTTTTGTTTTAAAACATCTTAAAATGAAAACGTAAGTGTGGATGTGGCTTAAATTTTGCAGACATAAGTAGCCATAATTTGCACCCAGAGCTGTACTACTGCCAAATCCTTTGTGACCTTTGTGGAATGATGGTGTTTTTTATGGTGTGTAATGTGTGTCTTGACAGATGACTCACTGAACTTTGGAGTAAGCACCCTGGAGGAGATCCGGCTGAGGAAGGCGCTAAAGGCCAGCATGAAGAGAGCTGGTTACCCCATCCAGAGTCCCGATACCTCGACCAATGGAGAGAAAGAAAACATCCAGTCATTATTTCGACCACCCCTCTATGAGGCGAGAGATGGTAAAAAAAACAAGTTTGATTGAGATCTTACCAAAATACTAATTTCATAATGTATCTTATGGTGGAATATGATTTTAAGGAATTGTGTTAAAGAATTTGCTCAACAGGGACACAAAAATACATTGTTTGATCAGAGCCTTCCTTGGGTCTTAATAAAAATAAATTCAGGAAATTACATGCTAGCCCGACAGTTAGCTTGACTGCTGTTGCTATTGTACAGTAGGAATGCACTGTTTGGATAAAACAATGACTGGAATATTGATATTGACAGATAAAATAGACATAATAATTGGCAGTGATTAGCTTAAGACCTTATGCACTGAAATATACTGCTCATGGTTGCTTTGAAGCAGCGTCTTACTTGACTCTGTCTCTTAGGTGATGATGAAATCAAACATGGATTTTCCATGCTAAGATATCTGGTCTGGATACCCACCTTTTGAAAACTAAGAATAAATGTTTATATTTAACCGCAAAAAAAAAAAATAAAAAAAAATAAAATCAAATTAACAAATTGAACACTAACTGTTTCTTTCAATCCCAACGAGAAGTAAAGTCATTATTACCTGATTCTCAATCAGCATGGTCCTTATTTTAACCTAGGTCCACTAGTGTTTGAAGAAACTGCAAGACCAAGAGGCAGTTTGGCTGAAAGACTTGGAAGGAAGATACCCGCCACCGGTAAATTTTCACTCTTGTTAAACCCTATCAGCAGATTTAGTGCTAGTGCTAATAATGATTGTCTTAATTGCACCAATTATAAGCTCATGACTTGTCCTTGCTGTAGATGTGATAAGTGGAGAAGGTTTTCCACTGAGGAGGGGTCTGGCTGGGCGTCTGGGCAGAGTCGTGGATGAGGACGATCCATTAATGCCCCCTCAGAAAGGTGAGCATTAGAACACTTAAAGAAAAATAGTAAATTATTATTCACTCAACATCACATGAACCTTTTTTTCTCAAAATCATGCTGATAATAGTTGATCTTAAAGGATAACTTCAGTATTTTTCAACCTGGGCCCTATTTCCCCATGTGTATGTGTGCGTATAATTCATAGGTACAACTCGTTCTAAAATTGGTTCAGTATTGAGGGAGGCGGCAGCCGCGAGGTAGATAGGGGGGCAAATGCATCCCGTATAAGTTTGCGCATTAAAAGTGCTTTTTTTCGCCATTGACCGGTTCAGATTGCCAGTGCTATCACTGTAAATAGCATACTAAGCGTTTCCCTGACCCCTCACCTCTTCCCGGCCGTGACGCCATCTCGCGAGAGCTTTTCTTGTTGCCGGAAGTAAACAGGGTACGATATATTCGAGGGCAAAGTATGCAACAGTAAATGTGTGTCTCAGAGACAATTCTAGGTATCAGTATTACATGCATAAAGACATATTAGTTATACTTACTTGATGGATAGTTGACCATTTGGTCCCTGTGGTTTTGGCTGCCTCCTCCAATTTATTTTGGGCACATGAAAAAAGGTATCTAGCACTGCACTGTTGATCAGAGGGGGGAAATCCTCTAACGTAGTTACACAGCGTGGGGGATCAGTTTTCCAACAGGAAGTTGTAGTTAGAGTTAGTTTCTGTATCATCCCAGGACACATTGAGACCATGAATATTGGGCAGCAGGTCCCACTCGTTGCAACACAGACATTCTTGCTCTGTGGGCATGGAGTCACAGCAACCACAGGAGCACCACCAGTCCTCAGAGATTCGCGTTTGTGCAGCCGCTGCTTCACCCTTGTCTGGTCTTTGGCCCTCTCTCTCTATCCTCTTAAATTTGTAGGAGTTCCTCATCCGTATAGTCAGGTTCAAATAAGTATGGGCGGCCATCGTAATAAAAGGGCTCATCCTAATTCTCAAAATAGGGTAAATATGCAGCCATGATACCAATGCAGTAAAACTCTCAACTGTACTCCGGGACAACCAGCGCCACTCTGAGCGGCACTCAGCATGGCTCCTCTGTTTTTTTCCGGCAGCAAGCAAAGCTCTCGCGAGATGACGTCACACACAGCTGGGAGGAGGTGAAGGGTCAGGGAAACGCTTAGTATGCTATTTACAGAGATAGCACTGGTGATCTGAACTGGTCAGTGGCGAAAAAAGCACTTTTAATTCGCAAACGTATACGGGACGCATTTGCCCCATATCTACCTCGCAGCTGCCAGCTCCCTCAATACTGAACCAATTTCAAAACGAGTTGTACCTATGAATCATAGGCACACATACACATGGGGAAATAGGGCCCAGGTTGAAAAATACCAAAGCTATCTTTTAAGGTGGTAGGAGCAACAATGTGACTGATATGTGTCTAAAACAGGCAGTTGTTTTGATGGAGTTTATGATTTAAAAAGTCCAGAATGAAAAATGTGTCATTAAAACCTCTTTCTTTTCTTTTGCTTTTACAGCCTTGAAGCCTATTAAAGACAGACTTGGATTGCCTAGGTCTGTTACACCCACTCCACCAGGTAAGAAGTAATTGACATTGTCCATTATTTTGTCTGGAAAGATATTTGTCACGCTCTTTGATTAAACACTGTTTATTGTTGTCAACTACCCAACAGCTGAGACCAGCATGGAGTCAAAGAAAGCTCCTGAGCAGATTCGCATCAAAACTCTGGAGGAGATCAGACAGGAGAAGGCAGCAAAGTCTCAGCATCAGAACCAGAAAGATGGCCCTACAGTCATGACTCCTGAAACAAACAACAAAACCCAAATCACAAAGGGTATCAAGCGAGCCATCACCATCAAAGAGGTCTCCGTTGATCACGTTAAGACGTTCTCGGAGATCCTTCATGCTAAGAAAAAAAGGCAGGAGGAACAGGAACAGAAACCAAGTGCTATGAAGGCCAAGCACTCTGTGGAGAAATCTCCGGGCAAGAGCCAGGGAGAGTCTGACACAGCAGGCCCAGATCCTGAGCCTGCAAACATAGGGGAGGTTAAAGTAAAGACTCTGGAGGAGATTCGCAGAGAGAAGGCAGCAAAGATTCAGGCCCAGCAGGCCCTTGAGGCTGAAAACAAGAAGAGTTCTGATAATGAGGAGAACAATGTTAAGAAGCCTCGCTTACTGCGCATCAAGAAACCTGCTTCCCAAAGTAAGACAGCACCTACATTTTTATAGGGCTGTTCCCTGTGTGTTGACACAAGGAATGTTGTTAATCCTGCTGTTGTGTCATTCAAATTGAATTGATTTTCGGATCTTCGTCTCACATGCCATGTTTTGAAATTATTGAACTGTAGGCAACGTCACAGATGGAGGTAAGCCACAGAGGAGCACAGAGACGGAGAAGCCACTGAAAACTACTCAGGTACATTCTATAAGATACTATAGTACTGGCTGTGATTGCTTGTTATTCTGTTGACTCTGATGGTAATTTTCCTGTATCTTTCTAGACCAGTCCTGCCACCAGTAATAATGTCAAGGTCAAGACGTTTGAGGAGATAATGCGGGAGAAACGCCTTCGCAAGCAGGAAATGGAGGAGCAGGCCTTAGGCTCAGCTGAAGAAGAGCCTTCTGAGAAACAGACCAGTGGAGGAACCTTGAAGAGGAAGGCTCCTGCTAAAATCAGTCTTGCATGCCCAGGCTCCTCATCGCCTTCCTCCACCACTCTGGCCCCTGACTCTACGTCTTCCACCCAAAAGCTTCCTGTTGGAAAACTGATCCCCCTCAAAACTAAGTCTGCCTCACCTCTGAACAACACTACTTCTGGTACAAGAGGTGCTGCTGTTAGAGCTGTGGCCTCAGTCCCTGTGAAGCTGAGCTCTTCTTCTCTGGATGTTGAGCCAGAGTCTGACTCACAGAGCCCCAGCAGCTCCAGGGAGGTCCCAGACAAAACCACAAGGAATTCCATTGCACTGTCACCAGCCAAGCAGGCCAGAGCATCTCCTCAGGTTCCCGGTGCAGAGGCCCTTACTTCTGATAAAACACTGAACAATAATCAGAAGAAATCCCCAGAACCCACTGCAGACACCAAAGGTATTGCACCTTTCACTGTCATACATACTTCATTTTGCATACCACACCCCCACATGTGGCATAGTAAGTGACGTATCTTAAGACCGACATCATGGATTCAAAGAGTTCTCATTTGACAGCTTTGATTCCTTTGTCCTTTCTCTCATCCTCCTAATCTCTCTCTCTCTCACATCCTCGCTGGGAGGAGCTAAGATGCGAGCGAGGGAAGAGAGGAGACACGGTAGCATTGCATAAAGTACCCCTTGTCATTGTCGGCTTACTGCATACACCTGATTTCTTGTGTGGCCATGTATACACATAACTGGGCTTCAAATAGGGTTTGTCCAAAAGTGCATATGTGTAACATATCCTCCACACAGGAAAGAAAGAAAGGACAAAGTGCTCTGGCTTCATTGTTTCATTGTGTGTACGTTTGCTCATTGTTAAAACTCTGCTTCCTTTTTCAGTGAGGCCCAAGCTGAATGTGAAGCCTTCTGTCGTAAAGGTGAAACCAGGCCAGAAGAGGAAGGGAGCAGAGCGATCTGCCGTTGCTGCTGTTAAACCTCTGAACACCACCTCCACAGCACTGAAAGAGCCACTGCAGGAGACAACACACACAGACAGACAGGTAGGTTGAGATGTTGGGCCAGTTATGGTGATCATATGTGCCAAGACCTTTTCAAACATACCTAAGGGGGCTTTCACATTGGGGACCAGGCAGCAGCCCTACTCAGGCATGGTATGAATCAAACGTGCCTAATGTGGCATTTTTGTACACCTGTGTAGTTTTTTTTATCTTTCACATTCTGTCTATGCATTTCCACTCAACATGTCCATATCACAATGACACATTTTGTTAAATTGATTAATGAGCCCATTTACAGTACACTGTTGATTTTAATATATCTCTCTCATGTATCTGGTCCATTTTTTATATTCTGCCTACAGTTAATTGAATTTAATCTTATCCTAAATTCAAAGAAAGAATATGCAGATAAAGTATGAATGGGAGTCTAATTAATCTAGTGATATTATTGACCTCTTGTTACCTTTGTTCCATTGTCAGGAGTTTCCGTCGTCCAGTGCTGAGGCTCAGCTGAGCTCTGCTGTTCCCCGTAGTCCCAGCACCCTGCTGGACTCAGGCTCTAGCTCCAGCCCACTGAGAGAGGAGCTGCAGACTGTCCCTGTCTTCAAACAGAGTCTGAGCCAAGAAGCCAAGCAGACTATCAACGTTGCTGCAGCCAGAGAGGCCTGTACAGTCCCCCAAAGGTAAAGGTTCACAGAAAGCTTCACTTTTACTTCAACTTCATAACATGAAAACTCACTTCTTGGCAATGTCAGATATTACAAAGTAAATATCTGTAAGCAGGTGTTGGAAGTGATGTATTAATTACTGGCAAAGTTAAAGAAAACTGACTGTATAAAGAAATGTTACAGGACACCACCAGTATTTCATCCTTTTTCAAGTGAAAAGCAATCAGTCCAAACAGTGTTTTCTTACAGAATATTAACCATTCAGATAACAAATCAAAAATTTTGCTCGGGTTCGGCCCACATGATATGCTGCTGTGTTGTGCTATGGCCTATTCAAGTACGTGACAACAACGCCTGAACGCAACGCAGGCTCCGCCCCATTGACTGTGTGCACAGTGCTGTGCTGTGGGTTTGGGTCGGGTTCAGTCAGAAAAATATAATATAATGGTAGGGGAAACCGTGAAATAAACATTTGGGCAAAATTTCCCCTAACCCTTATAAGTAATTGATATCAGTTCATGTTGCCCTTTGTAAGGTAGCATAAATACGCGACGCTCCTATTGCAAAGAATTAAAAAATTATGCTAACCTCAGAAAAAATACGCTTTGGCTGACACAGCCCCTAATACAGCATTGTCAGTTACTAAATTAATAACAAGCCTCTCTGTGCATTCCAGCCCAGCCCTGAAGTCTCCCACCCAGTCCAAGTCAAGGAGACTGAGCGTAGCTGCATCCCGCTCTACCTCCACCTCCGCTGTGGATGAATTTGAGGAGCTGATCAGCGAGTTCACCGATGACCATCTGGAGGGAGACGTTGACCCTGGAATTGGAGAGGATGACCTGCTGCAGGAACTGTCAGAGATGATTGACAGCTAAGGGCTCCATCAAGCACAATCAACTCCTCACCCCAATGTCTCATCCACAGCCTTGTCTTGTTTACAAGAAGTGAAGACCATCACCCACTAACTATCATGGAGCATTTAAAATAAGACATTTTAAAATCATTTCTTAAACTTTAAGTTCACATTCGTTCTTCTTCTCTCCTTTTTCATTTCCTTGCCCATATGATCATCTGCTCTGCCCAAGGGTTATTTTGCAGGGCTCTGATTTTTTTTTCCACCTCTGTTCATGATCTTAGTCAAACGTTTAATGTTTTGAAAAGACAAAATGGAAAAAAGGCTTTGGTGCTGGGAGATATTGTTAAGAAACCCATAAGTTTGTCAGGAAGACATTAAAACTTGGGAATGATGAATGTGTTATTTTAGAGAGAAGTTCATATCTGTATACTGTGTATGCAAAGGGAAGAGCAAGCTGAGTAGAGGAATAATGAATACTGCTGCACTTGTAGTAGCCTGCCCCCCAACTACTTGTTCAAGTTCAGTGTTTTTGTTTTTATATGAGTGGATAAGACTGGTGTTGCCCAGCTTGTTCCCAGATTATCACATTTAAATGTGTCAGTTTTAATTTAATGATGACCCTATCAACAAAGCTCAGGTTAGAGCGTAAGAGGAAGCTAGAAACTTCATCAGTCATGTTACTGTTGGGATGGTTTTACCCATCAGGTGTATGTGGTTTGTAGATTTTCCACTCAGATCTTATAGAGTGCGCCCTCTGCCAGTGGCTGTTCTTTAGTGTTTTTATAATGTCTGACTGAACTGTTCATGTTAAATTTTTTCTAAACCTTTTTGTTTTTTGTTTTTTTTAATCAGTGGATATCTTTTGAAACAACTAGTCTGAGATGAACATGGAAGTGCTCTCTGGGCTTTGTTAGCGAACACCTCAGGGACTGTTTGTATGTTCTGTGAAACTATATTTTAATTCAACAAAGATGTCTTTAGTTGTCTTCTTCTCTTTTGTGTTACTATTGGTTTATCAGTGTAATCTGAGCAAAGATCAACCTGTTTTGGTCTTAATGTGTGTTTGCTCTGTCCTGATCCTTTCCGACATGCTTAATCTTCAAAGTGACTTGTAAATATTACTGTATAAATAAAAGGTGCTTTTAATGACCAGCTGGATCAATAATCGACTTATGATTTAATTGGTATCCAGGCAGTATTCGTGCAAGGTTTGGGATCAGTATCAGGTGTAGGTGTTACAAGAAAGGAATATAAACAAGTAACTTATTTTTATTCAACCTAGCTTTTAACAAACATCACAGTTTATGAATATTTATTTCACACAAAAAATGCAATGAGCAGGGTGTCTGCAGGTCCTTAGAAGGTCTTCAGATGTGTTCAATTTTACAAACTTCAGGCCTTAAAGTCATTTGTCTTAATTTGATTTTGTAAGTTCTCAATTGCCACGGACATTTATTCTAATTGCATTCATGTTAAAGCTATTTTTGTCAAAATTGTTCAAGGTATTCTTTGTGAAAGTCCACATTTGAAATTTTAAACTTAATACTCCACCTTATATTCTTTTTACGTTGTTCTTTAACTTACCCCCCAACAACCTACCTACACTTCCTACCTCCCACTGAACTTCTTATCCTCTCAAATTTGTTTAAAAATCATCTTGGAGAGGTCTCGAAAAGAATGTAAGTGTGTGATAGCTGTAGACACCTCAACAAATTAAATGAAGTTACACCACATGACAAAAGCGATGGACAAAATATTAGAAGCACCTCTTTGTATGCAATTCAACAGCATCACAAACCACAGCCTCCAAAATGGCTATAAAGTTAAATACCCCTTGAAAACAGTTTCAACAAACCTGAATATTATGAACCTCATGAAGGATTCATTACAGGTTTAACTGAATGAGTTTTAGCTTGGTGTATATAATAAACTGCCAGCCAAGTGTATATTTGTGGGGGTACATTTACAGCAAATTCTTTAAGTTATTCCAGTAAAAAAAGAGAGACATGTTTAAGGGACCACAATACAGTACTGTCCATTTAGGAAGCACAAGTGATTGTGAATCAGTTTCACCTGCTTTAGTGCAAATGAAAGTGCCAACAGGTGCAATGGAGAGGCAAAAGCAAGACAACCCCCCAAAAAGGGAATGGTTTTGCATGTGGTGGCCAGACAGTTGCTGTTTGACTGATTCTAATCTAGTTTGTGTTCTGCTAGTGTCCTTGTCACCACTGGTAGCACCAGGAGGTACTTGCAGCCCAATCAGGTTGCACAGGTAGTCCAGTTCCTCCAGGATGGCACATCCATAGGTGCAGTTGCAAGAGGGTTTGCTGTGTCTCCCAGCACAGTCTCAAGAGCATGGAGGAGAAACCAGGAGACTGGCCGTCACATGAGGAGAGCTGGACAAGGCCATATAAGGGCATCGACCCAGCAGCAGGACCTTTGTGTGAGGAGGAACAGGAGGAGCACTGCCAGAGCCCTACAATATGACCTCCAGCAGGCTACTGGTGTGCATGTCTCTGACCAAACTGTCAGAAATAGACTCCATGAGGGTGGCATGAGGGCTGTACTTGCAGCCCGGCACCGTGCAGTTTGATTGGCATTCACCAGAGAACACCAGAATTGGTAGGTCCGCCACTGGCAGCCTGTTCTCTTCACAGATGAGAGCAGGTTCACACTGAGCACATGTGACAGGCGTGAAAGAGTCTGAAGACATTAGTTTGTTCCGGGCTGTCTGAAGCTCATCATTTGCTCTTTGATTCACCACAATAAGTGTCATCCCAAATCTCAGTCCAAGTATGAGTATTAGCCCAAACCATTTAAAAGAGCTGAACTGGCTCCCTGTTGAAGGTAGAATTCAACAGGTAAAACTTATGATGTACATATGATTGTACAAGGTCTATATCTAAATGATTTTACCGGGTATTTTCAGTATGTTTGGGACTCTCATGGCCTTCATAGAAGTGCTAGTGTATCTAATCTGAAACAACCCAATCTAAACAATAAGGTACGGAAAGCACATTCCTCTACATTGGGAAGGGAGGAGTACAATAAAATCCAAATCCCATTAAATCCGCCCTTTGTCTGAGCAGTTTTAACAACCATCTAAAAAATAGGTAAGCTAGTATGGTGAAACATCCTTTCCAGGACAGTTTTAAGTTACTGGTCTAGTTTCTGAATTTAAGTGTTTTTATTGTCCTTTATGACTGTATGACATTGCTGTTTTATGTTTTTATTAGGTGTGTTAGTGTAAAAATGGGATATTATCAGCACATACATGTCAGTCCCTATTCCTGCCTGCCTCTTAGCCCATACTTCAGGAACACAATGGAAAGAACACATGTGACTTTATTGCAATATCCTGATGAATTTTAATTCTGTATGCATATTTGTGTACTGTGTTTAAATTTATCAAATAAATTCAATCAATCAATCAGTCAATAAAACACTTTGCATAAACAGCATCACACAAAAAGGAATAGCCTGTCTTGGCAGTGAGCACAGTTTAAACGCACACACTTGCCTAGGTAAACCCAAATGAATACACCGGAGCTAGAAGACCCAGTTGCCGGTTTCTGGGGTGGCGGTCAGCTACAACAGCACCGGAGAGAGAGTTATGTATAAGAATGGGACGGTGTATTAGCGTTGCTCTGCAGTTGTAGGGCATGTGAATGGAAACACATGCAGGTATTTAAATGGCAACATACCTAATATGATAATCTACAGTATGGCATGACTCAGATTTACCGATCACTGGCACCCCTCTATAATGTAGTCTGTAAAGGCAGGACACAATAACCTTTGGGGGATAGGCCTATTTTTTCTGTTGGCACACTGGCGGAAGCAGAGCGGTGGGGAATCAGTGTGGATGAATCAAAAATGGAAACAATTAACAGTTCATTTCGGGTGGTAATGCATTGCATGACATTGTAAATGTAATAATATTACCCGAAATCCTATTGGTAGCAAGTTATATTATTTTGTTATTGCTATAACGTAATACAATACTGTAACGCTACCCCCAACACTGCCCATGTAGTTCATGTAGAATAAGCAGATCATTTTGTCATAAGTAAATTGGCACCATTTTTAAATTAATATGAGCTCCTCTTTGAACACGTGTAGTTCTGAGGTGACAATCTGAATCATATGCAAGCCCCCCCACCCCCCACCTCATGGGCCCAAGTACAGTCTCATTGCCTGCGCTGTCTGTGTTTCCGCCCCTGTACTGGATGTAGTTGTGTGAGAGTCTGTAAACGGATGTTGTTGAATTTTCTGCGTTCCTCGTGAAGACATGCAAAAAAAACCTTCAAGAAGATATACAAATGATGATTTTTTTGGGTCTTTGAATCTGCATTACAGTGTAGCCTCCTGTCCAGCAGGTGACGCTACAAACCACCAGTGTCTCTGAACATTGACAACACGCGGATAAGCCAATCAGACGCCGAGAATGGCAGAACAGGGCGGGTCATGCCGCAGCCGGTGTGCCTCTACTTCCGGGTCAGTGGATGTAAACAGAAGGACGTTCCGCCTCTGGAGACGGCGTTAGACAACATGACCAAACTTGAGCTGCTGAACGTGTTTCTGAACGACAGGCTCACCGCGGCCGCTGAAGAGATTTTCCGCGCCGTTAAAAACACGGTGTTGGAGTATCAGAGCGAAATCCTGCGTTCCAAAGAGGAGAACGAGCGCCTCAAACGGCTCCTCAATGTAGCCGTTCAACGGCTCCTCCTGCAGCCAGGTGAGGAGCAGCTGCTGCCTGTCATTGGTACGATGTGTTCACTGATGGACTGAATGTCACACCAAACAGGTCCCGTTTTAACGGAGCTACAGTAATGGGTGAAGCTGTGTTGTAGCTAACAGTAGGATGCTCTGCCTGTGTCGTACCTCAGCCTGCTACATCTTATTTTATTGAATGGAAACTGACATAACAACAGCAGGAAAATACGTGGTACAACAGCTACATCATTGTATCAATACCCCCAAACCAACATTTTTACTCTGTCCACGCTGGATACAGGGGCTTGATGATCATATCTGAAGCTATGGAAATGTTTATGTACAGCTGTGATTTGATATAAATTCTCTCCTTACATCAAAGCTAGATTACAAGTGATAATACAGATTTATTAATTGAAAGTTTGGCTTTGTGAATACAATATTTCGGTAATAGAACCAATACATATTCCATTCCAGAATAAAGTAACATAAGGGGAAAAAGTTCACCACAATCTCAATTTTCTTGTCTTGTGTTTCTTTTTTTTTTTTTACTACTTCCTGAGGAATATTTTGAGTTTTTGTATTATTTTGTGATTATGTTGTTTACTGCTGCCCCAATAACAGGGCCAATACAAAGTTCTATCAGAAACGAACAACACAAAGTCAAGTTCATCCTGAAAACAACTCTTGTAATTGTAACATCGAAAGCTCTTTTTGTGCTCTTTATAATGGAACTATCTACAAGATCATCAGATCAATATAAAGTTAATCATAAAGTCATTTGTAGAGGCATTCAGACTTTTCCATATTTCAGCTTCTGTTGTCCTCCTCAGTGTCGTGATAATGTGTCTAGAAGATAGATTTCTGTCTTTGCTTTACAATGATATAAGACTTCATGATTTTCTATGAAGGTTGCCCTCTGTAATACTGGTTCTATGAAAAATTGTGGAAAAACAATCATGAAAAAAATTGTCACTCTTGAAAAAGGAGGGATGCCCTGTTAATATAAGGGCTAATACAGGACATGCTTAAAGAATGATGGGCCTTTTTCTTCTGTGATTCATCTCTCATCATCAAAAAAAAGCAAGAATAACTATCAAATTTTATTGTTGAAACTATCAGCAGTAGTAACAAGCTAAGACCCTGTTAATTTAAAGTACTTGTTTGAGGACATTGGGACTATATTATTGTATTATTGCAGCAGTTCACACAGGCTAATTGGTGACAGACTGTTCCTATAGACAGAAAGGACTTCCCTAGCTTGGAGTATGGAGCATGGAAAATTCATACAGAGTTACAAAAAGAATGGATCATAACGTTTTTAGATATGTTTCATTATTTACAATTTTGTTGTGCACAGCCATGTTCAGTCATTGAAATAAACCATTTTGAACAGTTTTAGACTGGAACAGAGACCCCTAACCCTTAGAGTCACAAAACATTGAACAAATGTTGCATTGTTTGTCATGTTGTTTTTGCAGAACAATATTCAGGCATTGTAATAAACAGTTTTATACTTTATTACACACTTGTGGCTATTAAAAAGAAACCCATTGTCCCCATATGAGGACTTCATTTTGTTCAAAAACTACTTACTGTGTAAAGATACTGCTTAGTTTTTTTTATACTTATAGGTCCTACTAATCCCACTCAAATTAGCGTGTGTATGCAGGTTTTTTTAAACACGGGTTAGCCCGCTAAAAATAGGCGATAGACTCCCCTCCCATTGCCAGTAGATCAGCGCTGTGCACACAGCTCTGCAGTAGACGAGTATGCCTTTGTGTGTGTGTGGATCTTCTAGCGAAAATGTTACCATGGTTCTTAAATCTCTCACCCATTCAGTTTCTCTTCCAAACTTGTTCCAGACTAATTTGGATTGATGTTTGAGCACCGCTTGGGTGGAGACTCATGGTATTTTTTTGTGGCATGTCATCGCATTTCACCGGTAAAGAAGCTAAAATTAGCACATTCACCTGGGTGTTGTGTTTCCATTAACGCTAATCAGACCTGGAGGTGATAAATACCTGTGACTACTGCAGAGCCATTTGACACCGATTAAAACCTTTGCCACTGCATTAAAAAGCGAGATGTTAGTGGGTTTTTTGTGCAGTGGGACAAGGACTTTACGAATAAATTCTAATTCTGTGGTAACACTGAAATATAAGGTCCGAATCCGCTACAGCACTACAACTTTAATGCAATTTTATCTTGCCCCACCAATGCAATTGCAAAAATATGGGTGTAAACCTTGCAACATGCATCAGAGGTTTTTAGAAAAGCTGCCTTGATATCAGGCATTTCAGGCCTCAACAAAAGAGGTGTGACGGATGTGACATGAAACACAACAGCATCAACCTCGAGTGTGACATATAACAGACGTGTAAGCAGCTCTATCTAAACAATAACAATGGCATGACATGACAATAACAATCATTTACCGTCTGTTATGTGGCGGCTAATCTCCTCTGCTCGGAGGTTAAGGAGCTCCTGTACCTAATTGTTTTACCAATTTGTGGACATTCCCGGCAGCTCTTTTTCTTCATTGACTTAGCTGCTAACTGCTATCAGTTACTTTTTAAATCTGCTGCGGTGACTCGCATGCATAACACATCAAAACGTCACAGCTGTGTTGCCCATTATGTCGTCCTACAGACATGATTTCGGCGCTGTTGCTACATCCATTCCCAGCTCAGATGCTAGACCACTCTCTTCCCCCATTCTGTGTTTGCACCTTACAGAATGGCGAGGTGGCAGGATGGCACAATATTCCCACATTGAATTGGCAGTGTAAAAGGGGCTGTTCACTAGGGAGGGACAAAACCAGAACCTATCAAAACTACTGCTCTGATCAATTTATCTCAACCTAAAATACACTGAACAAAAATATAAACACAACACTTTTGTTTTTGCTCCCATTTTTCATGAGCTGAACTCAAAGATCTAAAACATTTTCTATACACACAAAAGACCTATTTCTCACAAATATTGTTTACAAATCTGTCATAATCTGTGTTAGTGAGCACTTCTCCTTTGCCAAGATAATCCATCCCACCTCACAGGTGTGGCATATCAAGATGCTGATTAGACAGCATGATTGTTGCACAGGTGTGCCTTAGGCTGGCCACAATAAAAGGCCACTCTGACATGTTCAGTTTTATCACACAGCACAATGCCACAGATGTCGCAAGTTTTGAGGGAGCGTGCAATTGGCATGCTGACTGCAGGAATGTCCACCAGAGCTGTTGCCTGTGAATTGAATGTTCATTTCTCTACCATAAGCAATCTCCAAAGGCGTTTCAGACAATTTAGCAGTACATCCAACCGGCCTCACAACCGTAGACCACATGTAACCACACCGGCCCAGGACCTCCACATCCAGCATGTTCACCTCCAAGATCGTCTGAGACCAGCCACCCAGACAGCTGCTGCAACAATCGGTTTGCATAACCAAAGAATTTCTGCACAAACTGTCAGAAACCGTCTCAGGGAAGCTCATCTGCATGCTCGTCGTCCTCATCGGGGTCTCGACCTGACTGCAGTTCGCCGTCGTAACCGACTTGAGTGGGCAAATGCTCACATTCGATGGCGTCTGGCACGTTGGAGAGGTGTTCTCTTCACGGATGAATCCCGGTTTTCACTGTTCAGTGCAGATGGCAGACAGCGTGTGTGGTGTCGTGTGGGTGAGCGGTTTGCTGATGTCAGCGTTGTGGATCGAGTGGCCCATGGTGGCAGTGGGGTTATGGTATGGGCAGGCGTATGTTATGGACAACGAACACAGGTGCATGTTATTGATGACATTTTGAATGCACAGAGATACCGTGAAGAGATCCTGAGGCCCATTGTTGTGCCATTCATCCACGACCATCACCTCATGTTGCAGCATGATAATGCACGGCCCCATGTTGCAAGGATCTGTACACAATTCCCGGAAGCTGAAAACATCCCAGTCCTTGCATGGCCAGCATACTCAGCGGACATGTCACCCATTGAGCATGTTTGGGATGCTCTGGATCGGCGTATACGACAGCATGTTCCAGTTTCTGCCAATATCCAGCAACTTCGCACAGCCATTGAAGAGGAGTGGACCAACATTCCACAGGCCACAATCAACAACCTGATCAACTCTATGCGAAGATGTGTTGCACTGCGTGAGGCAAATGGTGGTCAACATTTCAGAGTGGCCTTTGATTGTGGCCAGCCTAAGGCACACCTGTGCAATAATCATGCTGTCTAATCAGCATCTTGATATGCCACACCTGTGAGGTGGGATGGATTATCTCGGCAAAGGAGAAGTGCTCACTAGCACAGATTTAGACAGATTTGTGAACAGTATTTGAGGGAAATGGTCTTTTGTGTGTATAGAAAATGTTTTAGACCTTTGAGTTCAGCTCATGAAAAATAGGAGCAAAAACAAAAGTGTTGCGTTTATATTTTTGTTCAGTGTAATTTCATGCAGTCTGATTTCTGATTTCAAGGTTAACTGTGCAGATTTTTGAAATCTTTGGATGTCCCTGCTAAAGATACAGCAATACAGTCGTTTATGCAAATACACCCAGCATGACTGTTATGTTTGTAATGTTTCAGAACCTCACTCTGTCCAGCCCCAGGAAGATGGTCAGCCCTGGGAGCCTGAGTGGAGAGGCAGTGCGGAGCTGCTGCCACAAATTAAAGAAGAACCAAAACTCCAAAACATTCAGACAGATAGTTCACAAGAAGCAAGCGACTCAGAGGAAGGAAACAGTAGTCATATTGAGCCACTACAGAGGTCACATCCTCCAGCAGCGCAAACTGCTTTTAGCAGACAGAGCGTCTCCCCTCCTCCACTAACATCCCAGGAGATTAAGGCAGAGAGAGACAGCAGGAAACAGCAGCCAGCCAACAGCTTACCATCCTCAATGACTGTTCATTCAAACTGCAGAGCGCCACAGAGCGATTCTCGTGCCGGCAGTGCAAAGAGTCACAGGACTCAGAAAGCAGACCAGCAGGTGAAAGGGTTGCTTCGCTCAAATGGAAAACAGAGCTCACATATACTGCAGATCAAGAATGTGAGATCCCTGAGGCCGCCCCCGCCTCGCTCCTCTCACCCAAGCCAGAGCATTCAGAGGTGGCACAGCTGCAAAGAATGCGGGAAGGGCTTCAGCTTCGCCTGCCAGCTGGAGGTCCACATGCGCTGGCACACCAAGGAGAAGCCGTACAGCTGCGCAGTGTGCCGAAAGAGCTTCACCACGGTAAGTATGCTGAAGAGGCACCACCGAATCCACACGGGGGAAAAGCCCTTCCGCTGCCATGTGTGTGGGAAATGCTTCAACCAGTCAGCACACCTCAACACCCACTTCAGGCTGCACACCAGAGAGAGGGCCAGCTGGAGCCGAGCACAGCACTCCAAGTGAACAAAGACTCACAACAGAAAACAAACCAGACATCTGTAAACGTGAACATGCTTTAACTGGCCAAATTTCAGGTTCAAACAGTGTACAATTATAGTGTTTGACTGTGTGTCTTGTCTGTTGTGCAATAAAGTGTGGTCCATTATGATTTCTGATGCACTGGCTGTGTTGTTGAACACACATAGGTAATAATAGGACAATTTTGTGTAACGTGTAACCTGCCAATTTCCTATCTAAGGTGTGCAGACATGGGTTCAGTGGTAGCCACAGCTGTACAGGATTCCAACAAGGCAAGCAACATGGGCAGAGAGACAGACAGGTTACAGGTTGTCTACAAATGGAAATGAAAGGAGAAGCACCCAACATGTCAGTTATATTTGCAATTTACACCGATCAGCCAAAACGTTAGAACCACTGACAGATAAAGCAAATAACATTGAACATGTTGCTACAGTCCAATGTTTTGCTGGACAACTTTTGGTCCTGGCATTTATGTGGATGCCACTTGACACGCACCACCCACCCAAACACCGTTTCAGGCAAATTACACCACCTCCAGGCAATGGCACTCCCTGTTGGTAGTGGCATGGCGCATTGTTCTGCTGGGTGGCACTGCCCTGTCGGGGGTGCTGTCGCTATGAGGGAAAGGTACTTGGTGCACAACAGTGTTTAGGTGCGTATAATGCATCAAGTGGCATCCACACAAATGTCAGGACCCGAGGTTTCCCATCAGGATACTGCCGTGTAATGACATGATGGATGTTGTTCACTTCACCCACTAGTGGTTTGAATTTTTTGGCTGTTTGATGTATAATTGCAGTGTAAAACTGCACGACTGGTGAGGACAGGAGCCCTCACTGGCTTCCCACCCACAAAAAATTATAACAGACCTCTCTCACAGCAGACAGTAGTGACTTGTCATAGCAGGAAAGGCGCAGGTGTAACTAATAACATTAATAATTACTCTCTTCTCCTGCCTGTAGTGCAGTTTATCATTCTAAAAGTCTGTTTTGGTATGAGTTACGGATCGACCGTAGAGATGTCTAACTTCTCTCCAATATAATAGAACAAGATAGCACTTGGCTAGTTGTGAACACAGAGCCAAAATAAATAAATTGAGAAATTAACAGCAGTGTCTGTTTCCAGAAATCATGACCTGGTTACTCAAGAAAATCCACAGACCTTTGTGAACAGCTTCATGAAGGAACTATTTTCTTTCTACTGAACTACACCTGCCAACTGTGTCACTGCAGAGAAGACAGCGTGCATCTACTCATGGACGAGAGGCTTGTGCTCATGAGAGCATATCTAAACATTAATGGTGTTCTCCTTGGCTAAGCTGTAATGTTAGCTAGCTACACCCAGTTGGCAGGTGTAGTTTAGTTGAAAGAAATTAGCTCTTACATGTGCTTATCTTGAGTGAGCAGGTCAGAATTTCTGGAAAGACACACTGCTGTTGAGTTATATTGGAGGGGAGGTAGTGTCCTCTATGGTCGATATCTCAAACACCTGGCACCTCATGGCAAAACAATCTAGACTCATAAATACGACTTTTGGTAAGAGAAAAATTATGTATTTTTGATTTTGGGTTGAACTGTCCCTTTAAGGTGTCCCAGTAATAATGACAGTGAGTCAGTGTCACAATTCCTGAGCTGGACAGGTCAGCCTAATTGGAAAACAGTCATTATATTTGTGTTAGTCTCAGCAAGTTAACATATCAGCTGTTACTGCAAGAAAGGTCTCTTGGGTTTATTTGCACCATCAAGGCAGAAGCACTACTACCAGGATTTCTATTGGTCAGATTCTAACAAAAGTCAAAAAAAAAAAAAAAAAAGGACAGGAGCTATGCGCAGATGTTTTCAGTTCTACATGAGGTTTTAGAACAGAGATGAGTGTTTAAAACTTGGGAATTTTCAACTTGTTAAATATTAAATATTAAAAGTGGTAGTAGTAAAAAATATCTGAGCTCCTGATTTACCACTTGGCTGTAGGCCTAATCTTTACCAGCTGTAACAACATTGTGATGACTGCTTCTGTTTTCACCTCGTGAGTCTCTGTGTGTGTGTGTGTGTCATTATGGAAACACGTGGTCCTGGTGGCACCTTTTTATAGTGGGAACTACTACTGAAGCCATTTTGAGTACTTTGCCAGATATGTCTGTGAAAAGAGTTTGTCAACCTCATAACATCAAACATTATTTGTTATTTATTATCACTGTTCGTTAGTTAAGTTGTTTTTTGTGTTAATTTGTTATTAGTTCTTGCTGTTCTTTGCAATAAATACAGTAAATATAAAGGTTGGGTTCTCTAAAGGCCCTGAATGTTCTAGGTCAAGCACTGCCCCCAGACACGTTTTAAAGAATTAAAGGCCTGGAATAATGATTTGTATCTCATGTTTCTTTTCACAAATTCGGTCATTTATCCAGTGAAAAATACTAAATAACAGTTACTGCTCCTTTTTTAAAATAAGATTCTCTGAATATGCAAATACTGTTCATTTCTAGAATGTAACTGGTGGTCATAAGATGTCTTCTACCACTTAAAGGTCCAGCCTCAGTGTCTGTGTGCAGGGAGCTTCAAGTTACCACACCACACTTGTGTAAGTTTCAGGGTTGGACATTAGCACCAGCCAAATGCTGGTAAAATTTGCAAGTGGCTGCGAAATTTGCTTCACTCACTAGCCAACAAAAACAATGGTAATCTTCTGAGTGGCTGGTAGATTTTGGAATCTGTGCACACATGTATAACATGAAGTCAGCACAGAGACACATTCCCTCTTCAGTAGATGAATGTAAAACAAACTGCCTTCAGGGTTTAAAGGCCCTGCACAGGCACATATATGTGCCTAAAAAGTCATCTGTAGTTACATTAATATTGATGGCTGTCTCACAAGTTCGAAGTCCCCAGACCCTGGTGCTGACCTGTAGCAAGACACAGCTGGGCGAATATGGAAGTTGTACTGTTGAGAAAATATAGCACCAAAGGAAGGGCTGTCTGAAGGCAAGGTAAAGTGGTGAAAATATTTTAAATAAGGTGTCCACTTAGACTGATATTAAGTGGCTAAAATACGTTTTGCTGTTGACCTTGATCCACAGCATTGCTGAGCTTCTGCCCTGCTAGTTCCATCGAGGAGTGGCCATCTACTGTATATAATACACTGACTATGGATAAGTATCTCATGTATACCCCCTTCAAAAAACCCAAACTATCCCTTTAAGATATGAGATAATTTAATTTAATTTAGGTGAGCTAGTTCCAGGGCCCCGATGTGGCTCACTCTCATGGCTCGCTGGGACACCTGCTGGAACCGAGTCATTGTCAGTGAAATTACTTTCAGCTCTAAAATGACAGTTAACAAATCAGCTGTGAAAAGGGTCCAATGTGCACGCTGGCTCACTGACACAACTTACCTAAATGGCACAGTTATTCCACAAGTTTTTCCTGCTATGACGTCAAAGTATCTGCTGTGAAAAAGTTTTATGTTCAATTTGCCTTCAATGTTGTTTCTCATGCTTAATTGGTGCCCAGATCATGAAGTTGTGGAAAGACTTATTTCAGTCTTGTATGAGAACAGTATCTGTGTTTTGAACAAGCTAATATCTGCAGTGTTAATTGTGTCTGTTTGTATGAACTGGCTTCCCATTGCTCTGCATATCTAACATCAGCTGAATGCTGTGATAAAATAGAGTGACTAAATAAATGGAGCAGGTCACCTGTGCATTATGTACTTACAGCAACACTGCCATCTGCTGGAGATCTACTGGTAGTGCCAATTACAAAATGAGGTAACCAATAACTGGAATTTGACTACAAATGAACCCTTTCTCTCATAAGATACGTTATACAGCACCTTTTATAATTTTTTCAGAAATTCCTTTGCTTAACTGTTGGAAAAGGTGAAGTCCTCTACACGTGTAACTGGAGGTAAATCTTTATGAAAGGGTTAACCCGAATGGGTTAATTCAGATTTTTTGAAGTGGGGTTGTATGGAGTACTTATCCATAGACTGTGTATTACATAAAGCGAATGTCAGTAAGCACACCCCCAGTTTGGAGAAACAGCCTGGAGTCTGATATAAAAGCTAAACAATGTACTGCTTGTGTTAGGGGTCAGCAGCAAAACATTTTAGTTACCTAAAAAAATCAATATCAGTTTTAGTGTACACTATATTGAGAGTATTTTCACTTTTACCTTAATGTATGACAATCTTTTCCAACAAGAAAATGAAGCTGTTGTATTGCTGTCTTTTAAAGCCAGACTCCAACGTGAAAAACAGTGACTTAACATCCCTGGACGCAGGAATTGCTGGTTTGCCACTGCCTTGATCAGTTACTGTTATTGTGTGACTTTGGTTTTTCAAAGGGATAGTTTGGATTCACCAGAATCACAGAATAACACAAAGTAACTAACTGATTGAAGCAGCTGAGCTACAATTACTGTTTTTGGAGTGGAGTCTGGTGGCTTTGACAAGAGCAAAGTTTGGGAACTGAAGCTGTTAACAGCTTCCCTGTTGAAAGGGGCTGTCTGACAGAAAGGTAAAGCACTGAAAATACTCCCAGTAAAGCGTACACTTAAACTGACATTGATTTTTTTGGGTGGGACTTTTTTATGCAGCTGTAATACGCTTTGTTGCTGATCCCTCCACAGCAGTACATTGATTAGCATCCGTGCTGCACTCCAGCCTGTTTCTCCAAACTGGGGGTGTGCTGAATGACATCTACTGTAGATAATACACTGACTATGGATAAGAAGCCCATACAACCCCACTTCAAAAAATCTGAACTATCCCTTTAACTTGTAATTGTTGGAAAATGAAAAGATATCATGCTACATGTAATAAACCACATTTTAAAAATCCTTATGGGAAAGCTATATGTTACATGCTGGTCAGAGGCTCTGGCTTATTTTGTCTTGTATGTGTCCACTCATGACTCCTACTCACTCACCAACTCCAATTTTCAAGCACAGTTATGAGTTGGTTATTAACACCCTCAATAGCTTTGCGAATGACCTTCAGTTCATCTTTGCTGATGCAAGTGCGTTTATGACTGTACATTACACTACTCTGCTTGTATCTGTGAGATTATTGTCTTGTGTTATTTGGTGTAAATTTCAGAGGGGAGGGCAGGGAACACGTCACTGTCGATATTTAGAACATGTGCATCCTCCCCCCCCTTAAAAACATGACAGTAGCAGTGGATGAATTTTGAAAAAACTAAATATATTTACACCAAAAACTGCACGTTATTATGGGTGCCAGGTGGCACCGGCATCAGCAGAGGCTCATGGGAAGTCTATAAACAAGAATAATAATAAATAACAGTAACAAACTAATGAACCACCAGACTAACGTATAGCAAATACAAGTCATATTTATGCATTTGTGGATCCATTTTTACACTTGAGGCTGGTTTTGCACATTTGTGACTTCCCTCCGACCAGCGACCAGCTCAGACCAGGGTCCGACAACAACACAGCTGTGCTCCACAGACTCTTATGCAATCATTTCAGATTTCCTTCATTTTCGGGCTGGTTTTGTGGATTTTGAGTTAATTATACCCGTTACCTGGAAAGGCTGGAAGAAGATATACGTTTCTTCCCTGTTCCAAAACCAAAATCAAAACCAGAAAAGTGTAGGGTTAGCTAGCTAGCTAGGTACTGAAGATACAGCCTACTGAATGTATACACATGCTGCTTTCACTTTTTAATGATTATAACAGTGAAGAAAAGACCGACCCTGTTGTACAGGAACCAGTGAAGGGAAGCAGGGAAACATTGTGCACAAATGAATGTTATTTGACTTCCCACTAAGATCCCTGCCTGTCTGGTGGCAGAGGTCTGGGTGCTGGCAGCGGCACGGGGGCAAAGTCAAACACTGTTCATCTGCGCACACTGTGAAGACACACAGCTGGTTCAATATCGGCAACGTTTCCCTTAATATTCACTGTCTTTTGTGGCGATCACCAGTGTCCTGGTGGTTCACTTTTACACTGTGATCTGTAGCCTATAGTTCAGCTCTAGCTTCTAACTGTCTTGATCTTTTTAGCCTGTTTTTGCTCATGAGTCAATTTGACACCCTGGATATGTCCTTCAAGTGCATTTTGTAGACCCCTCTGTCTGCTTCTCTCTGGAATCACTATTTCATTCTTCCAAATATATGATAATATTTCTTAAAAGAGTTCAGTTAGTTACAGTGTGGACTCCATGCTTACTCAGACAGCTTGTTGAACCATCACAAAGGGGTGGGGCTTAGCAAAAGGTCAATTCCCACTGCAGCAGATCTGTAGAAAAAAACAAAATCTGTGAGGTGCAATTGCTTGCCACATCAGCAGGTGGTGTCATTCCCTTGCATGAGATGAAGCAAGAGAGTAACATTTTAAAATAACTGGAAACAAGGAAAGAAGTCATTTCCACAGAACAAAGGGAATTTATGCCCATAAGTATGAGCGCATATTTCGTTTTATGTTGAGCATGTGAAATAAAAATAGATGGTTTGTAAGGATACTATTATCGCTATCATGATGGTTTTTCAGTAGCACCTTCATGGTAATTCGGACTCGCAGTTGTGAAATAAGTACTCAGATCCTTTACTCATGTAAAAGTACAAAAAAACCCAAAAAGTTAAAGTACTTATGCAGAATGGTCCATTTCAGATCAAATAAAGCCAGTGATGCATTAATTCATTTATTTTTTGTTATTAGTCTGAATTTGCAGTTAAACTAGTATTTAAATGTATCAGATAAATGTAAGGGAGTGAAAAGTAAAAAAAAAAAAATCCTCAGATATATTGGAATAGAAGAATAAAGTAGCAGAATGTGGACATACTCGAGAAAAGCACATTAACATTTTACTTTAATACAGTACATGAGAGTAAATGTACTTTGTCATTTTCCACCACCACTACTTTGTTGCTATACTGTACAGTTGATTGAATATGCCTAGGGGGGTCAAATTGAAGTGTTAGCTAACTGTAACTCTGTGCACTGTGTAAGGCATGGCTAGGAGTGATAGGGCATGTATTTATGGATTTTACAGTAATTAATAATTTACACCACAAATGGAATTACCAATCACATTAGCCTACATTAACAACTGTCAGGTGATCAGTAAATGCTCTGGTTAAATGATGGAATCAAAAGGACAGTTGGCCTGATTACTGTAAGATGATTATTATCCTAGTGACAGTAATTCCAAGGTTAACACTTTGTAAGCCATGATATCACTGGTGGGATTCTGCTACGTGATTATGGGAATGATGTGACTTGTGAATTTCTCTGATTCCATTGACCCTTTCATCCCTCTTTGTCTTCCTGTCTTCTCAACAGCACCGTGGCTTCATCTTTGCAATCATAGCTGTTACCATCACTGGACCAAGCAGGTTACAATAACAAGTGAAGACACTACATTCTTTTTGACTAACAGTCAAAGAGGATGCACTTACAGCGCGGCTGCCATTTTGGACTGAATGCTACCCCAGTTAGTATCAAAGTAGAAGCATACTTAACATGAGTTATGTCAGCCATGAATGAACAAAAGCAGTGTGTCTCAATAAACTGCTTAAATGATCAGAGAAGCAATTCAGAGCTAGCCTTATAAGTCTGCTAGACCAAAAGAAAGTTAATGTGTCCTAGCTATTCTGACAGGTAGACTAACTATTGACAAAAAGTTGTAACTATTTTATGTATTAACCAGTCCCCTAACAAAGAAGGTCTACAATAGGCTTTAGCATAGAATTTTATTGCAGTGAAAATCAGACAAAGACTGTGAGAAATCCTTTTATGACAAATTAGTATTTGGTTCAAATACACCTGCCAGATATACTATAATATTTCTTAAACTGATTATGTAAGGTTAACCCCTGTTCTTGGTTTGGTCAATAATGTAGTGAATACAATCGGCTTGAGCAAACAGCCCATTAACTGGGTGAAAGATACACAGAGTCCGGCTTAATGAGTACTTTTACTTTTTGCTTTTCTTGTACTTTTACTTGAGTAAAAGATCTGAGTACTTCTTTCACCACTGCAATTGTGTATCAAATCACTCTGTTAGCCTGGTGCTATAACATCATGGGAATTACCATTAATGTCCTACAGAAAATTAGCATTGTGATGTAATAATGTTAAAATCATCCATTTTTCACGTTTGACATAAAGCAAAATATGTGCTCATACTTTACAAAATTAAATTCCCCACACTCTCTGGAAACAAACTAATAGCGGCTGACTCTCGTCCTTGTGTCTCGTTGTTGATCAGGCTGTGAATGCTAGATGGGAGCTTTGTTGTCGTCAACTTGGTACCTGAATTCCATCATCTCATGTGAAGAAATGTCACCATCTGCTGATGTGGCATCTCACACTGATTTTTTTTTTTTTTTTTTTAACAGATCTGCTGCAGTAGGAATTAGACAAAAGTACACAAATAGAGGGAGGTGACAAATGTCATGTTGCCTATAAACTAACAGGAAGCAAACCAAAAATGTGCAAAACTTGTTTCATGTGTAAAAATGGATCCGCAAATGTGTTAATATGACTTCACATGTATTTTCTGTGGTGAAACTGTTAACATTTGTAAATCCTATAACATTTTTATGTGAAATTAAAGTATGTGTTTACAGAGTCAGTCATGTGTCTGAGGCTATATTTTTGTGGATGTGCCTTTACACAACAAAAACATAAAAAAAATACATGTTTGTAAATAGTGAAAGATTTGTGGATCATGGTACACATTTGTAGAATGTCATGTGTAAAAAATGATAAAGTCCAATAAGAATGTCCATATGCCCACTGACCAAAGGAATATTCTATCAGTTCAGCTCACCACATGAGAAGAGAAATGGAAGTGAGGAACGTAAACAAAGAGCTAAAGTCCAGAGGGAGTGAGACCAAAAGAAAACACTTGAAGAGTTATTTCATCTCCTGTGAGCGTAGAACATACAAGCTGGTGGACCACTGGCTGTGGTCTTTGAGTGTTCATGTGCAACGTTTTTGGCCAAGACACAGCAACGTCATGTGACGCAGCAGGGGGCCTTTGTCGCCGCAAGTTCTCTGAAGTCAGTTTGTTGTGTTTGGGCCTTAGGATGATTTTAATGACTGAGTCCAGCTCAACCCCAGCACATCATTGAATATGTCAATCAGCTGCTCCTTCACATGTTGACTGTAAACACCTTCGCTATCTTTCCTATTGCCCTAAAAAGAGCAGAAAGAAAAGGTTTAACACAGACATAATTCACACAAATGTCATTAATGTATCCACTAGAGTTTCAGTAGGGATATGAATAACCTCCTTTTCACTGAGCCTCTGTAAGAATCTCTGTATGATATCAGAGACTGTGGAAGTGTTCAGGACTAGTTGTCAATCTGCTGCTGCTTCCTTTTCCTCCTGGGAAAACACAGTATGTCTATCCTCTTCTGAGGGCCCTGGAGATAAATATATTTTCATGACCTTAGACTCTAGAATTAAAAGAACGTTATGTAAAAAAGTAAATGCAAACCTCCAAAATTCAACAAAACACAAACCTAATTAGGCATGACTTAACACGAATCATGTCCTACATAGTTTTAATGTGTAGTAAATTTTACCTTCAGAGAGGTGGAGATTGGGTCTGTTTTTGTAGAAGCATTTCTTTCCTCAACAGTGTCTTTTTCACAGTCTTTCAATGAAAAAGTGAATGGTTAACGAGGGTTTGGGGGATGACGAGCAGTGGTTCCAGCACAAGGGGGTTGGTGTTTCGTCTGGGGGCGGATGGTCTTGGCAGATAGGGTTTTCTCTGACTGATGACTAGCTGGCGGCTTGGCAAGCATAGAGAGGTGGCTGGCTGACTGGTGTCTCTGGTGAGAGGAGAGCAGGTGGGAATCTTCGAGGCAGGCAAACAAACTAACGGATATCTTAAACAGACTGGCAAGCAAACTGAACAAGAGCTAGATGTGTGACTCATCACAAACTGAGTAGAGAGACAGTTTCTGCCCTGGAGAAGAAGAAGCCAGTAACAGCATGGCAAAATCTATATCCAGAGTCACGGAGGAGGAGTTCTGACAGTCGCAACCTTTTTAACCTGCTTTCTGCCAAATTGTTTCTTCCATGCTGTCTTTAGAATTTTTCTAGAACATATTTTTATTAGTAATTATGCATACACTATATCAATTTCAAGCGTTCACACATTTTTCATTCATCAACCCCTTTCAAACTCCCGAAATCCCTCTGAAAACTCCCCTTTCCTAACACAGTTCTTCCAAAGTAGAGGATGTAACACAGCACAGTCTTAGTTCACAAGCATGGTGGGATATAATGAAAGACAAAAAAACATACAGCAAAATAAATAAATAATATTACAGTCAACAAAGCCTTCCCTCAGCTTTCAACCATAACTTCTTGGTCCAGGAAGTCCATCCATCCATCCATCCATCCATCCATCCATCCATCCATCCATCCATATCCTCTTGAGAGTAGCCTATCCCAGCTGACATTGGGTGAGAGGTATTGTACATCCTGAACAGGCTTATGTTCAGCAAAGTTCAGTATTGTAGGTATCATACTTAAGGGCACATTTGTCTCTTTTACAGACCAAAAGAATACTCTGACTATCAGTTCAGCACAGCACATGAGAAGAGAAACGGGAATGAGGAACGTAAACAAAGAGCTTAAGTACAAAGGGACTAAGACCAAAGAAAAAACTTGTTGTGCTGTAACTCTGTGCCATCAGTTGTAAGAACCATCCAACAAAAATGGTTCGACATGAAACCTGATGCAAAAATTGCATAAATACTCACAAAATAACACATCAGCAACAGGGAGCTTTTCCCATTCACAGCTCTCTGCTGCATTGCATTGCTTGCATCATCAAAGACCTCTTTGTCAGTTTGCTCTAAACCTCAGTATTGTTTGTCACTGACAAATTAAATCATTAATAAAACATTTTAATACAGGCAGTCTAATGTAGGTAACAATCCATGGTTAAGTTTAATAAGAAGTAACAAGTACACTGTCTCCCTCCAACTCTCTGCCAGATTCGGGTTCACCAACTGAGCGGAGACAGATGCCAAATTGCTTTATTAAACCAAAACTCAATTTAAAATATTTTTTACTTCTTCCACGTTGTGTCTGATAATCAAATTAAACAAAAGAAGCATGCAGTGCGTAAAGAAGGCAGAGTAGGAGCACATTGGTTTCTTATTTTATTCATTCAGAGAACAACATTTTCAAGTTTTGTATTGAGTCAATTTAAATAACTAACATTCACATTTTTAAGAAGCCTAATCTAAAGCTCAAATCAGCCAAATACCAATTTATTTAACTAAATGTGTTACATTTCTAATCTCTTGTCATATTTAACTTACATGTTTTAAATGAATCTGTGTATTGTGAATATAGCAGAGCACAATGCAATTTTAAATTGTAATTTAAAATTTACTTACAGATGTAGATTTTGTTAGCACCTACGAAAATATTGGAAATACAAACATTTTGATAAATACAAAATACACGTAATTTCTGTATGTAAACAGTTTACACACAAATTCCTTCTGCTCACGTCTCATGAATGAGTGTTTATAAATGCCATCGCTTCCTCTGGCTTGTCAGAAGACTTGGTAGAGTTATATGTGGTAATCCTCAGGGTTCCAGGATAATTTGAGCCATAATTCTTTATCCCAAGTGATTGGAGCTTGCCCCTGGCCTCATCAAAAGCACAATGTTTTCACTGAGTTCTGTTTGAAAAGTCCTTGAAGAAGAAAACCTGCTACTCCCAAAGTGGATGTTCTTTGCCCAATTCACTGCCTACAGCTTGATCGCCATAGTGGTAAAACCTCACAATCATGATATGGCTTACGAGAATAAGTCGCCCTCCTCGCTATCCCTGACACTAGGTGCACCCTCCATTTTCCAGTCTTTGGCAGTCAGTGCAAGAGCCTCGGGAATCCATGACTCCATTAAATGAACGGCTGAGGTGCCCTTGAGGATTTCAGCAAACTGACTATTCAAAGAATCTTGCATCTGCATCTGTCCTCCTGGCCCCTGAGACATTCCTGTAACTAGGCGGCAGCTTTTTCATGGTATGAAACTGGCTTCTCTGTCTCAACATTTGTGTCCTCCACAGCTGAGATACATTGTCCAGCTTTGTTGACATGCATGGTTGTGTCTTGCAATTCTTTCAATATATCTCCATTTTTTTTGCAGGAAGGAATCAAGATATATTCGAGATATTCACTGTAACTGTGGTCATGGCCTTGGTCATCACTAGGCTTAGCTGTTCAATCTCTGTGCTGCCATCTTGGGCTTTGTCCGCATTACTAGCTGTGGTGCTCTTATTTTCCTGTGTTGTTTTTGTTGTTTTAGAAGCCATTTTAACAAGAGCTTTGCCCCAAAAGTACTCCAAGAACATCATACACACTTCTGTGTTTAGCGCCAGTTTGGGCTGAATCAAATGCTAAAGTTAGTATATTTTGCACCAAAAATGCGGCACCTCATTCTGAAAACTGCTACACGATTGACGTCACCGGAAGTTCCCCCCCGTCTTTGTATGTTTTGAAAAATGTCTTGCTGGCTGGGCTCTCAGCTTTGTCCTCATCAGTCCAATCAGTGGGCTTAAGTGTCCTGACAGCCTGTTCAATCCTCACAATCATGTATGCTACCCCATAGATGGCTGAGGTGGTGCACAAAAAGAAAGCAGTTGAAGTTGACCTCCTGCTCTTCTCTGACCCGGTGGAACGTCTGACAGTTGATCATGTCGCAGGGATCTGCTCGCTTTCTCTGAATTTTTGCCTCTTTTGTATTGTATTTGTATTTATTTTGTAGTCTGTCCATCAGCCTCAGTTTTCTCATATTCTCTCTGGTCTTCAATAGACAAGACTTGAACTATTTTAGCCACGAAAGTCTGCCTGGACATTTTCTCAAAGGCCTGAGAGCAGCTGTCTGCCAGGTCAGGGGTGTACATCTCCCCCACAGTGTAAAAATCTGTTGCAGTTTCAGCAGGCCGATGGATCTCTCAAGCCCAGGTGGCTTATGGAAGTTATGTCACTGGATGCACTAGTGTATTTGTGGCGAATTTTTTCTTACTCACCATTGGTTTAAGTCACTGTAGCTATCGACAGAACAGCTCAGCTCAATTTCAGTCTCCATACATGTTTTTTCAGTTGAACTTTGTTGAAACAGAGCAGCTAATGTTGTTGTGTTGCTGCAAGAAAGTGGAGTGAGATGCCAGACCAGGCTAGCATTATTTGAGTATGGCATTTTCTTTGGCTGTTAACACGTTCTTTCTCCAAAATCAATATTTTCACACTGCTGGTTTATTCCTGAGCCACAGGAACACACAGATCTAGCCAAGACAGTGTTAACAGAGTTTCTATGGTCATAAAAAAAACCCTGGAAAAATCATGTCATTTGTAATGAGCAATAGGCTCTATGCATGCATCACTCGCTCACTTAGTGCAATAACTTGGGTTGGGAAATATTGGGGATTGTGCAATAACTTGGTGTTCTGTCTGTTTTTCACATTTTGTCTGGTTTGTGTCTTATGAGTGTGTATGTTTGCCATTTCCTGTGTCTTTGCTGTTTTGTGTATATTTATTGTCTACAAGGCAGCTACATGTACTCGAGTCCACGACAAATTTCCCCTAAGGAACAATAAAGTATATTCTATTCTATCCTACTTCCGCGTTTGACATAAGGCCGCCCATCCACCTCTGGTCAGCGAGATTGAAAGCGGAAGACTGGCAGAATCGCTCCAGTTCACTCATTTGCTGGAATTACCTACATTTACTGTCAGTGATGTACGAAGATTAGTCCGGAGGTGCAGTACAACACCGTAGAGCAAACTTGAGAAAGGTTTCAACTTTTATGTGTCCTCGAATCTCTGTAGTTATTAAGGTAAGTGGCGAATACTAGGTAACCGTTGCTACTTGGGCTAATGCCAGGCTGTTCTCTTCATGATCTATCTAAAAATCAATTTAAAAACACTGCCTTCAAGACGACCTTGTGTTTTTAAATGGATTTTTTGTTAGACGCCTGAATTAAGGTCTGTGGTTAGCACAAGCTTATGAGGCTGGGTAACACTTTACAATAAGGTACACAAAATTAGAGTAGTTACTGAGGAACTAATGAGGAACTAATAACGAACTAATGAGGAACTAACTATTAATGGTCAGTTCCTTAGTAACTCATGATCAAATTTCAGAGGAGTAGTTACTGAGGAAGGAATGAGGAACTAATGAGTAGTTACTGAGGAACTAACTATTAGTTAATGGTCAGTTCTTCAGTAACTCATGATCAAATTTCAGAGGAGTAGTTACTGAGGAACGAATGAGGAACTAACTATTAGTTAATGGTCAGTTCTTCAGTAACTCATGATCAAATTTCAGAGGAGTAGTTACTGAGGAACGAATGAGGAACTAACTATTAGTTAATGGACAGTTCTTCAGTAACTCATGATCAAATTTCATAGAGGGGTTAATCACAACTTAATAATTAGTCAACTTGTTACTTCATCAGTACAGAATCATCACTCAATAACCTGTCCATATAGTTAACCTTTTATGTCCTAAAGTAAAGTGACACATAATGAGTAGTCGTTCATTACTTCATCATCATCTTTACAATTAGTTCCTTAACAAATAAAATCACAGACAGCAGGATTCTTGAGAAGAGTTTAATTCATTATTTTCAGACCACATACACATTAATTTGATCATCCATGTTATTCTGTACAAGGTGCTGACACACCAAACCGACATCAAAGAACTAGCAGCAACAAAAGCCGACTCTACGTCACCTCACGTCACCCTGTGTCAGTTGCATTTGAACACACTACAAAGACTACACCCAACGCTTGAAACTGTTCATCTTTTTTGACACTGCCCCATTGTCAAAAGACTCTTGAGTGATATCTGTAATTTTCTTGCGAACAATATTAAAAAATAATTCAAGCTGTTTTGGAGGGATGTGCTGTTTGGACTTTTTGACTTTAACAGAAATACGGCAAAAGCCATTGAAAGATTTATTATTAATCTGATCTTACTTTTGGCAAGATTTCACATTCACAAATGTAAGTTTACACATAGAAAACCTTCCTTTTGTTGCTTTCGTTACATCAATTCCATTAAATTTTCCCTTAATCAAAGGCAATCAAAACCATTAATATCTGAGATCATTTTAATATTTTCTTGTAAACTCTCATCCCCCCTGGCATATGTGTTATATGACATATATGTGTAATGTTGAAGATCTGCATTCTGTAAACTTCCTCTCATAAATAAAGTTCTAAAAAAAAAAAAGACTACATCTGACGGCCAAGTAGCACGTAGGTTCTGCGCCTGCATGAAAGGAAATAACGCAAAAAGGGAAACCGGAAGTCCGTTGAATGCATGAGATCAACAAAGTAGCGCGGAGTGGCAGAGTGATACATCCTGTCAGCCGAGGGGTTTCCTATCTGTGCAGCCAAGCACCGCAGCACCTCCACGGACTATTACATCCAGACGCTCCCGGTGTTTCCTCCGCAGGCTCCACTTCACTCAGCTTCACTCAGCTGCCCGACAAACCCGC
Source organism: Epinephelus awoara (assembly GCA_035609425.1). Classification (NCBI taxonomy): domain Eukaryota; kingdom Metazoa; phylum Chordata; class Actinopteri; order Perciformes; family Serranidae; genus Epinephelus; species Epinephelus awoara. The sequence continues at coordinate 6,303,561 of CM069296.1, read as the reverse complement.
TGCTTCTTCCCTCTTTACACTGAATAACAAACCAGGGCTCGGTGCTCCGGTTGGATCCAATGGAGAGCCGGGGATAACGTTAGCTGGGAAACTAGCGGAGGCTAACTGGCTGCTTCCCTCCGGTCATGCTGTAACGCTCCACTAGCTGCTCCCAGCTAGCTCCGGTTTGTTATTCAGGTTAAAGAGGGAAGAGGCAGCAGGTCTGTGGGGCAGCTGAGTGAAGTGGAGCCTGAGGAGGAAGCACCAGTTAGCCCCGGTTTCACTACAGGCAGATTCACTCGCTACAGTGAAGAGGATTTAACACCTGAACAGCCAGTCAGAGGGATCTCTCTCACCGACAAGCTCCGCTGCAGATTCAACATGCTCAACCAGCCGAAAATTTGGAATGAATGATGAACTAACTATTAGTTAATGGTCAGTTCTTCAGTAAGTCCTGATCAAATTTCAGAGGAGTAGTTACTAACTATTAGTTAATCATTACCTACCTTTTTTGTGTATTCATTTCGATGTCTCACTTTACTTTAGGGTACACAAAAAGAGTAGGTAATGATTAACTAATAGTTAGTTCCTCATTAGTTACAAATTTGTCACTACTTCAAATTTTTTTCACCTCAAACAACTGTACTGTGAACAACGGTGTGATCAGTGTACAGTACTTTACACGCAGCCCCCATGATAAATTCTTTAAGCTTGGCCTACCTAAAATGTGACACACTATCATATTTATTTCTAGGCATCATCGTACAGAATAACATGGATGATCATATTAATGTGTATGTGGTCTGAAAATAATGAATTAAACTCTTCTCAAGAATCCTGCTGTCTGTGATTCTATTTGTTAAAGCAGCTGTGCAGAACTTTTTACCATTAATAAAACTGTCCCTAGTTTGTATCACCCCCCCTGGAGATCCACATATTTATGTGAACCCAACAGCGACAAAAAAGCCTTTCTCTATATGGCTATTTAGCGTAGCCTAGCTCAGGTCGGACACACAGGGGAAGTCAGAAAACCAGAATACGGCACCCGAGGCGGAAGTGATTCTGCTCACCCGCAGCAGCCCGCAGCGATTAAACCACAGAAGAAGAAGAAGCCGTGTTTACAGTTCTTCGAGGAAGCAGTACGCAACGGGCATTGCTGAACACATAACACCTAACAGTTTTACCAGAGATGTATCTATGAGGACTTGGTCGAACTTTTGATGTCATGGCGGATAACGAAGGAGCATCATGTAAAATTATCTGTGACTGTGACCATGAACACAAATATACAGCAGGCAGTTGTCCTCAGTTTATAAGAAATTCAGAGCTACACCAGAACATTTATGAACAGGTCTTACTTTACTACTAACTTGTGTGTCACGTTAGCATGTTAGCATGTTTCCACCTAATTACTTGGACTGACCTGACGTTAGTAGCGTTAGCTTTGCAAGCAAAGGCTGCAGGTAACAGCTTTGCTGTGTTAGGATTATGTTATGTCTTCACTGTGTATCTTCACATAAAAGAATACTCTGACAATTTGGGAGTTATGCCCTTTTTCTATCATTTTCATATTGAGACAACATGATCAATATCTTTTTTGTGTCTGTACGAACAGACTGACGCGTCGCGTCGGTCTGCGCCGCGTCGGGTCTGAACGACACCGTCTGTTAACAGGGACGCCGAATGGAAGCGGACGCCGTTCCGCATCGCTTCCGCGGCCGGTCTGAACCAGGTGTAAAATGTCCTTGCCCTCTTGACTGCCTGTGGGCTTTAAAAAAGTATTTAGAAATGCTTGCTTTGCTGCCACGTTCTTACCAGTAATCTGGTGTGCACACCATGGGATTTTTTGTTTCTGCATTTTATGTACTTTGGGCCATATTGAGCGGAACCCCACTTCAAGATGAGTCAAATTTGTTTTAAATCTGTTGTCTTTCTTCTAGGTGTTACGTTGGGATACGTTGGGATCCATGCTGGGTCTTTTGACATTCTACGAAGAAAAACTGGCTCTGAGATCCTGAAAAAAGACTTTTCCCTGCTCCTGGAGAAACTGAGTGACTGTCAGTCACAAAATGTGTTTATTTCTGGCCCCATTCCAACCCTGGGGAAAGGAATCGAGTCTTTTACCAGACTCCTTGCCCTGAATACATGGCTGACATCGGCATGCTTCACTCATGGAATAAAGTTTATTGACAATTTTAACATCTTTTGGAACTGTAAGGATCGCTTTCAGCGTGATGGGATTCATCCAAGCATCACTGGATGCAGACTACTCGGGGCCAATCTACGTCATGCTCTTGGAATGCCATACCAAAACAAGGATGGACAGATAAGACCCAAGGATAAGTACGGGGCACAGAGACAGACAGCCTGCATCTCTCCCCCTTCACCTGACCCTTTGCTCCACATCACCCAAGGCATTCAGAGGATGTCCCTGTCCCAGTCAGGGATCCAACAACCCCCCTCCTGCTCTTCAGCTAGTTAAAGCTGCCACACTAAAGCTCAGCCAAATTGATGAACTCTTAAATAGTAGCCCTAGACATCACTCAGGTGCCTGTCAGAGATGAGACAGACCCCATGCCGCTTCCTTAAACATACCGGCGATCTTTAATAGCCGGTGGCATGGTCAAACACATCTTGAAATTGAAAAGTATCAGCCAGAGTCATCTCCAAGGTCTGTCATTCTTGTTTTGACTAGCATCAGGAAAAACAATGTGTACCCAAAGCGCACAGCTACTCTATCTAATCTGACTCCAGTTATGCGTCAGCCACAGACTGTGTCAGACAATGTTAGTACACTAAACTTAGCTTTATTAAATATCAGATCACTGGCTGGCAAGTCACTATTAATTAATGACTTTATTATCAAGAGAAACCTTGATTTTATGTTTTTAACTGAAACTTGGTTAAATGAAAACAACAGTGCAGCAGTACTTATTGAATCAGCCCCCCCAAACTTCCATTTTATCAGCTCAGTTAGAGAACGAAAGAAAGGAGGTGGAGTAGCCACTTTATTTAAGGATGTTTACCAGTGCAAACAGCTGTCATATGGGAAGTTTGAGTCTTTTGAATATGTTGCACTGCAGTTGAGATCCTCCTGTCAAGCAGTACTAGTAACCATCTACAGGCCTCCAAAATATAGTGCACACTTTGTTGATGACTTTTCTAATCTATTGTCTGTTGTTTGCATTGAGTTTGACTGTGTTGTTATAGTGGGTGATTTTAACATTCATATTGATAATCCCAAAGATGGCAGTGTGAAAGAACTTTTCTACATCCTGGAGAACTTTGAACTTTCCCAGCATGTAACAGAGGCAACACACAATAAGGGACATATTTTAGATCTAATTATCTCCAAAGGGCTCAACATTTCTGAGGTTGTGGTCACTGATGTTGCCTTTTCTGATCATTACTGTGTTTTCTTTAAAATGGCCATCTCCGCTGACACCAGTAAAATTTCAACAGATGTAATCAGAAAACGCTATATCAACGAAAACACCTGTACACTATTTAACCAGGATTTTACACCCACACCAGCTCTGCCCTCAGTCTCTGTCAATGGTCTGGTTCATAGTTTCAGCTCTAAAGCTTTGAATATTATGGACAATATTGCCCCCATGAAGGTCAAAGTTGTCTCTGGTAAGAAAAAAACACCATGGAGGAACACCACACGGGTAAAAGCGCAGGTGGCGAAAAACCAAACTCCAGGTTCATTATGACATCTATAAAGAAAGTCTGCGCATCTATAACTTCGAGCTAAAAAAGGCGCGGCAGTCCTTTTTCTCTGAGATTATCAACAAAAATAACAACAATGCACGGACTCTATTTACTGTAGTTGACAGGCTGACAAACCCATCAGCGTCAGTCCCTCCTGAACTCCTATCCACCAAGGCATGCAATGACTTTGCTTCTTTTTTCACAGACAAGGTTTTAAAGATAAGACAGACAGTCTGTAACTCCAACACAGTGGCTATTTCACCTGTGCCTCATAAGACTACTCCAGTTAATTTGGCACTTTTTCACCCATTAAATTATGCTACTTTGACAGACATAGTTAGAAACCTTAGGTCCACTACCTGCTGCCTTGACACTCTGCCAACAAGCTTTTTTAAAGATGTTTTTAACTGCATAGCATCAGATATACTACAGATAGTCAACTGTTCTCTTCAGTCTGGCCTTTTCCCAACGGCCTTGAAGACTGCAGTCATTAAACCTCTCTTAAAAAAGCCTAATCTGGATGCCTCAGTAATAAATAACTACAGGCCTATATCAAACCTACCATTTTTAGGAAAGATCGTTGAAAAGGTTGTTTTTCAGCAACTTAACACCTTCTTGGAGCAAAACAATTCCTTTGATGCCTTTCAGTCTGGATTTCGAGCACATCACAGCACTGAGACTGCACTTGTAAAAGTGCTGCATTCGACACAGTTGACCATAAGATACTGCTCGACAGACTAGAAAAGTTTGTGGGATTTTCTGGTACTGTGCTAAATTGGTTTAAATCTTATTTACAAGACAGGGATTTCTTTGTGTCACTTGGCAATTATGAATCTGTGCGAACAAAGATTACATGTGGAGTTCCTCAAGGGTCCATTCTTGGGCCTCTTCTGTTCAACATCTATATGCTCCCTCTTGCTAAGATTATGGAATATCATAACATCTCCTGCCATACTTATGCAGATGACACACAACTTTACATAACAGTGTCACCAGATGACTACAGTCCCCTACATCTGCTAAATAAGTGCATTGACGAAATCAATATGTGGATGTGCCAGAATTTTCTACAACTAAACACAGACAAAACTGAAATAGTTGTTTTTGGCCCCAAAGAACAAAGATCAATAGTCATTGCTCACCTTGATGCCTTGACACTAAAACCTACAAATCAAGCCAGAAATCTTGGTGTAGTTCTGGACTCAGACCTAAATTTCAATAGTCACATTAAGACAATTACTAAATCAGCCTACTACCACCTTAAAAACATAGCAAGAATAAAAGAATTTCTGTCTAAACCAGATACAGAAAAACTTTTTTCATGCTTTCATTTTCAGCAGGCTGGACTATTGTAACAGTGTCTTCACAGGCCTGAGTAAAAAATCAATCAGACAACTGCAGCTCGTCCAGAACGCTGCTGCCAGAGTCCTCACCAACACCAATAGAGTGGAGCACATAACACCAGTGCTTAAGTCACTGCACTGGCTTCCTGTGTGTCAAAGGATAGACTTTAAAATCTTGTTACTTGTCTATAAAGCACTAAATGGTCTCGGGCCTAAATACATATCTGATTTACTTGTACGTTATGAAGCATCCAGACCCCTCAGATCATCTGGAACAGGTTTACTCAGTGTTTCCAGGATCAAAACCAAACACGGTGAAGCAGCCTTCAGTTTCTATGCTCCCCGCCTGTGGAACAAACTTCCAGAATATCTGAGGTCGGCTGAAACTGTCAGCTCATTTAAATCAGGGCTTAAAACATTACTATTTACTGCAGCTTACCAGTGAACTAGATATGTAACTTATTGTTAGGATAATCTGTAGCTATTGTTTTTATATTTGTCTGCTGTTGCTTTGGCTTTATGTTTGCTTTTTAAATGCATTTTCTGCACTGTCTTTAACTATTTATTGTCTTGCTTTTAGCTTTTGTTTTTAATGATCTATTGTTCCTTTAATGTTTTCTCTTGTAAAGCACATTGAATTGCCTTGTGTATGAATGGTGCTATATAAATAAAATTGCCTTGCCTTGCCTTGCCTTGGAGCGAAACCCCAAGCAAACAGGTAAAGGACATACAATCTATGAATGATGTGTTAATGTGCATTATGTGTTAAAATTTTGTTTGTGCAAGTCTAGCTTATGAGAAAAATGCTCATTCAATGATAAATTTGTTGCGAAAGCTGAGGTAAGAATGTGGGGTGGGTGAATTTGACACTCATGCATTGTCCTGGCAAAGGTTTTGGATGAAGTGTGTTTATGGATTCGGGCTGCATGAATTTCGATCGGGATGACATCAGACAGCACAATAGGGCGCTCTACAGCAGTGAAAAGTGTAGCTGCACCAACATAAACACTTAATTTTGTAATCATGATGACCGCAATCTTATTTTTTGTGGTGTAAGTATATACAGTATTGGTACATACATTAGTGGTATATGTGCATATGTATATATGCACATATACGATCGCCCACGCGCTGCCTGCACATTCTGCGGCGGTGGTGGTGATGTCAGTAATTTAAAATAAATAAATAAATAAATTCAACGGACTGGCGGCTAGGATTTAGGAGTGGAGGGCCTCCGCTCCTAAATGAATGTAGCAGAAACACTGTTAGTTTCATTAATGTAATTTTAGTATTGTTCTTTTCTTTGTCAGCTGGTGTGTTCCCCCTGCCTGGACTTGGTGTTCGTTCAGTTGCTTCGTAGAGAAGCCACAACCTAACAAGGTAATGAGCAATTTCTTCTGTATTTACAGTTTTTGTGTTGTATTTAAAGCCCCAGTATGTAACTTATTGGGCTTTTTATTAGCAAAAATCAAATATTGCTTTCATAAAAATGTATTTTAATGAAGTCAAATCATTATCGCATTCAAGTCAAAGCTTTTTCGTACCTTTGATAAGTTGTTCAGAAATACTTAGGCTAAGCTAGGTGGAGGTGCACCCAATACGGCGCCGCCATGTTGCATCGCCATCTTTTGCGTTTAGTGGCAGCGTAACTGTAGCACAGAAACTCACCGGAGACACTGGAGCAGTCGGCTCGGAGAGCAACGGCGGAGGTGTCGTCTCACCCCGGAGGTTACCGATGGTGCTGCGTTCAGGTGCAGTCAGGCAAACGGCTGCTGGCAAACAAACCGGATGTCATTTTTATCGACAAGAGAAAGCCGGTAAAACGCGGATCAGGGAAACAATAAGACATCACCATGACAACATATTGTCACGTATGTATAGTTTTGCTTCGTGCTGGTAGGCCACTTGTTTACATAGACGCTTGTTTATCCTGTTAAGAGCAGCGTCGGTTGTCTGTTTGCCGTTTGTCCGAGTTCATGTGAACGCAGCTTACTGAGGTGGCTGCAATACACCACAGTGACAGTAGATGGGAGTAATTTTCACATACTGGGGCTTTAAAGCAATACTTACCGATGTTGCATTTTGCGCAGCACTTAGTCAAAATTTGAAAATCAACAAGCCCTCCTCCCTCCAAAGCTCCACCCCTTTCGCCTGCTGGAGCTCCGCCGCTACCCTCCCACCCCCCTCCACTCTGCCGCTCCTGACGCATACTGCTGAGGGTCTGCGTAGCCTGCCGGCTGCCGCCCTGCCGCTGCGTCGCGTCGAGCGGCTATTGCGACGCCGTGCGCAGTGACGGGTGATTGACAGGAAGCTCGGCCAATCAAATTTGTCGGCCTGAATAATTTAATTGGTTAGAGTTTTATTAAAATTAATTAAAAATTAGATATTGATGAGTTTTAAATCCTGGTTGATTTTTTTTTTACATTTTATTATGGTATTTGGTAATTAGGAGCATTTTAAGATGGGAGAAAAAAAGTGTAAAAATGCAACACGGCAAGTATTGCTTTAAATTGTGTGTTTTATAGTTTTCTTACATTTTTTGATAAAATGCATTATTAGTATTTTATTTCCAACTGTGAATCAGTTCTGACATATAAGATGAAATTACATGGATTCCCGCCTGTGTTTACAGATGTCTTACTTGAGAGCATGGTGCAAACGTAAACGAGAAATGGAGCGGTTGTTGCGCGACTCAGACAGTGATGAAGAGGCTTTTAATGCCCTTGTAAATTCTATAAGATTAGCAAAGATTAGTTAGATTATAAGAACACCACTCTACCCATTCTAATGTTGTCTTTGATATCTCAGGGAAAATTTTAATATAGACTTCTCACTTATTCCAGGTTCTGCAACTATCAACGATTGGGGGGAGGGACACAAAGGACTGTGTCCACAAAGTTCTTGACAGGTATGTTTCAACACAAAATTGGAATAAATTTGAATCTACTTGTGTGATGTGAAACATTTGTTGTATTTTTTCTAGTTAAAAGGCAAAACTACCTGTAGCTTTTTATTGACTGAACCCTGATTCAATGATATTTTCCTGATATTACAAGTTTGCAACACCTCATGGGCTGAGGTTGGCTCTTCTTGCTTTTTGCCATGACTTTTTAATTTGTCTTATTTTATCCATGTACAGTAGCTGTTGTTTGAATTGCTATATAGATATCATATGAGATTAAGATGTGTTGGGGCTGCATTAAAATGGAAGAATACCCTGGGGGAACTGATTATTTTTTATTTATTTATGTTTTTGTCAAATTAAAATACCCAATATATCACTCAAATGTATACAATTAAATTCTAGGCTCCTTACCAATGGCTTGATGGCAAAGTTTAACCTTAAAGGAAAGGGAAAACAAGAAAAGATGGCCTTTGAAAAAACAAAGTGCTACACGGCTGAGTTAGGTAAGACCATTTAGTATTTCATGTTGTCGACGAAAAACAGTCAATCTTTTAATCCTTTAAATTTGGCTAAACGTGTTCTGTTTTGATAAAATTGGTGTTACAGAGAAATGATGACTATGCACGTTTTTACTTTTCCTCTAGATGCTGTCATGAAGGCTCAGGCCAACGCCACTGAGGGGGCCATTAAACAAAACATTGCTGACCATCTGAAACATGTGCCAGCAAGGAGGGGAGGCCGGGATAATCCCTAGTCCCAGAATATTTTTATATTATATATTTTGAATAGTTTTATAGTTGTAAGTTGTTTGTGTAAATATATGGAAATACTTATTTAGTCTGTTAGTAGTTTTAAGTAGTTGTACTCTTAAACAGTTTTAAATGTTTGTGTTAATAGTTTTAAAAAAAAATCAATGTTAAGTCGATTTAAATAAATGTAAACAGTTTGTGGAAAGAGTTGGTCATGTGTGTGTAAATTGTTTTCTGAGAATTCTTTGTTCTCCTTTTTCCTGAATGGCAGTCTAGAACCCTTTGGAGGAAAGTTCTAAATTTTGGAAAGCCATGTAACTGTATTCACACAGTCCATACGCTTAAATCTCTATCATTTTATCATTCTGTGCTACAATCAACAAAATGATTTTTTTGTACAACCTTAGTGGCAATTTTAATTACAATATGCTATTTCTGCATTATGTCAAGCTTAAACTGACAGGTTTTAGGTGCTGTAAAGTTTCAAAATTATAATTAATTACCCCCCCCCTTTCTTTGTTTTTTAACCTCAAATGAAGAGATAGAAAATGATAGGTGGCAAGTTGTGATTTTATATAAAAACCTCTATGCATAACAGTCTCCTTTTTAGGTTTAACCCAATTTGATGAAAGGTAAAAGGTAGGCTCTTGAAACAAAACAAAATGCTTGGACGGATGGCGTGATTATGATTTAATCAGGACATCTTGTTTCGATGTCCTGTGGACGTTGAAATTGGGTTGATCAGGTGTTGTTCAAATGTAATCTAAAGGTCTTGTGGACGTCATGGTCGGACGTGTAGACCACGTCAGAAAAAGACGTAATAAAAACTTTAATTCTGCACCTCCAGAAGACCTGATTCTGACGTGCAATTTCGACAGAATTTGCACGTCATGTTAACACCCGAATTGGAGGTCAGCGAGACGTCAGAAACGGACCTCCATATGACGTCCGAAAAAGACGTTATAAAAACTTTAATTCTGCACCTTCAGGAGACCTGATTTGGACGTCGAAAAATTACATCATTTAAACGTCTCATTGCGCAGTGGGAAGGTACACTAATTAGAGTAGTTACTGAGGAACTAATGAGTAACTAATGAGGAACTAACTATTAGTTAATGGTCAGTTCCTCAGTAACTCATGATCAAATTTCAGAGGAGTAGTTACTGAGGAACGAATGAGGAACTAATGAGTAGTTACTGAGGAACTAACTATTAGTTAATGGACAGTTCTTCAGTAACTCATGATCAAATTTCATAGAGGGGTTAATCACAACTTAATAATTAGTCAACTAGTTACTTCATCAGTACAGAATAATTACTCAATACCCTGTCCATTAGTGAACCTTTTTATGTCCTAAAGTAAAGTGACACATAATGAGTAATCTTTCATTACTTCATCATCATCATCTTTACAATTAGTTCATCATCCTGCCTCTGCCTTTTATTTTTTGCTTTCCTAGCCCTCTGATCTGGGGATGCTGGGGTTGCTGAGGGTGCTGGAGGAAGTGGGGGAGTAGGACAGGGGGTGGACACTGGCGCTGAGAGGAAGCATGAGGTGCCTTGTGTGACCACAGACTCGGACAAGAGAAGAGTAGGAACGTTAGCGTGGCAGCCGACTAGTGCTAACGCTAACGTCCCTCTCGGCTCACGGCTCTGACTCACGGAGAAGAGAGGGACGTTTGCGTGGCAGCTGTCTAGTGCTTACGCTAACAGGAAAGCAGGGAAATAGCTAAACACAGCAGAGACTGAGAGTTAGTGAAAGACATCGCTAACTGCTAAACTAAGCCAAACTAAGTTGGCTGTTTAGGTTTTATTTCCTCGCCCCTGTGGCGAGTGAATCTGCCTGTAGTCCAATCAGGAGAGACGTGTTTAGGTTAGGGAAAAATGAATTAGACCCCTTTGAGAAGGTGAGCTGTGAGGAGGGAGATAGATCCGTAGCCAATTGGGGAACCCCCCGCCCCGGGGTTTAGATGCTGGTGGTGGTAGAGGAAGCGGACAAGAGATGAGGATCAGATGGATGGGTGCCGATGATCCGGATGAGAAGAGGAATGAGTCTTCGGGTTTAACTGTGACCTTGGATGAGACGGCTGGAGGTGAACGGGGTGGAGGAGGGGCGGCGATTCTGCCTAGAATGACAGCTGAAAGCGGCAGAGGAGGGAACAAATTTAAAATCTCGTAGTGACAACCTGATTGGCCGAAGGAAGCTGTGACTAATTATGATAGGACAGCAAGAAGGGTGTGTGCCTGGTGGCAGCTGATTGGAGGAAGCAGTGGGAGTGAGACAGGGAGAATTGTGAATGAATGAGCATGGAAAGGTCTTCCTGATTGAACTTACGCTGAGCTTCATTAAAACTGGGGCTAACCGGTGCTTCCTCCTCAGGCTCCACTTCACTCAGCTACCAGCACAATTAGTTAGCCTCCGCTAGCTTCCCAGCTAACGTTAGCCTTAGCTGTCCGTTTGGATCCAACCGGAGCACCGAGCCCTGGTTTGTTATTCAGGTTAATGTGGGAAGAAGCAGCGGGTATATCGGGCAGCTGAGTGAAGTGGAGCCTGCGGTAGAAACACCGGGACCGTCTGGATGTAATAGTCCGTGGAGATGCTGTGGTCCTCGGCTGCACAGACGAGGTGAGTGGGGTGGGGGGTGGAGAGCAGAGGTAGAGGGAGGAGTGGCTCATGACACACTTTGTTTTGGTCTACAGACAGTGCACAACAGCAAACCTAGCGGTGAAACGATTTCACTTTTTGCCCCTTTAAAGAAATTCCTATCAAAGAAATAAACGCACATATCTGGGTCATTATACAAAAACATGCCATGTTGTGTCTCTTGAACAAAACTGTGCTATAAATATCAATAAACAATAAATACACTATAATCATTTTAGAATGTATTTTCCATGACATCTCTTGCAACATTAAAACAATGTAAAATCGTATTTATTTTGTTTTCAAAGAGTTTTAAACATCTTTTTGTATGAAGCATCATTCAAAAGCTGTAAAAATGGCCTGTCGCTCAACATGATTGTTCTACTTTTACTAGCTATTAAGGCCCAAAAAAGTCAAACTATCATAAAAACATAAACGTACATATAAAGCCTCAAGTGTTCTTTCATTATTCATGAGTGGGTTTTATTCTTAATATATGTAAAATGTTGTAAGAAACATCAAGTTAGTCGGGTCACCAGGTAGTCGTCAATCCTGTTACTTTAAATGAAAACACCCCTTCTGAGATAATGGACTGCTCCGAAAGTTGCATCATTTCCTGGGAGTGAAATCAGCTTCCTTTAGTGAACATGCTGGTGAAAAGACAAATAAGTGTCCTCTTATTTTAATGATTTTTCTTATAGTTATATAATATTTGACAGAAGGGGACGAGCTCATTCTGTCAGCCCTGTTTCCACAAAAGGACACGTTGAAAAGATATTTGTTAGAAATTTTTAATGTACATAAATAACATGATATAAGCCTCTAATGAATGCACACCATGTGGTCTCATGACCTTCGCCGCATGGCTAGTAATGGCTGCCAAGGACAATTTTCGTCAACCCTGTTACCATTCTAGTGTAAAAGGGTTGATGGTAACAGGGTTGACAAAAGTATGGTTTTGCGAGTACATGAAAATATACTTTCCTTACGAATAGTATTTACATGATATACATGGTTTTACAAGTTTCATCACTAGCTGAGAGGGAAATTGAAAAAATTGTGCACTTGGTAGCAATTTTTTTAAATTTAAACTTAGTTAAACTTGGTGGAGATGTATAACATGGTACAACATGGAACCCATTACAATTTGGAGCAGTTCCAAATGTTTGGTGAGGGCCAAAAAAAAAAAAAAAGCATATTGAAATTTGTGGCTATCCCAACTTGGTTTTTGAAAACCTTATACCCATACTTTACACTATGCCAGATTTCAAAAACTTGTCACCAAGTGCACAATTTTTTCAATTTCCCTCTCAGCTAGCGACAAAACTTGTAAAACCATGTATATAATGTCTACTATTGGTAAGGAAAGTATATTTTCATGTACTCGCACAACCATACTTTTGTTAACCTTGTTACGCTAGAATGGTAACAGGGTTGACAAAAATGTTCTTGGCAGCCATTACTAGCCATGTGGTGAAGGTCATGAGACCACATGGTGTGTATTCATTAGAGGCATATATCATGTCATTTATGTACATTAAAAATTTCTAACAAATATCTTTTTAACGTGTCCTTTTGTGGAAACAGGGCTGACACAATAAGCTTGTCACCCTCTGTCAAACATTATATAACTTTAAGAAAAATGATGAAAATAAGAGGACACTTGTCTTTTCACCAGCATGTTCACAAAAGGAAGCTGATTTCACTCCCAGGAAATGATGCAACTTTCGAAGCAGGCCAAACATGTTCAATTGATCAAATTCATTGTGACTGTCCTTTCAATATCCTTCATGTTTTGAAAAATGCTAAAACCTGTCAATAAATATGTCTCCAAAATATTCTTTGATTAGTCATGTTAAATTAAAGGTTCATGAATGTCCCATTATCTTCATTAGACCCAAAGCTGCAACTTAAACTATCAGTATGGTAACTTTTGTCAACACTGTTACTGAGGTGTCAGCCCTGTTACGTGTATAATTTTCTAGTATAATTCAAAAAATTAAAAGACAAATGTCAAATCGACTCATTTTATACGTTAAGTAAAAGAAACCAGTAATCTGCATAACGAAATGTGGGTATTATTGTTTTGTTTCCGTATTCTGTTCTTAAAAAGAAAGATGCTGTGAAAGTGTCAATTGCAAATGAGCATATTCATTCATGGATAAAAATAAACACCTCAATATTCTCACTGTACAAACACACTCAGTGTAACAAAGTGAGATTTAAAAATAAAATAAGATAGCCTGAGATGGCACAGCACCTCTGATAGGTAAGGATCTATTTAATCCAAAAAGGGTCATAAATAGTTTTAAAACAGTACTTTGAAAATCAAACATTAAGAATGGGAAATGGCACGTTTTTATATAATGACCCACCTGCATTATGGAGGAGAAACATACAATTTTCTCCCAGCATTTCAACAAGACTCCAAGAATAAAGAAAAACATGACAGCAAAAACGCTACCCTTCAAAATAAAAGTTTGCGCTTCCCTGCCTTGTTCAAGGCCGCTGGTCGTTTCCAGCGGCACTTCAGGCTGACGCTGGCCCAGTTTGAGGACCTGTTGGCCCGTATCGGTGCGAGAATCTCCTGCCGGGACACCAACTATAGGCGCTCCATCCCAGCTGCGGAGCGCCTGTCCATCTGTCTCCGGTTAGTTGCTTATAATTTCTTTATGAAAATGAATGAAATACATACAATAAATTCAATGTAACAGGTGCTAAGTGTTTCTAATTAAAAAAAACTGTTGAAAATTGTTTTTTTTTTAATTTTTGTATTCTCTGTTTTCAAAGCACTTTGTAATTTTCTGGAAACATGAACAAACCACAATAACAAAATATAGCCTATAGAAAAAACAACAACATAGATAGTATAAAGGCCCGTTTCCACCGCAGGAACTTCATGATAATTTTACGGGGCCGGGGCCGTTGGTGCGTGTCTCCACCGCAGGAACCACCCCGAAAGACAGAGTTCTGGAACTTTTACAGAGGCTAAACAAGTCCCTGCCTCGGAGAAGGTACTCAGAACGGCCGAGAAACTCCTGGCTGGGACTTGGGGATTACTTCGTGCTGATTGGATATACTCAGGGTGGGATGTGACGTTTTGTAAATAACGACACTTGTTATCGTAGATTAGCTGGGCTAACTGTTAGCTGTTAGCGGTGTCTGTAATAACTCCGGTCACGGTCTGTGAGGAAAATTATTTTTTCAAGCAGATATCTTAGTTACAACATGATTGAGCTAGCAAAGCAGTTTTGTGTTGCTATGTGTGGTATTTATTCAGTTTTGGGAAATTACGATGTCTAGAAAGCATCACATGACAGGACGTCATCTGTTAAAAGCCTCCCGTTGTCGGATACGACATGAAACTACTCGAGTTAGCTCAATCATGTTGTAACTAAGACATCCGCTGGAAAAAAATATTTTTTTCATGGACCGTGACCGGAGTTATTACAGAAACCGCTAACAGCTAACGGCGTCCCTACGCCCCCTATGTCGCCCGGGTCAAAATGGTCACGCAACGATTACGTCACATACAGAGCCCGATAACTTTACAGGAACCTTCCTCCTACTCCTCTCTCAGCGGAGACACGGCAGTTGAGAGGGCCGAGTGAGAGGACGTTCCTGTTGTAGTACTAACTTCTTCAGTGGAAACAGGCCTTTTGAAAACAAAAGAAATGAGTGATTTCTGTCTGTTCAAAAAGTATAAACTGAGTCTTACCCCTTCTAATTTTTTATCATATAATAATACTAATACTAATAATAATAGTTTTTCATGTATAAATTACTTATCTAAATTATATAAGTCCCTATATATATGTAAATATATTGCTAATGTTTGTCATTTTTAATTTCATATGGTGCTATAGGAAAAAAGTTAATATATCATTATTTTTGTGTTGCAGATATCTAGCCACAGGTGACTCGTTCAGGACCATTGTGGACAGCTTCCGTGTTGGAGTCTCCACTGTCTCCAGAATAGTGGAAGATGTGGTCAGCGCTAAATGGGACTGCCTTGTGGATGACTTCATGTCTGTGCCCACAACAGAAGGGTGGAGGTCCATTGCTGGGAGGTTTGAGGAGCAGTGGAACTTCCCTCTCTGCTGCGGAGCAGTGGATGGGAAGCATGTTGTGCTGAAGGCCCCAGCAACCTCTGGATCTCAGTTCTTTAATTACAAAGGAACTCATTCTATAGTTCTCTTGGCAGTTGTGGAGGCTATGGGAAGAGTAGTGATGGTGGCATTCTGGCCAACTCAGCCTTTGGTCAAGCACTGAGATCTGGCACCCTCCATTTGCCTGCTGACCTGCTCCTACCAGGAGCTGAGGACCGAGGACCACAGCCACATGTTTCTGTTGCGGATGAGGCCTTTCCTCTGCGCAGAAACATGATGAGACCATTCCCTGGGCGACTTCTTCCCAGAGAGCGTTGCATCTTCAACTACCGTCTGTCCAGAGCACGGATGGTTGTTGAAAATGCCTTTGAAATCCTGGCATCACAGTGGAGGATGTATAGGCGTGCTGTGGAGGTCCAGCCAGAAGTCGCAGAGAGGTGTGTAAAGGCAACCTGTCTTCTCCACAACTTCCTGCGACAGACAACTCCAGCAGGTGCTGTGGTGGGCAGGGTCCCAGGTGGTGAGGTGGAGCCTCTGCCAGAGCTGGGAAGACTTGCATCCAACAATGCAGCAAGAGAGGCCATCAGGGTGCGGGAGACCTTCACCTCCTACTTCACCAGTGAAGGAAAGGTCCCCTGGCAAGAGAACGTCTAGTGCACAAGCACCCCAAAATGGCTCTTTTAAGAGCCACCCAACATTCTAATAGAGCAAAAGCCCTGCAATACCAAGATATTATTTTTCAGTCCCATTTTTGTTGTTGTAATAAACTATATTATCATAATTATAAAAAAAAAAAAAAACTCTACTTAACCAATGCATGCCATATCTTCTATATGAGACAATAATTTGTTATTATAGGAGGTGTTCCGGCCATGTCCTGCCGGGAGGAGATCCTTCTGACTTTTTGGGTTTTAAGCAGGAGGTGTCAGAAAAGTTACCTAATTTGCAAGTCACTGAACCTGACCTCGCAGCGTGTTTGTACCTTTCGGTCATATTCTCATGCAAACATTGGAGTAATATGGCTTGCTCTTCGTTTAAATGTACTAACAGACCGTCCAAGAAGTCTGGGATCCAGTTTTTTGAAATTCGGGAATTCTAGTATTATTTGATTTATATATTGGCACTAACATTAATTTGCGGGTATCGTTGTCTGCGGTCCCCAGACCTAGCTTATTAGCCTAACGTTAGCTCCATAGATATATGGACGTAGTGACCGTGACAGCTAACGGTTAACGTTAGCCTTCGAGCAGGACGCCACAATTACTCACTTAATCCGGGATGCATCGAAGCCAGAACCTAACAGAGAAGTTTATGATTTAGGCATTTATGGAGATAATATTTTGAACAAAAGTGGTCTGTGTGAAAATCGGTCCACGTTAGCTAACGTTATGCAATGTTACTTGAATGCAATGTTATGGTAAGTTAACTAACATTAAGGCTGTACTTGTGTACGTAAATTAAGAAATGGCAAACTGTGTGAAAATAACGTTACAATAAGGTATGTAATTAAAAAAAATAATGTTACATTTTGGCGATGTTCTACAAATAATGTTAACGTAGATATTGAAATATGTTGTGCTGGAGTTGGTTGTTGAGGCTGTATGGTAACGTAACATAAACGGGAGACGAACCCGACCTTTATTATTTTAAATTATTTTATTACGAAAACATGCAATCTAAGGTGATTACACTTTAGAAACCGACTGTGATCGGCTTTGGGCTGAAACGTCATCGTTTAACTTTACGCTTGCATTTCAGGAGGAATTGTGCAAAGTAGCTTAATGTTAACGTTAATTGACATTTAATATTCATTAGAAGAAAATAAAATAATGAAACGGGCAGTTCCGCTGTTTACTGAATTGTAATGGCTGTTTCAAAATACAGAGCAGCTGTTTAAACGCTTGTGTTTCGCTGCTACATGTCGTTGGCGTGTTTTTGTTTTTTCCTTTTCCTGTCATGATCTGAATGTGCACGCGTTACCAGCCTCAGGTCAGCCTAAGCCCTATGCCCAGGCAGCAAAGATAAAGCTGAACCAGAATCAACTTATGGAGAAACGCAACATGTAGGTCTAACGCTGTACAACCAAACCCTGCCACGAGGGAAGACAAAAACATTGCTAGGAAGAGGGGATGACATTTATTTAAGTTTGATAAAGTTAAAAGTAAAGTTAGGCTTTGTTGACTGCTTCTCGACTGATTTATAGGAAAGATGACAGAGAGAGAGAGAGGGAGAGCGAAAGAAGCAGTGGTACAGTGAGCTATAAAGTGGATGAGGAGAGCGAGCAGTGGTAGCTTGATAGCCAACAACACTTAACAGAACTTCCGAAATTTCAGTGTGTGTCACAGAAGTTATTATGGCATGAAAAAAATATGCATTTGACTAGCACATTAAATATATTAACAAAATTAATGTAGGATATAGGCCTGTAGTTACACAACAATAGATAATGACATGATAACCCACCACCTTTTGTTTTTGGTTAAAATAAATTGATTATGATCTGTTGAACAATTAAGTAATTGAAGTTGTATTATTTGCATGTAAAGGAGTCTGTGAAGTACTTTAGGTAACCTAACACATATATCACTTTTAATATCTATTTCTCTGTGTAAAGTTAGGTGATCCAGACGGACTGGACCAGTGGGCACTCAGCACGAGGAGACAGAACTGGACTCCAAACTCCACTTCCCGTCTGTGCAGTGAACACTTTGAGAGTACACTTCAGCACTGACTCCAGGGTAAAGACACCTTTTTTCATACAGAAACTTGTTAGTTTAAAATGATGAATTATTGGCCATAATACTTTTAAATGCATTACATATATTACTAATTGTAACGTGACTATCAGAGAAGAGCAATTAGCCACTGAGAGAGTATGTAGGGTTCTGTCTGACACGCTGAATCCAAAAACCGACACAAGACTGGAGATTCATTTTTTAGGGTTGCCTAGTTGTTTTAACCCACCGTTAAAACACTACAACACTGCATGATGACAGGTGGATATTTCCATAGACCTATATACATAGACGCCGCATTGACTGCCTGAGTGCGTCCTAGCCGGCCGCCATCTTGGATGGGTCTCGCTTCGCTTCCACAGTGCATTCACTTCTATTGAGGAAGGAGCTGTTTGCATAAGTAAAATACAATAACTCACTGAATTTTCAACTGATTTTCACGCGGTTTGGTTTGTTACAAACGGCACACATATAGTTGTGATACAGGATGCTTCCGTACATCAAAAATGCGGGATTTCATGCTATATATATGTTTTATGTATATGTATGTGTGTGTGTGTGTGTATGTATGTATGTATGTGTATATATATATATATGTATATAAAAGCTATGCTTTTTCTCTCATGTAGGACACTTGAGGAAAGTTGCAACGCCTTGGCCAAAGTGATATTTACTCCACAGTAAAGAGGTTGTTTAACAAGAATTTTAGATTTTGCAAATTATGACACTGGGTCCTAATTCATAGGTTTTATAATTACTGTTACAAATCTATTAATTTATTTCATGTGTATTTTTTGTATGTGTTTATTGTGGATGTTTTCGTGAATGCTTTGACTTTATCTTGTTAAAGTGTTGTCTGTGTAATGGTTATAGTTTTAGTTATATAAAATGGATCAGACAAAATGTACTTTCGAGTAAAAGCAAATTTTTTGAAAGCTGTCATTCATCAGTTTCCTGTGATGATTGGAAATGTAGAGGTGATTTAAACCATTAACAAAATATAATAGTTATTAATGGCATCTTAATGTTTTCATTTCTGTCTTAACATTTACCCTAGTTTGCATTTATCTTAGCAGAATGTAAAAAATGAAAAGCTGATGTTATGTGCTGGTTTTGTTTGAACATTTCTTTAAGACAAATGAAGAAATTTACTGAGAAACTCCTGTGAAAAACAAGGAAATATCTGCACACTGAATACTTTTACATCCCGTAGGAGGTATCATTTGTTTGTGACATTGTGACATATGAGAAGGTTCTGTGGGTACTGTTTGGTATTAAGACTTACATAGTGAAACTAAAAAAAAACATAACACACAATTGGCCGATTATGTTTCTGTTTGCCTTACTATAAAAACGTCACGATACCTTTGCCTGAGGAAGACCCTCTTAGAGTTGACAACATAGCGAACAAGTGATACCTCCTTGGGGGCTTCAAAACTATTGTGTCCAGCTAATTCGTTGTTTTTCAATTTGAGCCCTTTTATCCAGGCACATTCTTCTGTGTTACAGCTAGACTTCTAATAGAGCAGCAACCAAAGGTTACTCTCCAAAATCTTCTCAGGCTCTGCTGCTGGGTCTAAGGTGCTTAGTTATCTTAAAGTACAAAGTTAAAATAATCAGTCCCACACAGAAATGGACTGCTTAATTTTTTGTCAATGACAATGTTAAACATTAATGCTTTAGGTTTTATCTGTAGTGTATGATTTGTTTGGCCTTTCAGTTTATAGTCAGATTTGATTATGAAATACAACATTCAGTCAGTAACAAAGACAAAAGGAGTGCAAATAGAAATGGAATTTATTAAAATTGAAGCAATATATTTAAAAAACAAACAAACAAAAAAACCCAACAGACAGACTTGGCCTGTGAATGTAACAGCCATGCCCAGCATGGGCCCAGAGAGCTGCAGAGAACACGGGGTGGTAGGGGAAAAGGGGATAAAGGGTTAAATTATGGGGATGAGGAAGAGCAGAGGTGTTAACAGTGTTATGGCTACAGATGTTTTTTGTTTTTTTTTAAACAAACACAGAATATAAAAAACTCAACATTAGCCATGACAGCCTGGGACATGTTTAGGCCTAACAAAATGTGTCCTAAAGGCCAAATTCAAACGCAGTGACACTGCCAACTGTAAGCAGTTCACTGCGTTTGGAGGTGGTCTTTAAGACAATTAACTAATTTACTTAAAAACATATCATTTCCCCTAGGTGTGAAATGGACTGTCATGTCTGATGCGAGGGTGCTCAATTATGGCACCATTCAAACTCTGAACAAATGTAGCCATAACACTGTTAACAAATTTCCTGGCCTTGTCAATCTTTGCAGGTTTAGCACCAGCCTTCCACCTGCACCTTTGGGTTATTGAAGATAATATTATCTTCATAGCAGGATGCAGGTGGTGAAGCTGGTGCAGGTCCTCCTTCATCATGTTAACCAGCTTGACACCGCTGACCTTCCCCAGGTCATTGCCGCCACAGTGGATGAGGAGGACATCCGGTTTTGCTCTTCCTCGCAGGGATTCAAAAAAGAAGGAGAGAAGGCCTTTCCACTGCAGTCCAAATGAGTGTAATTAATGCTTCAGGTAATGAAAAACAGACAGTTTATTAAAAGGTTTAATCACTTCTTTTTGTTGACAATACTATTATGTCACATCTGTAGGATAAAATAAAACGGAGCAACACCTCAAAATATAGATGACAGTCTTTTAATTGCTTTCTTTTTGTCCTTGGAAGACAATGTAATATAAGCTGTATAAACTCATATAGCCAAAACTGGTACTTACAGTTTCTGCTGTGTGTAGCAGGCATGGTGGAGGCGTCGCACATGGCCATGACCTCAAATGCGTTGATGTACTGAAAGAAATTAACATCTTGTATCAAGTACAACTGCCTACATTTCGACATTTCTTCATCATATTCTAGATGATTATCTCGCACCGCGCTGCTGATAATAGTAACAGTATCAATAAAACATTCTTGGTAAGGAAGAACACTACCATTAAATGGCTAACATCACATGTGACCTAACATTAGTTCTTAACATCTTACTCAAAGTATAATCAAGTGACATCCAAATAAACAACTCGTAACTACAAAGTTATGTGAAAATCTAAAGTCAGATCAATTGATTTGCTTCAAATTATTCGTTATATATGTATTAAATTAACATAATGCTGATTCACTGTAAAAATGGCCAAATTACTTAAAGTCTTGACAAAATCAAGTGTTGCAAATTAATGTACCAAAATTAACGTTTTATATTTAAAAACGTTGAAGCATTTTTAATATTGTGTTATCTCAATAACAGCTGAATCATTGTTTCAAGTTTTGCTGTAGGTAAACTCAATTTACCTCAAGTTTCGTGAGGGAGCTGCAGGGGAGCTGGCGGTTGGCGGCTGGCAACCAAGCGGGAGCATGAGAGGGAGGCGTAGCCTAGCTTGGTTGTTAGCCTTAGCTAACTTAGCAGCGCCGAGCGAGGTGGGCGTGTTTAAGCAGCCAGGCTTCCTTCGGCCCGCCTCTTTGCCCATTTTTGATTGTCCGGGAGTTGGGCGGAGTCAGGCACTGGCAAGATGGCGACGTCCAGAGCGGAGTATTTTGAGCTTCAAATCCACTCTGCAGAAACGGATGTGTGACGTCACGGTGACTACATCCATTATTTTATACAGTCTATGGTTTGGACGCTGGACATTTTTGTTAATTCGCGTTATTGTATCAGTCGCGCGAGTAGCGAGCCCACCCATTTTCACTAGATAACAATATCTTGTCCGCCATTCTCTCCTCAACCATGGCCGAGATAACCACCATCACTGCTTTGTACCTGCTCTGGAAGTCGTTATTGGGTTGACCCTATCCTGCAGAAGCGCATCCAACTCGGCGAGTTTCACCACCTCCTCCAGGAACTCCGTCTGGATGATAGCCACTTTCAGCGGTACTTCGGGCTGACTGGGGCCCAGTTTGAGGACCTGTTGGCGAGGGTTGGCGCCAGGATCTCCTGGCAGGACACTAACTACAGGCGCTCCATTTCAGCTACGGAGTGCCCGTCCATCTGTCTCCGGTGAGTAGTAGTTTATTGTTGTGTCAACAACTGGACGTCAGGGCGTCAAGATGGCAGTGACGTTGGGAGAATCTCAACACTGATTGGCTTTCGCAACTCAGCGTCACGCAAATTTGCCTCAAAAGTTCAATATTTTCAACTCGAGCTATGAGGCGTCTATCGCGCCGCGTCCATCGTGTCGCCCTAGATACAGAAGATCTCTTTCTTTCTTTCTTTCTTTCACTGTCCCACCTTGAGAATATTCACGGTCTGCAATTGGCTGCTGCTCGCTGCTGCTTCGGCGGCGTTGCTGCTTATTTGCATACAGTTGAGCTGCTCTCAACTTCTACTTGACGCTCCGATTGCTGGCATCGCGCTGCTTGCTGCTGCCGACACTCCAGATGCCCTTCATAGCAAGCGTACATTGTAGGGCTGTCACTTTTTCAAAAACTCAAGTTCGAACGAATTTGAAATGACCCGTAATTCGTTCAGATAAATTCGAATTCCACCGCCCCGCCCGCCCCCTGATGCATCTGGAATGCTCAGCTGAGATATCATGACATGCTGCAGGGGGAGGACAGCTGATGCTGTGGGGGTAGGCATCGGTCTTTTAGTTGCTCAACCATGGACCACTCAGAAGTGCTGAGTTCCAAATGAGACATCTTCTTCTCAAAAATGACGGCTGCCAGTGCTGCTTGTTGTTCAGATGTACGACATATCATGTCATAGGTGGTATTCCATCTGGTGACGCAGTCATTTATCAGTCTGTCTTTTTTTAATCCGAGGAGCTCCTGCTTTTCCTCCAGCAGGCAGGTGTTGGATGGAGACCTCCCAAAATGGGCTGCAGTTTGCTTTAGTCTGGAAAGAGCTGTGTCAACGGCTTTCTCCTCAAGCCCCTTACGCACGGCCAGGTTTAACGTGTGGGCCAAACAGGGTACATTAATAAGCCCTAAATTACGTATGGCGTTAACGTAGTTCAGAGCATTATCGGTGGCGACAGCTATAACCGCTTCACGGGAGATGTCAAACTCATCCAGTATGCTGCTGATGCTTTCTGCAACATGTACAGCTGTGTGGCTTCCTCTTAGCTCCTTAGTGCACAAAACATAATTTTCAAGTTCCCACGAGTCTGAAATACAGTGAGCTGTGACTGTCACATAAGCATGTGTGGCCAGGGATGTCCACCCGTCTGTTGTAAGAGCGAGTGTTTTGTCCTTTAAAATAGTCTTTATGTTTTCCCGTGTGGTGTCATACAGCTGCACTATGTGTGCTGAGATTGTGGTGCGACTGGGAATTTTATATCGTGGCTCCAACTCCATCATGAGATCTTGAAACCCCTCTCCCGAAATAACACCAATGGGCCGCATATCCTTGCATATAAATCTCGCTATCTTATCAGTGATGACCTTTTTACGAGCTTCTGGCAAGGGGCCTGCTGAGGCTGAGTGTGCCGAGTAATATGCAGTCAAACGAGGCTGTACACTTGGTGCTGCTCTGCTCGTCTGTGGTACCTCTGCCTCCGCTGCCTCAGTTGGATGGTAAGCTAGCAGGTGAGCCCGCAGGTTTGTTGTCGTTGAAGAGTAAGACATCTGCTTCTTACAAAGTCGACAAACAGCCTTATCTTTGTTCGTAACTTTGCCATCCACGGTGTAGAACCCAAAATACTTCCACACGCTGCTTCTCAGATTTTTTGGCGTCGTGATTGTCCGCTCAGGATGGCTTTGCTCGCTATTGTCCGCCATTTTCAGTGCAAAACAACACATTAACATTAGCTTAGTTTAGTGATAGGTCAATAGGGCATGCAATAGGTCAAGATGATAGTGAACTCTGCGAGCGCCCTCTGTTGGATCACACGGCGAACTACATCAAACGGTCTGATGCGCCTATAGAGACTGCAGCTTGCATTTCGAACAGGTAATTACAGCTCGAATATGAACTTTTCACCCCTCCATCGAACGAATGTTCGAAATTCGAATAAAAAGTGACAGCCCTAGTACATTGAAAATGAATAGCTGCCGGCCGCTTATGACGCTTTTGGTGTGAATGCACAGTAACGTGAGTATCGTGTCACTTGATCACAAATGTCACCTTTTTGATCATCGCTTCAATCGCGATGACGCAACCCTCCTCCTGCATGTGCGTCTGACGTAACTACATCAGTGATGTGGTTGGATATCAACGGTAATTGGATGTCGCGGCACAGCATCATGTGATGTCGATTGAAAAGTTCAAATTTTTCAACTTCAACGATGCGATGAGGCGATGGACGCGTCATCGCTTCATCGCATCGTTCTTATCGCCCAAAACGCGTCGCCCGATGTGACATCGCGCGTCATTGCATCATTTACATTGATTTTGAATGGAAACTTGTGGCGTTCATCGTCTCCATCGCGTTTGGTGTGAACGCACAGTTACGCGCGAGTAATTCGCTTCACTCGCGCCCGGTGTGAACACACAGTAATATGGTGCAACAACATCACACCACTACATGTACGTGTAGTAAAGTATCACCTTCAGTTTACTAAAGTATTGTCACACCGTGGCAGGCGCCCTCTCACGCGCCGCTCAGCTCCGCGGAGGTCTGCGCTTTGCATGCTCTATGTGAAATGGGCTTTAATTTCTAGTTCACCTGTCGGGGGAAAAAATGGGTGTGCTGCAGAAGAAGAGGGGAGAGAGACGATTAGAGGAGAGACGCATGTGCACGTGGAGACAGTGTATGCTGTGTTTTTCTCCGCTGAGGTGAGCTGTTCGCAAGTTACCACGCTTCTGTATGGGACTGTCTATTACTGAAAACTACTACTACTACTCTATTACTGAGAATGTTTTCTTTCGTTGCAAAGTGAGCTAACTGAGTTAGCCTCGCTGCCGCATCGTGTGAGAGACTGTGCTCGTAACCCTTCCCTGTGCAGAGATGGAGAGGGCCGCTTAGACCGGAGGAGCTTCAGCAGACGTTGCAGGAGTGATGGTGAGGACGAACTTTCCTGGTCATTTGGTGAGGTTGTGGATCTTGCTGCTTGTTGTTACTGTGCTGCTTCAGACGGAAAGAACATGGCAAACACTGTCTCCACACCCACATGCGTCGCTCTCCCCCTCTACAGCGCACTCTTTTTTGACAGATGAACCTGAAATTAACTCTTCCAGGTCACTAACATTATAACACAACAATAATTACTTTTAGGCTTTTTCTCCTAAAAAAACTTAACAAACACAAGTGGTACCCGTAGGCAGTGAATCACATCAGCAGCTGACTTCTTTAAGATGTTAACAAGATATCTTCTCTCTTTTTCTGGAACGATCTTCGTCCAGAGGTTGAGGAAGTCCTTGTGGTTGACCAGTTCTAGAGGGACTATTTGTCCATGGTACCTGTGGAGGAATATGTTTCTCAATCAGCTTGAAATTTAGGTAAAATAAAACTAGGACTGTAAAAGCACTCAATAAAAAACAAGAGCCACAAATCACAAGATTGTGGAAAAAGTTACTCTTAATCTTGTTATGCTCAGCTCGTTGGGGATCATAACCAAGAAAGGAGGTCGGCACAGGAACAGCTTTTAAATAAACAAATAAGTTGAAATACTCAACAAAGGAAAACACATGGTTACAGTGCCGGCTGAAGCCTGTAGGGGGCCCTAGGCAGGCCCTCTATCCAGGGGCCCTTGGAGTGGAGTTCTGTGCCAAATTTTGGACGTTTTAAGGTAGAAACCGCAGAATTACAGGGAAAATTGGGGTGTCTGGTGGCTTGTAGGGGTGTGGTGTTAATGTTAAGTAAAGTAAGAGTCATCAACTAAAGAAAACAGCTTCTCTTAAGCAAATGCAAATCCTACTCATAGTACTGCATCACTGCATGTAAACCAAGACTCTTGACAGTGCATCAATCCTCTATCCTTTAAAACAATTTGCTCAATAAGTAGACATATAAACCAGACCGGACACGATTGCCATAGTTTTTCATTATTGCAAGAAATTCCATTGACTCATTCACAAGTCAAAAATGTGTTTTGTTTCTTTGAAAGAAACATGCAATATTTACATCTAAGATAACAGATAAATAGTCAACCAAGTGCAATGATGTCCTCCGAGATAATATTTGCCACTTTGATTGCAGTAAGAAAAAAAACTGGGCATTGGGGGGGGGGCACGTGTCCCCCTCAATGTATATGGTCCTGTCAGCATGCATAATTAGGCTACAGCTGTCTGGGTGCGCAAAGGTGAAGCAGCTGGTCTTGTCATACCAAGTTTGAGGAGTGTCAACTGGACAATATGGAGATATTTGCATCTTGAAAGTTGGACTACAAATGTGGATAGACAGGGAGAAACACACACAAGCCTAAGATGTGGTAAGATACGATATTCCTCACTATATGAAGTGACTGATAACAAGAGCTGTATAATGGCTTGTAAAGAAATTCGTCAGGTTTCTATTTGGTAGACAATTGATCTGTATTTATAGCATGATGGGATGACAGCACAATGATGTGTGTGGTATCATCTGAAAGCTCTGCTCCTGTGCTTTCATGTGATATGTGTGGTATTTCTGTGCGACCCTGCATTCGCGAGTAATCCATCCAAGAGTAATGTGTGTGCAGAGCTGTATGGAAGCTCTGTTATACATCATGTTAGTGTAACTTTATCATTTTTTTTCGCTGTGAAAACATTCGGAAAGCTACGATTCCGCTGTTTCATGTGATATGTGTGGTTTCTCGCTATGACGCACGGTCGTGGAGAAAAACCATAGAGAAGAACAGGCGTGAATTTGGACGCACTATGCGTCGTTCTGGATGGACTCCTTGGCCTGCCGCTGCTGCTGCTGCATTTTCCCCAAAAAACGGGACAAATTGTGTCCCGGGAGAGATTTTTTTTTCCCGGGACAGCTGATGAAAAAAGAGAACAATTCTGGGAAAAACGGGACGGGTGGCAACTCTACTTGAGATTTGTCTTGGCACTTTCAGCAGAGCTGCTCGCTGCTGCAGGACGCCACGCTCACAGCTGGCTGGGACTGATATTCTGTTACTTGTAAGCGACGTTGGGGGGCCTTTTCGCTCGGTGGGGGCCCTAGGCAACGTGCGTTGTGTGCGTTAGCCAAAATCCGTCTCTGCATGGTTAAGTCAGCAATCAGTTGTGTGGTGAGGGTGTTATGAGTGCTATGAGTCTGTGGGTGCTAACACAAGCTATGTGTAAAAGGAAACCAACCAACCAAACAAACCCAAGGTGGGTGGGGAAGAGAGAGAGAGAGAGAGCAATCTGGGATTCACACTGCTTTTAAAAGCCCCAAGCAGGTACTGTGCCATGCTGGCTCTAACTGCAATACAACGGTGGTTGAGGAGGGACAAAGAGGGAAATGTGAGACAAATAAATCATGTGACTATGTCTCATCATCCCATTTCATTTCTTTTTAATGCTTCTGCTGATAAAATTAATTTAGTATCCGTTCTCTTCATACCTCAGCCCTGTGTTCAGTAGAATACTCATGCGACCATGGCTGTAGTTTGCCACCAAGGCATCCAGTGCAAGATTGGTTTGCTGCTGTAAAAAGTTGTTTGTAGATGATGCCAGTTTCAGCAGCAAGTTTGGTCTTCAGGATCTCTGAATGGTGCTGTGCCAGAGCTCGAATGTTTTCAGGCCATCAGTTTCCTTCATCCTGTATGTTTAAATGTAAAGAATTATTAATCGATAAAAGTTACAGTTGACAGCATATACTGGCTCCTCACAGGAGTTCAATAGGAAAGTGTCTGGCAGGGTGTATTGATGTTAAAGTGAAAGGTAAATTTCAAACCAACTAGTTGCACCATGACTGACATAAAATCAAGTATTCGTTTAGCTGGTACAACTCTCCAGTGTCAGTGTCTTACCAGTTGTCAGAGATAGGAGCTTTGAAGTAGGCAGACAGACAAAACTTACCTGCTCCATTGGAATCTTTTGCAGGCGGCAGGAACGTCTTGCGTCAAGTTCCTCCTCTCTGGGTCTGGGGGACTGGTTGAGGTGTTGGAACCAAAGGAGTGTCTACTGGGGCCCTCTTGGGAGCTGGTGCAGGGGTCCTTCTGCGTGCCTTTGCAGGCAGACGAAACACTCTTCTCCTGGACAGAAGAACTGGTCGTGGATAAGGAGAAGCTGGTCTGACTGGGACATCCTCAATCAGAGAAATGGCCCACAGCTTAGGAGGCATTCAAGTATCAGCTGAACTGAGGGAAGCAGTCAGGCTCTCGTCTCTGTCTGCCATCTGAACCTCTTGACATGCAAGAACGGCCATCTCACTGCTGTAGGGTGATCAAGCCTGTTTATTCTGGATTCACACCAATGGACTTTCACTCAGCTTCCTGACATCAAAGACGAATCGGTGACCAACCACTGGGTCACTTCAGAGACAGACTCAGCCACATGGTCTGAAAGGTGTTTCAAACGCAACTTTTTTATTAACTTTCTTATTATTTAACATGTTGGTGTCATGCAGGAAGAAGAAGAAGAAGACTCGGCACCAGGTCCCATATGGTGCAGACGACTGTATGTATTGTATGTTAATGTGATAACACCTTTCCCTGCAGTTGTCTTTTAAGAGGAAAAGACAGAAATGTGAATTCCAGGAACCAACATGTTGAATTGTAACTTTATGTGTCACCTTTCTTTCTATTTCAGTGTATATACATACACATGTACATATATCTATGATGTTATAACATGATCACCATGTATAACATTTAAATCTGAATTAGTAGTGTCTGTTGACCACTTACTTATAATTTGATAATATCCTGTTGCAGATAATGTGTGTTTGGTACCATTCAATAGCAGACAGTGCCACGTTGATAAATATGGAAGCATTAGAAATGTTTCCAGCTTCATTAACCATTTAGGAAGCAATTAAAGTAAATTAAACTTTAATTTAGCGAAGGTATAGGAGGAGAGGAGTGAAGCGTCCCGCCAGTGACAGTGAACTGCTCCTACTGGACATCAGCCTGAGAAGACAGCTGGCAAGGCCAATCACAGCGCAGAGGCCGGAGCCTGCCTGCCAGTCTCAACTCCTTGGAACAACTATAAGTTGAGAAGTGACATTTTTGTCTTGCAGTTAAAAGTTAAGAGTTAAGAGTCAAAGTTGAAAGAGAGAAAGAGACAAAGAACTGAAGAAGGCCTTTTGAGAAGCTGGCGGGCCATGCTGGGCTGGGTCCATGTCAAAGTTTCCTCTGCTAATTATCTCACCATTGCTCACTGCTTCATCTGGTTCACTCTGGTCATTCGTTCATTCATTCATTATGCATCGCTGTATTCATTTCATTCCACTCATAGTTGCATTTATTCATTGTCTTGTCTGTTGTTAGTTTTATTGCGTCTTGGTCTCCTGTGTCAGTAGTATTAGAATAAATGTTTGTCTATAAAGTTGTTGTATTGGTTTTCTGTAGGATTACATTCAATCACTTTACGGGTGCAAAGACCGTGGCTACTTGAGCTCTATTTGAATTGACAATTGAATAGACTCCTCTGGCTTCTGCCAATAGTCGTGTCTCCACCAGCCTGTTTAGATGCGCATCTAGAAGTATCGCATCGGAAATTGTTGATGGAAATGGCAAAATTCGAATTAAAATCCCCTGAGTCGCACAAACAAAAATATGCTCTTTATGGCTGGGTTTTGGCTGATGCGAAAAAGGGTTGATTTGCAAAACAGGGGATGGAAACAGTTTAATTCGAATTAAGTCTGACATAGCGCACTTGCATGCATCTGACTGATCAAGTGTTTCTGCTAGCTGTGTTTTCCCACAAGCCAACAACATGGTGGAAAGCAGCCTGAGGTTTGTGTGGACGGAGGAAGAAATCAAAACCTTTATCGCCTTGATAAAGGATAAAAACATTACTGCAATTCTGGATAGCAAGCAGCAACGGAATGCAATTATCTACCAAGAACTTCTTGCCGAAATGTTAAGCAAGGGGTTTGACAAGCCATGGACTGCTTTGAGGAACAAGTGGAAAAGCCTTAAGCAAAAGTACCTGGCGGAGAAATGTGTGCTTTCCGAAAGTGGTTCGGGGGGAGAACGAAATTCAAGTACTATCATGAACTCGACGACATCCTTGGCCAGAGGCCTCGCTGTCGTCCATGATCAACAGCAGCAGCAAAGGTTAGTAGTAACGTTAGCTAACTTTTACCGCGTTTGCACATTCAGCCCTGGCTATGCATCTTACTTAGATGTTCTTTAGCATGTGAAAAGTACATTCAAAATTTGTCTTCACGAGCACAATATGTCATGCATTTCAATACACATGCCGGCAACAGCATGTGCGGCCAGGTTATCTTGCAACTGAGTTCTTAGTGTAGTTTTCACGCTCCAAACATTTAATGGAAGCACACATGAGTCGCATTTCTAAAAATGCGCATTTTCCAAAGATTCAAATCACTTTTAGATGGAAACGAGGTTGATGTCCTCCACGTTGAGATGTGGAACATCTAAAAGAGGGACAAACCTCATTGCTCGCCAAGGGGATTTGGTGCTTTATGGGAAAGGCTGGGTGATGTTCTGAACAGAAAGTCCAAGTCTGTTCAGAACAGCATCTTTTTGGGCTTTCTATGTAGTGCACAGACTTCCTGCGTGAGGAGTTGATGTCAGCCCTACATATGTCCAGGATCTTGGACTCACTGGTGAAGCCATCAGGGGTCTCCTTCTGGCTCCCAGTTGTCGTGTATTTGAACTTAAAGAAGCACTTGGTCTGACTATGTACTGAATCATAACTTTATTGACCTCTTGTTCTACTACAGTAACATGAGAATAGTTTTGGCATTGCCATAGCTAATGGGGATCCAAATAAATCAAATCAAAAACCAACCCCCTTGCACTCCCACAGCGCCACCACATGTTCACATCACTTAGGACCTCTCATGCATTGAATATGCATAATACCACATCTCCCCTTTCCAGAGAACAAAGGGTAGACTGCCTTTGTGTCATCAGACCTTAAAGGATTATTCTGCCTCTATTCTTGAAAGATCTGTTCCTATCTAAATCCTGAACTTACAAAAGATTAATATAGGCACTTAAATTGTCATACATGTGACAAAATTAAATAATCACTATTTCTTGAATTTCCACAGTATTGACTTACAGTGCTCAGACTTTACCCCATAATATTAAACTGTCCGTACTGATAAATAAAATAGGGGTTACTTTCTTAAATCTCAGTATTCTCTTATTTCAGTGTTTGTCAGTTTATAGGTTAAGCCTACTAGGTTTAATGATGGTTCTCCCAGACCTGGTCCTGAGAGCAGGAGTCTCTGCAGATGAGACTCGGGGTACCACAGCAGGTGATATGGGCGCCCTCATAGGACCTGGCTCTGGCGTTTGTTGCTGTGGCGAACTGCTGTCTTGTGCAGGTGTGTGTAGAGGTATAAGGTGCTGGCGGTTACGCCTCACTACTCCCTGAGGTAATTCCACCAGGTAAGACCTTGGATTGGAGAGGTGCTGGAGCACAGTTCCAGACATCTTTGCGTTGGTTACCCACACTTGGTCTCCTGATGACAGGTTGCTGAGAGCTTTGGCGCGGTGACGCCTGTTGTAGTTTTCAGCATCTGATAACTCCTCCTTTTCTCTTGCGATGCTGTCAGGCAGAGTCGGGTCTAGCTGAGAGGGAAGGATAGGCACCGTGGTGCGAAGACGTCGACCCATGAGGAGTTGAGCTGGACTGTAACCACTCTGAAGGGGCGTGGCTCTATAGGCGAGTAGAGCCAGGTAGGGGTTTCCTGCCTTTTTCAGGAGGGTTTTCACAGTTTTGACTGCTCTTTCTGCTTCACCATTACTCTGTGGAAACCCTGGGCTGCTGGTGATGTGCCTGAATCCATACGCAGTGGCAAGGGAAGTGAAGGCTTGTCCAGAAAACTGTGGCCATGGGGATGCCATGGTGAGCAAAGATTGACTTTAAATGCACAATGACGTCAGTGGACCCTAGTGTGAGATAATTGTGCTATCTCTACATACCTGGAGAAGTAATCAACCACCAGCAGGTAAGTTGCCATGGTCTGTCAAGGACATGCTGATGTGATAAGTGGCCCTTTGTGAATCCGTCTTTCACAGTAAGTTTAGCTCGCTCTGGCCAGTAGTTTTTCAGCACCGGTACCTGTTTTGCATGTGCTGGCCATCCCTCTGTGCACAGTGTCATAACGTGCGAGCAGACACTGTCGGCTTTCAGCTGCTCTTTCAGGTTCTCAGTGAATAATGAGCTGAAAGGTAGGCTTCCAATGACACAGTCCACATAAATGTTGGTGCTCTCCATCAGCTCCTGTTCGTCTGTGGACATCCATGGTATCTTTTTCTGCTAGATGGGGAATAAATTTTCCCAGCTGGTTGACCATGCCAAGAAAACTTCTCAACTCACTCACGTCTGTGGGCTCCTTCATCTCTTTGATGGCCTCTGTCTTTCACGGATCGGGGCGGATACCAGTAGCTGTGATAATATGACCCAGGAAGACAACCTCGCTCTTGGAGAGATCACACTTGTCCACATTCAGTGTGATGCCTGCTTTTTCCAGTCTTTGAAGCACGGCATGTAATCAAGTGTCATGCTCTTCCTGATCCTGTCCACACACCAACACGTCATCGATGTGGCAGACCACGCCCTCGAGTCCCTCTGTGACCTCAACCATTCTGCACTGGAAATGTTCGGTTGCTGAAGCAATGCCAAACGGAAGACGGTTAAAGTGGAACCACCCGAAGGGTGTAATGAATGTTGTGTATTTGGCCGAATCCTCTGAAAGTGGAATCTGCCAGAACCCCATATTGGCATCCAATTTGCTGAACACTTTCGCTCCAGTGAGTGCTGCCAGGCTCTGTTCCACTGATGGCAGAATGTACTTTTCACGGCACACATATTCATTTAAGCCAGTCAGGTCCACACACAATCGCACATTTGTTTTGTCCTTCTTGGGCACGACCACCATGCAGGCGCACAATTCGGACCACTCGGCTGATGACACCAAGAGCTTCCATGCGCTGGAGCTCTTCCTTGACTTTGTCTTTCAGAGGCAGCGGAATCCTCCTGGGGTTTTTTTATAGAAAATGGCACAGCACCTGGTTTAAGCTCGATGCTTTTGTAGCCCGCAGCACAGCTTGGGGTAACTTGTTTTCACGTTCTCCATGTCTATGCTGTCAACACGGGCGAGCAAACCAAGGGCTATAATAGCTGGCAAGCCAAGCAATGGTGTGCTCAGGGTTTTGACCACATACACCTTCTCGATAGTCTGCGTAGCTCCTCTATGCAGCTGCAGTGTGGTGTACCCTGCCACATCCAGTAGAACCCGTCCTGGACCAAACAATGTTTTTTCTGCCTTTTGGAGAGCAGGCTGTTGTGTGCTGGAGAAAATGTAGTTAAACTCAGTCTGTAACACAGCAGTGACATCCGCTCCACTGTCCGGTTTGAAGGTGATATTTTTGTCCATTATGCCTATGTCAGCAGTCCATGTTTTAGCACCAGATGTCACAGAGCCAAGAAAGAAACTTTCCTCCTCTTCCTCTGTACCATGCACAGCTTTACCCGAATGGCACACACGCTGGTAGTGGCCCTTTTTCCCCATAGGTATGGCACTTGGCATCATTAGCAGGGCACTCGTGCTTTGGGTGAGGCGTGCCACCACCATTGTGGCACTGGGAGCCTTTTTGGTTCTTGCTCTGACTGCTGTGTGGCTTTGCTCCATTACTTTTGGACTTGTTGAATTTAGGCTTTACCTTCTACTGTCTGCCTTGAAATACTCTGTCCACAGAGCAAACATCCATCTGCTTCACACCACTGTATCACTCAGTGTGTTTTGCTGCTTTTTGATCTCCTCGGACTGTCTTGCCATGTTAATGGCTTTTTCCAGATCTAAGTCTTTCTCCATTTGCATGCGTTCTGAGAGCCTTGTGTCAGCCAGCCCAACCACTGTCCTGTCCCTGATCATGCAACGTTCCATAATTGCAGTGCTCTGCTAATGCATACAGAGCAGTGACGAATGCATTGACAATCTCATTTACCTCCTGTTCATTTAGCTTTAAGCCTCTCAACACATCGTCGGCTTCATCCTCCATACAATAGATCAAAGTATTCACCTGATTCTCTTCAGAGCTTGCAGATAAGTTGCTTGCCTGGCAGAATCTTTCAAATCTTCTGATCCATTTTGTCCACTCGTGTGGTTTGTAAAAATCAAAGAGCTCCAGTGGCTGAATGCTAAACGTAGCGCTGGGTGTAAGCCATCCTGCTAGCTCCTTCCCTGCTCTGCTTGTCGTCTCCGTCCATCCATTAACTGCTTATCGATCTTCCTCTTTTCCTTTCCAGGCAGACCTCCTCCTGTTCTGACCCAGTTTCACAGTACTTCTGACACCATGTTTTGTATTTGAACTTAAAGAAGCACTTGGTCCGACTGTGTCCTGAATCATAACTTTATTGACCTCTTGTTCTACTACAATAAGATAAGAACCAACCCCCTTGCACTCCCACAGCGCCCCCACATGTTCACATCACCTAGGACCTCTCATGTTGGCCATTACAAAGGGGCTACATCCGAATATATTTTTTTAGTTAAAAGCTTGTATGTAGAATAAAACATTCATTCTGTTGCTTTGCATCTTTTCACCGTGCAGAAATGCCTTCTTTAGACAAAGACTATTTCTAGATACTTTTTCAGTTTTATAGGCCAGTTTAAAAGGTCTGTTAGAAAATAAAAAAAGGCTAAGTAAGTTAAGTAATTACAATAGTTACATTACTTATTATATTTTTTTTTTTTACATGGTTAGCTAAGAATCTGTAACAAAAATCAAAAATAATGTTTTCCAACATGGGTTGGTTACTTGCAACAGTATGATCCCTGTTCCTCTGGGTCCAATTCCAAAATTGGTAGAAGACAGATTTTTCAGAATTCTCCATTGCTTCAGGAAAAAAGCAACTACTGTGAACTCAAGTAGAATCCATTTTTTCTGCCCTGTGCATGTGCTCTGTTCTATGTGTGTGTGTGTGTGTGTGTGTGTGTGTGCGTGTGTGTGTGTGTGTTTGTGAGTGAGTGCATGTTTGCATGCACTCATGTAATATACATGTATACAACATCAATATTATATTTAGATTATACAGTGGCATACAATAGTTTTTGTCAAAATTTCTTGTAGTGTGAAAAGTTAAAACTTTTTTGTTTTAATGTTTTGTTAATACATTCTGTTTTGTTTATTTACCTGTCTGTTATTGTCCTGATGTCTAGATGTGCTGTTATATTGACAGCAGTTATTGGTTAATGTATACCTTCACGTTGTGTTCAAATAAAAAAATGAAAAAAAAAAAAGTAAGTAGAAGATGAGCAGATCTACATAAAGCATGACGTTCAAGATAATACATGCTTTTCAACTTTTTAAGCATGATTACTGTATTAATTTTAGTTTTGTACAGTTTTAGAGTGAAAAATGGAGAGGAGCACCATGCAAAAGTTTGCGCACTCTAAGACATTTGATCACTCTGACAACTTTTTCCAGGGTCTGAGACCATAATTAATTCACAATCATTGTTAAGAAAGGTCAGGTCTATAAATACTCTGCCTCCTGAAACCTTGCCCTGTCAATCAGCAGCCATGGGCTCTTCTAAACAGCTGCCTAGCACTCTGAAAACCAAAATAACTGATGCCCACAAAGCAGAAGAAGACTAAAGTGTTTTCAGGTAGCTGTTTTCTCAGTTCATAATGTAATTAAGAAATGTCAGTTAAAGATATGGTCTACGTTTAGAAAGACAATAAGAAAGACACCCCTCCCCCTGTGCTCCATGATCCCTCCCCTCCAAGCCCTCCCCTCGGAGCCTCCTAATGACACACCCCCTCCCGCATAGCAACATACAGTTACAGCATACAATTATCTATGTCACAACATCCACAATAAAAACGAAATATTACCTGTTCAACAAAAACTCTGCTGTATCAGCTTTTCAGGCCCAGATCTTGCCAGAGCTTTCTCCATCGGTCAAAGGAACTGAGGAGACAGAACATGGCGGCATGCGAGAGTACAGCAGCTCTTTGCGTTCTCGTATATGTAGTTTTGTCTGCGTTTTTCTGCTCATGTCGAGCAGATTTTGTGTATAGTCGGCAGGACATTATCGACATCGGCTGGAAGTGCAAGGCTGACATCACGAGAGACTTTCAAAAGGCTCACAACATCCCGGACGCCATCAGCAGATCTGCGGAGTCACTGTGGCTCTGTTGCCTGAGTAAGCGACGCGGACGCTGGAGGGAACGAAGGCAGAAGCGCGGGCGCCAGTCGGGAATATTGGCTAGGCTAAAGAAGTACCCTCACATTCTGTCACTGCCGAGCATCTTCCTGACAAACGCCAGATCTATTTCAAACAAAATGGATGGACTGGAGCTATTGATTGCCTCTAACCGCTACGTACAGACCTGTGGGATTATGATCATAACTAAAAGCTGGCTTCACCCGCTCAAACCCGATGCTGCGGTGCAGCTAGTGGCCCGCACTATCCACCGGCAGGACATAAACATCGAGTCCGGTAAGAGGAAAGGAGGGGGGCTCTGTGTTTATCTCCATAACAACTGGTGTAACAACAGCAGGATCATTGCTCACCATTGTTTTCCAGACCTTGAGGCTCTCTCAATATGCTGTAGACCATTCTACCTTCCCCTGGAACTGAGTGTTGTCACCGTCTCAGCTGTCTACATACCACCGGATGCTAACGTTAGCATTGCTCTTAGTAGCTTAGCAACCAATGTAAACAAACTGCAGTGTGCTCATCCTGAGGGCCTTACAAACCGCTCATACTTTCAAATGCGGAGGGGGGTTGGGACGAGGCCGGATGAGGAGCAGAGGAGTGTCAAAATGGAGCGAGTGGAATGGACGGACGGTAAGCAAGAGAGAGTGCAAATTTGAGCAAGGAGTAACTCCATGCGGACCGGATGGCTGTGATTGGTCAATTTCTTTGCAGGCCTGCAGCCACCAGAGAGAATAGATTTTTTTGGTTGTTTTTGCTCTTCACATTGTGTAGCTAGCACTATTGGGCCATAACCACCATCTAAATGATGTTAATAATAAAGATCAATCTTTCTAAACATAGACCATAGCACAGGATACACCATATCACAGGAACTTTGGAGGTCAAGTTGAGTTCTGGAGGACCAAGAAAACTTTCTGAGACACCTGCTTGTGGGATTGTGGTGCAGTGGAGGGTATACGCAGGTATACGGGGTATACCCACATCTTCTTCTGGCCAATTACACCCACCTATCAGACAAAAAACCATCAGACTATATAGGAGAGTATGCCCACTTCCTCCTCTGTAACTTACCCAGCTATTAAGTAGTACATCCACAATCAGCTACCATGACACCACTGAGTGACACCTACACAAACATGATCTTCATGGAAGAGTCATCAGAGGAAAACCCTTCCTGCATCCTCACCACAAAATGTAGCGTCAGAAGTTTGCAAAGTTTCCAAACAAGCCTGATGCTTTTTTGGAAAGTCCAAGTCCAAGTCGCAAGTTAAAATAGAACTTTTCTGATGCAATGAGCAAAAGTATGTTTGGAGAAAGAAGGATGCAGAATTTCATAAAAAGAACACCTGTCCAACTGTTAATGATGGAGGTGGATCGATCATGCCTTGGGCTTGTGTTGCAGCTAGTGGCATGGGGAACATTTCACAGGTAGAGGGAAGAATGGATTCAGTTCAATTCCAATAAATTCTGGAAGCAAACATCACAGCATCTGTGAGAAAGCAGAGGATGAAGAGAGGATGGATTCTACAACAGGACAATGGTCCTAAACACACCTCAAAATCAACAATGAACTACCTTAAGAAGTGCAAGCTGAATGTTTTGCCATGACCATCACAGTCCCCCAACCTAAACATCATTAAAAATCTGTGGATAGACCCCAAAACAGCAGTGCCTCACAAGACAGCCCAAGAATGTCACAGAGCTAGAAGCCTGTTGCAGGAAGGAAGTTGGTTGCAAAAAGTGTTTAGAAGCTGTATTACTGATCAAAGGAGGCACTACTAAGTAATGACCATGCAAGGTGCCCAAACTTTTGCTTCAGGCCCTTTTTCCTTTTTGTTAATTTTTAGATTTTAAAATAGGTAGTCTTGCTGAAAATACTGAAGAAATGTTTTATCATCAACTCCATGCCGTTTGGAAATCAGTTCATCTTCTACTTGCTTAGCTATACACAATCAACGGAATTTTGACCAGGGGTGCCCAAACTTTGCATGCGACTATATATACGGTTTGCTTCCTGTAAAATTGGAAAGCCAAACCCTGTTCTTTTTCCTGAGCCCAACCGCGTGCGAGTGTTGGCAAAATATAACCACATACATTTGTTGAAAAAAGAACATAAATTCGCAGTGAGTATTGAGTGCAATACCCCCCCCCCCCCCCAACTTGCACAGAACCCTTTGATTTCTACAGCCTCCTACACCTTAAAGGGACATTGTGTAACATTTTCAGTTGTTTATTGGCAAAAATTGATGTCTGCATTCATAAATATGTCATCACTGGTGTACTATTACCTCCACCAATAATCTGACTTATTCTCGTAAAAGGAAAATTTAGGATTTGTTTGTACATTGTGCGGGTAAGTCGTCTGTGGGGTTCCATTACGTTTCGCCATCTTGAGAATACACCTGCCAAGAAGGGACATACAGCACCGCCTTCGGCGTTTTCGTTGAGAGCCAGGCCAGCACTGCGTGACTGAGGAGCCGAAGGAGAGGAGCAAGAGGCGCTTCGCTACTACCCTGGCAAATTTGAAACCAAGTCCCACTCTTTGAGCATAATGCAGGATCATGCATATGCAGCATCATGGGAGACAGAATCCTTGTCGCCAAGAAAGTGCAAAAGGGAATAGAAAAGGCAGCGTGACCGGCGAATTAACAGAACAGAACGAAGGCCCACGTCGGGGTAGCCTTTCCCAGGTAGAGGGAGCTGCTGAGCGAGGATTGGCTGTTAGCCTGTGTTGCCGGCCAGTCACTAACAGCCTCATCCCTCTCCTCCCATCACTGCGCCGCCGTTAGCCGGTGTTAGCCGCGATTAGCCGTTAGCCGCTGTTAGCGCTGGCCTGTGATTGTATTACCTTTCTCCTTCAGCAGCTCTCTCCACCTGGGAAAGGCAACCCCAATGCTGACCCTTGTTTTTTTAATTCGCCGGTCACGCTGCCTTTTTGATTCCCTTTTGCACTTTCTTGGCGACAAGGATTCCGTCTCCCGTGATGCTGCATAATACATGATCCTGCATTATGCTCAAAGAGTGCGACTTTGCTAAGCGGCAGTAGTGCTGCTGGCCACTATCAGCTGTTTCAATTTACACCCACCCCAACAGTCCTGCGTTGTAAACACAGCCAGCATGGTGAGGAGGGGGTTTGTCAACACGCGTTGCGTGTGTCTGTGTAGCAGCCTGAATGAATACTCCATGTAGTATCAGATGACATGGTTTCATCAGTGTTATTATAGCTTTTTGGTCCACAGCGGCTACCGTTGTTGCAATACACAGTGAGGCGCTAGAGTGCGCAATCTGTTTGAATGCAATATGTGATTTCAACGTTAGATGGGAAAATTCCTACACACTGTGGCTTTAATAATATCTGTACATAATACTATTTCATTCCGTATATGTTATTTATATTGTTCATATTGTTTCTTTTGTATATATCCTGCTTATATTGTTATTATTAGGGGCCGGGCAGCCTAAGCTACCGGGACCCTATTGTTTTGCTGCATCTTCTTCTTCGGAGGAGGAGGAAATCATACTTCCCATGTGCGAAAAATCACCAAACTTTGCACAAAGGTCCAGTCCCATGCCAGATTGCCACAGCAGCAAAAACAGGCCAATAGTCCTGATGGTGGCGCTACAGCAAGCCTCTGAAGTTTAAAATTTTGAAAATTCACAACAAATCAACCATACATGCTACAGATTTGCAACTTTCACCAAAATGTAGCCCCAATACTGAAGAAACTTTTGTACAGTACAGCAAATTATGAAGTCCATCACTCTGTTTTTTTCAAAAACTGTAAAACTTATTAAACCTATCTCCTCCCACAAGTTTTGCTCAATTGGCACCAAACTTGCTACAGAGCATCTTCAGACTGTCCTACACAAAGATCCACACAGTTTTTTTATTTATCAAAAATTGAGCCTACAGTGCATCAAAATGTTTGACTGTAAACGGTATTGTAAACATATACTTGCAAATTCTTGCTAAATACATTTTCAATGTTCATTTAAAAAAAATGACAAAGGTAGATGATGTTTGGAAAATATCAGAATTTTATCTCAAAAACTGAATTTTTTACAGCATTTTGAATTTTGCTCTCATGCGAACAATTGAAGTCAATATAAAAATGGCAATTTTAAACATCAGTTTTTCACTTATGGAGCCAATAAATCATTGTTAAAAACAAATTACCAACATCTAGATGCAATTCGTGTATTTTCAGATTTTTGTCTTAATAACTGAATTTTTGACAGCCGTTTGAAATCTTCCTTTAC
Source organism: Epinephelus awoara (assembly GCA_035609425.1). Taxonomy (NCBI): domain Eukaryota; kingdom Metazoa; phylum Chordata; class Actinopteri; order Perciformes; family Serranidae; genus Epinephelus; species Epinephelus awoara. The sequence goes on along the minus strand of CM069296.1, from coordinate 6,262,896 downwards.
ACACTAACAGCTGCTGTCTTGCACACAGGTGACTGGCTTAGTCAATTTGTGAAGCTACATGTGACATTTCTGTTTGCCAGTTAGCTCAGTGAGATAGAGGATGGTTCTTGGTGTTGAAGATTATGAGTTCAAGCCTCAGCTTGTGCAACATTTCCATATGAGAAATCTACCCAAACTTTTCGTAAAGGTCCAGTCCCATGCCAGATGTCCTCAACTGGAAACACAAGACAATAGTCCTGATGGTGGCGCTACAGCAAGTCTCTAAATTTCAAAACTTTGAAAATTCATAACAAATCAACCATATGTGCTACAGCTTTGGAACTTTCACTTTGAAATTTGCTTTTCCATGGCATGGATGGCTACTGTCTGGCACCCTGATGCTTGGCTTAGGCTTAAGGCAGAACGCACATTCTAATGTGAAAGTCCTATGTTCAGGCATCATGCTATGTGGATTAGAGACTATAATAATTATGATCCAGGCAGTTTTACGGAGAGACAACTACTCTTTATCAATACTGTTCCCTGTTATCCCTTGTCTCTTTTCCCTGTTTATTGGCTTAGCTATCAGTCAATATGCAGAGTCTATCCAATAGCTACTTTTACATTTTAAAAAATGTTTTCATCTTTGTCACCATGGATAATGTTTAGCTTTAAGCTAGATCAAGCCAGTTTGTTCATAATTGCTAGCAGTTAATGTTATTCTTACTTTCTTGTTCTCTTGTTATTCAATTTGAAGGGCATTTCATAATTATATGATGTAACTTCTATGTTGTGATATGCTTTGTTTTAGTGTGTGTGTTGCTCAGAATTGCCTAATTTTGCCTAAAATTGCCCGGCCCCAACTATTGCTGCACAGCAGCTATAATGTTATTTTTATTTTTACAATTTTTTTGTACTACTGCCAAATAGGAGCTGCTAAACAGATTTTCACAGTGTCATTGTGTGGCAATGTTAACAGTGACAATACAGTATTCTTATTCTTCTTATTCAGTGTTGTACTGACATAGTGCATTTATTTTGAAAGACACTGTATGCAAACTGTACATTTCCTGTGAAAACGGATGTTATGCAAGTGGTTACATCAGTTAGAGGCCTCCACCTGGGGAACACAGACAGGACACTCAGCCAATCATTGCATTCAGATGCAATGATTGGTTGGAGTTTTCTTAGAACCATAATGTGAATGGTGCAATTATGAGTTTTTATCTCTGATGGAATTCACTTACATCTTAGTGTGCCATCAGCTTATTATTAGCATTTTAACCTAAACAATGTAGAGCGTAAAATTTCCAGAAAGGTAAGTGTCGCTTCAACAGCGATTACCTAGACATTCACACAGAGGCACACATCTCAATTTTGGGGAGGTACACAATTACCAAATTTATGGGGTGTAACGGAAAACTAATACAACAAGTAGTGTAATGAATTACTGCCGACAGGGTGTGATAAGTAAGGAAATGTTATTACTTTTGTAAAGAGTAACGAGTAATAAGTAATGCATTACATTTTTTAGAGTAGCCTAACAAGCCCAACACTGCTGCAGAAACATGGCGATCTCCATGAATGTAAATCCAAAATAATACAAAAGGCTCATTCTAAGGTGAGGAGAACACAGCAATTCATATTTTCAGGTTATTATACACTGAAGAACACAAACTCATTATATTGTATTCGGTTTCTGCAAATATATATATCACCTTAAATCCTACACAGTGGACCTTTAAGTTAAAGAAGTGTCAGTTCCAGACCTGATCAGTGCCTGCTAGGCAGCTGAATGCTATGTAGGATAAATGCTGTGATGTGGGCCACATGTGATTTGACCTGACCTGTGTCCTGCCAATGGAAGCTTACTAATATAAGCGCAGACTAGTTTTATGACCTAAGTGTCCACTATAATTGTATTTTAGCCAGGGACGGATCATCGTTGTTGCCATGCCCTCCACCCCAACCACCTGCCCGCCAACCCCTGGTTACGTGAGCGCGTGCACGCGGCGACACAACCGTGTTTGCGTGTTTGCGGAGCAGAGAGAGAGAACAGCTGAACGAGGGGGAACGAAGAGTCCGAGAGAGAGAGAGAGAGAGAGAGAGAGAGAGAGAGAGAGAGACCTGCGCCGCATTGACAGGAAACACGGAGTCAGAGCTCCGGTAGCGCCGACAGCACAGAGGAGGAGCTGGATCTTTTTCTGATGCCGCTGCGGAGTTGACGGTGCCCGGTGCAGCAGAGGGGAGATGAGCTGCGGACCAGTGCAGGTAAGCGGACACTTTCTACTTTCTCGTGTGATGCTCCATAGTTGTATCTCCCATCGCACTGACGCATCGGGTGGTGTCCCGCTCGTGGCGAGGCTACACCGGGGCTGATGATGAGAACCGAGGATATGGAAAATGACAGCAGGACAGAATGCAGCCCCGGTCCCGTCCAGGGGGCAAGGTAGCCTACATTGTTGCCCGGTCTCAATGCAGTGTTTTCCGGGCACCCGGTGCACACGGGCCCCCGCCTCTCTCTGCGCATCTTCTGGATGATGCTGCGGTTTTGTGGGATTTTTGCTGCTCTGCGCAAATCGCAAATAAAGGTACCGAAGTCCGATGCATTGACCGGGCCCGGCCTCGCCGTCTGCATCTGCAGAGGCCCGTGTGATGTGTGAGGAGAAGTGTCATGCAGAGGACGAGCGAACGGGGACATTTAAAGGGCTGTCAAGTTGGGCTTGTTTGGTTAGGCCCCGGGGCTGCAGCCTGGGCTGCACACAGGGTGAGTCAGGTCTGTCTCTCAGCACTGGAAGTGGATCAGAGCACATCTGAATGTGAGGGAGGCCACTCAGACAAAAAAAAACAAAAAAAAAAAACCCCCACAAAAAAACACAGCATCTGAAGTCGACTGGGCCTACATCTTGTCACCCAGTGGAGGACACAAAAAGTATATTCCCACAGTGTTATCACAGCGATTTGTATGTGTTTCTGTGCCTCAGAAGGCTACATTACATGGTGACCTTGTTGGACTTTATGGCTACCTATTTTAATACCATATGTGAACACTAGTGACTGTAGTCCTTTATTATAACAGTCTCACACAGTCTGCACTCAGTAGTGAGTTTAGTTACATTATTAAATCTGGTATCTAATATTGCATGCCAGCAGTAGCTCTGTATTACAGTCATAATGTCCTTACAAGGGATTCCCATCAATAGTTACCTGAAGGATGTTACTCACCTGATGTTTATATTGACTACTGTAGGCCTAATATTGTTCTTACTGTAGCTACTTTTAAGTGTGTGTTAAAAAGTGGCAAGTATATTATGTCATGCTTTGGATTTGTCTCCTTCAAACCAATCAGGTTTACAACTTAAGTTTTAAATTGTAAGGCTACTTAGATCTTTTAGATACCATTGCCACACACATGAATACACAGTTACAACTCAACTCAAAGTCCTTTATCACAGTCACAGTTTTACGAAAACAGAGGGACAGAGTACAGTCAGCCAGTTATACCCAGTTATTACGCAGAATCAATTCTTTAGGATTTTTTTTTATTTTAATATTATTCGTATTGTATTAGTATGAATTCATTAACATATAAGGGGCTATTTCTGATCTAGCTAGTAGAGATGGAGCTAATTTTTAACTACTTTATATACTGGTGGTTAGTTTAATCTGACAGTGCATCATCATCACCACCACATGTTTTGTATATGCAATTATTATCTTCAAAAGATAAGTATCTATAGCTGTCAAATAAAGGTATCAGAGTAAAGAGTACATTTCCCTCTCAGATGTAGTGGAGTACAAGTTTAAAGTAGAAGTGAAATATTTTTGATCCAGTACAGAGTACAAGTGCCTAAAGTAGAAATACCGTACTTAAGAATGGTACTGGAGTATATTTACTTACACTGAATCAATGAATTCAGGGGAATTTTATCATGATACTAAATTTAGTGTTTGTCCTTGAATGGGTTGATAAGAACTTGTCTGAGGTGCTCAGTTGTGAGTTTTCATGACCTATTATACTTGCAGTAATTTTAATCTCCTATGATAGGACTTTGTTATTCCTATAGTGTTCTTCCATAGGGGCCATGGCCTGTACTGTATGTGCTTTGCTGCGACTGTGTAACTGTATAGAAAGGTTTGCATATTGACTGGTGTAATAAGAGCCTAATGCATGTACTCAGCCATGGAAAGAGAAAAGTGTGTGTGAGCACATGTGTGAGTGAGAGTTTAACATAAAACCTATAGAGGAAAGGCTGAACTCTTATTGCACTCATTTTCCCAGCAGAGGGTATTTCTGAAGTGCACAATGAACCATCAGCTCTGAGAACAAACTCTTCATTTGCTTGAAAGAGTGTGTGTAACTTTTAGAGCGATAATTAACCTCGTTGTTCTAGCAAAATTACACTCCAATCACAGCTCACCTACAATATAAAAGTATAAACACAACACTAGGTTGACTTCAGTAGTTTTTGCTTGCATTTTAAATATGGAGATTACCATGTAGTCACATGATGTCATGTGTAGCTACGTGTAAATGTATCTCAGGTTTTTGTTCCATCCTGTTCAATGATGTATGTTGAATTACATAATAAACACACATTTTGATAGGTAATAATCAAATGGATTAATACAGGGAAATATTTCATTTTATTTTTCTTATTTTCACAGTAACAGAGTTTTATTAGTGATTTAATTTTTGCAATTTGTATTGCAGATATTTTTTAGTTAAATAGTTGCACTTGTCTCATTTGATTCAATGATGTCACTTGTCATCACTCTTCAAGGTTTGACTGTCAGTAGTAGTTCAATAAAGCAAGTCATTTAAGTATTAGGAAGGAGCATTAGGAAGTGGCTGGATGTGTGTGGATAACTAAAAGATTATTTCACTCCTGGAAAGCCGGTCCTTTCATAAAATAAGATCGTCTATACAGTAGAAAGACTCAAATACTTTTAAATTGTTTGCCACATAAGCAGAAAAAAACAAAAGGGCTGAAGCATTTGCTTTTACTCAAGACATAGAAAACCTACTACTACCAGAATGCACTGCACCGCACCGGACCAATAAATGCTCCTGCTAGTAGATGACATGATGCAAGTTGGTTTTGGCTCTTTTAAAACAATATGTAGGCTGGCTGGAACCAATGATCATGTATTACAGTTAAACGGTGAGTTAAAAAATGCTTCTGAAAACATTTGAGGCAAAAATAGGCAATGCAGTAACAGAATCTTGGTTCATATTTAAACAGCACTGCCTAGTTTTGAGTGTGATCTGAGTTTAAGATGGAGAGAGAGGAAGAGGCTGATCTCTCTCTTGATCCGCTCCTATACTCTTTGTGTCCATGGTGGCAGGCTCACGGCAATGCAGAACTACAATCTGTAGTTTGAGCAACAGACCCGGAGCCACTGAAAATTGGAGCAAAGAGATGGGTATCAGCAAGTCAACATAATAACAGACTGTGTGTGTGTGTGTGTGTGTGTGTGTGACCTGAGCCTTGGCCAACAGTTTAATGGTCTTATGTAAGAAAAGGACAGTATAACATCTGGACAGGCATGGAGCTTACAGAAAGAGGCCAGATGTTCATCAGGTGACAGAAGCATTTATATTATGTGATAGTATTTTTTCATGGAAACAGTAATTGGTGGTATAATTAATATAATGAAAAATGAAACAGAAAACATAGAAATCTCAACATGCATGATTAAAGGAGACACAGACATAAACACACCATGCGATTTAGATAGTAAGTGATAGCTTGGACTCAGTGACTGAACAAACACTATTCTAGTTAGCTAATCTCAGCACTCACTACATTTAAGTTTTTTTTGGTAAGCAATAACATAACATATAACACTGATGCCAGTTCACAGTTTTCACATCTGCTTGTCTGTGAGGGTCCCCTTCACTCCAATCTCTTGCTCCACACTCCTGTCCAGTCTAAAACACCGCTGTCAAGCCAGCTGCAGCTGGCTCACCATGGTGAAGTTAGTTTTAAGGTGGATACTCAACAGACATTCACACTGGACCCAGCAGTATCTTCTTAGTTTCACTGTCACTGGATGTTGGCAGTAGGAGGACAGTAAGCTCACCTCCCAGCCCTCCTATGTACTGCCGGGGGCTGAAGTGGACCGTCAGTTGTACTATGAATAGAACCGTGTGTGCGTCTGTGGATGTTCAGTGCAGAAAGTATATTCGAGCCTCAGCACTCATTAAAAATGTCTACATTCTTTAATGTTCAAATACAACTTTATACTGTCTGTGCTGAAGAACACCTGCATTCACTCTGTGTCTGAGAAGGCTAGGTTTAGCACCTGTCACTTTTAGCCCCCCTCCTGAAAACTGAGAATACTGGCACTTTTTACTGTGAAATTTCACTAATAAAAGCTTCTAAACACAACCTGACATGCACCAGAAAGAATACAATTTAAAATCGGGGAAAAATTAACAACATCAGCAAACAAAGATTATTTGTATCCCTGATGTTAGCATGTAGCTACATGTATGACAGCAGTGTACTTGCAGCCAGCAAATGACTGTAATTAAGAATAGGGGCACTCTCTACCGGGAGAAATAACAGATAAAAGCTTTTAAAGACAACTATACATGTTTCAACAGGGATATTGATCCAAAATTGTGGAGAAATTTGCAACATTGGCAACCAAGACAATGTTTCAATGTGACATGTTTCCCTGACGTTAGCATATAGGTAGCACTGTAGGCTACATAATGTAACAATTGCAGTAGTATGACATCATACTGTAGCCAGAGTAGAAAAACTTGTGTGAAACGAAGTGTTCAGAATGGTAGGGAACCTGATGTTTTTGCTCACAGGGAATGACTTTTACATATGTTTAGCTCATTATTTGAAATTTTGGCCACGTTTAAGAACGTCCTTTATTGTAACACGATATATAATATGGATCCCGGGTGTGGGAGCCCTTCTGTGTGGAGTTTGCATGATCTCCCCGTGTCAGCGTGGGTTCTCTCCGGGTACTCTGGCTTCCTCCCACAGTCCAAAGACATGCAATTTGGGGACTAGGTTAATTGATTACTCTAAATTGTGAGTGTGAATGGTTGTTTGTCTCTATGTGTCAGCCCTGCGATAGTCTGGCGAACTGCCCAGGGTGTACCCTGCCTCTCGCCTGATGTCAGCTGGGATAGGCTCCAGCCCCCCCACGACCCTCACGAGGATGAAGTGGTTAGAAGATGAATGAATGTATAATAGGTCCCATTTAAAGCAGCTTTAAAATTGAGTCTTAACACTAACCTCAACAAAGTTTTAGTCAAACCTTACAGAAACACTTTAGCTGTTATATTTTGTCAATGTGTTGTTGGAGCCAATGTTGTCAGGTATATTCTTAATTCTAATGCAAAGTCTGACCTCAACCATTGTTTCTTTTTGCACTAATTTCAGAATGGGTATTACATAAAAATCTGAGAAAATATATTTTACACACTATGAACCAAATTTACACAGTAGTATATTTCAGTTCTGTAGGCCACATATGCAGTAGTCATGCGCCCATACACGTGATTTTTGGCTATCCTCTTATTTGCTGTGGATATTGGTGTAGGGTCAATGGTCAAAATATGGTATGTTTAATATGGTTTTAGACATTTATACTAGATACACCATTACTAGTGACCCTTCATGTTGGTTTTTATTATAAATGATTTTCCTTAGCATAACATTTTCACCAAGTAGGTAAAACTTGATTGAAAAAGTCAATAAGACAAAAATCTGGCTAAATAAAACCATTTGCAAGGCAACACATTGTAGTTTACACATTACTATACACAAGCTCACTTGCATTTTCGCCTCATTTGTTCCTGAAGCTTTAAGTATTTTAATCAGTGTGTTGTTGCTCTTGAAGGAAAAACTCTTTGGATATGAGGCAACACAATCTGGATAAATCGTTTTGAACCAAGTAATGAGCCTTAAAGGGATAGTTCTGATTTTTTGAAGTGGGGTTGTATGAGGTACTTATCCATAGTCAGTGTATTACATTCAGGAGATGGCAGTTGGCACGCTCCCAGTTTGGAGAAGTGGCTGGGACTACCACCACAGAAGCTCAGCAATGTACTTGCTGTGGATGAAGGTTAGCAGCAAAAAGTATGTTAAAAAAAGCCTACCTGAGAAATCTATATCAGTTTGAGTGGGCACTATATTGAGAATATTTTTTACAATTTTACCTTGCTGTCAGATAGCCCCGTTCTTTTAGTACTCCATTTTCTCAAACATATAATTTCCTTATTCCTGTACTGTATTATGCCTTATATCAGCTGTTAGGTTCAGTCGTTCAGTGGTTTATGGAGGAGACGACAAATACAAGACAATAAAGAAGTGATTCAATAGCAATGACAAAATGTTGCTCACTGTGGAGACAGTAGGATACCTTCATGAACCCGAGTATACAGAAAGAGAACTTTTGCAGAGGGAGACTGAATGACCTGAAAAAGAAAGAGGGCAATTTTCTTTGGAAACTGGAGGCCCAGAAGGAGCAGAAGCTAACAGTATAAACTGTAAACACATACTCACAGACCCAAAGAGCTACTGCTGCCATGAGTGGGATTTGGTTTCAACACAACTTCAGGATCTTTCGGCATCAAAAGATGCTATCATTTCACACTTTTCTGCCTGCTTCTCCAAACCGGGAGGGTGCCAGCTGCCATGTAATACACTGACTATAGATAAATACCTCTTATAGACCCAGTTAAAAAAAATCCAAATGATCCCATTAACCATAAACCTAGAATATTTGTAGAGTAGTCAGTTTGCTCTTGAGCTAATGTGACAGCAGTTTGACAGAGAGTTAGCTTTGGGGTTCCTGCGGTAGAGGACCGAAAGGTGAAGTTAGCAGTTCAACATAATTCACATAACAGGGCAAAACATGAAGCTGTTCAGTGTAGCTATGTGTGAGGCTGCAGGGCCACATACACACACACGCACGCACGCACGCACGCACGCACGCACGCACGCACGCACGCACACGCACACACACACACACACACACACACAAACAGTTTAGTTTTAGTGAGATTAATCTAATGGGATGTTTCATTCTGAGTATATCTCCTAAACTGATATTGATCACTGAAATGAACTGCTGTTATAGAGTATTCATTTAGATATAGCCTTATTATACATATTTAATTTGATTTTTACTAGCTGTGATTTGGGTTTGTTGCAAGTGTTGGCGACCCTGGGATCATTTTCATCCAGACAGCAGCATCTAGAACACTGAGATTCCATTACTGTCTCTGATTCCAATAATGTTATGTGGTACCATTGGTCCTCAAACTTTTTTCCATAATCCACCCGAGTATCAGACCAGCACAAAATGGTTTTGGTAGAAACCCACAATGAACAAACGTAAACCTGAATGAGACTGTGTTTGTTGCAGCAATTGACAGTTTACGGCAACTAATGATGGCATGGAAAATAGGAATACTGAACATAAAGTATACATTTTTTTTTAAATGTCATGTACCCCCTGCAGTACTTCAAAGAACCCCTAGGGGTATCCCCACCCCAATTTTAGAAACACTGTGAATACTGTGGTTCTGAGCTTTGTCTTTGTCTTATGTTACTTCCAATTAAAGCATATATTTTCCTATATAACGAAAGTTGTTTTTGTCCCATCAGCTACATTGCTTAAATTGTGTTAAGACTTTAGGTACAGAACATTTAGTAATCTGGTAGTTAAATTTAAATGAAAAGGGAATTTCTGAGCACTGCTCAGGATGTGAAAACGATTGTATGATGTCTACTGTGGCTGTGGAGGGATGTTTTTAAAGTTTACAAAATAATCCTGATGATGTCACAGATTTGGGCAATTGTTTTTTAGAAATGCGGAAAGCCGGGAGGCATGTGGCCAAGAAAACAAGCCTTCATTTGGCCAAATCTTTTGTAGCTCTCGCTACTCCACAATTCATTGTGTGCCTATCAGTTTACCACCAGTATTATTTACAACTTCCTGGTGATAAACCTTTTGTACACATACATAACAAGTTAACAAAAGGTGCCTGAGTGCACCATTAGTTTTTACGTTTGTCGACAGCCTGATCTTATTCCCAACTCATCAAATACTGTTGCTTTGACAGTGATTTCACTTAAACTCAAAAAAAACAACCAAAATGTTTATTTTGAAAAAGATTGTATGCATATAACGAGCAGAAACTTAATATTTCCTGTGAAAATGAAAATGTATTTTGAAAAGACACAATGCATGTAACAAGTGTCAATTGTGTCAATTCTGTGAATGTCCAAAACTGATGAAGGAGGCTACCTAGCGCTTCATATATTGACATTTAGGTCCACTGACAAAGTGGTGATATTTGACAAGTTTGGATGAGAATGGGTTGGTCAGGTTGACTGTCCCATTTGGGGAATAGGCTCAGGACCTCAGGGCCTGCTTTTGAAGGACTGTGTCCTTCAGAGGATCCACTTCCTGAATTTGAACAGAGCTAACAAGTCAATTTCTGGTGAAGGCGATATGGAGGTTGATGCGTACATTTCCTTACACCATTGAACTACATTTAAAACCACCAACAAAAAATGCTGGCAGACAAGAAAGATGTTGCGACAAGTAAAGACTCACAAAGAGATGACTGCCTCATGACTAAATAAAACACTGTTAGATAATACAGATACGCAGTTGCAGATAAAGTCCCTCCTGACTGTATGCTTTTGGCTTCCATATTGAATGTGGGCCACAGTGCCCTGGGATCTGCGAATCTAGATCTACCAGAGCATGCCCTGCTTCTGAATGGAATATATTTTTCCACTATGAATTAAAGATGTCAGGGCAGTCAGAACAGCTTCCATGTTACCGTGAAGTGGAGCCAAGGTTTCTCTGGTGGGCTCCAGTGGGCATGTGCCATCTGTCAGCAGTGGTTTCATGGTCAGTGTTGTTCTGTACTGAAACCGATCTGGTGGGTTATGACGGAAGATGAACACGATGTGCTTAAAAATGCACCACACCCAAACCAGATGCAGGATGATATGTATACATGTCTTCAGTGAGAAATCTGACTCTAGGGTGTCAGGTGTCAGTGCTTTAACTGACTTCCTCTGATGAATGACAGAAGAGGAGGCTGAGAGACGCAGTGGGGACACCCACTCACAAATATGTTAGGATTTCTGAGGCCAGACACTTAAAGCCTCAGTATGCTTCAGAAGAACTCTGTGATGTGTTGTCCAAATACATCCAAAGGCAAAAGTGTGTATTTGTGCCCTGAAGGGCCACAGTTTTGAAAGGCCATCATAGCTTCCTCCTGGCTGCATCTCACTGTCTCTCTTATTTCTCTCCAAGAATTTGTTTTTGTGTGCCTTTGTCATCTTGATGCAATGATGTCATGAAGTAGTTGTGTAAACAATGAAAAAGAGAACTTCAGAGGGAACTCAAACACTGCCCTCTTTCACACCTCCGTCCTTCTGGCCAATAGCTGCATAATGTGGCCAGGGTTGTCATGTTGTCTGTTAAGGGAGGCTTCTAAAATTGATGCTGCCAATCTGCCAAGCTCTGTCCCCTCAAAGGGGGTTTCAGAGACTGTCAGATGATCTGACAAGTACTTCTCTTCAAGCAGTCTGAGGTCTTTTATAGCTTGGATTCACATTCCAGCACATGTTCATGTGTAAATCTAAGAAGCAGTTAGGCAGAATTAGAATACATGAGAATGCTGATGAGGCACATTTAACCATGACACAGTGTTTCAGGATGTCAGGCATCCCACCCATATGGAGATTACTCAATTTTTTCTTGGCATTTTTGCCGTTATTGTACAGTTAGTGAAGAGGCAGAGAGAGTCATGGCATGCAATAAAGGTCCTCGACTGGAATCAGAGTGGTGGCATTGAGGCAGTGGCATGCGCTGTCGTCTCATGTTGCCAGACCTATCTTCACAGTGCTGTACATGTCAGTGCTAGAGGAAGGTCTGGAAGCACACATCACTCTCCTATAGGAGAAAAAATGCTTTAGCTTGTGTGTGTTTCTTTAAACCAATCACAATCATTTGGGAGAGCTAGGCCCAGGACGCATCAATGGTGCCCTTGCATAAAAGTGTTGGAGGGCAAATTGTTTTGGTGGAACATTTGCACACAAGGAAGGGAGCACTTTTATTAAATTGGCTAATTCTTTGCAACAGAAAACACCACAAAAACCAGTAACAGACCTTTGTTGACCATGTGATTCAACTTTTACTGATAAAAAAGACAAACAAAATCTGATAATTGTTGTCCTGATATGGAATTCTGTCACGTCATGTAAGCAAACCACTTATCATGCAGCTATGCACTCAGAATTACCACTGAAAAGATGCGTGAGTATGTACTTCCTTATTATTCATATTCACAACAATACTATCCTGGGTAACATATAGATATTGTTGTAGCTGCCATACTACATCATACCACCATCTCCATTCTGTAAAACAAGCTAGCTTGCGAGCAAAGGTTTTTGTAGTGAAATGAGGAGGTATCACACAGATAAGTCCTCATTTCAACCTCATGAATCAGCTATTCCTCGTACATTGCGGTGCTTTCAACGCAAGCGACAGGGATAAAATAGAAATAGGGCATCCGACCAAAGTGTAGCTGAAAATGACGTAGTGCACTGCGTCATGACGCTTGCTGGAAGTTAGGACAATTCAGTAGAAAACAATGCAGTCAAACTGATTTAGTCACTGGCGCTTGCTCACATCACATCTAGTTAGAACAGGGTGCTAGAGGTGAGGCCTGACTACACTTTAGCTTTGGAGGAGCTCACTGGACCTGTTAAAACCATAGATAATTTGCTAGCTGTATTTGGCACTAGCAGAACATTATTATGACGATATCACAAGAACTTGTCTTAGGTGGAATGAATTGTTATATAGGTGAAGTCAGTGTCACTAGCATCTGCAGAGCAAACGTGGCAAATCAATTTCAACTGGCCATGCCAGACATGCGAGACGAAGTCAAAGGCTTTTCTGAGGTGCATCCACAAGTTGTCTTATTTGTTGTTAGATCAAAACAATTAACCAAAAGCAGGCAAAGGGTATACTGACAACAGTAACACACACAGATAGCATAAGGGAGAGAAAATGCTGGCCTAAATAGCCAGCTAACGGCAGGTTTATACCCACAGTCTACATCTAGTGAGTCAGACTACATTGGCTGTAACCATCTGACTACTAAGGCACTCCAGGTTTGACTATTCTAATACTGACATTAAAACTGGATCAGTTACGCCAGGTGCAATGCATGCATAAGAGGATTGAAGAGTATTACAGCACGTTACTGTCAGCCACTAACTTGTCTTTTGACTGTGTGTACCTCATCTCAGAACAGAACAGCTGCTGTGGTAACAATAGACAAAATACATTTTTAACAAGTTCAAGTTTGTGTTGTCCGTGACAGACAGCACAACAACCTGATGGTTTTCAATGAGGCATGAGAATTCAGCTATTTTGAGTTGGGTCTTTGAGCCATATCCAAGAAGTAAAGAACATAAAAAAAATATCTAAGTAGCCATAATCCTGTAATAATTTCCCCTAAAGCTTCTATCTGAAAACTCTGGACTCCAAACTAAAACAATGCTGCAGTTCAGGTTTTTGGCCAGCAGATGTCAGTGTTGTGACACACAAGACATGTCTCCTCCATATAGTCATAGACACTTGCTCAGAGAGTGCACCCATATGTGTCCTACAGTCAAATAACAAACAGATATAGTCAGACATGCTGGCACACGCATGTACACACACAGACACACACAGACACAGACACAGACACACACACACACATACACACACACACACACACACCTGGAACATTTACTACATTTACACTGCTACATTGAGCTGTTGTGGTGCTTTTATATCATTTTATTTCATACTTTAAACATAGGTCATCACTATCAGATGTTACGTTTAGACCATTTAAAATTGAAAACAGAAACTTTCCAAATGTGTCCATTTATATTCCCTGTTGGATTATAATAGCTTGTGGTTTTACAGTGTATCTCAGGGGAACAAAAGGACACTTTATACATATGGAGAAAAATAAATAACATAACATAAAAGTGGTCATAGCAAAGTTTGCCAGAGTTAACAAATGAACAAAGTCCATAGGCTGTTGTGAACAGGTGGGTTTTCAGGAGGTTTTTGAGGTGGCCATAGATGCAGTAATACAGATTTCTGCGATGAGAGCGTTCTAGACGGTGAGGGCTGCCACATTGTAGGCTCTGCTGCCCCAAAAGTCTGGTATGGATAGTAGTGAGCAGACCTGAGTTCTAAAATTGTAGATTCCCGGACGGGATATAGGGGTGGAGGAGGTCCAGCAACACTGGGGGGCAAAGACACAGTGGTATTTGTAGGTGAGGAGGAAGATTTTGTTGGAGATAAAGGATTTGACCGGGAGCTAGTGAAGATGGTTAACTGTGGGCTCATGTGTTCTGAGGGAAGCTAGTGAAGAACATGAAGACCAACCAGTTCCACATCCTGCCACAGCCCAAAACTCGACAAAATACTCTACATTTTATACCTTAGAAATCAGGGAGCAAAGAACATGGTTAACCACGAGCCTTTAGGTTTGCCTGTTTGCAGTGTTAATCTTGACAGGTATTTCAGATTTAGTCTTAGTCTTGAGATGAAAAATCTGTATTAGTTTTAGTCACATTTTAGTAATTTTTATCCTTCATAGTTTTAGTCTAGTTTTAGTTGATGAAAATTCATGACATTTTAGTCATCATTTTAGCTCCACTATCCACAGTCAGATACATACGGCTGATTATTTGCTGCTGAATTACAGCTCACATCTCGCACCAACAGCTGACACTGCTCTGGTGTGTGTGGTTTTGCTGGCTAGTGAAACATTCTGGCGCAGACTATTAACTAGACTTTACCAGCCTGTCACTCATGCAGGATTTGAAGATAATTACAGGCATGGCTGTTCTTGGCTTTCAGTGTCCACCACTAACGTTTTTGTCACGTCTCGTCAGGGAAAATGAAACATAGATTTTGTCTTTGTTTTTATTATCAAGATCTATTTTAAGTTTGTCATTTTCTTGTTTTCGTCATTGAAATTAAAGGTTGTTGACCTTTTTTCACCATAGTTTTCGTCAACCAAAACCAAATGAACACTTGCTTGTAGAGCCCTGTGCGGGACTGTTTTCTTCATCCCGCTCCTGCCTGCTCCTGCTGAATTTCTGACCATTATCGCCCGCAACCGCAACGTGTGTGTTACACTCCCGCCCGCTCCCGCAATGTGTATGTCCACTCCCGCCCGCACCCGCAAAACTCTGAGAATTTATGCCCGCACAATAATAGAGATTGATGATTTTGTGTCTTCTCCCGTTTCGCAGGAGAAAACACGTCATTTTATAGGCTATTAATAAAGAAGATTCATTGGGGTTGTTTCGTTTCCCCGGCCTGCATGTCTTTTGACGCACTGGTCAGGAATAGCGCTCCTATTTAGTTGTTTTCATATAGTTTTTAATGAAATAAAGGCTGTTTCATATTCTATTCTCCTCCTCTGTATTTTATTTATTTTTCTACCTATATATAATCACGCAATGATTGAGGTTAAGGTCTCTTTTCTAAGAGAGACCTGAATAAGAAACATTAATAAGATAAAGATAAAGCTTATGCTCAATAACACCGGCATCATCACACCTCTTTAGTACGCTGTGAGTGGCTCAAATAACACTAATAAATAACATAAAAAAACAAAGTTAACGAATGAAACGAATGAAGTTAACAAATGAATCATTTGGCCATAATATTGCTGTGGAGGAAGAGAATGTTGCTGACCGACTGCGGTCCCAGTCCCGTGCGTCTCTCTTCTAAGATGTGTCCACAGACACTAAAGGCCCGCTCTGAAGGCGCACTGGATGCGGTGATACTGAAGATGAAACGTGCCAGCTTTGAGAGCCCTGGGAAGTAGAGGGCTCAGTGTGCCTTCAGACCTTGTTTGAGCTTCTTTTCCACATCATTTGTTGACTCCATCCTGTCGCTATAGGCTACGTCCTGATCCCGCAGTGGTTTTTCTTAGCCGCCCATTTCCGCCCGCAGCAAAGTTCAAACCGCCCACTCCCGCAAGATTTGGGTTGAGTCCTGCGGGACCCGGCGGGACCCAATCCCAATGCAGCCCTCTACTTGCTTGTTTGCTCACTTTTTATTCTTCTGTTCAACATCTATATGCTCCCTCTTGCTCAGATTATGGAATATCATAGCATCTCCTACCATACTTATGCAGATGACACACAACTTTACATAACAGTGTCACCAGATGACTACAGTCCCCTACATCTGCTAAATAAGTGCATTGACGAAATCAATATGTGGATGTGCCAGAATTTTCTACAACTAAACACAGACAAAACTGAGATAGTTGTTTTTGGCCCCAAAGAACAAAGATCAATTGTCAGTGCTCACCTTGACGCCTTGACACTAAAACCTACAAATCAAGCCAGAAATCTTGGTGTAGTTCTGGACTCAGACCTAAATTTTAATAGTCACATTAAGACAATTACTAAATCAGCCCACTACCACCTTAAAAACATAGCAAGAATAAAAGAATTTCTGTCTAAACCAGATACAGAAAAACTTGTTCATGCTTTCATTTAGTAAAAAAACAATCAGACAACTGCAGCTCGTCCAGAACGCTGCTGCCAGAGTCCTCACCAACACCAAGAGAGTGGAGCACATTACACCAGTGCTTAAGTCACTGCACTGGCTTCCTGTGTGTCAAAGGACAGACTTTAAAATCTTGTTACTTGTCTATAAAGCACTAAATGGTCTCGGGCCTAAATACATATCTGATTTACTTGTACGTTATGAAGCATCCAGACCCCTCAGATCATCTGGAACAGGTTTACTCAGTGTTCCCAGGATCAAAACCAAACACGGTGAAGCAGCCTTCAGTTTCTATGCTCCCCGCCTGTGGAACAAACTTCCAGAATATCTGAGGTCGGCTGAAACTGTCAGCTCATTTAAATCAGGGCTTAAAACATTACTATTTACTGCAGCTTACCAGTGAACTAGATATGTAACTTATTGTTAGGATAATCTGTAGCTATTGTTTTTATATTTGTCTGCTGTTGCTTTGGCTTTATGTTTGCTTTTTAAATGCATTTTCTGCACTGTCTTTAACTATTTATTTTCTTGCTTTTAGCTTTTGTTTTTAATGATCTATTGTTCCTTTAATGTTTTCTCTTGTAAAGCACATTGAATTGCCTTGTGTATGAATGGTGCTATATAAATAAAATTGCCTTGCCTTGCCTTTATTCTATGTAGGATAAAATATTGTGGGTGAAGCTACAGTGCAATGATTTAAACCATTTAAGGGTAATTTAAAAGCGTACATACAGTTTTGAAAATATTATTACTGTTAACCTAAGCATTATATCAGCTTTTGTGTCTCATGGTAGTGTTCATGCTGTTTCATATGCCGACAAGAACACACACTGAGTACACCAATATAAATTAGTTTCAAATACATAACATTGGCACACAAATAAATATCAGCCTTTCAAAACCTTTATTAATCAAAGCGTGGTATAAAGAGTACGTGGTGCGTACACAGCGGTAGGCCATATGGCTGCTTTCCCAGTGAACTCCTTTCCTGGCTCCTATTTAGTCAAATGGAGCAGCCAGTGCATATGGGCCGTAGCCAGGCCAGGTGGATTGTGGGTAGGATGGGGCGGTGCCCAGTGATGGTTAAATTAATTCTGCATTAGGGAAGCCCGCTGGCATCTCTATGATCAC
Source organism: Epinephelus awoara (assembly GCA_035609425.1). Taxonomy (NCBI): domain Eukaryota; kingdom Metazoa; phylum Chordata; class Actinopteri; order Perciformes; family Serranidae; genus Epinephelus; species Epinephelus awoara. Next base: position 6,245,175 of record CM069296.1, on the reverse strand, counting down.
TTGGCATGGTGTGCCTGTCTAGGTATATATGTGTGTGTTGCTTACCTGGCATGGGATTTAGAACAAACGCCCTGCTGAGGTGAATGTTGGGTTTTAATACTTCACCTGGCACCAAATGTAGTCTGACTGCAGGTCAGCATCTAGTCTGACTCTGCCTGAGGGACACAGAGAGAACTGCTGTGGAGTCAGTCAGACTGACAACAGTATGTAGCTGGGTGGTTTTTCATTTCATCCACAGTTGCTGATTGACTTTGTATTTTACCAGTGTAACAAGGTGGGCTGCTCTAAGTGCCTCTTCAGCCCTTTTTAAACAGGATTTGTGCAAATTTGCAGGAAAGCCCAATCAGTCTTCTTTCAGCATTGGCAGTATAAAAACAAAATCGGGGAGTGCGGCAAAATGCTGCCTACCTACTTTTGTTTATGCAGAATTTCAGTGTGCATTCAGTGCATTTTTTGGGGCAATGGGGGGCGTGAGCAAGTAACAAAACGTGTAGCTCAGCATGTGATGTAAACAGTGATGTGGGAGGGAAGCCGCGGCTGGTCAGTCCGTTCGTAAGTCACCCGTTCTTCACCATCCCCGTCATGTGAAGGTTAATGGCCTCTTTGTTTGCGAGGGCAAGAAGGGCGTGCAGTTCCTTGTCTTCTCAGTTGCTCATCTTAACAGTATCTGTCAGGTTTGCGTTTCACTCTTGCTACTAGCTGCTCGCTAATTCCTACTATCAGCTGTTTCCTGTTCCACCGGCAGTGGGTCGCACGTGCGGCGTCATCAACAGTCCCTCCCATTGCAGAATGCCGCCTCGGTGTTTTCAAACTGAAAGTGTTCCGCCAATATGACTACCCTATGAGGCAGAAAATTGGGCACCTCGGATCAACTCGCCAATCCGGCTCTGTGGTGTCTAAGCGCTCGCAGCTTGCCGGCAAATCAGCCCAACATTCACAGAAAATCTGGCAGTGTCAGAGGGGCTTTTGTGTTGCTTCCACTAGCTGGGCTTCCATCTGAGGCAGAGTCGTGCACAGGTCCAGTTTTGAAAACCCACCCTTACTGGTAAAGTTCAGTAACAGCACTGACCCGTTACTTGTCAATATGTCCAAGTCAAAGCCGCACACATTTATAAAAGTCCTGGGATCCGGCCCACACCCGTGATCAAACACACAGACTACAGTCACTCAGATTGAACTGAGTTCTTCGCTCTTGAATTGCAAATCCAGCAAAGGATTCTCTTTCACTGGCTGCGCTCAATGCCAGGATAGTGAAAACAGTCTGCACAATCACTGCCAGGTTAGGAAACATGTGAGCATGTTCCTTCCACCACCATAAAACCTCAAAAGGATCCCTTGGGTGTCTTGACCTTGATGTAGGCTGCCACCTCATCCTCAGGTTGCTGGAGTCCTCGGTGACAAATGTGACGACAGGGTCAAAGGTTCAACTTTTGTCACTGACTTTCAAAATAAAAGGAATTGCAGCCTAATAATCGTGATTTAGATGCCAAAATATTACACATACTGCACATCTTTGTACCTGGAAATATATATCTGTATATATGTATATATATATATATATATATATATATATATATATATATATACACAGCTTTTGGATATCATGGATGACATGATGGGCACTACATGGAAACTGCTGTTCTGCACAAATTTAACAGCAGTTCTTTATTTAATGATTCCAGCACTGACTTGACTGTGATAGTGTTGGCAGCTCTGTAAATCTTAACATTTAATATCTGACATACTGTGTGTATATTATATTCATCTGTTTTTTTCTGGCATTTAGGAAGAGGTTTTCTAATGCCACAATTTTGAGCAAATTCTCTCCCATTATTAACTGGTTGCTACACTCTCAAAAGCACCCGTTACCTCAGTCTCGGAACCTATCGGTTATTGGTCTGATGATTTTAAGTCTCTGGGAGCAACAGCCAATATTTTGGGAGATCTGGTGTAGCAAGTGGATAGCTGGACCAAGACTCATCCATGTGCTGGTCATTTCAGCTAATCTCTATAAACAGATATCTGCATGTAAATGCAAATAAATAAAAATAATAATAAAATAGTAACAAGCCAAATCGTCATCAGACGATGGATGGACACTGATGGATTGTGAGATCACATTTTGGCCAATACAATTTGCCTTTCCACATGCACTATTTACCTGCTGCTCAAACGTGGTCAGTACTACTCAGACTACAAAAGGAAACCAGAACACTTATGCTCCCTGAATTTTGTCCCATTGTGTACAGATTCTGCATACATATACAGATATCTGTTTACAGGTATAACTAACTCAAGCGAGAGTGCAAGTTAACCCACAACTTAGTGGGTGAAAGTGTATTTCTTCTGAATTGATTTGTCTGCCCTTAATGAAACCTGAAAGCAGAGTGGTCCCCACTAATCAATGAGAAATACTTTTTCCAATCAGCTTTACTGAATAATTACTATCTATTTCATATGTGGTTTCTTTAAGCTCGTGATCTCTTTTATGTGCAAAAATCTTAGATGATAGAAATGATCAATATCAGCATTATCTTTTCTGTCACTTCAAAAAATCATCCAAATCTTCCTCGACAGTCAGGCAGGTGTATCTTTATCTCTGTGGCTATGGCTCATCCCTGCTGTATACGCTACATCCTTTAACTCTACAGCCATCCGTCCTTCTGTGGAAAACCTTTTTTTCCCCCTATCTCCCATCCATCTGTGGTTCCACTCAGGTTACCTGAGCTGTACCTTCAAGTGTCAATCACTTTTTGCTTTTCAGCAGCTTCTATTTTTAAACGCTTACAGAAGCTGCTGTTTCCTCAGAGGGCAGGGAGGGATGAGAGGAGTTTCAGAGAGAGAAAAGAAGATGGATGGGAGAGAGAGGAGTAAGAGAGGCAAAAGGAGACAGAGGCACATACCAAGATGGAAGGATGAAAATAGAATAGAATGTGAGTGTCTGGAGTGAAGGGCAATGGCACAGTGCTGTCTGGCGGGCTGCCAGGTGGAGAGGATAAATAGAGGAGGGAGAGAACAGAGGGAGGGAGGGAGGGAAGCATCCTGGAGTCTGGTACTGCTCCAGGCCTCAGTCTCCACTGAGACCACTGACTGGATGAATAGAAAACAGGGAACAAGGAGGAGAGAGTGTGTCTTACCGATATGATTCCAGTGCTGATATTGTCGGATTAATGCTGCTCAAAGCTGATTTTAAAACATGACCAATGACTTACTGTACAATATCTGAGATTAAATGAAAATTCAGTAATATACTAACCTTGTCTTCTAAGAGAGCAGGCTCTGAGCAGGCTCTGTCTCTGAGCGGCTTTATAACCGAGTCTAAGTAAGCCAAGAAAATATTATCTAAAGCTCTAAAGCATGGTTATTGGAGATCTAAACGAAATGTTATTACCCCAATTATCAATCATGACTGCCTTTTGCAATACAGAGCAACTCCAGGTTGAACCTGCAGGTTGAAATCAACATATCCTTATACAACAGTTTGTATGATATCTTACGAACAGGCGCCCCAAAATGACATTATGTCCCTAACGTAAAGTTGCATAATTAATGTTAAGTTACAGAGGTTAGGTTTAGTCAAGTAAAGATATAGATGTTAGGTTTAGGAAAAGAAAGTTCACATGGTTCCAAACATCTGTCCCTTGGGACAGTACAAGGGGAAAGTCCTGTATTTTGGGACCATCCACAGGCCCCAACCTACGTCCATAGCATCAACAGAGAGGCTGAGGGAGGGATGGAGTGAGAGACAGTTGTCTTGTATATGAAATGTCTGTGTTGCTGCGGCATTTAAAAAAAAAAAAAGCACATCTGTCGCCTGTATCCAGGCACTGTCTCAAGGTCACACAGTAGACTACAGCTGACAAGAAGGACATTGATAAGCTATGATCTATCTCACACTAGTGTTGTCACGGTACCAAAATTGGGACCCACGGTACAATACCAGTGAAAGTATCACGGTTCTGAGTAGTATCACGATACCACAGCAAAAATGAGGCAGATGTGCCTTTTGTCATTTTTAAAAAGATAAATCACTTTTCTATAAAACATTAATGGTATTGCAATGGAATAAATTACTTATTGACTTATTCATACTTAAAAAACAGCATCAATAAGTGATTAACATGGAGGGGATCCTCTGATAAGTTAAGAACAGTCCCTTCAGTGCGGTGAGGTTTGTGGACTGTCACCTGCCACAAAGAGAGAAATGTGAATGCCAGGACAACGGCCACACTGAAAAGAATAAGGAGGCTGTGTATTTTTACACAGTGCTTATGTCTGTCTTAATTATAGACTTTATAAAACAACCTGACATAGCCACTGTGATGTCACCCATTGGTTTGTAGACAACCAGTTTGGCACTTTCGCCATCACCATATAGTTTTTTTGGAGCAAGAAGTGACCATATTTGGATGAGTGGGTGGAGCTGTGGAGGAGCGAGGGGTGGAACTGATGGGAACCTGAGGATAGCACTGTGGTGGGGACTTGTCAAGTGTAGTTGGCTATCCTGCCAATCTGAAGGAGAGTGTGAATTTGCAGTTGTGGCAGCATGTGAAAAATGCCTTTCTAAAGTGTTATCTTATTACATTGAACTTATTTTATGATCATTCCATACAGCCAGTATAAGATAATCAGTTAAAAAAAAAATAAATAAATAAATTATTGGCTCTATATATCAGTCTAGTGCTGGAGGAGACAGAGACAGGAGCGCTAAGGAAAGCCTGATGGAAGACAAAGGTCATAGCTCTGCTCAGTCGATGCACACTGACGATGGTTCAACAAAAGCTTTGCCACAGGCTGCTTTCCAAATGTAGCTGCTCTGTGGTTAGGATTTAAAATACAGTCAGCAGATCTGATCCTTGGAGACAAACGTCTGATTGGGTAGAAGCTGCTATTCAGACAGATGTTATCAGGATAATTAAAGTTTAGGGCCTGCTTTGTTTGTCTCGCCTCTCCATTTGAAAGCATTTCTTCCCATCTCCTGATTTATTGCTTACTTTCTCTCATGTTGCAATTATGTCTAAAATATTAGGTTTCTCTCACTGTCAACTCATTTATACAGTGCTTGCATTGGCATATTTCATGTGCAGACACTGTAAACAAGGTGTCCTTTAATGTAGTTGTTTGAAGTGCTGCTGAATCAAAGGTAGGGTCACAGAGTTCGTTGTATACCCCATCCTTTTTTCCTCCCTTTGCCTTCTCTTGTTCTACCCCCTCTGTTGTGCTGTAACCAGAGGCTGAATGGATTTACATTAGGAGAATAATTGTTAAGTTGATGTGTTGTGTCACTGAAAAATGCTGCTTTTGAAGCCCCAACTTAACGTAAATCTAGGATGAGTCTGTCAGTTTTATGTTACTGTTGCAATTTTGTGTTTAGTAATATTGCCTTTCTCTCTCTCTCTCCCTCTGTCTCTCTGTATGCCTTGCTGCATTACAATATTAGGCCATGCATATGCATCAAGGGCAGAAGTGACACATGGCCTTTTCAGCTGTGAAAAGGACAAAAACTAGGAGAAACTCTCCTCTGATCTTTCCGCACAACTTGACATGCATTCTAAATTGGAGCCCTCTAAATGAATCTGCAACTTCTGCTTTGTTGCTCATTTGTCCTGTCCTTCATATGGAATAGTTTTGTTGTCCCTTAACAGTACACTCTGTTATGAAGTTCAGTCTGAATTGCTGCATCATAACCTCAGGAATAATACTGGTGTGTCACAGTTCAGGTTTTAGGGAACAGGGTAAAGTGACCCACATGCAGACACGTGCAAGCAGAGCAGACTAAATTTAAAGCACTTTACCAGTGGCCATGGTCAAAAAGCAGACTTTCATTCCACAACGAGATGGTGTAGTTAATGTTAGCCATGCACAAATATAGCTGCTTAACATCTGAATTGGCCGATATTTGCCTTGTTGACTGCCGTTCCCCATCACATCAATATTGCGCAGGCTGAAAGGCAGGGCTTGAGACTAATGGCATCCCGTCATGACGGAGGTTTCATTGAGTTACATTATGATGTGTTCAAGCTCTGTTATATGAGTATTGGTTTAGGGAATGTATTTTTTGGCAAGAAACTTGAATAAATAAAGCTGTTTAAAAGAGGAATTTGTGTGTGTTTTCACAGGAATATCAAACAGATATTAGAGAGGGCATTATGACAGACATAGTAAAAGGTTTTAGAGGCAGTTATTTTTTTCTTTGTAAAGATTCTTTTTTATGTTGAAGAAGGTTATTTTAAAGGTTGTTACATAACTGTGTAGGAATTGAATTTGTGCTCATTCAAAGGTAGCATGATGGAGGACTGAATGAATTTAGAGCAGGTTAGTTATTTTTAATAGTGTAGATTTCTTTGCTTCCCTGGCCAAAAAGGGGAATAACTAACAACAAAAACAAACTAAACATCAGCACAAACCCCCCAAAAACCACTGGTATCAGCTAATGGCCAAATTATTATTTTAAACTAAGTATCAGCCCAGAATTTCACAATCGGCACATCCCTAGTTAACATGATTTTAGCTGTTGTTAATGTAACATTAACGTTATCATCATCTTACATACTGTAAATGCAAATGTTGACTGCTGATTCATTAGCTAGTGTTATCTGTATTAAAACTGTTAACAAACAGTCTAATGTTAACTAATTGGTAACTTCAACATTATACTAGAGCACTTTCCTCACTGACTCGGGTTGAATTTCCCTTTGCAGCTGTGACTGTCAGTGAGGTCAGAGGCTGCTGGCTCTGTCTGTGGCTGTTCCCTCATCCAATCATCCAAACCTAACTGGGACTCAGAGGGCTAATTTGACCTGTTCTCTGTATTATGTGAATGTCACCCCGAATGTCCCGCCAAACCTGGTTAAAACTCTCAAACTCTGTACAGAAATAAAAGGAATGAATAGTCAAATATTTGTTTTTCAAAGCCAAATCCAATTTGACTGACATAATTCTAAAGTCCCTTTTCCATTAGCACCAGCTAACATTTGGCTTTTTAAAGTAATGGGAAAGGCTATAACAAGTATTCACTCCTGAGTCAAATGACTCTGCAGTAGTCAAGGGTATTTATTGGCTCCAGCTCTGATTGGCATTGATGGAAACAGAAGATCGGGGTGAACATGCTAATTTTAGCCCCCTAAAGAAAGAAATAACCATCATTAGGTTTTCACAGGCCTCCATGCTGCTTTTTAATGTTTACTAACCTGTTTTCTGGCCTGTCCATGACATCAAATGCGACACACCAAAAACAAACCTACACACCACCAGATAGGCATACTGGTCTACTGCAGATTGGCTCTGTTCTACTGGCAATGGAAAATAAGTCTTTTTTAAAGTGGGTTTACCTGTGTTTAAAAAAGCCCGCGTACATGCGCTAATTTAAGTGGAAACATGGTTTAAGTTGGGTAGGGCCCTATATTAGGCATGTACCTTGTGAGGTCAGGACAGGTGTGGAATGACCAGGTGAGAAAATGTTCATGAGAATGCAGGGGTGTAGGAATAGATTATTAGTCTAAGGGTAAAGGGAAACAGGGCAGGGGTAACCATGACATGGTGAGTAAACCAGGCTGTTCTCATGAATTTTTCTATGAAAAAGCAATGCACCCAAATTTGTATGTATATCCTACATATTTTGAGAGGCTGCACTGGCAGCAGTAAACAAGGAAGCAGTCCCGAGCAGTCTTGTGATGAGGCAGATTGGTGGATGGGTCACAAAAAATGGACTTCTGCCTTGAGTCATTTTAAGGTACATCCTCACCATGGTTTTTCCTAAACCTAACCACAGTAACGTTTATTGACTGCCTCAGCGAAGGCTGAAACTAACATCATAAACCTGAGGTTAAAGAAAAAAGATTTTCCCTTAATATATGAGATGCTAGCAACTGACGGGGGTGTGTGTGTCCGGCCTGTAGACTGCTTCTGGCTATAAAGAGGAAGCAGATGCTGCCGTTGTGCAGAGGAAATGAGCTCCATTAAAAGCCTGCATGGTTAATCATTAACTCAGTCCATCCAGTTTTATCACCCTTAGGTGAGTGCAAATCTGTACCACTTTGTGCTAATCAATCAGTTTCTGTTGTTTTGCTCACTGTGTGACTTAACACAACAACTACATATTTAAAGTTTACATGAAACCCAAAGGTGCAGTGATGCCCATGGCAGTGGGTCATGATTCACAACACAAATGGTAGTACAAAATAAAAATGTTTGCACAATGAAATCAATCAGTCTGCTCCTGTCCCCTTTTTCTCCTCATATTCATATTTTCACATTCTATCTTTGTTTGTTGTTCTTTATTACTGTCCTTAGTGCTTATTAGTGTTATCTAATGAAGTGTCGATGGTGGACAAAAGCTGTTAAATGAACTGTTTTTCATGTGGACAAGTGTTAGAGGTAATAGGCCTTTTTTCACATATAGTGACAGACAGAGATGTTAGGTGAAGAATTCGATCTGAATCTCGGCTTCAGCTCATCCTCTCACTACAAATTAGCTTGGAAAGTGATTGTTTGTTTTAAACAGTTGTGTGTTTTTCACGTGATCATTCAGCTCTGTTCCAACCTGTCTGAGTGTAACTAAAGCTGGATGCCTGAAGGGCTGTTCCCAGCATACATCCCATCTGTCACTGCACTTTGTGTCTTCCTACAGCTGATTAACTGCATCTGGCAGGCAGGTGAGGAGTGTCTGTGACAAAAGGCTTTCCTCATTTAGAAGCTGAACCACCTAAACCTGTTAACAAAGGACAGCCTTCCCGCCAGCAGCAGTAACCCTGCAGGGCTTTCCCACTGCTGTCTGACTAGGTGTCACAGCTTTATATTGATCATGGTTAACCCATCGCAGGATCAATAGCACTATTACCAGCCTGCTACCTGATATGATTGGCTTCGACACCTTAGAGCTGCAGTGGATGGGTGGGGTTTGTCACAGTGACCTGATGATTGTGACCTGAGGGCTGTTAAGGTCAAGAGTAAGGAGACAAAGACAGAGAGGGGTGACAATGATGATGATGATGGTGACAGTCTGTAAAACATTCTTACAGCTCATTCATTTCAGTTTTCCTAATTTTCATGATTTCTTTAAGTAGCTGATTGGTGAAGGCTGGGGTGGTCAAACTTTTTTTTGAATGGGGACCAGTTTAGATAATGTGATAATACCCAGGGGCCAGCTGCGTCTCGCATCAGATGGGTTATTACAAATTACAAATTAGACAAACACAACTGAAACACATTAGATCCACCTGCGTAGTTCTTACTTGGTACATGTCTACAAAATGTATGACAGTGTGGGAGATGAATGGAAAAAATGCAAAGTGATCTTGCTTGATTAACTTGGTCAACGATATGCAGTATATTTTGAGAGACAAGCTGTGTGCTATTTAAAACCGGTCCACACCCACGATTGGCCCCTGGTCAATGGACATGCCTGGTTTAAGCTTATATTCACTCAAGTTTTATGTCCCTAGCATTCAAACATTATTGTTTTTCTGCTACACAAAGACATCAACCACTAACGCTTATATGCAAGAAGGTACTCTTGGAAAGTTCAGAGGTCTTTCGTTTACAAAAATGGAGACTGCCCTTCCAAAAAAAGACAGCATAGCTTGTTTGTGCAAGCAGCTTATTTCAACCCCTGTTTACATTTATTGACCAGTAGTGGTCACTAGGAGGAGGTCAGATGAATGGATGGGTCAAACAAACACAGAACTTTGAGCCACAAGACCACTGCACCTGTCCCATGTGAAACCAAAAGTCAGTGTTGAGTTAAGCTACATTTTCTGAGGTAATGTAACTGTACGTAACATAATTTTACTTAATGTATCTTTATGTAATGTAACTATACATAAGTAATGTATGTAATGTCAGTTACGTAACATAATTATTTTAACCCAAACCATGATATCTTCCTAATACTGACCAAATAGTTTTGTTGCATAAACTTGACCAAACTGCAACGGTTTCACAATGTAAACAACATGTTTAAAACTAAATGTTACTGGTCATATGTCATTTCCGTGTTGATCTCCTGGCACTGGTAGGGGCATTCATTTAGGAGATGCTCCTGTAGGTTGTATTAGAGGTTTGGAACAAAGGACGTGTATGTTGTCTTATAGGTTGGAAGAATTATTGAATGAAAGAAGTAAAGAGAAAGATGGGGAGAAAACACAAGTGAGATGTGTTTTTATGTGCCAGCAGCTCAACCGATTATGACTTCCTCTGTGAAGTGTGACTGTGACTACTGTGAGTAGTACAGTAAATCAACCGAACATGTACATGTATAAAAAGGACTCAAAATATATAGCTTTTTAGTTAGTGCATTACTCAAACAGGATGACGTTGTTTATTTGTTGGGGACTATTTACAATGGATTAATTCACATTTTTTGCTTGTGAATGTAGGATGGAATCAAAATAAATTACAACGTGTGTTCTTGGTAATGAAGGAACATATCACCCAGTGCAACAGTGTGGCTCAATAATTGGTTTTGAGTAGTTTTGGACAACAATGGAGCTCTATGGTGCAAAGAAAGAAGAATAAGGCTGTAGATAAACACACAGTACTGAGGTATTAAATATATAATCCTTCAGTAGAGGGATTAATTTATTATCGGTTTTTGGCTTTTACTAGCATTGCAGAATACAGCTTGAGCTACAGCTCAATGACTTAAGTGCATTGCGTAAAGATGAGTAAAGATGAAAGCGGAGAATAGCATAGATGATGCTGGATGAGAGTTTATTTTCTGGTTGCTTCTGATGAAACCTTTATTGTACTGAGTCCCATTATGGAGGTTTCAGAAATATAAGCTACTGTAGTTCAAATATTTTAAGAATGGTGAAATGGTTGAAATTATGTTTGTGTTTCTGTGTTTAATTTGTTCTCCTTGACTATGTACTACATCTGAGATTACCATGATCTGTACGATCACCACCCCACACACAGATGCCATTAGCATGCAGTGTTAATGGCTACTGATGGTATAAGGTTAGAGGTTATCCGCCTCTCCATTAGGGAGCCACATGCTAGCATGGGACAGATGTGTCTGTGGTGTGTGTGAGTTTGTCATTCCCTATAAATCCTCTTTTTCTAATGAGAGGCAGACCATCATTATCAGTTAAGCATTCCCTGTGAGTAATCGTAGTAAGGCCTGAAGAACTTGCATGTATACACAAATCCTGACACTCTTATGTATTTGTATCATAGTTAATCCATGCCAGCAATAGCTGTGGATGGAGGCATTGTGTGTCAAGGTAATCTGTCCATCCATCCGTCTGCCTGTCTGTCTGTCCATCTGTCTGTCTCTCCCATTCTTGTGAACTGGTCATCTCAAGAATGACTTGAGGGAATATCTTCAAATTTGGCACAAACATCCACTTTGGGTCAAGGATTAACTGTTTAGAACTTGAAGGTCAAAGGTCACTGTGACCTTGTCCGGGCTGCCCACCCTCAAGCGGGTAGTAGTGACGTCTCACTGACACCAGCCAATCCCAGGCAACCTCCCTTCTGAAACAAGCCGTGTGTGTTGCGAGACTCCACTCACCTCTGTCTGCAGGAGACTAGAGAGAAAGGTGTTTTCAGAAGTCTGTTTGTTTAGCTATCAGTGCTTTTGTAGCTTCTAACTACATCTCTTTGGTTTTGAGTGTAGTTTCTCTCCTGTGTCCTGTTACTTGAGATATCTGCTTTTTTTTACTATTTAATGTTCGCTATTAGCCATATTAAAAGTTGTGCGAAACTGCTGTTAAAAAAAATTAAAATTTCATTATTTTGGTGCTTTATAATAAAAGTTTTACTTAACAAAATAACGTGGGGCTTTTATCATGAAGAATCTATAGGGAATTAAGTGTGTTCATTACTGAATTAGAAAATCTTTCTTAGGGGCTTTTCTTGAATAAAGGCGAGTCTACTAATACCACAGGGAGGAAGGTAAAATCAGAAACAGCCACAGTGAGATTAAGACCCTGATGCAGCAATAGTCCCAGTAGGGCACAGTCTGGACTTGAAGCTCAGTTTGACATTAACACTTGAGCCTGTGTTCCTGCTGTTTTCCTTTAATGCCAACAAACTGTCAGTGTCTACATTCAATGAAAGTCTTGTAGCATACATTAACATCACATCCACTGTAGTCTGCAGGCCTGTGCTAGCTTTCGCTGTGTTGATACGCTACAGTACGCATACAATACACTCACAATACACGCACACATACACAATGCAAATATACCCACAATGCATCTGAACCCTGAGACATACTGTGGTTCTTTCTTTTTGTTCAGTGTAGCGATTTGAAAGAACCATATAATGTAGAGAAAAGTGAGCAGTGAATGCATTGTGTGTGTGTGTGTGTGTGTGTGTGTGTGTGTGTGTCCAGCTGACTGAAAGACTGAGACTGGTGTGATATCCTCCATGTTTAACAATGACATGGAAGTGGGGAAAAAAAACCCTCTCCATGTCCGTGCCACTGTTGATAGATTCCAAATTGTTGTTTTGTCAACACTTAACCATTTTAATCTTCTTTAAAACTTTGGATTATAACGTATTGTGTCAGTGCAGCTGATTACATATTACAGGTGTTGCCACTGACATATGTTTTCTTTTATTTAGTCAGACATCTGCACAAGTATAAAACGATGATTTGATTGAAGCTTATCACCTGCTAACCAAAGCCAACTCACAGTAACAGAGTTGTAAAGTGGGAAAAGCTATTCTGGGTGTCAAGGGTTCTGTTAGCCTTGTCTGAGTCTTATCCACTGTGTATCCACACTTTTGGTTTCTAATGTTGCTAATGTTGTGAGGCCAATTTTCTCCCTGATTATTCTGCTGCAACAACCCTGGTGGTGTTTAGAAGCTTTTATTGGTAATTTGTCATGGTAAAAAGTGATGTTATTCTCTGTCACAGTCATTTCCTGGCTACATGTATACTGCTAACATACATGTAGCTACCTGCCAATGTCAAGGAAATGTAATCTTTTTGTGGACTATTCTGTTAATGTCTCCCTGATTTTTTATCAAATTCCTGCTGGAACATGTCCACTTTTGTTTGGAAGCTAACATAAAGGAAACCTTGTCCCTCGTCTCAGAGTTTTTGATGTCTCTAGCTTTTAGAGATTTTCATGTTTTGTTCTACGACATAAAATAAATCAGTAACTACCTCATCCACGGAGTTTGACGCTTATAAGTGTCTTAAAAAAGGCAGTTGCTAACAAGTGGTTAAATGAAGAGTGTCATCACAAAACTGCATTGAATTTTACAGTGTTGTACAGTGTTTGTTGTGGTGGCGAGGTTGAAGTCATGCGACCGTAGTTTAGTTTGTTTGTAAACTAACATTAGCATTCATGATTGCATTTACTCCTCAAAAATAAAGGTGGTTTTCAATTGTGAAGATTACCTGGCTGAACAAAACTTTTAGTATCATAAACACTGTTTGCCACAGAGCTTATTTTCTGCAGTAATCCAAAACCAAATGGAAAATAACCTATAAGCCTTTTGACGAGGGATCCAGGGCGAAGTTAACTTCCATGTTGCCCTAGGAAGAAATGTCACCCTGCAGCATTCTATGAACTTGAAATATATCATACCATTAACCCATGATATTATTAAATTATTCAGGAGACTCTTGTGTTTCTATGTCAAGGAACATTAGGGATACAACTCAAAGAAAACTGGAATGTAATGCAGTTTACAGTGGCATACTTCTGGCACCAGCAACTCCTCCTACTTCCCAACATTATGGCATCAAGGAGCAGAGTGGCCATGGACCATAAGAGACAGAGTGTGAGAGGGTGAACAGAGTGTGTCGCTGTCTGTGCACGCATGCACACACACACACACACACACACACACACACACACACACACACAAACACATACCACAATCACCTCACTCTCTCTCTGCTGTCTGTCACCATCCTCTATAACCCCCCTTTTATCCTTTCAGCACCTCAGCAGATGGGCAGTAGTGCTCCGTCTCTGTCTCTGTGTCTCCATGTCTCTCTCTCGGTGGGGAGCGGTCTTTTGATACTTGTACTGGCCCTGCGATCTACATACCCTCCCATCGCCTCAGGGGCTCACTCCCCATTGTGTCTATTGTTTTCCCTTGAAAGTGGGTTAAGAAAGACAGCAGCAGTGGACAGAAGGGACAGAGGGCTGAGGAAGATGGGGGCAGTGATCAAGAGACACAGAGGAAAGCTGAAAGAGAGAGAGAGGAAAATTGACCAAATCAAGATGGAGGGGAGGAGGTGTTGGATTATATGAATACAAGACGGGGAGATGATAAAATGATGGGGGAGGGGAAGGGAGGAGGGTTGATTTGTAAAAAAAGAAACAGATTGGGGGAGAGATGAGATATGGATACCAGAGGGTGTTAATGCAAACATGGAGGGAGTTGGTGAAAAGTATAAAAAAAAAAAGGGACGGGGGGTTGGTGATGCGTCTACAAATCAGTGATTAGAGTGGTTATTGTGCTGGTTGTTGGTCATTTAATATACCTCATTACATTGGTTTAAAAGTATAAAAGTCAAAGAGCGAGGCAATGAATGTTGAGGGTTGGGAGGTTCCATTAAAAGAGTGTATTTGTGGGCACATAGACAGAAAGAAGCACATAGTCCAAAAATGCAAGAGGAAAAAAAATCCAGGAACTCCAGTTTTAATTGTTTCAGAGTGTTTCTTTTAAACTAAAACAGATTTTGAGCATTTAAAAATAGATTTTTTCACCCTTCGATGGGTTGAGAGGAGGTACCGTGCAAGGCACTGGAGAGAAGCAACCTGTTCTCATTCCCAGGTCTTCAAATAGTGACGAGTGTCTCATAGTGACAGAAAGCTGAAACACCATTATAACGTTAAACACATTAGTTAGATTAACATTAGTTAGATTTAAGCAGCAACACCTTGGTAAGTGTTAGAAGTGTTTATGTTTTAGGTTAAAATAAGTACATTTGTTATGTAATGACACGTGAGTGATGTCACTGCAAGATGATCGTACAAAAAATTACAAAACATTACGGTATAGCAACGGTGACCTTTGATTTGGCATGGGCCGTTGGTACGTAAGTAAGTTAGTAAACTATGGAAGTTATGTAGTGTACGGGGAAACAGTGTTGACTTTTGGTTTCGGATGGGACATGAACTGCCCCTCTTGGTAAAAGTTGGTGAAAGTACAGGTTTTATTTGACCCATCCACCTCATACACAGACTTTCTTGTTCTTGATACCATGTCAGCTGCTCTCAGCGTCAGGTATTGCTGCGGATGGCGTCAATATCAACATGTTCACATCAATGCAGCCACTTGCATTCATTTTTTTCCAACACAGACATACTTGCGATCAATATTTGTGCCCCAAACTCCTCCTTATGTTCTGCTGGATCCCACAGAGGCCAGGCGGGGAGCCAAGGCTACGGCTGCTGCTCAGACTGTTGTTGTACAGATGTGATGTGTTCAGGATGAGAGGTCAGGTTTGGTCCAAGTCACAGATGCTGGGAAAGAGTTCAGTCAACCCCAGATGCCATTTGCTCACATTTTAAAAGAAACCCCCCTGCCAAATTTAACAAAGCTCCATCTGTGCAGCATTTGTTCACATACAGTAACAGGAAGATGCACTTATGGTTCAGATTTTTCCCATTTATATATTTTGGGGACACAAAAGAAATTTCTGTCTGATACTGACAGGTTTCCCTCTGCTGCTCACACATGATGTTTTTTTGTTAACAAATGGATGCATGCACACACCACAGACACAAATACACACAAAAACACACACACATGCACACACATCTCTGCAGTCCTCATTAGCTCTCAGTGTGTTTTTGAGGCTGAATGCCTTTTCACTACAAACCTGATTTGTTTGCCTGATTTCCCTTTCATTTAAGTCTCACACCACTGTGAATGTGAATGTGTGTGTGTGTGTGTGTGTGTGTGTGTGTGTATGTGTGTGTGTGTGTGTGTGTGTGTGTGTGTGTGTGTGTGTGTGTATTCCATGTCTTAGTTTTGTTCAGGCTGTATAATGCAACCCTTAACCAAACCAAATGACACGTTTGTCTGCTTTGATTTGAAGCCTAAATTACCCATTATTAGAGTCAATGTCATTTCTGGTCAGAAAATGACATCCATCGATTTGTGTAATAGTCCTCTGCATTTTTGTCAGCCTGCTCTGCAGCTGTTCTGTGACTAATTTCAAGGTTGCTTTTCAGAAAAAAAGGGCTTGAATGCTGCTCAGATTACTTTGTGCTCAGCTGGGGAGATTCATTCTATAGTATATTTTAAAACAGCCATTTGATAGCTCCATAGCACTGAAAAGGATTTAGATTTTCTGGTTAGTGGAGAACTGTCAGGCTGCTGCTCACCATCGGCAGCAATAATTCCCTTTATACTATTTATATTTCTTAATTTTTTTTACTTAATTCACATAAACCTAAAAATATTTTACATTTTGTTCTACGACATGAAAACCTATTAATGTCTCAGCTGAGAACGACGCTGTAAAATGTTGGCTTCCTTTTGTATG
The DNA here is from genome assembly GCA_035609425.1 of Epinephelus awoara. NCBI lineage: Eukaryota > Metazoa > Chordata > Actinopteri > Perciformes > Serranidae > Epinephelus > Epinephelus awoara. The sequence goes on along the minus strand of CM069296.1, from coordinate 6,228,707 downwards.
AATTATGGGTTTGGTCAGGATATGGTAAAGAGTGTAGAGATTAACTGAAGAAAATTGGTGTCTTTGTTCCCAAAGCTTATTTTGTAGCCTAATTTCCATCTCATTTCATTCATTCAGCTTGACTTCATATTGATTTAGGCGTTTTCCATAGATTGTAGAGGGGAAGGGGCTGCTAGTTCCAGATATGTTTTTCTTCATTCTTTGTTCCCATTTCATAATTTTCTTTCAATAACTTTAGGACTGCTTAACACAGAAAGACATTTCCTTCCATTTTCTAAGGGGTGGAAAAATGGGAACCAGGGAGGCCTGAAAAAGCCCCTCGAACTTCACAGCTATTTTTGGGAGAGGTTTTAATTTGGTTTTGCCCAAGAGGCAACATATGGGACTGAAAAATGAATCCAACAAGGAAGTGCCAAAAACTGCTATTTCATCACTATTTTTCATACTGTCACGGCAGCACATTACGACTTACCACCTTCTGTTTACATTCCACAATTAAAAAGCAAATTAAATTAATCTGAGCATTTTTCTAAGAAGCAACTCCACAAAATAGCTTACACAAGTCACAAATACATATTGTTGGAACTTACCATGTAGTTCTATGGCTTTGGACACTAATCTCCAAGCCTTCCCCTTTTTTTGCTCTGTCTTTGTGCAGCTTTGGGTGACCACAGACGGCGACAATAAGGTTGTCTTCCATTTCTGGTTCTTGGTTACATCAGGAGAATCTCAACTAGAGTCTCAGTCAGTGCTGATAGGCTTTTGTAACATGTCACGCAAATTTCTCATGCAAGTTGCAAGTCACTATTTACGTTATCTGCCAATTTTAAAATTATTTATTTTTTTATTAATGTACATTGTGCACTACAGGAATTCTGCCGTTTCACTGTATACTTGCTCATATAATGATAAACAGAGTTCTTCCTCAGTCACACTTATTTCCTGTCTTCACATCATTCGCGTTGCATCATTAGAGTCACCTGACGCGAATTCACACTGACATTGACTTTGTATGTACTTCTTGCGGTGTGAAACACTTGCTCCATGTTCAGTGTGAACGCACCATTACCTTGTGACAAGTTGAAAAACATCTGTGCAGGTGCTGTAAAACGTCATTAAAAGAACAGGCTTTGATGAAGAGTTGCGGAGATGGGCTCTTATTTTGATTACTGCTACTGAACACATCTGATCTGAACCAAGACTGCAATGTTCCCCAGATAGCCATAATCACCACGTTCTACATGGAGGCCAAACAATAATTCTATGATTAATTAAGGTCTTAATCCCAGTTTAAGCCTTGTGCATAATTACTGAAGTGCCTCATACACAGTAAAGAGGCCATTGAGCTAATTTGGAGGTGGCTTGGTCCATTCACTCAGCAACTAATCTGATGACTAATCTGTTTGCCTGGTCCATCAGTGGTGATGTGTTGTCAGTCACAAGGGACTGCAGTGCAGTGTGTGTGTGTGTGTGTGTGTCCCCTCTTAGAGTTGTATGTGTAGTCTTCATTATGTATTCATATGTGCAGAGGGAGTGTATCGGTGCTGTGAGTGACAGACGTTCAGTCTGGCCTCAGGCGGTGAGCTGTCATGGCAGTCTGTGTGAATAGACTCTGGGTTACATGCGAAAATTGGTAATCCTCAAGACTATCTTGATCTTATTTTATCGTCTCCTCTTTGCTAAATGATTGTTGCTTTGTATTTTAGATATTGTGTCACCAATTTATGCATCAACATTTTTTGGTTGTGTTGTAGAAGTGCACTTTCTGGTGATTTCTCACTTATATTGGCAATCCAGCATAACAAAAATTCGAACGCTAGCCTATGTGACTGTCTGTGAAATGGATGTTAGTCCCATAAACCATTCTGACATCCACAACGATTTTGTTATGATACTGTTTTGTAATATGCAGTGTGCCCACATCTGATGTGAGGGGACTTTGATATCCAAATAATGGTGTAATGAGGTAATTATCTGAGACAGAAATACAAAATTCTCCAGTGAGTGCAAGATAAAGTGAAAGTATTTAAGAATATCAGTCTAATCTGTAAATGCGATCAGCTCCCTATTTTTCACAATTATTTTTTCTGCCTCAATTTTTACATTCCCACCCTCACTTAACAAACACAAACTTTACAAAAAAAAAGGTCAAAGAACATGTTATCACTTTTATCATGTTATCACTTATAGGTAGCTTTGAGAGTATGGCCCAGGCTAAAAATGTAAAGAAAATGATGATGGCCATAGTGAACAACAAGACATAAAACTTTACACATTTTTTACTGTAAGACACAATAAACATCTGTAAACACAAAAACAGAAAAGGAGCCTGCAGGTCTGAAAAATGTGGCCAACACGAAAGTGCCAAAAACTGCAGTTCCTCTAATGGCCATTTGAGGCTGGCTCCAAGAGCGACTCAACCCTCATAGACCCCCTATGTTAAAAATGTCCAACTTAACAACAGAAATAAACATGTTTACAGCCTCGTACAAAAACTGCACAGAGGGTAAAGTGTAGAGAAAGGTCTGGAAGCACTGATTGTCTTTCTGCTATAGGGGATAAAAGGCAGTAGTTTGTTTTTAATTCTTTAAACTATCACAGTCGACTTGGGTGGCACTAAGCCCAGGATGCAGGGACAGTTCTCCTGCAAAATAGTTTAAGGGATAAACTTGTTTTGGTGGAACATATGCATATGTGGAGGCGAGCACTGTCGTTAGAATAGACTTGCAGTAGTATAAAATATGAACAAACATATGTTAATGTGTGATTCAACTAATGGTGATAAAAAAGACAAACATATTTTGGTAATCTGTGCCCTAGAGGTAAGGCATATCTATAGTTTAGCTCTGGAGGACCCGTTAAAACCAGAGATGATTTGCTGGCTGTATGTGGCTCTAGCAGAGCATTATTATTACGATATTGAGCTTGTGTGAAGTGGAATGGAGTGGTACATTAGTGAAATCACTATCAGTGGTGCATACCACTACCGCAGTTAAAAGATGTTGCAAATTGAGGCGCCCTCTAGCTCACTGGATAGAGCATTTTGTCCCATGTAGGCTGAGGCCTTAGCGGAAGCCTTGATTTGATTCATAGATTTTAACTCAAGGCAAATTTATTTATAAAGCACATTTATACCCAAAGGCAACCCAAAGTGCTATACACATCTGTCAAGTCAAAGTTCACTGTAGCCCATGCCTCAAAGGGCTGTACAAATAGTAATTTCATTTCAGTTTCAATATCAGTTTGATCTACAAAGTCCAATCACAATTCAGAGGGCTTTACCACATCCCTCTGTCTGAAAAAATGGTAGAAACCTCAGAAAGAGCAACTGAGGAGGGATCTCGCTTCCAGGATGAACAGACGAGCAACAGATATTGGATGAACAAAACAGAATAATTAGATAGTGGACACCGAGATGGTGCCCATTCATTCCAATAGAGTTGCTTGTCTGGTGCATATGCCAAAACAGTTTTCTAGCTTCCGGGTTTACTTGCATGATATGTAGCCCACTTAATATGCTGTTGTGTTTCACCCAATGGCCCTGTTGCATGGTGCATGGATGTGACAAATACTAGCCAATCACAGCACAATGGGTGAGGACTAACCAAAAATAAAATTGTACAACTGTCATCAGTGGAGTTGCACTCAGCTGCAGTGAAGGCTCCAATATTAAAAAGGAAGAAAAATGTGTTGAATAAAAAAGATGTGTTGATTTTGATCCTTGTCAACTGCATATTATAAGTCAGACAATGTTATAGTCAGTGTATTGCTTAATCAGTGTAATATTATTTTATCATAATGAACTGTGTAAAAAATAATTTATAACTCCACTGAGTCATTTTGGCCACAGAAAAAACAAAAACAAGTTGTAAGACACAGCCACCACATCCAATCAGCTTATAAAGTATAGTATACTTTATGTCAGCAAAACTTAAACATCCAGAAGACAGAGCAACATTAGCTTTAGCATATGTTTCTGTCCATCTGATGAATTTAAGCCAGTATTCAGTCTTGTTTTACCTCTCTTTTGGTCTCGACCAACCTGCTATGTTTGACTTTCTTCACAGCAGGATGCTAACTTTGTCTGCTGTTTAGTGATGGGCAGGTCATGTTCAGTGGCTTTATTGGAGGTTGTTTGCCTGAAAGAGCTGCCTATAGGTGTTACTGAAATGTGCCTTAAAATCAAAACAATGAGCTAAACGTTCAAATCTCCACTGACCTCCAGAGTTAATTCTTTCTACACTGCAAGTACCAATCTCTTACTTTATGTGACCCTTACATTCAGTGATAACTAAAAACATTGATGAATGAAAGGAGGTTTTTAAGGGGATCCCAGAGGTCTTAAAATGTTGCTTTTCAAGAGTGCAGTCATATTTCGCTCCAGGCTGATTTTCAGAGTGAAACTGGTACAGAAACTGTTCACCCTAAATTTAGAATTCAGTCATCATCCACTCTCCTCAGGCTGACTGTCAGAATGAGTCAGGGCTGAGTGGTGAGTCCTCATCTTGCCCAGTTTCCCAGCAAGTATTAGGAAAACCAGTTGTTCCGTCTGAAGTGTCTTTGTTGGGCAATACTTTACAGTAAACTGAGTCTAATTGTGCTCCCTGCTGCAGACCCTTCTCAGTCTTCTGCCAAACAACTTACATCAATGGAGTGCAGCTGGTAAGAGCCTCAAAAAATGATTTAACCCCTGTACTACCAGGGGCTCTACTGTATGCAAAATGCTCATATCCCTAATTCTTTTTACTATATTAGGCTACTATGAATCTAGGAAGTGATGAGAACTGAAAGCAGATGAGTTTTCCGGAGGTTACTCATCTGTTCCTGTGGTCCTCGCCCACCAATTATCCTTTGGACCTTGTTATCTCAATGCTTAATTAGGTCAGCCCAGGCTATCCACTAATTTGACTGGATGGAGCCCTGGCCTTGGTCAGGGTGGAGGACCAATCACCTCAAAGGTCGTACTCTACTACTGAGGAAAATGGGTATCCAGAACTGTCTTTGGTTGAGTGATGATTAAGATGTTGGATACAAGATGAGCAGGAGTGAAAGCATGCATGAAGACACACAAAGACTAACGTGTGATTGTAGCTGATTATAAGGGCGTGGTAGACAGTTGTACTGTGGGAAACCTTGCTAAAGTTCATGGCCATAACGTTGAAGGTCAGTGGCTCTGGATTAAAGATAAATCTTCAGTGTTGTCTAAAGGAAAAAGGGTCGAAGTACTAAAAGATTGTTCAGCTAAAACATTTAGTCACCAGTTTGCATACAGCACAGTGCAGTACTTTTCAGTAATAGATTGATGTAGAATGACTATTGTGATTCTGATCAATAGGTCCAATATGAGTACCAATTATTAGAAATTCAGTTTTCAGATAATTGATATACAGATGGCTGACAAATGAATGGAAAAACAGAATGACAGAGAAATGTACTCTGAACTCAGATACATCCATACTGGCAAGACTCACTGAGTGGTTTGATGAATATAAAAATGTTTCATATGTATGATGTTCGAAATCACAAGCAGTGGTTGACTATCAGATATTAAAAGCTGAGGATGCCAATGCTTACAATTATCTTCAAATGGTGCATGAGCAACAGGCTGGTAAATGCCAGTAAATAGTCTGCACAAGGATGTTTTGCTAGCTTGCACACACTCACACCAGAGCAGTGTTAGCTGTTGGTGTGAGTTGTGAGCTGTAATTCTACAGTAAATAATCAGTCGTGTGTGTCTGACTGTGAATGGTGGAGCTATTGAATGGATTTATGGAGTTTGTTAGTTGCAGCGCTGGCTGTTAGCAGTTAGCTCCGCTTGGTAGACATTGCAGCGGAGCAAGCAGCGATTTGTCACTGTACTTCACGGCTGATTCCAGTAGGACTCTGTGTCAGTTTTCTCTGACAGATGAAAGCTTAGTTTTAATCACCGACTCTGGGAAAGGACACAAGTTTAAACCTCAAGACTAACATGTTGCAGATTAAGAAAGAATTCAGGCTTTTAGTTATTCTTCTGCTACTGAACAGTGAGATGGACAAGTCAGAGTCTACAGTGACTCTAGGTACAAAACCTAGTTGTCTCATATTAGTTAGTTGTGGTTTCATGGTTTTTGAGACTATAAATAGAGATCTTGAACTTTTCAAATGATGATCAATAAGTGTGTGCTTGTAAATCACTCCTTAAATCTGTCAAAAACTGCTGGAGAAATGATAGTTTGTAAGTGTGCAGAAATCACTTATAGTTGTAGAAAACAAATTCATACAATCTGTCACTGGGATTCTAATTTCTGATACATAATTTAGCCTAACTGGATTAGTTTAAAGATGAGAAAAAAAACAAAACATAAAAAAATCACAATGACTAAAAGTTGACTAAAATGTCAGGAATTTTCGTTGACTAGAGTGTTTAGAATTTGCATTGACTAAACCTAAACTAAAACTATGAAGGATAGAAATGACTAATGTGTGACTAAAACTAATAAACATTTTTGTCTGAAGACTGAGACTAAATCTAAAATAGCAAAATTACCACTGGTCACAAGATCCCAAGGTTGTGGAGCAACATAAAGAGACCACCATCAAAATACCAGTGCAGGGGATACTTTGTAAGTACACTGTTCATTCAACCTGTAGAGTTACACACAATTTTACTATTTTAAAGGTACAGATAACCCCAAATTTAAAAGTTCATATTTTTCGTCTTACCTGTAGTGCCATTTACCAGTCTACACTGTTTTGGTGTGAGTTGCAGAGTGTTGGAGATACACTGGAGATTCAGTATAGATCCAGTATAATGAAACTAGATGGCACTCGGCTCGTGCTGCACAAAGCACCAAAAAATACTCTTGAAAAACATGACAGCAGTGTCTCTTTCTGGAAATCATGACGTGGTTACTCAAGATAATCCACAGAACTTGTCTACTGCTAGCTCACCCAGCACCAGTGACCTAGCTAACATTACAGCTCAGCTGAGGAGGGCACCATTTATGTTAACATCTGAAGGTGTCACAAGGCTCTCCTCCTTGAGTAGATGCATGCTTCCTTCTGCGGGGTGACACAGTTGGCAGGTGTAGTTCAGTAGGAAGAAAATAGGTCCTACATGAAATGGCTCTCAACAAAGTTGGTGGATTATCTTGAGTAACCGGGTGTTGATTTCTGGAAAGAGACATCGCTGTTGAGTTTTGTAAATTTTGAGCACCACAAGCCAAGACAATTAGATTGATAAATAGCACTACAGGTAAGAGGGAAAACATGTATTTTTGATTCTGGAGTTAACTATTCCTTTAAAGATTTTCGGTTAAACATGCCCTGGCATCTATTGTGCCTTCAAAGTAAGGTAACATGAGGGTCCATCCCCGACGACTCCTGCCCACATTTGAAAGTTTCTCTGAGCAAGACACTGAACCCAAATTGGTCCCATTGGTTAGACCAATGTCTTGCATGGTTCTGGCTATGGTGTTTAAGCATAAAAGAGTGAATGACAGGCAAAGCGTATCATTAACCAAGTCCATTTACCAGTTACTCAATTCACAAATATGGTGATCTTGACTGTATGTCTTCATTTTGAAATACTCCACAACTGACCAAGAACTCTCATAGCTATACTCAGTAAATCTTTTTTTGGGAGCCTCTATTCAGTGTACGCACATCTTTTTTTTTTTGGTAATGCTTTTTTCTTTTTGCCAACACACAGGGTTTTATTTTGGGATGTGTATACACTACATTGTGCCTTTTACGTCTTTGAAATTAATTCATTTAAGCTTATGAAATACTTGCAGAATTGTAGCAAGCACTTAGCTTCAGCCCATATGGGAAGATGATGTGGTAACCAAGAACCAGTCAGAGCTTGTAAGAAATTCTCATATAAAACTGATGAAACTGAAGAAATTGTGTTCTGTATCTCTGATTGACAGTGTTTCTTTGGACTGTATAAGCACAGTGCATGATGAGGAAAGTAAGATACATGCATACAGTACACGCTTGACTACACTACTAATGTGAAGACAAAGCAATCTGTTTCAATTTTCATTGCATGTGTGTATGTGTGGGTGCTTACAGTGTTGTAGCCCTGTGTGTATAGTAATCTGAGGCCAATGGAGCATAGCAGGTCAGAATTGAATGCCAAGGAAGGGATTAGAGAGGAGTCAAGGGCATTAAACCCATACAATCACTTCATCGTGTGACCTTCAAAACACACACACACACACACACACACACACACACACACACACACACACACACACACACACACACACACACACAGCCACAGAATCATGGCCCAGTGCTGACAAGTTAACAGTGTGTGAGTGATGGAGGTCAGCTCCAATAGACTGATCTTTCACCTAATGCCATTCAGAGTAACGCATGTAATGTAATTCTGTGTTGTGCAGCACTCACTCAGATTATATGGGCTTCTCTTCTGATGACCAGGTTGCATTCAAGTAGGTGGTTCTTTCCTCACCTGGTTCCTCAGTGCCCAGCCATGTTATTGATTATATTGACTGTGTATGTGTGTGTGTGTGTTTGTGGGAATGGGAGGGGTGGGTTTTCAATATGTATGTAATATTTTTGTTGTATGTTTTTATTCTGTGAAGCACTTTGTGCTGCATTTTTAATGTATGAAAAGTGCTATACAAATAAAGTTTGATTTGATTTGAAGCTTGCAGGCAGAGCATTGGTCGCAAAACCTCATATACCATAACTCTAAGTTGAGCAATGCTGTATGTGGAACCCTCAAGAAAAGTCAATATAACAGTCCTTTAATATTGCCTCCAGAGGTTATACTGTAGCCTTCAGGTGTTTTATTACATAATTCAAACTACTTAAACATAGTTTAACCACCATTTTAAAAATCAAACCACATGCTAATGCGTCACACAACCATTACTCCAAACTAACTTGAAAACTTGGTTAATGACTATGTTTAATTGTGATAATGCTCCAAAGTGTCATTATATAGAAAATATCCGAATTTTTGTGTTGTTGAATCATGTTTCCTGCCCTTGTTGTGCACAATTATTCACTTATATGCTGTAGAGTTAATTACAATAAGTCTGCATGGAATTTTATGTCAAATTTGTCCAGTACCTTGAATAAATTACAAAATGCTCATTGGACCAATATGTGAGCAATGATGAGTGGTTAGATAATGGTGACTCTCAATCCTTGTAGCTAAATATTTAAACTAGATGTAACTTAATTTTCATTTAAAATATATCTGCATATGTTTGCAGAATCTGTAAGCATTGGTACAATATTGACCAGTCACATTTTGGCGGCAGGTAAACAGTATTTGTGGAGAGCAAAAGACGCATTGACCAAAGTGCAGTCACGGAACTCATCAACTATCGTTTGAAGACCATTTAGCTTTTTCTTATTATTTGTTTTTGCTAATTATCTGCATTCATTTGCAGATATCTGTTCATACAGATTAGCCATTAGCCTTGGTGAATTATTGCCTTGGCGTAATTATTGTCAGACCAACATCCTGTAGGTTCTGAGATCAGGTATTACTGGTAATAATATAAAGTATGATTCAGAGCATGGCCTAATTTGTGCCTCACATTGCCTCAGAGTCAGAATTTTGTGATAAGTTTAGTGAAAACCTAACATTAACAGAACTTCCCCGCTTTTTCTGTTCAGTGTCGGAAGCAAAGATGACTAATGACAAATATTGGGGCAGATAACCAAAACAATAGTGCACTTTGTGATAAAAGCATGACATTTGGTACAGATATAGCCAAAGACATTCTGAAAATAACTGGATATAGAGACATCTTGAATTGTCTATATGGCGGCCATGGCAGCCATTTTATATTATACATCATATTTAGATGTAGTTAGATAGCCAAACCTGGACAGACAGGATGTGCCAGTGCGGGAGATGCCTGGAACATGTTCATAGTGTATACTCTGAGAATCCAAAGATGACCTGCACTATTGTAGATGGGGCAGGCATCATTCAGATGCTGAAACCAACTCCTGTTCAGACCTTAAAGGAGCTATATGTAAGAAATCTAAAGCAAATAGTCGTAAAATCATCCTAATATGTCACAGAGACTAAGGAATAATGTTCATATAACATACTGATCTCACTGTCACGCAGTCAGTAGAGTCTCAGCATCAGTTACAGTTATGACTGAGCTACAATGGCTGACGGTGCGACTAAACTCAAACGACCTTGTTATGATTCCCAAAAACGCCAAGACAAAACTCGAGGCAAAGCGAGGGTCTATATACGGTCATACATTGAAGCCCATGTGCAGGTGGGTTATCGACCTGACTGAGTTTTTTGAGAAACAAACATTAGCAGCACGGCAAGCAGCATTAGCAGTGTCCCGGTACATAGCATTAGCAGCCGGCTCCTCCTCCGCTGTATCCCGGCAGCAGCGTTAGCAGCAGAGAAGCCGGACGCGGCAACATGGCCCTGCCATGGCAGCCGCCCGTGGGCAAACAAATCAGTCTCCAGCGTGTCTCCGCTGTCCAGCAACCTTGAAATTGTAGAGTCCCAGAAGTACTTAGGCACTATTCTTGACAATAAGCTGACATTTGAGAAAAATACGGACTTGACTTATAAAAAAAGTCAGCAGCGTCTTTTTTGTCTTAGGAAACTTGCTAAATTCCAGGTTGACTCTGCCCTGATGACTATGTTTTATTGTTCTTTTATTGAGTCTGTGATCACTTTTTCCTTTATCTGTTGGTTTCAATCCTTGAGGGTAAAAGAGAGAAATCTCCTAAACAAAGTTGTTAGTGTTTGGAGTAAAATCACTGGGAAACTTTACAGGACCTTTACAACAAACAGCTGATTAAGGAAGCAAACTCCATCTTGTCCGACTGCTCTCATCCTCTGTACCAACAGTTTCAGTTTTTGCCATCACGTTCACTGCTCAGACTCCCACTTGCTAAAACAAACAGATACAAGCACTCCTTTGTTCCTTCTGCTGTCTCTCTTCTAAACGCCAGGAGGAAAAGGTAGCTTATTCATTAGTGCGGAATTCTTTTAGTTTTTAACGTGAATATGAGTGAGTATTTATTAGGCTTGTCCACAATGTGTTTATTATGCTATGTGTATTTGTGTATTTTTGTACTTTGTGTTGCTCCCACTGCTGCGGAATTAATTGCCCCACTGGGGACAAATAAAGCAATTGATTGATTGAATCTGTAGGGCGGACACGACTCAAGGCAGTATTTTGAATTTGAGCGCAGTAACCATTTTGGCCACGTTCTTCCATACGGCACCTTTAAGTGACTACGCCCAAGAGGTCTTCATTCCATATTTAGCCAGAAAACTTGAAAGTGTGTCTCGGCTTGATCTTGTGTGGGACCAGTACTTTTCCTGAGTCTCTGAAAGCTGCTACAAGACCAAAGCGTGGTACAGGGATGCAGAGGTGTGTGCTAGGTAAGGCAGTTCACAATGGTATGGTAAATAAATTTAACTAAATATCGCCTCAATATCAAATTATATCCATCCCGGATAAGAAAACTGTTGTTGCTGGCGGCCATTTTGATGCTCATCAGACCACAGATTTTGCAATGCTGATTATGGGATGATATTGCAGGGCTGACTGAAGCTATATTTTTTGCAAGATAGTGGGCATGGTAGGGTTTTTACTTTGAGGACATTTGTCGTTTTCCAGGCAGATAATTTTAAGGCATGTAAACTGACTGAATGAAAGAAATAAGAATATCTGTCTTCCATTGTATGTCCAACAGTTCAGTCTCACTTCGTAGACTTTAATATAAGTAGAGCTTTATCACTTCTGATTGGACTAATTTGCAGGTGTATTCATACCTGGTGTATTCATTGTCAATATACCAGAGCACTGATATAATGGCAATAATCCCGTCTCTGACCCCTTGGGTGTGTCCGTGTGTGTGTGTGTGTGTGTGTGTGTGTGTGTGTCCTTGCTGGTTGGGTTAACGTGTTATGACCAAATATAACCCAAGCCCAGGGGTCTCCTACACACTGCGGTGACACATATAGGTCACCCAACCAACTATGCGCACACACACACACACACACACACACACACACACACACACACACACACACACACACTACAGCATCACTGGCAGTTGTGTCGTACTATCTCCTCTCTACATGTCTCAGTTTGTCTGTTAGCCACTTTCTGCGTTTTCTTGTCTTCTTTCTCACATTGTCGTCGTCATCATCATCATCATCATCCTCATTCCATTAATCTTCAGACACTCAGTATGTTTACATGGCATCAGAGATACTTGATTTATTGTTTTAGCCTGACTAAAACCGGACTTTTAAAATACATGTGAACATGGTAGTCCGACTGAAATCGCACTTAATCGGATTTCTCAAAGTCAGACTAACACACCCAGGTAATGTGATTGGGAATCGAATCACTACTGCATGTGCGCAGTCAATCAGACCCAAACTGGCCTAGGTTCTCAGTGCTCCACAGTTTATCCACCCTCAGTTTGATGCATAACAGAAGAAGAAGCCAGTAACAACATGGTGTACATCTCAACATCAGAGCCAGACATTTTTGACAGACGAGGAGACACAGTTCATGCTGTGTCAGCTGACAGAGTTAAAATTTTTTAAATACATGGATGGGAGGAAAACACGGAATGGCGATTGCTTGGTCTGTGTTCTAATAGGTCAACTGGAAAAATGTCCAATACTAACAAGCTGAAAGGGGGCTTATCGCCACCTATCGTAGTGGAGTGGGACATTCTGCGGTCCTGTGCTTGTATACTGGGACAAGGACAGTAGTTCAGTTAAATGGCCTAGTAGAGCTATTACCATAGCTTGACGTCTGCAAATCTGATCTGATCTCACAAAGACTTCAGACTTTAGAATTGCTCTGAGTTTAAGGAAGGCTACATTAGTAAATGGATATGAATGGATCATAGCACTACTCAGTTAAAGTCATCCATGTGGGTAAGTATGCAAGTAGTAATGTAGGGGTCCACATGTATCAATGACCTTGTATCAATGAAAAAATCATCATCACTTCAGTTGGGGGGGCCTATCTGTCTTAAACCCTGGTCCCAGTCTTATGGTATACCAAAGTATTAACAAAATCCCAAAGGTATGATTTTCAATACTATCAAAAACCCCCCCAAAAAAACACAGACACTCATCTTTCTTTTAAACACATACGGAGATGCTGTATTAAAGGGATAGAGCACACAGAAATTAAAAGTCACATAATTGAAACCACATATGGAATATGTATGGAGATATTTTGTGGTTTCAATTATGTGTTTTTGGACGTTTGAATCTGGGGCACCGTAAGCCTCTATTAGATGGAGTTGTGTTGCTACCTCCTCCCCCCTTGGATCTCCGCAAGTGTTGTGAGGACTCTAAAACTTCACCTGAGCCTCCCTCGGCATATGGGTGAGTAGATATTGACTGAATTTTCATTTTTGGGTGCACTATCCCTTTAAGGATGTATATTATGCACATTAGTGCCACCAGAGAACAGGCAGCTCAGCTAACAGACATGGCGACTGCAAGTAGGATAACGTTACAGGACTGTGAGCAGCCGGCCAGCAAGAGACCATGAAGATAAAGGTACCATGGGGTATAACAGCATGGGTAGCACCACACACAAATGCCATCATATACCATACATCCTAATGAAATTTCAAGAAGGTATAAAAATGTACTAGCCTGTATAAAACCTCCCATAAATGTTCATGACAAGTTATAGCACATTTTTGCACCCCTAGTGGTGATTTGAGATGGGTCTGTCAATCGATCCATCTGACTGTCCTACTGTCCAACACTTTGATAACCCAACATTGACTGAACAGATTGCATTGCCATTTGCTCTGTATACTATTGGTCCCCAGAGCATCGTTAATAATGTTTTTGGTGATGCTAGACCTCAAGTCTCTCACTACTGTTAGGCTAAAATACCCACTTATGTATGAGAAATAATAATATGACATAGGCTATGAAATTTACAATTTACGAACACATTCTCACTCCTCAGAGGATATATTCTCTACGTTTTGGATGCTTGACGGGTAAAAAAAAGAAAAGAAAGTATTTTCCAAAACCAGTTGCATCCGTGTTTCCCTGTGCCCTCTCAGCTGCCTCTCAGTAATCTGTTAATTAAGGCCTAATGAATAGAGTGAGACTCAAGACTTAAGGTGTAGATGCATATTGTTAGGTTAAAGCGGATAAGCAGTCTTGGAGGTCAACGTGCGTGTGTGCTTGTGTGCACTTGTGTGTAAGCAGTCACTAGCCTAATTGGTTAGGGGATGTGTGAACTGTGTTCTAGCACATGTGTTCTGTTCCCCAGAATAACAAGCATGGCTGCAGGTGTTTCCCAGAAGTGGGGGATGTGTGTGTGTGTGTGTGTGTGTGTGTGTGTGTGTGTTTCTGTGTGGTGTGTCTGTGTGTGTGTGTGTGTTTGTGTGTGGTGTGTCTGTGTGTGTGTGCGTGCGTGCCTGCGTGCGCACTTACATATCTATCTAGTGTGTGTGTGTGTGTGTGTGTGTGTGTGTGTGTAATCCAATTCCTCTTCACCAATCCTGATGTCTTTATAAGCAGCAGCACACTTACAGATATCTCCACCCAGTTTGTGTGCATGATTACTGAGTGTATGTGTGGTCCTACCGTATGTGCGGATTTCCATGTGAAGAAAATGTGAGGAAATTAAAGTTATTCATATCCATTGCCTGTTAAATAAAATTAGGCTCATGATACATGGAATCCTAATGCAATAATGTGCCAGGTGAAATTAGCAAAATCTCTATGCACCCCTCTATGCACCCATGTTACTGATTATTGGTTGTTACTGTCAGCATACCATACTAATATTATTAAATGTATTGTAATTTTGCTGTTATTGGTCTTATCACTATTGACTTAATTACAAAAATATTCTTTTGTTGATAAGTCTTAAATATTAATATTTAATTAATATTAAAAATAATACAATGTTGTTTGAAGAGAAAATACACTGTACAAAATTTTAAACCCAACACTTTTGTTGTGCACATTTTTAAGTAGCCTTTCATTGTGTCCATCCCAAGGCACACATGTAGTAATGATGCTGTTTAAACAGTAGCTTGATATGTCACACCTGGGAGGTGGATGGTGGAGGTGGATTAACTTGGAAAAGGAAAAGTGTATACTAACATGGATTTTTAACAAATTTTCAACCGAAATTTAAGAGAAATATATCTGTTGAGTGCATGAAAAAAGTCTTAAATCTAAACATAAACCTGAGAAAAATGGCAGCAAAAACAAAAGTGTTGGGTTTATTTTTTTGTTTAGTTGTATATGGAATATAGCCCAATGTCTCCATTGAAAATAAAGAAAGAAATGAACTGCATTAAATCCAAGTGGCTCAGTAAGATTGCCCACAGTCTGTTGTTTTCTATATTAGCCCATACATTGTGGGTTAATATATCAGATCATCGACTGTACAGAATAATGTACAAAGCCACCATGACATCACCTATTGGTTTGTGAACTCCTACTTTAAAGTCTTGAGTTTGGCATTTTGGAGTCATAAGTGATAATATTTGGACCAGAGAGTGAAGTTAACGCTACTTTTAGCTTCTAGGTTGGGTAGCACGGTTTATTTACAGCTATTGTTAACTTTGATAGTGCTCGTGCAAACACTAATTTTCATGAGCAGAAAACAGGCTTAAAACTGGTTAAACAAAATGTACTTACTGACTTGTGTGTTTGTGTCAGAGTTTGTGAAATAATACGACTTCAGATAAGAATTTGTTGTTTTTTAAAACTCTGAACCTGATCGAAGCACAATGCATTAAAAAAAAATCGCATCCCTTCTTTTGTAAATGATACCTCATGACAACACAGCTGGTTAGAAATAAAATTTAGAAAAATCCTTTTTATGCCTTCAGACTGTTGTCACCAATTGTTGACATAAACTGCTCAGTTTCTTCTTATAATGGGAAAATCCTTAACATGTTATTATGACATAATGTATATTCACCTTATTACTACTACACATTCCAAATTATTGTTTTAACAAGAGACTTCACTTATTATTATCATGCAAAACTGATAGGATCTTATTGAAAGACACTTTTCTAATTTTATGATTATGCAAAACAATTTTTTTTGTACCAGGCTGTTTATTAAACATGTTTATTTCTGTTGTAGAGCTGGGGTCTGTTGGGATTGCCAGCTCTGAGTGGCCCTCAGAGAAACTGCAATTTTTGGCACTTCTGTGTTGGATTCATTATTCAGCCCCAGAGGTTGCCGCTTGGTCAGTATATACTGCTGTCCAATATCCTGCACTGATGCTTGTCAGTGCTCTAGAAAAGCAGCATTTTTTTTTTATCACATTCACATCCTTAAACAGTGTGTCCCACCCATACCTGGCTACCTTACCATGACCACTACTTCTGTCTCAGGGATGCCTGAGCAAATGTACAACAGAAATTTTAAAAATAGGTTATTTGAATGCTTGCAGTTGTTTTCAGCAAAATACTCATATTTATGTGCTTTTGTTAACATACTTTGTCTGCGTGGGCGCAGGTTTTTACTGTGTGTGTGTGTGTGTGTGTGTGTGTGTGTGGCAGTGTGTTATTGATTGGCGCAGATGTTCCACATGGCCTCCATGCCACAGATGGCCAGCCAAGTTGCCTTCTCTTGTTCTTATGTCGTCTTGGCATGTCATTAGACATGCAGTGGCTTGTACATGTTGCATGTTTGCATGTGTCTCTCTGTGTGTTTGTCTGCGTGTTTGTGTGTGTGTGTGTGTGTGCGTGTGTGTGTGTGTGTGTGTGTGTGTGTGTGTGACTCCTATGGCTACTGCTGACCAGCTGCTACCAAAAGCTATTGTGTCACCAGACGCCAGGACTATATGACTGTGTGTGTGTGTGTGTGTGTGTTTGTGTGTGTGTGTGGTGGTGTATGGCTGTGTATTTGTGAGCATTGTGAGTGTGTGTTGTTTTCAGAAAGTCGAGACAGTATTTTCGTGTGTGATTAAAATTTGTGCTTTCTCCCCACCAGCAGCAGTATTTTTGTGCTATAATGTGTAATCTGTGTTTGTGTGTGTGTGTGTGTGTGTGTGTATGGGGGAAGAGGGCTAAGGAGGCTTAAGGGGCTAAATGAATGAATGACCCGTGCCTCCGCTTGGCCCTCATGGCCCCGCCAACTCATTAACTGTAGAAAACGACCACACCTCCTGTTGCTGGAGACAAAGACATGGGAGACTGAAGTGTGTGTGTGTGTGTGTGTGTGTGTGTGTGTGTGTGTGTGTGTGTGTGTATATATATAGATTTGGGGGGTGAAGCATGGTGGCTAGGCAGGTTTTTGGGGTGGGGGGGCTGTGGGGGTCAGTGTATGGACAATAGGCTTGGCGCGCAGCAGCCTGTATTTGACTTGATGATCAAGGAAAAAGTGTTTAAGGCCTGCTGGTCTTACACACACACACACACACACACACACACACACACACACACACACACACACACACACACACACACGCACACACACACACACACTGCTACTATTACCATATCCTGCTGTTACTGTGTTTGCTGTGGGCCCAGTTTTCTTGGGGGCCCGCCTCCTCGCTGTTATACTTCTTAAATCTTTTAATGGCTTTCTATAAGGGATGTCCCCAAATCCTTGTTGTTTTAATTAAAGACAATATTCAGAAATCTTTGATATATATTTGCCTTGGGACACATCACAATAAACAGTCATTAGATAAATGTGGCAGATTTTTCTAATTCAAGTAAAAGCAGTAGAAGAGAAAAAAGTTCAAGACTAGACTTAAGACTTGCCTTTGAGTTTATTACTGATGAGATTTTATTTATTCATTTATTTTTTTTGACATCCTTACAAAGTACAATAGGTTAACATGCACAGTTTTGAACAATCCCCTAAGTTAGTCTAATTTATTCAGAAGAGAAAATGAGAGTGAACTATACGATGATTACTCAGACTGTCCATTGTGAACATCAGTCACAGTTTACAGATGTACGTGAGCTGCATACTTACTGCAGCAACATTAAAGCTGGGCTCACCTTTTCAGTGCAAATAAAGGAGTTAAGATCATCTGGATGAACTGCTCACAACCTTTCTGATTGCCTCACTGCTCGTGTTTATTGTCCTGCTGGTACATTTTATTGTTATGTCACTGAGTTCCCAAAAGTGAATATTTACTTTGGTAATAGCAAAGTTATAATAACTTCGAGAATGAAGGACCAGAGCTGTAAACCAAAAACTTACTTTACCTTAATGTTACTTTTACTTTTAAACAGTATGGCCAGGTTGCAAAAGTGGAAGTGAAAGTCATCCCCAGATTCACTCTCATTTTGGAACAAGCTTTGTGTGCTTGGTGTGTGGCCTGGCTATATTTGCATTATTTCTATACCGTGTTGCAATTTTCATAGTTACTCTTGGATGCATACTACTTACAGTCTGGTACCTGGTCACTACCTGCGCACTCTGACCAGGAACATCCCGAACACAGCAAAATAAGAAAAGAACAAAGGCAGAGGGCAGAGTCTCTGCAGATAATTACATAGCCACACAGTAGTGGGTCATAAGTAATGATTAAGAGGGAATATGTTGCAATGAGTCTATTGGTTTTTTTCTTTGGAAGTTTTTTCTTAGTATATCATTGAGAAATCAAATCATGAAGAAGAAATCATTAAATCATTAAAAAAAAAACCTGGACCCATTATCATAAATTGGCCTTATCTTTCTTTCTACCAACTTTTACTTAAGGTTTGTTTTAAAGTTAAATTGCAGCTATACTCTACTATAAGCCCATTATATTTTAGATATCAAATACTAGTTTGTTGCTCTATTAATGCTCTGAATGTGGCATACAGAACCTCATAGAATTTGCAGATGCAACATCTATGAGGCTGTAGGTCTGTATCCATGAAACAAAATTTGTTGTTCATTAAAATTATTTCAAAAATAATATATTAATTAATGCAGAATACTGTAAAGCATGGCATCCATTTACATAATAAATGTATATAGAAACTCAACCCTTTCTGTTTATTAGCATTAATTAGCATTCATTACAATGTTTTTGAATTATTCACGGATGTTAAAGTGTGTTGCTCAGCTACTAAAGAATATTCAGATCATTTTAAAAAAAGAAATGAGGTAAGGCTTCAGGAGAACTTTGATAAATGTAACGTGTATGATGGTTTTTACATGCAGACATTTTGCTGCAAGATCACTTGACTGTTAAATAATGTAAAACAATTCATATACAACTTATACTCAGATTCTTTTCTCCTTCACAATTTCAGTTTCCTCTAAATAATATCTCACAGTTTTTATCATAGAGAATGAGCGGAAGGCGTCATACTCTGAAAATTATGCCCAGCAAGGGGGAAAATTACAGCATCACAATATGAAATTAAGGGCTAAAATGCTAACGAAATGGCTGTAGCTCGCTATAAACATTAGATATCACCATGTCAAAGGATTACTTTTGCGCCTTTTGTCTACCTGAGAGAAAAAGTCACATTGACTAACTTACTATGGACAGTCTATCTCAGTGTACGCTCTACTCACCTTGCTTATCTCAGAGAATTGATGCCACTGAATGGCCAGTAGTGACACACTTTAATATTTACAGCTATTTGATAGCATCACCAGGTGAGATCATCATTTATTCATTTAACTGTCTGACCAAAATTAGCAACATGTTGCTGCATGTATGTCTTATTGCACCTTTCACGCAATACAAAGTCAATGGAGAGCAATGTATTGTTTTTGCCTCCGCTGGGGGTGGGATCTAAATGTGTTCTGCCGCTGCATTTTTAGCAGTTTTGTATTTGTCTCCATGTTATATGTTACTGTCCTGATGGTTATTGTACCTGTTCAGAGTCTTAGTGAGACAAATTGAAGAGATAAAGATTTAGAATGAAAGGAAAGGCTCACGGAAGGCTTTTCTGCCTCTGAATTGTTTTGACTCGTGTCCACCTTCTGTCAGTGTGTACGTGTGTTTTTGTGTCTAGGGCTGGGCATGGGCGGATATTCAGCATCAATGTAGCCATAGCAACGGTTGCTCAATTATCAGTGTGTGTCTTGTTTACCTCAAGACAGCGAGCCTCTCTCTCTCTCTCTCTCTCTCCTCTGCACTGTCTGCAACAGCTGCTCCCTCTGCACTCCCTATCTTTCACTCTCCCCCTTTCACTGTCTGCTCTTTCTTACTATTTTAATCCCTGTTTCTCTGTTTTTATGACAGTCTGTTTCTTTGGCCCTGATTTTGATTCAAGTTTTAATCAGCCTGCAAGTCATGATTTGTGAGTGCAGGACCAGATTTGTGTGTGAAAAACTATTTGGTGCTGAACTGGTTCTTTGGGTTTTTCACACAGCACCACAAACCGGCAGCCAGGGTGAACCCAACACTATTTTCGAAGTGAAATGTTAAATAGGTTTACCGGCACAAAAATCCAGCACACTGGCATAACTGTGATGCGGCCAGCGGGTACGTATAAAACAACAACCATCAGTGGCCTGCACTCAAAAGTTGAAACTGAATGAACTTTTGTACCATAGAGACAGAGCGCAATGCGACATAATCTGAAAGCCATGCCCCCAAAGGGGAAACTAGGCCTGCTTTCCCCTCACACTTTCCCCCTCTGTTTCCAGCCTGTTGAGTTTTCCCTAAGTCCAAATGCCAAAAAGTTGCTGTGTGGTGGGCTGCACAGCCAATAAAAACCCAGAGCTTAGCTTTTATCAGCTGCCGAGCAGAAAAACGTAACCTTGTAGAAGACAAAAGTGGATACAGGCAATAAAACGTGAGGCTTCAACTGGGAAGAAATTGTGGGATCCTGACACTCAGTATGCCTATGTGTGCAGCAAACCCTTTGTCAAACCCTCCAAATGTATTTTTTAGAGTAACAGTTAACTGTATTTATGTATGTTAAGCTAAAGCATTGACAGTATGAATGCAACTTCTGTTATAATTGTGCCCAGCACTCTGTGATTCAAGCAGTCCATTCCAGCGGTCCGCTCTAGCACTTCTATCAATCTACCAGCATGTAGAGGCATGTCTCGAAACAACAACGTGTGCCGGTAGTAGGAGCAGGCTGACGGCTGAGCATGCCGTAATGCACATCTTCTTAAAAAAGAATCTCCACATCATGTTTTTCCAAGACAAGTAAGGTAAGGAGAAGGGACACTGAGGTAGACAGACAATATTAAGCTTACTAATATACCGTTGCCTCTCTGGTAGGCATAGTGTGCTAAAATAATCCTTTGCCATCTTATTATTAGCTAATTATTAGCTAGCTATAGCTAATAATTTTAGCTTGCAAGCCAGTAATTCAGTCGTGGAGACTTGAAGGCACGGCTGCGGAGGCATAATGACAGCGAACGAGCGAAGAAGCGGAGACGGAGGTGTAAACTCAAAACCATTTCCCTTAATGGAAGCAAAGCTTTTATCTTTTTATTTCACAGATAAGAAATTATAAATTGTGAAGATAATAAAGCAACCACAAAATAGCATTGTAAGTCTTTTGTGGGATTCATCCTGGCTTTATATGAGTAGAAGAAAAGAGTGCTAGCTGCTAGGCTAATTTATACAACAGGCAATGACATAGGCCTATGCCAACAATGTTAGCATGCTGGATTTGTGGGGAAAACATGTTTAGTATGAGGAAATTGTTTTGCCTGTGTGTGTGCTAACATATAATTTTCTTCAATATTGTCGCTATTATATATAGGCTATATATATAGGCTATATATATACTGTATATATATGTGTATATAATAGTTTATTCTATTGAAATTTATAATAATTTTTGTATGACATGCTACTTGTCATATGATGCGTTTTTGAGCTGACACTTTGGACCCCTGCGATCACATGACGTGATGACACACACACACACACACACACATACACACTCGCACCCTGTTGTCTGGGAAGAACACAGTGTTACAAGTAGGAGGGGGAGAGATAGCCCTTTATTAACATCCCTTGACTACTTTTAAACCATGAATACACTACTTACTACGGCCAATTTTGATGTCTTAGTCTTTTTTCTTACCAATTTAGTGATTAAGACTTTTAAATTAAATGTAAGGACAATTTAGAGTCAAATTTAGTTGTCTGTGCTCTTAAAGTTGGCCTTAAGAGACTCTCTTCCAGAATGTGGAAATGACCTTAGAGTTCTTGCTTTACTGGAACTAGGTTGAACATCAAGTATGTGTGTATGACTCATGCCCCTTGGCTGACTCTATCAGTGCACAATGTGATTTTACCCAGCTGGGTCCTAGAGGTGGATGGACGGCTTCATCCATGCAACTTCCAGCAGAGAGGACAGGTGTCCTCACACACACAGGGTGCTCCATCCTGAGCTTAGGAAAGCCCTTGGTTGCCTGGAGGTCAGGGGTCCCAGGTGGCTGATAATGAACAAGCAAAAACACCTCAGCTTTGTGTGTGTATTGGCTTGGGATGCAACATTTGTAGCACATCTGTTTGGCCCTGATTGTCTTAAAGTATAAGACAACTGAATAATATATCTCTTTAAAATTATTCTCTTTAAAAATGTATTAATTAAACATTGCACCTCTCAGAAACAATAGTCTCTTGATCTGCTGCAGCTGACATGTTGAGCACTCACACACACACAAACACACACACACAAACACACACACACACACACAGGCTAACATCAAAACACATTTTTGGCTCCCATCCTAAACTTGTTTGCTCTGGTGAAGCAGCCCACTGGCCGCATGATTAGAGAGAAATAAACAACAGAGGATTCAGGGAATGTTCATTGTGTCCTCACTTCCATGGAACTGCTCTGCATGGGGTTAAAGAGCTCACTGCTGACAATTTTTTACTCTTATTCACCCTTTTGTTTTTAATTGTTCTCTGTAGTCAATGCGTGTGTGTTTGTGTGTGTGTGTGTGTGTGTGTGTGTGTGTGTGTGTGTGTGTGTGTGTGTGTGTGTGTGTTGTGTCTGTGATTATTTAAATTATTTCCCCATCAAGTATTTCTTTTTAATCTCTATGCACCCTCCCTCTCCCAGCCTTTCTCCCTTGATATCTCTCACTATAAATTTTTAAGTTAGTTCAATTAGCGAGCTACCTGATACCAATGAAGGGGGCTGTTCATGTGTGACCATACATGTGTGTTTGTGTGGGTTTGACAGAGGTATTGTTGTTCTGGTTTAAATATTTGTGCTTTGATATATGGTGGCATATTTATATGAAATGATACAACCTCAGATAAAAATATGTTGTTTTTATAAAACTCTGCACCGGATCAAGGCACAATGCATTTATTAAAAAAACAACAAAAACAAAACATCAGTGTTTTCTGGGTCATAAGTCATGACCATACAGCCACTCAAAAATAAAATAAAATAAGAAAATCCTTAAGATGTTATTATGACATAGTGTATATTACACATTATTACTACACATTCCAAATGTTGTTTTAACAAGAGACTTTTCTTGTCGTTTTTACACAAAAATGAAAGAAAAGCAAGACACTTTTCTCATTATAACACACCCATTTGTTTGTGGACTCCCGTTTTGAAGCCTCAAGTGGTGTTTTGGAACCAGAGGTGACCATGTTTGGGCAAGAGAGTGGAGAAACACTAGTACTGTCTTCTAGCTTAGTAAGCTTGGTGCATTTACAGCTATTGTTAACTGATAAAATGCAACATCGGACTCCTTAGAGGGTCTTTTAGTACAACCAAAAGCTGGACAACACTTTTTTTAGGCAACCAAAGTGTTACAGTAAACCTTCATGAGTTGAGAAATCACTGAGACAGCAACAGCTGTGCCAATATTCAGTGAATGCGGGGTTAACCCATGCTTACATTACTTAACCGGCAATGTTTCCATTGTTGCGACTTATCAACGGGTGTCACCCACCTGTTACTCAGAGCAGCCACGCCTTTAAACTTAACTTGTGAATATTTCAAGCATTAAAAACTCATGACCTGTACAGTTGTCACAAAGGGGGAAATTAGCCATAGAGACTTAAAACACTTTTTTGTACCAGGATATAAACATGTTCATTGCTGTTCTAAAGTTGAGCATTTTAACATGGGGTTTATTGGAATTGACTCACTTTTGGAGTAAGCCTCAAGTGTCCATTAGAGGAACTGCTGTTTTTGCACCTCTGCATTTGATTTGTTTTTCAAATTCTCTCTGAATGCCTGAACCTCACCAAGTCCTGTTGTTGATGTTCTGTTATTGGTCGCCACATACTTTTCTTGTCTAAACCTAACCATGTGCTTTTGTTGACGTCCCAGCGATGGGCAGAAGCATCCTGAAACGTCAACAGCAGATGCAGGAAGATACATAGTATGTACGTAGACATGAAAGTCCACTGAGAAAGCGGGGATATGTGATGACTTGGGATTAGAACATGTTGGTAATGCGTATATCTTTTTATAATGTGGAAAGGATCTTGTTGAAATGGGAAAAAAATCCTGTCATCTGACTCAAATGGAAGGATTCTGTCTGTCTGTTTGACATCGACTTCACACTGGGCAGGTGTATTGCTGAGGAATCAGATACAGTAAGTGCAGTGTTGAGTGTGAAGCTGTATGAGCAGTTTCTGATTAAAGCCCAAACAGCAACAGGGGAGGCCCAGCAATTTGCCGGTTCTGAACAGGCATGTTTTGAACTAGCACTGCACTATGACAAACCCAACACATTTTATGTTTGTCATGATAGCTGCAATAATTGGCCATAGATCCTGCCTCATATTCATTTATAAGAAAAAGAAAAACGATGGCAATTCCATCTTGTTTTTATTGTTTTACATTTAGTAAAAGTAAGTACAAAAGTTAAAGTTAAAGTCCCTCTGATTGTCACACACCTGAAGGTCTGAAATTTGTTCTCCGCATTTGACCCATCCCTTGAGGGAGCGGTGATCAGCAGTGGTGCTGCGCTCGGGAATCATGTGGTGATGTAACCCCCCAATTCCAACCCCTGATGCTGAATGCCAAGCAGGGAGGCTAACAGCTAAGGGTTAAAAGGATTAATGGTGTTGAAATACTGGTCTTTGAAACAGAATGTTCTTGGCACAGATGTATAATGAATCACTCAAGTTTACTGTAACCACAGTTTGTCTCTCTGAATTTGATGTCTGCCAGCTTGGTCACATATCTCCATATAAAAATACCTTATTGAGTTGCATAGGATAGTTACCTGATAGTGTCATCTTCTGCTCTAGTGTGATGTTGCTGTGTGTTACTTGAGAGGGAAAGAAGGGGGACACTGACTGTACAATGGATGCAGTCTGTTCCTCCACCATATTGTTTGGCTCGATCCACAATCCTCCATCCACTGGACAAAGCCTTATTTATAGTCGCCCACATACTGTATCTGCTTACCATGGATTAGGTCTGGACTAACACACACACTGACATGAGAATGGGAAGTACTGGAATTTTCCATATTTGAGGGAATGAAAAGTTGACATTCACCCACCCATACAACTAACAAAGTCTGTGTGTGTGTGTGTGGGTGTGTGTGTGTGTGTGTGTGTGCGTGCGTGCATGCATGCATGTCAATCACTCAATACATTTTATTTATAAAGCCCAATATTACAAATCACAATTTGCCTCACAGGGCTTTACAGCATACGACATCCCTCTGTCCTTTGACCCTCACAGCGGATAAGGAAAAACTCCCCCAAAACACCTTTGACAGGGAAAAAAAGCGGTAGAAACCTCATGAAGAGCAACTGAGGAGGGATCCCTCTTCCAGGACGGACACATGTGCAATAGATGCTGTACAGAACAGATCAGCATGATGAAATAACAGTAATGACAAAATGATACATGAAGAGAGACAGAGACAGAGAGAGAGAGATGCAGGACAGACAGTAATGATAATAGCTTACAACAACATTAATTAAAGTAATAATATTACAATAATTTTTACGGCTATTGTGGTGCAATATGTCATAGGTATGGTATGTTGTAGGCGTGTGTGTGTGTGTGTGTGTGTGTGTGTGTGTGTGTGTGTGTGTGTTTGTGTGTTTGTAGATAGATGACATTTCAAGTAAAGTTTCTCTCAGTTTGATGTATGAAGACGCACACACAACCAGTGGCTCCCTCCAACAAAACTTTTACATTGTCTAATGAATGTTTTAACATTTAAGTGACTTGTGTGACCCTACTACCACAGACTTCTACTGAGTCATAGAGCAGTGTGATCGTGCGTGTGTGTGTGTGCGTGTGTGTGTGTGTGTGTGTGCGTGTGTGTCTATGTCCGTGCTATTTTGTTGTCCTTTGATTGGAAAACAAACTCCCCCAATGCCTAGGGTGAGATTTGCCCCTCACACTCAGTTCAATAACCACAGGACATGACTGTACTCTCTATGTATGTCTGTGTGTGTGTGTGGGGGGGTTGTCATGCAGGGGTCAACAGCAGAGTTAATTAACGCATGGCCCCCCATGGCATACAGTGTAATGAGTCCAGTTATTGTCTAGCTATAACGCTGACTGATTTTTTATTTCCCTCACCCTACCTTCTCTGTTTCCACTTTGCTTTTTTTGTCACTCACCACTCAGTAGCCCCTTTTACACTGCCAGATTTTCTGCGAATGTTAGGCTGTTTTGCTGGCAAGCTGTGAGCATTTAGACACACAGAGCCGGATTGGTGAGTTGATCCGAGGTACCCAATTTTTCGTCTTGTAGAGTAGTCATATTGGCCGAACCCTTTTAGTTTAAAAAGACAGAGGGGGCCTTCCGCAACGGGAGGGGCTGTTGATGACTTGTGGGAGGAGCTGTTGATGATGCTGCACGTGCGAGCCACTGGTGGTGGATAAACAGGAAACAGCTGATAGCAGGAATTAGCGAGCAGCCAGTAGCAAGAGGGAAACGCAAACCTGACAGACACTGTAAAGATGAGCAACTGCGAAGACAAGGAATTGCATGTCCTCCTTGTCCTCGCAAACGAAGAGGCCATTAACCGTCAGATGATGGGGACGGTGAAGGACAGGCCAACTTATGAGAGAATCGCCGAAGGACTGACCAGCCACGGCTTCTCTCCCACGTCACTGTTTACGTCACACACTGAGCTACACGTTTTGTTACTTGCTCACATCCCCCATTGCCCCGAAAAAGGCGCATTCTGTATCCTAACAAAATTAGGTAGGCCCTAAAAAGGGCTAGTGATGCTCAATATGAGCTCAGGTGTGATACCAAAATAATACCTTACTTTGCTAAGTATAAACACATTCTTCTACAAAACCTTTTTTATGCTGGCAAACAGCATAGACTATAATAATAATGGATGTAGCCACTGTGACATCACCCCTTGGGATTGACAGCCACAAGTGGCCTTGAGAGGAACAGCAATTTTTGGCACTTTTGGCTTGTTTTTGGCATATTGGCTTCATTTTTCAGCCCCAGATGTCGCTGCTTGGCAACTGTCAATACAGACCCTCCTCACCAAAAAACGGCTGTTATGACAGGAGTAGAGGAGGAAGTCAGGTGATGTAGCACACATAACAACAAAGTCTGCACTGTGAGGTGGTCAAGGTGAATGGATGGGAGAAATAAACATAAGACTTAGACCCAGGAGACCGCCGTTTATGTCTCATGTTAAACTGAAAGTCAGCTGGAATTTATTTAAACTTGCGTAGGCAACTTAAGTTACTAACATACTTAACTTACATTGTGTGCATAATGTACTTCAGTTGCATCAGAAAAACGCACTCATTTGAACCCAAATCCGGATTTGTTTCTCAGACATAACCAAGTAGTTTTGTTGCCTAAACCTGAACAGCGTGCTTAAAACTGCGACCCCCTAAGACCATCAGTGCATGCGCCTATCGCCATGGTCATACATGTCAATTTGGCATTTGTTGTTGGCAAGCAAGATATTCTTTTGTTTACGTATGAGGATATGGTTGATACCTATTGCAAGTGTCTCTCAGTGGCTTTTAACTGCATTCCTCAGGCTTCATCAGTGGATAAAGGTTCAAGCAGTCCAAGTCAAATCTTAAGTCAATCTTGAGTCAAGTTTATGTCTCAAATCTTAGGTTTACAGCTCTGTTGTCCTCTAATTGTAATTCCAATTAAAGACCTGGGGCGCAGCGCAGGGTGGCGAACCCCATGCAGAGCTAGTTTCGAGCAGCGCAACCCGAGGCGTGCTCAGTTTGGTAGTTTGGCAGACCGAGGTGCACTGAGATGGGTGTGGCGGCGCAGCAGGGGGAGGTGTCGACAGATCCAGCTTGGCGCAGTGACAGTTTCGTGCCAAAAAGCTTCGCCGAAGGTGCGCTAAAAGCTCGCCAGCTGAAACCAGGTCTACTGTCAGCGCAGGCGGAGCGCAGCCGGTGTAAGCCGAAGTTTGGCTGACCGGTGGACAGTGCGCACACGTCACCAAAACCTCACAGGCAGGTTTCTAGAATGTCAGGCACATTAACGATGCAATAAATAGCCACAAACACCACTATTCAATGCAACTATCTGCAGTCAGCACATAAATGTATCTCTATATCGACTGTCCCGTCACATCTGATGTCAGATCAAAGGGGATTGGCACCGTTTGGCACGTTTGGCACGCGTAATGGAAACCCAACCTGATTTGATTAACACAGCTGCAAACTAATGGGTTCACATCCCTCTCAGCCAACCACAAACAGCCACAGCATCAGATAGGGAGTATATATTCAGCATCTACCATCTTAGAAAAGTCAAAAGAAAAGAAACAGAGTGAGCCTGTGAGAGAGAAAGAGAGAGCGCACGCGCACGAGAGAAACGCAACATTGATTTACAATTGTGGTGACCTCCTCCCAGGCTACCTTTGCATCATCAGCCCGTGGAGGTCTGCTCGCAGTTCCATATATTCGGACACTGCGAGCTTGGACCTCCCGGACCAAAACATCAGTTTCCTCCTGGGAGAAGTTTGGCCGTCTGATGCTGCTGCTCTCTTCTGCCATGGCGAATTGAGTAAACTCTCATTACGCCTTTGCGTGGCGCATTTAAGGGCGAAGAGAGGGGCTCATTTGATTGGTGTGATGTGTGTAAAAAAAAAATCTGTTTTTTTTGGTTTGTTTGTTTTTTTTCATTTTTATTGGCCAAAATATAATGAGCATTCACTGATATTCATAAATAACAGGTGTAGAGTCAAGATAAGATACGTTTTTATTAATCAGCTGGTTAAAACACCATGAGACACGCCTTAAGAATGTCAACACATATTTAATAGACTTTCCTTTGTGGGCTGAGCTCAGTCTTTATCATTTAAATTGAGTCTTAACTGGAGTATGCTACATTAAATAAGTGGATTTTATTGGACATGAGCGTAACTCCAAGCTGAAAGCTTCAGTTTTGAGGTTGTAGAAGAATTATTAAAGAGGGGTGTGAGTGTGCATGTGTGTGTTGAGCTCAAGTGCACTGATATTGTTGCATGTTTGTCTGTGTGCTTGTCTGTTGCAGATCTGAGCAGAGGTCAACTGACTGGAGTCCATCTGGGCACGAGTTGATGTTGTCTTTGCTTTTGTTTGTGCACATTGTGTGTGTGTGTGTGTGTGTGTGAGGAAATGTCTTGGTGCGCGTCTTAAGGAAAAGCGGAGGGGAGGCTGAGGTTATCCTATTGTTGTCAGGGCATATCTTTTAATTATATGCGAGGGTCATTTGCATGTCACAGCTAACGGCGGCAGGGTGGGGGGGTTATTGATTGTTTGGGAGTGTGGCTAGAGACAGAAGGGAGCTGAAAATGCTGGCTGAGGTCAGGAGGTCAAGACTTGATACACACACACACACACACTACATAGATACATAAAAATGAAAATCTCTCTGTCTATCTGTGTCTCACCAGGCCTTACGCCTGCTGTAACTGAAGGGGGGGGGGGCTCTTTAAGTTACCCTGAAGGTCTAATCCTCCACCCACCCCCTCCCACTGACCCTCTCTCTCTCCCTCTCTAGATTTCTTGCTCCTTTTGCTCTTTCTGCATTTTCTCTAAGAACATATTTTGAAATTGCTAAGTGAACAAAGAGGTTTTATTTTAAAATGATTATGTTTGACTGATGTGTATATGTTGACATATTGACAGACTGTGCGTAATTGACGTTTCCCTTATTCACCTGTTTGTTTTGTTGCGCTTGTTTGAGCAGTACAGCTTACACCTTGGGATTTGGTGAGCTGTTGACCAAAAATAAAGTTGGTTGTGCGATGGTTAAAAATGATGTAAAGGGATGTCAAAAGTTAACCGTTAATTAGGTAACTGCTAGAATATTTTATACTGTTTACTCATGTCCATATGTGAATTTTGCAACCAACCGGGTCTGTTGGAAGCTAGTTAACGGTCTGCTCATTTGGCGATTACGACTGTTATCCCAACAGCATTGCTATGGAAACATTGTACCCACCAGCAGCTCTCCTTCAGCTTACCCCAGTGAGTAAGCGGCTCAATTTGAAGCCACAAACCCCCTTTAGCATAGTTAACTATGTTATCACTGTTAGCTCAGTTAGCACCATTTGCATCGTCAGCACCTCTGTCATGTTGCGCTAGTGACATAATTTGGAGCCAGTCTGTGCAGTAGCAATCTCTGGTGGTGTCGATTTTCTGCCAGAACACCACTGATCACGAGCACACTGATTGGTTCACACAGCTGTCAGTTATCATGTCAAGAAGATGTTTTAAGAACACTTGAACAAACATCAGCACGATAAGAGCTACCTAAAATTTATTTGACGTGCATTTATAGTTTGGCTCATGTTCTATCCGCTAACATGGAGGGGCCGGGCTATATGACCTATACTACATCCAGCCACCAATCAAAATGATTGGCTTCTCTTCTGGGAGGCTGTCAGGTCATCCATCTTTGTATACAGTCCATGGTGAAGACCAGGGAGTTTGCAGTGGGCACTATGTTTCTGCAGATTTTTTTTTTGTCATAAAAATTAACTAGAAACTGACATCCCGAATAATGTGCATTGAAAGTAAAGCACTATTATCATTACATACAGATATAGATAGCTCCGAAATGCTTTAAGCCAAAGTGTGCACTAAACCTGGAAACAAAAGTAAAAATATAAACCCGGAATATACAGTGCGTCTTTACGTACCTGATCGCATGCAATAAAGGTCCACTGCCAGATTCAAATGAGTGATGTTGCAGTTAAGTGGTACATACATACAATGTCAGCCTCAAGGCCAATGTGAGATCTCTACTGGAGCTTTTTCTTGATCAACAGCTGGATGCAGTGACTGTGTGTAACATTTTAAAGGTCCTTTTTCTCATGGTGCGGTTGCCAGGCTTGCACGCTGCCCTAAATCTATACAAAACCCAATTAACTCTTAAATGGATTGGTGGCTAGTTTAATATCTATATAAATTTCTTAATGCCTTTGGGTAAGACAGTAATAAAAGGTCTACACCAATATGTTGGAGTGTTCCTTTACAAAGTATGTTGTATTTACAGTAAAAAAAAAAAAAGGCAGTGTTTGCTATTATATTATTTTATTGTCCATATACTGTCTTTCTGATGGGTTTTGCCCCCCCCACCCCCACCCACACACACACACACACAAACACACCCTTTTCTCTGACTTCCAGCCATGTCTCGTCCATGAGAAAACTCACATAGCCTCCAGCTGCGGGGGGCTTCCTTGCCTGCACTACTAGCATGGACAACTAAGTGTGTTCGTGTTCGTGTTAGTGTGTGTGTGTGTGTGTGTGTATGTGTGAGAGAGAGAGAGAGATTTTGTGTGTGTGCATGCATGCTCTGCATTCATGCATGATTGCCCTGTCTTCTCTGTGACCTGCGTGTGTTTTTTTGCGTGTGAATGTGGTCATGCATGGCTGACGTGTGTGTTCGCGCTTTTATAGGTTATATGTACATGTGAGGAGAGTGTGGGAGGAATGCATATTTTTATTTCACCAGACAGACCCACTGAGATCTGTGTCTTTAATACAGAAAACCAAAGACAATACAAATGACTGCTCATTTATATCCACAAGGGAAGTATGCTACAAAAATTAGACCCTAAACAGATGTAAGTAAAAACAGATTATAGGTAAAAACAGATATATTAATATACACCACATAATTAAAAAGAAAACCCTCAAAATTATCTCCTTTTTGTAAAGCTGCATGTTTTGATGTCTACAGTCGATAAATGATAATTTATGAAATTACCACTGATTCATTCATCTAAAACGAAGCCTTCTCTGACAAGGTGCTGATATTCCAGCACAGACAGGAAAAGGAACTGTTTTTGGAAACACTTAAGCGTGTCAATATGCTCTAATAGAAACCTTAAGTACAAGAATGACCCTGAAAATAGGTCCATTTTAAGATAAGCTCAAATACTCAAATACTACACATTATACAGCACTTTCACTAAACAAGTTGTGCAGCACCAGGCATCCAGCAGTGACATAGCAGTAGTTCAAGTAATTCCATGTGGACACATTGCAAAATAACATGTCAAACTGAGCTCAAGTTTTTTTTCAGGTGATACATTTGTAAAAAAAAAAAAAAAAAAAAAGATCTAATTTTCACTTTGTGATTATGGGGTGTTAAGTGAAGACAGATAAATGAAAAATTAAAGATTTAAGTATAAGGCTATAATATAAGAAAACAAGTCTGAAGACTTCCTGAACATTCTGTATGTTGGAAGATGATGTTCCCGTTCTCAATCCTGCATACAAAGCTCTGATTGGTTGAAACAGGAGAAACCTATTCCTGAATCATTCTTGGGGTTCGATGTTTTTGTTATAGGGTTACTAAGGGGAAGTTTAGTCATAGTTTAGTTAAGTTTACCATTAAAAACATCCTGCTTCAGTCTAACAAATATCCACACCCTTCCTTTGAGATAGAGAGGAACCATACCTCTGTGATCTCTCATACACCTATGGATTGTGCAGACATTGTCCACTGTGTTTGAATTGCATGTGTGTGTGGGACATAGCTTGTAATGTGTGTGCGTGTGAGTGTGTTTGACAGCAGCGGGGCAAGTGTGTGTCTCTGAGACTCATAAATAATGTATGAGATGGGAGGGTTGAAGGAGAGGGGGCGGTGACAGATGGAGAATCAGTGTGTGTGTCTGAGAGAGAGAGAGAGTGCGCGGACAGAGAAACAGTGAGAGCAAAGAGAGGGAGAAAGGGACAGAGAGTGAGGGAGAGAAAAATAGATTGGGTGAAAGAGATGGAAAGATTGTAGTGTTTTCCTTCATTTTTACAGTTGTTACATCTGTTGTGTTTTTGTCTTCGTGGTGGATTTGGCTGACAGACGCTCAGTCTTTGTGTTTGCTGTTTTCTCTTTGGTTTCTTGGATGCTGAAGGATTGATCGGGATGGGGATACAACACAGTCATCCAGCACTGCTGTACACCTGGACGCAAGAGCAGCACTGACAGAGGTACTAATGTCTGTACTCTGTGTGTGTGTGTGTGTGTGTGTGTGTGTGTGTGTGTGTTTGTGAAAGGGAGAACTTTCAGTTTTCCACTTTATTTAATGCACAGATGTAGAGTTTAGCCACACCAGGATGTCAAATTTACAGTCTGCACATTTTTTACATAGCACTGAATCAAAATCTGTGGTTACAGTGTAAAGTGTGTATGGGAAATAACAGCTTTGTGAAAATATTCCAGATTTTTATTGGATTACCTAAAGGCTCACAAAGACACTTGTTTGTTGAGAAATTAGTTTCAAAGACAGCAGCATGTGGATCAAACATAATACAGTGTGCTGTGCTTTATGATGGGTTTAAATCCCTCACAGCTCACAGTCTTTATCCCTTGATTGTTTTCATCTCTTCACTAAATATCACCCTGAAAGACCACTACAAAATCTGTTAAACGTGTAATTCAGCCTGGTAGTGCCCGCTCTGTGTGAGTGAATGTAGGTGTGAAACTTCAGTTCATTGTTAAACAAGTTATCCTGCACGGCATGTGATATACTCGAGTCAGCATTATTGTAGATAGTCCACAGTGTGTGTACTGTAGCTGCCAATTATATCGCACCTTCATCATTTTAAATGATTCATTGGAAAAAAGATGCTCAATATTTTATCACCTCCATACATCATCTGAATTTTATCTTGTTGTTTTAAGTGAGAAATGCATTGTGGTTACGCCTGTCTATACTGCTAAGCTGCGCGCACACACGCACACACACACACATGCGCGCACTGATTAGTCAGTCTGCCACAGTTGATTGGGAAAATATCGATTATGTCTTGTCTGCATGTTACCTCATTGGTCACAATTACTTTTAGAGTTGCTGTCTGTCCATCTGTCTGTCTGCATTTTTGTCTCTTTCAGTTTATTAATGATGTTAATTTCTACATTTGAAGTGCATTTAGATATCTGCCTCATTCTCAGACACCTACATGACATCAACAGCAGAGTTAGCTTCAGTTTCTGTAACAAACATCACACAGACATGATGTGATGTGGCCACTGTCGGCCATATTGGAGTTACCCAGGTGTCATCACCACTGATACTAGTTAATTGTTTCATACCAATTATTGGCAATCTCATGACAGTTGACTCCTAATGTTAGTGGTATGGTGTGGTATTTTGCTGAGGTGTGGACTCAAGTCACATGACTTGGACTTGAGTCAGACTTGACTTGTCAAAATCATAGAAGACTTGCATCTTGACATGGACTTAAACACCAATGACTCGTGACTTAACTTGAACTTGACTTTACCTTTCCCCAAGCCTGAAGATGAAAAAGTGTGTTATTGAAAAAGTGCGCCATGAATCATTTCACTTGTTGTCATTTTCTGAATCAACTAACGTCAAAGCTATTCTCAGCAAGTCGACTCTTAATTCCCAAGATTAATCACTTTGAGCCAATCCGACAACATCAAACCATGAAGAAATAATATTACGTCACAGATACTTTCCTTCATGTTCAAAAACTATGCTTTGGTCAGAGAAAACAAATTGGTATGAAAAAAAACCTGACAAGGACAAGACAATGTCACCTCTTCTTTCTTATGATTCAGTTCAGTTGCACTTGTTTTAATACACTATGACTCGTTGACAAATAGCAACACAAAGTTAGGACCTTAGACTGGACATGGAATTGTCAGTCTTCACTTGACTGCAAAAATTAGAGACTTGCTTGTGACATGATACACAATGACTCTGTCCTACCTCTGGTATATAGCAATACTTGACATTGCTTTGATAATATATTTAGATAATATTGTCTTTTTTGCTGGCTAGCCTTTTGATCCAAGTGTCATACAACATAAGTATATGTATATTAGTAGGCCTGGGACTGCTGTTAAACAGATGAATTACAGTTTGTTTGTTTTTTTTTTACAGTTTTTTTCATTCAGACATGAACATACAATCTTCCTGTACCTGACTGGTTGAACACACTCCTCACAGGGCTCAAAATTTTAAAGCTCCTGTGAAAAAATTACAAATTAAAAAAAAGTTATTTAAGTTTTTTTAAATTACATATGTCCATATGTGCTGATCACCTACATGCCAATATCTATCTGGGTATTCGTATTGGTATTTTAGTTTGTGCATAACCGCACCCAGCACTATTGGCCACACACTAATCTCTGTCAGTGACAAGTCCCGCCCTTGCTTCCTGCTTTTTACAGGAAACACAGAAATATACTGAAACAAATTGCACTCTGCTAGCCATTTCATGGGACCTGCCAGCTGTCCTGAAAATGTTGTCAAATTTCTCCTAAACTAATCTACCAATATTGTAAAATTGACCATGCGGTTGTGGTGTCATGCTTGTCCAGTGTCTCAAACGTCTAATGTAAGTAGTTCATTGGGTTCAGGAGCTCTGAGGGGTTCATGAGTCATGTCATCTAAACACTTTCTATGTTCTTTGATTGATCTAATACTGGCTGATCTAGCCTCAGTTAATTTCCACAGCAAGTGAATTTTTTTTTTTCCACAGTGAAAACTTGAAGCCAAAACCATCTCACATGTTGAAGTCTTACTTTGCAGAATTCAGCTTTCTCTGTATCTACCTTGAATGTTATCTGTTATATAATATGTTACATTATATTTTACACAACAAACAGCACATCACATTTAGTATAGATTTTCCTATTTAATTTAGTGTCAAGTCTGTGCCTTTACACATTATTTAGAAAAAGGCACTGAAAGCCACACAGCATTCATTTGAGGTGGAGTGTAGACAGTAAACTGTGTCACATTATTGTGTGAACATCTTTTTAGCAGTGGCTGGCTGTGCAGCACTGTGGGGGCGTTACGCTGACATTTGACCTTTTCTCAGGTCAAAAAGTCACATCAATAAGGAAGAGACTGGTCTATTTATTGGAAATGATTCAGAGAGAAGAAATGTTCTGCTGCTCCTTTTCAGTATAAATTGTCCTTACCTCATGGCCTAAGTCTAACCATACTGTACGCCCCCTGTGTGTGTGTGTGTGTGTGTGTGTGTGTGTGTGTGTGTGTGTGTAGGAGGCCTAAGTGGCTGTAGTGACGCAGAGCTGTCTGAACATGCTGTTTGTTTGCCATGTAGGAGGATTTTAATACTGAACACATCACACACATTTACACACAGCTCTTTCACAGATGTTTATTGTGTGCGTGTGTGTGTGTGTGTGTGGCATATGAAAGTGGCAGGATTAGTGTATTAATACATTTCAAGTGTTTTTTTTTTGTCATGTGCAGGTGTGTGTGTCTGTGTGGTGGATAAGTGTTTGTTGAGGGATGCAGGAGGATGGACAGCAGTGCCAGAGCACACACTCACACACTCACATACACAAATACAGTCATGTCTTTGTTTGGGCGCATTGTGAAGAGGAGGTTAATGCACCCAGAAAACAGAAAGAAAGAGGGAGAGAGAGAAAAAGAGGGAGAGACCCTAATGGACAACGACGGGCCTTTCACTGCAAATATTTGGCCAAGAGGTTTCATACTAACATCTAACATCCCATCCCCCTCTCTCTCTCTCTCTCTCTCTCTCTCTCTCTCTCTCTCTCTCTCTCCTCCCCCTCTCTTCATGGCCAAAGGGAAAAGATCAGAACAAATTGTCACTCTGTGATCTACCCACATTACATGGCTTTTTTCTAGAAAGAACAATGCCCAAGGCCATGTGTCTGATGCCAATCATGTGGTTGTTGGAAAGCAGTGAAACGGATGTGAATTTGATTAAAAATTGTCATGTGGATAATTTTGACATCAGTAAATCATTATCACAGTCATTTGGAGATATAATTATATTTACTGTGGAAAAACAAGCAGCCCTGGCTTCTATTTAGTATGCTCACACAAAGATATTAGACATTAGCAAATTACATTAAAACGCTGTCTAAACATATCCAGATATTTTCCTCTACATTTGGGCCTCTCGACCACATGCAAACAGAGTTTTATATACCTGTAACAGATATATTTTAAAACGCCCTCTAAGGTCAAGATTTATCAAAACTCCATTTACTGTTTGTCTGTGTGGCCTTTGCAAACAAGAACAGCAATGGTGGACTACCAGTTTGGTAAAGACGACTTACTGTACGCATGTTTTCAGCAATAGAAAGGCAGTGAAAATAGTACTTTCATACTCATATTGACATCGCACCACCTTTCGCTACAGCGTTTATATCGGTGACAGACATGAAAAAACTATATGCATTTATTTTTAACTTTATTTTGAACTTTTTAACTAACGTTTTTATTGTGAAATATTTGCAGGATCATGTTGTTGACAATGCAGTGCTTCATCAGCTCCATGAATATGCATGCAGCATGCACCTCTGAATCAGTACAGCAGCAACAACGCTGTCTGTGTGAACACTGCTCACGTAAGCTTTTAGCATTCTGGTGTAGATGGAGATATTTTGTATAGAAATTTATTTTAAAATGGAGGAAAAACTAAGCCGTTTACAAAAATATCTGGATACATATAGACAGGGCCTAAGTGTCAACGTACAGTGCTAATGCAGTTTAGTATTACCTTCATGTAGTGCAGCGCAGAGTCCTGCCTGGGTCTGATTTTTTTAAGAATTTCTGAACCTGACCTGACGCAGAACGTTGGTGCGGATTAAAGTCAGGATGGCAGGTAGGCGCACAGGCACTGGACTCCCACTCAGTCTAAGATGCTTTAGATTTTTGAAGCACTTATCTTTAGGTTTGAGACTATTGGTTAGGCAATTGAGTTGCATTAGTTCCAGGTCTAAGATCTATTGCCCTAAAGATTCATTTGTTTATATTTGTCATATCAGCAGCAGGATTCATGACAAATGTAGTCTTAGTTGGACACGTTGTGGAAGGAAACAATACTAAAGACAGCACAGAGGCTCCATACT
The DNA here is from genome assembly GCA_035609425.1 of Epinephelus awoara. NCBI lineage: Eukaryota > Metazoa > Chordata > Actinopteri > Perciformes > Serranidae > Epinephelus > Epinephelus awoara. The sequence goes on along the minus strand of CM069296.1, from coordinate 6,190,502 downwards.
TTGCCATGCTAACAACAACAGCATCCATTCCCCTTAATACAAGAGATTTTGTGCCTCTTTGTGAGAAGTTCTATGTGAGATTTGAACAGTAATGCATATTTTCACTCATAAATTCACCCTCATGGATTGCCTATGTCATTGCATTGACAAAGATCCACCCACCAAATTCTAATTTATTTATCACCTCATGCTGATATAAATCTCTGATATGTTAATTCATCCCATACATTATAGGGACTTACATGTTACAAGTTATTTAAGGATCTTAAGTCATATAATGTTAAAATCAGCAGTTTGACTGGGTGTTGCATGGACCTATTGCAAAATGCAGTTTACAGTAAAAAAGTAATACTTCACCTGCAAAATGATCAATTGCGTATCAGTTACTAACTGTGTGTTACCTTAAAAAACATAGGGTGAGTAACTGATGTACAACCATGATTACAAACTACTTCACTCTTGAATGTAAGTGTTTTTAACTGTTCTGTTCTAACTGTAGACTTGACATCTTGAATGATTTCTCGAGATTAAATAAAGGTTGAATGAATGAACATATGTTCATATGATGTAGCTTGGACCAATCAGGAGCTTAAGATGGTCTGTTTGGAGACCAGTAACAAGAAAAATAAACGCACACATTTAGATGAAAAACATCAGTCAATGTAATTTTAATTTGGTGGAAGGATTTTCAGTCAAAGGTGAAACAGCACACATATGATGGGTTATAGTGTGATTTGTGTGGTTATAGTGTGATGGGTTATAGTGTGATTTGCTGGCCTTCGCCTTTGACTTCAGTAGAACTGACACCAAACTCTGGATCCAATGTGAAATTTAAATGCTGTCACTGCTGTCCTGACCTTTCCGTCTTTTATAGTTTCCTTGGTAGCTGAAAGGAAGTAAACGGGACCAAAGCTGTTGCTGTAGCAACAGAATAGTAATGAAACAGCCTATAAACAATAGTAGGTATAGAAGCATATTTTTTCTATCTGTCTCCAGGCTGCTTTACCTCTGTATTTCGTCTCCATCACCACTGCTTGGACTTTTACATTTACGTAACTGTAGAGATTTAGCTGTAGATAACTTCTCTTTTGCCATGTTAATCTGTTGGCTCAAAGTGTGTGTGCGTGTGTGTCTCTCACAAGTGTGTGTAGCCAGATAGCAGCGGATAAGCCGCTGCCTCATCAGCAGAATATTCAAACAGAAAAATCATGGCATGCAGCAGAAACCAAGTTCCTGTCATGCAATATTTTGTCTGAGCTGCATGTTGAGAACTAAAAAGTGGAAGGTTATCTCCTGTGCTGATGGTCCATGTCACATGAACAGAATAGAAGAGGCTTTGGATTACAGATCTGTACTCAACTGGTGGAAGTGATGCTGTGACTTTTTTCAGTGCATGAATTATTGTTTCAAGTAGAAATATTCTCAGTCTTTTTTTTTTATTATCTAATAATTCTTTTGTGATCTTACAAGCTTTGTTTTCCAGTGATTACCATAAAAAGAAGCTTGTTTAGTCACCATCAGGGAATAAATATAGTGACAACAGGAGAGAACTGTGTAAGGACAGATGTCATCAAGGCAAGGAAAGTGAGATATTCAAGAAGCAGGATGATAATGTTTCTGACACTGTGACACTTGTGTTACACTGGCTGTCTGGTGTTTTAACAAATGTGCATTTCCCCACAACTAAATCTGCACATTAATATGCAGCAAAATGTAGGGATTATGAAAAACAGGTTTTAAAAAGGGAAAATGGGTTAGGTGAGTGAGAGATGGAAAGATGAGGAGGATGTTAAAGAAGGTCAAGACCCAGAATTGCCTGATTCCAGGTGGGAATACAGATGTTGTGCTCATGAGCCAGGTACTTAACCTATATTACTGCACAGGCATCCATCTGTGTGTGTGTGTGTGTGTGTGTGTGTGTGTGTGTGTGTGTGTGTGTGTGTGTGTGTGTGTGTGTGTGTGTGTGTGTGTGTGTGTGTGTGTGATATAAGGCCTGGGGAGACTCTGTTAAACTATGACACACTGTCAAAGATTAACACTCAGACACAAATGCTCTGGAGCGAGAGGTAGTAACCTACAAAAATCCACAGAGTTACTGAGACTGTTTGGGAGCGTGTGTCCTGTCAGGTCAGAGCTGTGTACTGCTGTATTTATTTTCAGAGGACGGATGTAGATAGAGAGGGATTGCAGGCTGACACATTTTGGTCATTTTGCTAACAAAGCGGAAAGCGTCATATCACCTACTGCCTACTAGAGAAAGGCTGTTTGGAAATTAGACTGCAGTGCACTGTTAGTGAATAGGATTTGGTGGTACACATTTTAGTTGAATATTTAAAGATCAAATGGAATGAGTAGTTGAACTTTTTTAACAAATTGGAAAGCTACCGTTCTGCCAAGTCATCCTGTTACAACAGCACTGGGACCTAAGCCACTCAATAACTGGGTGCCTATTTATGATTAGGAGACTTTTACAGTGTTTTTATAGTTTACCCATAGAAAAAGGACCCAGTAGCACCTGAAGAACATGGATTACAGTAAAGGCAAACGCCAAACACGTAGTTCAATCCAACACACACATATGTTGGATTGAATGGACTGGGTTGTTAGCATGAGCAGTGATAGCCACCTTGACTTAAAAACGACATTTTAGGTGCATTTCTACCACTTGTTTTTGTGTGCTTTTTCAATTTGGGCAAAACAAAAATCAGAAAAATTTTCAAACGATTGCAAAAAAGCTTTTATGCTTAGGGAAGGTGGAAATGTTGGTGTATTAATAAAAGTTAATGCAACTATGCGCAATGGAAACAGATTTAGTACATGAATGATGACATACAGTAATGGCGTACATTCACTGTCATCTCTGAAGGCTTTTAATATGCTTATGTATGCACACAAGGCTGTTACCAGAGCACTCCCAAGAGCACAGAGCTGTAACATTAGTTGTTCAAAGCTAGTTTTGACTGGTGCTCCTTTAATTACACCATCTCGTGGTACCCTCTTCTTCTGCGGTGGCACCTGAATTCCACAATTTCTGAAAATTCTGTGAAAATTGGCTGGACTATTAAACTATTAAAAACTGGCTTTTAAAAGGTGGCCCTGTGATTGTCTGGAGACCTGTCCAGGGTGTACCCCACTTCTCGCCCAATGTCAGCTGTGATAGGCTCCAGCCCCTCTGTGACTCCTAACAAGATAAGCAGTTACGGAAAAATGAATGAATGAATGACTATTTACATGCGATCTCAGAGATAGGCAGTAGAAAGAACATGTTAGTGATGTGCCTCCAACTAAAGATTGAGAAAAAAATCAGAGTAAGGGAACTTGAGGATCACTACTGAAAATAATGAAACAGTAATTCAGCTCTACCAGCACATCTGTATGGACCTCTTCTTGAATTGTGTCATAAATCCATTATATTAAATGGGGTGATGGCTGCCCTCAATCTAAAAATGCAATTTGGGGGTGACTTGTTCTCATGTATTTTTCCACTCAATGACTCTCTTGATTGGGGAGGACTCAGGGCTCAGCTTGCCATTGGCCATTGCTCCACTCAGTCGTGAAATGGTTCCTTTAATTTGTGACCAATGCTGCTGCTGCTGGGATAGCCCCTCTCATTTGAATTCACCCACTTAACAAGATATGACATATGGATATACAGCGTTTGTGCTTCAGCATAAATTTTGTCTATTATTCCTAAATAATATTTTTCATTTCTAGATCTCCACTTTTTGTAGCATTTGTTACCTAGTGAAATGCTTCAGATAACAAAGTACGGCAGCTAGTATTTCTTCTGCAATTTCTGAAATGTGTGGCCCAGGGTGCTGTGGATGCTCTCACATCATCCTACAATTTTATTCTTTGCCTAATATCTCAGCAGAATTACATTTGCATTTTTGAAAATCATCAGAAGTAACAGACTCAGTATGACTTTTTCAGTTAGAGACACATACCAAAAAACAGGCCCTTACTGCAGTCTTAAGTTTCAGGAAAAGTTATCCCTACAACTAAGTACTGTTTTGCCTTAGTAATGAGTAATGACGGTAAAAGACCAAATAACTTCTTAAGCAATGTCACTGTTGCCCACAAATTTTCAATGTTTGAATAAAATCACGAGAGTTTTACCTCAGTTGTTCACGTGTTTTCAATAGTTTGGTGTAAGGTGGTTATAAAACCTGAGCTCTCTTATGTCAGCCTTTTTCGCATCCCACCAAAATTATTTTATGTGTACGCTTTGTTGTTCCTTTGACTAGCTTTTTATTACTTCTAACGACTCTGTGGTCACTCATTTTAAATGCTGCCGTTACCGACTCTTTGGTGGTATTGGTAGTGTTGTTGTCAGTGACCTCTAATTATTTAGGATGAATTCATAATTGTAATATTTGATGATTTGGTGATTTTGCTGACATCTCAATGATGTAAATGATTTTTTCTTTTGCTGGAAAAGATGATGAAGAAGGAGAGCAGAGAAGCACTGTATTTTTGCTTCGATGTTTAAGTCATGACTGGCTGGACATGATGGCTCGATAGTTTGGACTTAGTCTCAACCTCTTTTCAGTTGCCCCTTTTACACAGAGATGGCACTATAAGGCCACTTTAAAGTCCCTACATTTTTGCACAGAACCAAACAACGGCAGTTTCATTCTGCTCCCATGTGTTATTTTAGACAGCATCCCAGCCTTGCAGATGCACAAGAGGTGTGATGGGCCTGATATGAAACACAACAACGTCGGCTGATCTTGTCCTCTGTTTGGTGGGTAAGGAGCTCCCAGACCTCAGCGTTTTCCTGATGCGGGCATTTTTGGCAGTTGTTCTTCTTTGAGTTAGCTGCTAACTGCTATCAGTTGGCAGCATTTAAAATGAGTGACCACAGAGTCGTGGAAACCTCCCACGTTGGGTCTCACGGATAATATCCTGTGCCGCCCATGATCCTGTTCTGCTGGTTGTCCCACTTATACAGATCAATTCAGCGCTGGCAAGACAACTCTGTCCCCTGATTCCACCATCCGACCCTCTATACAGAACAGTGCGCAACATTCCTGCCTTGAAAAGGTAGTGTAAAAGAGGCTGTTGACTTCTTGTTTCCTTCAGGATTTTCTTGAAACTATTGTTGTTGCTTTTAAGTTTAGAACAGCCTGTTACCTATCTCAGAAGCAAAATCAGGGCAACATTTTTGAAAATCATGTTCTCACTGTATTCTCCTAAAATTACAATTTCAATGTGTCATGTAGTCATGTAGTTAACTTATTTTGTATATAATAGATTGATAGATGATTGATGATAGATAGACAGAGATTTGTGTATAACACACGCTCTGTCTCTTATTAGGGGTGTGTGTGTATGTGTGTGTTTGCGTGTGTGCGTGCGTGCATGTATATGTGTGCTCACAAAATTGCATGAGGGCTGAGTGTTTGAGCTGCTGACAAATCTAATTAACACTTTGTAGATATGTATCAGGTACCAAACACACACAGACACGCATACACACACACACACACACTCTTACAGACTCAGCAAAAAAACCCCAACCTACTCTTTCAAAAGCATGCATGCACACACACACACACACACACACACACACACACACACACACACACACACACACACACACACACACACACACCACTCACCATCCTGTCTAATCCCCTTAAATGTGTGTCTATACACACTCATACAAAGACACACGTTATCACACCTTTTAACCACTCCACCAGAGCAGTAATCACTACGCACACACTTGCACACTGACATGTCAGTCATTTTAACACCATGGCTCCCTCAGGAGGGGGGGTCGTGAAAGGGGGGTTTTCCTCACAGTAATCAAACGTGCATGTGCACACATGCACTTTATCTCCCAAACATAAACACACATGCACAAACACACACATGCACACACTGAGCTGCTGGTGTGTCAAGAAAAAGCCAGACAGGAGGAGCTGAGAGGGGCTGAAACAAAGAGACATGTGGTCTGGTATCTATATATTAAACAGCAAACATGGTTTTAACACAGGAAAGCAGCTATGTTTTGTATAGGAGGAGATGAAGGAGAGATGGGAGGCATTGATGTAATATCATCCTACATAATGAATGAATAGAGAGGGAGATGGAGGACAGGGAGGTGTCTGTTCACTGTGTCCCTTTAAGTGGACACACACATCCGATAATGGACCTAATGTCATTTTAAAGCTGTGTAAGAGAAAAAGAGCACAGAGAGAGAAACCTGAGAAAATAAGATGTGGTAATGGCATAATCATGGCAGAGAAATTGAAAAGGACAACTGTTTGTGTGTGTGTGTGTGTGTTTGTGAGAAAGAGAGAGAGAGAGAGAGAGAGAGAGAGAGAGAGAGAGAGGGGGGCTGCAGCACAAACCAGCCAGTGGTAGAATTACTTTAATCACCGTGGTAACCTCAAGGCAAAGGGCCCACACTAGCAAATTAGGCCTGGTAGCCAAGCTCACAGAGCAGCGCACACACACACACACACACACACACACACACACACACACACACACACACACACACGCGCGCGGAATAGGTCGATATAAGGGGCTCTGTCAAGGTGGTTCAACATTTTATGTTTTGGTGTTATTATTATTATTTTATTAAACGCCTGTACTGTTAATTTTGATAAATTGAACAAAATTGATAAACATTTTCCTAACAGAATAGTACAGCTCTGAAGCTGACTCACTCCACATTACATACATTATAAATGCCAAAATTTGGAAATATCTAATCCAACCCTTTATTAAGAGTTTGATTTTTAGGAAAAAAAAGAAAGAAAAATGTGTGCTTTGCCTCTTCATGACATATTAATGGAAGCCCTACAGATGACCTCAGCAGTCCACTGAGTATTCACACACACATGCACACGTCACATTAATGTACAGCCTACACTACTACATACATACTGTATGTGTGTGTCAAGTCTTTGAGTTGTCTTGTTGCTGAAATGAGAATGAATATTATTAGGAGTACTAGCATAATGTCTTTTGTAATGACATGCTTAAATTGAGCTGAAACTTTTTCTGCCTCCAAATACTTGTGATATTTAGGATTTTTTGAAGTTGGGGTGTATGAGCTACTTATTCATAGTCAGTGTATTACATACAGTGGATAGCAGTTGGCACATCCCCTGTTTGGAGAAGCAGATAGTACCACCAGTGAAGCTAAGCAGTGTACTGCTGTTGATGGAAGCAACAGCAAAACATATTTTAGCCACTTAAAAAAGTCAAATTCAGTTCAAGTGTACGCAATATTTACAATATTTTCACCACTTTATCTTGCTGCAGACAGCCTGCTCCAATCAGTGATGGCTTCAGTTGCCCATCTGTGCCTTGTCCAAGCAGGACTCTGTTGAGAGAAACATTTATTTAAGCTTGCTAAATACTGGCGCTATGGGTCTACTGCTGCCTTGACTGGTTAGTTTGTTTATGTTATTGTGTGACTATGGTGTTTTAAAAGGGCTGACTCTGTGTTCAGCAATGTTAAATTACAGTTTTTCTCAATGGAGTCTGGCTTGAAGAGAGTCAACGCAGTCCAAATCCCAACTTGTCAAAGACAGACGCTTGGTCAGTGGCCCTACACGTCAAAATATGAAGCAGTAGGCATCCTTGTGTCACTTTGGATGCTCTTGGACAGTGTGTCAATTTACGCTTGGCATTGTGTCTTTTAAAAATGAATTTCAGTTTTCACAGTCATAGCAGTTTCTGCTCAGTAAATGCATACAGTCTCATTTCAAAATAAACTTAGAACACTGGTAAAATCATTTTTAGGTTTACCTCCTAAGGTTTGGCAACAAGAGTGTATGGTTAGGTTCAGAAAAAAGTATCATGGTTTGACTTGAAAGAAGTTTATTACTAACATTATGTCACGAGACATACGTCACGTGACATACAGTATATCACTAGAGTAGTATGCTACACATACTAGCACATTATGTTGCTCTTTCTACTACAGTAGTTGCCCTGCACAAAACATGCTGCAACCTGGTGTGTCTCAGTGCCACTAAGTGATTCTTATGTGCATCGATGTCTGACACTGAGGGCCGTTGACCAAGCATCGGAATTTGGTAAGTTGAGAGTGAGACCGGGTTGAGGGAGCATGGATGGATATGATGACCTCAGTTTCCTGCTGGAAATGGCTGTCTGACTGAATGACAGTGAAAAAGCGGTGAAAATATTCTAAATATGGTGTACACTTAAAGTGATATTGAATTTTGTAGGTGGCTAAAATGTGTTTCCACAGCTGTACATTGTTTAGCTTCCATGTTGTAACTGTCTGCCTTATGTTGACCAACATCTACAATCTGTAATACACTTACTGTGGGTAAGTACCTCATATAAGCCCACCTCAAAAAGTCCAAACTGTATCTTTAATGTGTTAAACACAGCATGTTGAAGATCAGATTTAACAAAAATCTGACTTTACTGTTTTACTTCATTTCAAACTGGTCCACACAACAAGAGATGTTTATGTATTTATTATGGTGTTGTATTTGAATTACTTATTGTGATTTTTGAATGGATCAATGAATTACTATTTAGTGTCTTACTGAATGATACTTCCACAATGGCTTTTAGCTTCATCCCATGATGGGGTTGGGTTACTTTTAGAAAACTGAACATTCACTACCAACAGCTTTTGTCCAAATGAAGAGTCAAAGACATCAAACATCAACATCAGAGATTCAGATTTGTGTGATGCCTATACTGTGTAGTTGCATAACCACAACTAGTCATTGAATACCACCACTTTGTCAGTGATTTTTGTGTCAGACACTGACGCAGAAAGTCACCTTTTGTGCAGTATGATACACTGCAGGACGGCATCAGGTTCAAATGCTGCTGTCAATGATGTAACAAGAGGAGCTGGAAAGTCCCTATAACGCAGGTGGGAGGTGTAGTGCATGGGTCTTTCACCTGGTAGCCCACTGTTCACTTCTGGTTTGAACGTAACACCAAACCATGTTTTTTTCTAAACCTAACCATGTGCTTTTGCTGTCATTCTGGCGTTGGTAGTAGCATCCCGGAACGTCAACAGCAGATTGAGGAGGAGGATACCTGGCGTGTGATATGTAAATGTGTAAGCAAGAACTTGGAAGAGATCATATTCTTTCCCACATGATCTTTTGCAATCTGAGTGACGTGCTATGGTTACCGGTTGCATATGCTGGTATTAGGGCATAAAAGGATATTTTTGTAGCACATGCCCAACACCACGCTAGATTCATGTTTATTCATTAACTCTTTCAGTAAGTCACTTGGGAGCTTACAAGGCAGTCTGCTTGTTTTCCATACCCATCTTTGACCTTGCTATTAGGCTGTTTTTTTTTTTTATTAATTAGAATATAAAGCAGAAACACTAGCTTCTTATTGAGGAGGTTGAGATTTTGTTTCTGTGTGTACAGAGAGATGAAGACAGAGAGTGTTTGCCAGCAATGAAATATGACTGTGGGGTATTATTGCTCGGTGCACCTCGTTCCCTGTGAGGTCCGGGATCCATGCATATATATATGCACTCACACACTTTGAAATGATGCCTCCTGGATCATACACTTGCCATTTTTTGCTCTGCACCTCATGTTGCAATAAAACACACATACACACACACTGAGATAAAACACAATGATTGCACTTTTGCTCCATCCCTTTCAGGCCTGTATGCTCTTCCTCTCTCTTCCCCCCTACACACACACACACACACACACACACACGCACACACACACGCACACTCACACGCACACACACACTCCTCAGATGCAATGCTTTGATAATGGCAAACACACCTCTAGCCTCACACTCCCGCTGGGCATGGTCTCCCAATTCACCTCCTCCTCCTCCTCATCTTCATCCCTTCTTGCTCCCTATCACATCTCCCTCCTTCGTCCTCCCCTTACCTCCATCCCTCCTACTCCTTGTGGGGCTGTTGCTAAGGAGCCATGGTGACCGGGGAGTTTTCTTATTGGAGGAGAGGAGAAAAGAGGAAGTTGAAAAAGGAGGATGGATGGAGGGCGTGGGTGTGTGTGTGTCTGTGTGTGTGGGGGTGTTGCTGGAGGGACCAGTGGTAAGAGGAGGAGCACAGAGTGAGATCCAGATGTGCTAATGAGGTAGCGTGGTGAACAGGCATCGCCGCAGCGGGTGATGGAGGCATGGAGGGAAAGATAGGATGCATATATTGCTGGATTGGAAAAGTGAGGAAAGATAACAGGAGAGGAGTGAGGAATGAGTGGAATTGGGAAGGACTGATAAGACAAGTAGAAGGGACATGGACCAGGTGTGATAGAAATAGTAAATATATAAAAGACGGAGTGATGAGATAAGTTAAAGAGACAAAGAGTGAAGAGTTTGACATTAGATGGAGACAAACAACAGTCAAGTATGATGAGATCGTGTTAGCAAAGAGAACAAAGGATTGACAGAGATGAGAATAAAGGAAAGAAGAAGGAGGCTAAAAGAAGAGTGAGAGAGAGAGAGAGAGAGAGAGAGAGAGAGAGAGAGAGAGAGAGAGAGAGGTAATTTAAGATGGGGGTGGGGGGGTGAATAGCAGTAAGGGGGGGCGAGAGGAGAGAGAGAGAGAGCCAGACAGTAGCCTTCATTTATTTTGGCTGGCACAAAGGAACATTACCTTTCGACACAACACACACACACACACACACACACGCACACATAATCTTGTATTACTATACATGTGAGGGCCTGCCACTGAAGGCTCATTTCTGAACCTCGGACTAAATCTAATTAAAGTCTCAAACCCAAACCTTGGTCTTAAAAGAACCATTCGCCTGTTTCTGCATGTTTGTTTGTGTTTAACAAAATCTGTTTGTATTTCAACTTATATTTTGCACATGCACAATCACTGGCAACAATCTGGAGTTCAGAGTCTTGTTCAAGGACATCTGCTTTAATTGGCCAACCTGCTTTGCCACCTGAGCTATGAATGTTATTTGGTTATTTGACCTTCCAGTCAGCAATCCATTTCCATTTTTATCAGTATACAATACCACTCATTTACCAGTATCTGGCGTTTTTTCTTAATTTCTTTCTTAAGAAAGGTCTGAAGAAAAGGCTACATCAGATTCATAAAGTGTTCTTGAATGGCAGAGTTGTTAATACCTGTATTCCTATTATAATAAATCCCATTGTCTTAGTAAGTTGACAGTGGGTGCCACTTGATCTTAAATAGCATAGGTTAACACCCCGCAAATCCTCATAAAAGGTTATGAGACTACAGAAGAGGAAGAATATGGAATAAAAAAATGTTTTATCGCAAATAAAAAATGATTGATGAAAAAATGCAAATCCTAAAGTTTTGTTTGCGAGTCATTTTTTTCTGTTTGCAAGTCAAACAGAAAGTAAAAAGTTGAACCTGGTGGGCGGGGCCTAAACTGAAAGCTGTAAGACACGCCTCTATTGGCCATTCTCAATTGGAATGACAGCTTGCAAAGCAACATGGGAGTTCTGAGGTTCACGGGGAATTCAGTGCAGGAACTGTGGTGAAAATCAATGAGCAGGTATGTTTATGCATAACTAATAATAGCAAGAATGTTTTATTTGAACTGGTGCATGTCGGTTGCTTTTGTTTAGCCAGGGCAGAACTATTCAACAGTGTAACGGTCAGTAGTAAATACCTCAACAGAAGAAGAAGAAGAGGTAGATAAAGAAGAAGAAGAAGAATTGGTGAATGTGAAAATCTTTGTGAAAAGTGGGTTTTAAGGAGAAATTTCCTCTTAAGAACAGTAAGTGAATGAGGCACAGTGTACCTTTAAAAATCTTTGGAGTTTAGACTTTTAATTGAACAAAGCTGCTAATCTGAAGATGTCATGTTGGGCTTTGGGAAATTGTGGCAAACAATGATTGATAATGACAATAATTGTTGCAGCCTGAGTGTATGATGTGGGAATCAGCTTGCAGTCTTGAATGTGCCTGTAAAGTTATCAGTGATGATCCAGTCAGCTGGAATTATGGTTAAAGATTGGATTTTTAAGCTAATAACTGTAAGCCAGTCTTTGCCTCTGTCAGCTTAATGTCTCTCTGTATGTCCTCTATACTAGTCAATACTGCAGAATACAAATTATGTCTACTGCCAACAGAGAGTGCCAATTCAAGAAGTATTTTTATTTTCAGCATCCCCTGTGGCCTCACCGCTGCAGCCTATGCGCATTAATTCCAGTTGTAAAAATGTTTGGCAAAATATATGAACTCCTGTATAGCACAAAATGATATCATTCATGGCAACATTTTATTCATGCTGACCTGCTCCATTTAACACAGACCATTCCAGACTGACTATGATCTTACATATCATTTGTCAGGTTGTATCAGTGTCGTAATCGGGCTGTGCAGTGGTCTCCTAGTAGGGCGTGGACAGTTTTGTCCTCTTTGTCTTTGTGAGGACATCAAGAATGGAAACACACACACACAACACACACACAGACACAGACACACAGACACACACACAGACACACACACACACACACACACACACACACACACACACACACACACACACACACACACACACACACACACACACACACACACACACACACACACACAGGTAGTAGGCAGGCAGGCTGCAGTGAGGATTCAGCCTTAATAAGCCTTTTCCAGTGGAGCAGAGCAGCAGCAGTCCTGTCATAAGCCTCTGGCTGAGCCCTCAGAGCCGACCTAACATTTATTTAACCTCCAGCTGGCTGCAGCCCTCTCATCTGCTACAGTGCACGCTTACTGACTCACTGCTGCTGTCTGATGGCCCGGCTGTGTGGGCTCAGAGCTAAATACTGTACAATATAAAGAGCATTATTACATATGGACAAAAATCTATGATAATGGTCACATTAACAAGACAGAAATATTACTATGACCACCACACTATATAATCAAATGGTTAAGTCGTGTCTTAAGCAATATGGGCTGGTAAACCTAACATGGTCTTTTTGCTCTTCAGTTTTTTTATGCCATATTGGAAAACCTTTAGCAGTGCCGGTGAGCATATTTGGCTGGCTGCCAGCTCCCAGTGGGTGGGTGTGGTTTTTGACTGTGAACAGTGTGCCTGGAGGGATCACTAAATAGCCTCTTTGTATGTCATGAATACGTGATGTCATGACAAAGGTGAGAGGGGACGTCTTTAGTGTGATTTGGATGTCAGCAGGAGGTCTTCAATATTTCAGATGAAGGATGGAGGAGGAGGGTTCTTTGTTGAGTCTTGTAGAGACACACCAAACAAGAAAACTGCCACAAAGCCTTGCTGCAAACAGGTCCTGCTGGTTGATTTTATATTTTATTGCTTTTGAGCTTTCAGTAAACAGGAAGGCTGACATGAATAGAAATGACTGTTAAGTTGCCTAAGCATTTCTATAACACACACAAAAACAGACACATTTCATGTTCTGTCAAAAAGTAGTTTTCTTTAAAATGTATGGTTAAGGGAAACATGAGAGAAGCAAATATCAAACACATGCCAGCATGTCCTGGATCAGCTATGTTCATATCAGGGGTTGTCAGGTGCAAAATCACTGCTAAAAGCTCAGTGGAGGAAGTCAAATATAAACTATAGAGCTATCCTATTGCTGCTTTTGAGAGACTCTTTTGTTATGAGGACAGGTGAAAGGTCAAACAGAGATGATGCAAAGAACTATTCAGTGTCATGACTTTTGGCTTATACCTCAACTCAACTTTTGTTTCATTGTTTTCATTAAGGAAAGGGTAGGAATGAAGGATACGACATGTACAGTACACATCTTGAGTTTGTATTGATAATATTGAAAGTACAGAGAATACAATGATACGATATAGGGGAAAAACGAGTCGAAGTCATCCTGACAGTGCAGTAATAAAAGATAGTTCAGTTCATAGTTCATTATCTGCATGATGGGCAGGAAAAAAATCATCACAATTATGAACGTAAACAGTGACACCATTCAGTGCGTCTGTGGAAAGGCTCCTCAGCTTGGGCAGTCTGTGCTGACACTGAGGAGGACCAAGTTGTCTGACAATAGATTTAATGATCTCCTCCTCATGAGGTATAGCCAGTTCAAAGCCATGATTTGGTGAGAGAGCGACTCGAGTGAGTTTGATTGAGCGTAGCCATTTCAAGTTTTTCGTCATCTGATGATGTAAGGGAGGCCAGTCTCTTATATTATTTTATTTACTGATATATTATTTTGATGCAATTAATATTTGCACTAGGCAGTGTTAGGAAGGCATTTTTTGTGACGTGCTCTTTGGGCTGGTTTACACTAACTTTGCTGTCGGCTTTGGTGATTTTACTTTATTATTCATTATTTAGGAGATTTGTTAAGTTAGTGTGGTTAGGTTTAGGAAAACAAACATGTTGAGGACATACCTTAAAATGACTCAAAGTTCGCATGGTTCCAAACATGTGACTCCAGAAGTCACATGATCACAACCTTTTAAAGTACTTGGGATATGTATACATTTAGGTGCACTGCTTTTCATAAGACAACATGCAAAAACCTTGTGAGAACAGCGTGTGTGTTCTGGTCTTCATTCACATATGTATTCATCTGTCTAGACTATTGGCAGCGTGTGTGTGTGTGTGTGTAAGTGTAACACACGAGGACAGACAGGAGGATTGACCTCCTTGTTCCTTTGTGAGGCAGTGTTACAACATCTGGCACATCATGAGCCCTTCTGTCTTCTCTCCGCCCTTTATTTTCATTTCCTTTTGTCTCTCTCTCTCTTTCATGCTTCTTCTCTCTTTCTCTCTTCCCACACATTTTTATGTCTCTTTGACTGGTATTTTTAAATGCACAGATCCAATTTGATCACTTTTTCTCAGCTCACATGGAAACAACAGTGTATTTGCAACCCCTAAAAATACCCTTATGTTGTTTTAATTTTTGATTCAGTGGCATCCAGCCACTGTAATAACTGTCAGTGCTGCAGTCGCTAGTCATATACTTTGTGTTTCTTTCTCTTTTATCTCTTCTCCAACACCTTATCTTTCTCCTTCTCTGTCTCTCTGGTCCAGTCTGCTGATGTCTTGCTGTCTCCATCTTTAACCTCTTTCCCTCTTGTCTTTCCTCCCCCAGCCTCCCTCTCTGCCTGCCTGCCCCCATCCAGTCTTTGCGGGTGTGATGGGTAGAAACTGACAGGGGGTAACGAGCTGATTGGGGTCCCCCTGCCTCTTGTATTTCCTGTTCAGACAGTATGAGCTGAAGGAGATCTGGGTGGCTTGACATGATGTGGTTTTAGTTTCTGCTCTGCTTGTTTTTTTTTTCATGTGCTTTCTGTGAAAACTATTGTGAATATGATCACCAAATACATATTTCTGATCAGAGCTAGACTGATACAGAGTTTGTGGTTGATATTGGTCTTCATTTGATATGATGCATATGGTGCAGTTTCACAAACTGTCTGTAGAGGAGCGCTTCCAGGACTCAAATTTTTTGCTTGAGGTGCTCTTTGGATGGGACAATCATATATAGCAAAACTCATCTTAAAACCTTTAAAAACTCTGACGCATTTCGGCATACAAGCCTTCGTCAGTGAGACACACAGTTTTCAAACTGGAAAAGACTTCCTTGAAGTCCTTTAAGGAAGTCTTTTCCAGTTTGAAAACTGTTTGTCTCCCTGACATATACATATATCATATTTATCATTTTCAGTGATTATTATAGTGTTGGCTCATTTCAAGCTGTCCTCCACTGCCCCACACTACTGTGGTGTGCTTTGTAATCTGCAATTGTTAACTGTAGACCACTGTCATGGAGGATACAGCACGATAAGCACAGGTGTTATTACATTATTGATGGCTCTGTTTCATATCGATGGACCAGAAAGCAGTGATCCAGCATGAACAAAACCAGAGTCCTGGGGGTGAAACACCTCGATGGAACACTGCCATGACTGATGTTAGCTATTATATCTGTATTTAAGAGGTCAAAATGTCTGCTGTGAGAATGGTCGCTCGTTAACTCAAGCTTTACTTTCCATTTCATCTGACAAACTGTCACCCAAATAAAACAATAACATAAAGTTTGCCCTGAAGAACAACATGTAGAAGCATTTCTGATGTGACACCCATATCAGCAGTGCAACTTTGTTTGTACAAGTAGCTTTCGAATCAGTTGAATAAATCTGCTTTATGATTTGACAGCTCTATGGTTAAGGTTTGGTTAGGTTTAGGGAAGGATAATAGTTTGAGTTAAAATTAATAACTAGTTAAGGTTAGGGAAACATTATGGTTTGGGTTAAAATAACTAGTTTGTTAAAGCTAGGGGCCTTTTGTTGGCGTGGTTACAATAATAAACACTTAGCTAGGTTATGGAACATTTGTGTTCATGGTAAAAAAGAAAGCAACATCGGTTGGGAAGGGGAAACAAACCGAGATATCCTTTGTTAAAGCTACTTAATCACCAAATAAATGCTGGCATTGTATGTGTCTCCAAACCACAGATACGTTACATTTGTATTTTATTATGAAGCGGATACATTGAACCTTTTCAACAATGCTGTAGTTAACATGTGGTTAGGGTTAGGCACAAAAACAGCTTGGTTATGGTTATGTTTAGAGCCTAAAGCCCAGTTCAGACCAAAAATTTGCAACATGATGGGTTGAAACAAGCGACTTACAATGGGAGATGGTGTATCAAGTCTCTGTACCTCTGCTCGAAATTTCCAGCTTTTCAGGCTTATTTTGTGGCTGAATATAATAGGAGCTTCTTAAAACATGAATGAGGATAGTGATAGTGAGATACTGGCTAAACTTGCATTTGTAGTAATGATGAAATGGTATAAAACATAAACAGACCGAGCATCAGATGGACTGTATTCATAATCAATATGTTACAATAATATAAAAAACAGAGTGCTTGGTGGGGACAGCGCAACTGCTGCAGCAAGCGAACACACTGTCTGAGGTGATTTTGACTTGACCAGCAGCTATTGAAACAGGTGATGATTTTACTTGTTAAACAAGATGCCGATGATTTGACCGTCGGAGTTGCAGGTGACATTATCAGTCAGCTTAAGCCAGCCTCAGACTGGCCAGTTCATACCACTGCAAGTTATCTCTGCGAACGTTCTCAAGTGGTTTAATCTGATCGCGAATCTTTGGTTTGAACTGACTGTTTTTGGTACCCCTTCTGTTGGGGTACCTAGAACATGGCTCATGTGCAAATGGATGGCTATGGCTCATGTAACCACTGTTGATATCATGGAGAGTTTAATTAGTAAACTGTAACTGTAAAATATAAGGATGTTTTGATGCCTCTTGCAGCAGTTTGGTGGAATTGGGGCTTTTATCACTTTGAAACATTGATGGGATACGTACGACACTTGCAAATGTAACAGATTTGGGGTTTGCAGAAACATACAATGCCAACATGTTCTGTCAACTGAGTTGGTTAAAGTCCAGTGCTTTGGTATTAGTTGTATATAAAGCCAAGTTCTGGGACACAAGGTTGCCATTTTAGTATTAAATACTGTGGAACTATAAGGAACATCCTTGTATCAAAGCTACACACTGTTCCTTAAAGTGCAGGTTATGGGAAGCCCCTGCTAACTGGAAAGGAGCTTACAGAGTTTTATGAGGTCTAGTTAAGCAGAAAGCTGCTGAATGAAAGATAACATTTCTGCTTGTGCATCAAAAATATTTTTAAGTGGTCTGTATTGAGCGTGGCTGGTCCTCTGTTACTTTTAGAATTCAAAGGTTCAAATCCAGCCTGTGGCCCTTTGCTGCATGTCATCCCCTCTCTCTCTCCCCCCTTCACGCTTACCTGTCCTGTCCATTAAAGGCAAAATGGCCCAAAAAATATCTTTAAAAAAAAGAATTTGTGCAGATCGGTTACTATCAGAATCACAAGTATTTCCTTTTACAATTGTGATGATTTGTAACCTTAGGTTAATTAGTCTTGCACACAATTGATGCTCCCAAATGCTGCATGTGCATACTATACAGGACTTTAGTAGTAGTGCTACAGCAGAAGTAATACTGTTGGGTTTTATAGTTTACATTATAGTGTTTTTCCACAATTTCTTTCAGGAAACAGACTATTTTGGATGTTTTTTATAGATCAAGATATTTTCATTAAAAGCACAAAATATCAGCTTCAGTCCATTTGACCAATCAATCAACTTTGCATCCTCTCCTCTCCCCTTCACAGCATCCCTCCTCTGCTGTTTTTTTTTCTTTTCACCTCTCCTCTCTCAGTTGACCCACTGGGACATCTTTTCAGTTTCTATCACCTGTCTTTCTCTCTGTCCATCCTCCTGCTCTCCCCTTTTTTGTCCAAACCAGTGAACCTGCCTGTCTTCCCACTTTGTCTCCTCTCCTGCTCTCTCTCTTTCCATTCCTCGCTCTTTCTTTCCCTTTCGATTAAAAGTAGGTCATTCTGCAACATTGAGCTACAGCTCCTGCCAAGCATGACATCCACATATACACATGTATTGCCTGGCAACCACGCGTTCGCCCCACAACCCCCCTCATCCTCCATTCTCATTTCCTCCATCTTACCTTCCCTAGAGGTTGTTCTCTGTGCAGAGGGCTGGGTTTGCAATCTGACACTGCTGTGTTTTGTCCCTGCTCTGCTTCCATAGAGGGGCTGAAGGTTAATTGAGCAGTGTTTTGTTGAGGAAAGGAGGGTTAATTTCACACATACATAATGTCTATACTGTCAATGAGTATAGATGTTCAGTGGAAGGGAAAGTCTAAACCATGTTTTGTAGAGGTTACATGTAGAAAGATGATTTATTTAATTTGATGGCATATATATTATATGAATATACTATAACTAGTCCATACCCACTGAGTGCACAGTTGCCCACGTACAGCTTCACATGGCGTGTGTTTGGGATACAGGTCATAGGAAATTGCAGATTAAATAGTCAACTGAGCCCATTAAGTTGCGAGTTTTTGTGAATTTGATAGTGCGATTGCTTTTTTGAAAGTACAGTAGTACCATTGCCAATAGTGGGATAGTTAGTGGGCTAAAACTGTACATTAGTAGCTGAGGTAGCATGTTGAAAGGCAGATAGTTAAAGTGTTTATATGTTGTATTGACTTCAAAGTGGGGCGCACTGGTAGAATGACTGACTGACTGACAGAATGACACACTGACAGCTTCCGTGATTATGTACAGCATACCATACCATGACTTAGTCATGTCAAAAATTAGAAAAAACCCCCCAAAACATTAGGCCACAGGGGGAGCCACAGCAATCTGTTACATTTTAGCCATTTTAAAGCATTTTTCTGTTGTTATAGCGCCACCCAGTTGCCAATTAGAGTTAAATTTCACCTTGAGGCGTCCTGTTCTACATATCTACCAAGTTTAGTAAAAATCCATATGGCGGTTAGGCCTAGATAAGAAATTAGCTCTCTAGCACCCCCATTTTGTTTGATGGGGTCAATAATGGAGGGGTCCCCTCAGATTATCTGTGGTCATATGCCTACAAAGTTGGCGATCACGTGGTGATCGGTGAAACCCTTGAGATGTTATACACCTTTATGTGATGAGCCGCGCCCTCCGCAATATTCATTGCCTTATAGAAGCTCAGTTTAAGTAAGTTTTCCAACTTTTGCCAAGAGGGAACTTTAGATATTGGTCCCTAGATTATGTTCACTGAGTTTCATGCAGATCGGTAAAACTTCCTAGGAAGAGATCGATTTTAAGTGTTTTTCAAAAAAATTAAAAATGGCGGAAAATCTATATAACCGGAAGTTATGGGTTCTTGAGGCAGATTTGTTCCTCGTGAGGAGAGGCATCTCTGTGCAAAGTTTCACATCTTTACGACATACAGGGAATGAGATATGCCCATTCAAAGTTTGCAATTTCAATCAGTTGCTATAGCGCCCCCCTTTGGCCAATTGATGTAATATTGCTTCATTCGCATCCTCCCATGATCCTCTACCACTGTGCCAAATTTCACATGGATTGACCAAGTCAGTGAGGAGAAAAACGTGTAACAGACACACAGACACACCCACAGACAGAGGTTTCGTCATTATATAGTAAGATCATGTTATGTGCCATATTGTAATATTTTGATCTTTGTTATGCCATAATCCCATAAAGTATATAAATTTAGTGTAACCCAGTCTCAGCAACAGCATTCAGACTGCACATGGAAGTTCATTTTAGGCCACAAAAGTATTCTTAATCCAAGTACTAATTAGTAGCTGTTCCCTGAGCTTTCAAATGCACCTTAGTTTTTCTTAGCAGATGGTGGTTGATAGAATACAGTCATTGTATGTTTTATAGGTATCATATCAATGTCTTTAAAGTGATGTAGTATATGAACTGCCTGTCATCAGGAGGTGGAGGAGATAATGGATAGTGTGACACCCATGCAAGATGCCTGCCAAGCTGCACACCACTGGTAGAGACCAATAAACAACAAAACCTGCTGTTTTTTAGTGACCTGTCACTGTTTCACAAAGTTTCACAAACAGCAGTTGTTTTTCCCCCCAAAACATTGATGTGTTTCATGCTGGGATAGTGCCACAAAAAGTTGGCATTTTATACCAAAACGTGATCTTTTCCTAACCAAAACCACTTGGTTATAGTTAAACATTAACCACAGCATTGTTGAAACACAAAGAAATGTAAAGTTTCACTATCCACAACATAATAACATACAACATCACTGTGGTTTACAGAAACATACAATGGCACCATTTTTTTCAGGAGTATAAATCTTTCTTCTGAGCTTTCAATCACATCTCAAGCTCTCAAGGATAAAAACTGTGAGGCAGTCCAGTAAAAGATAGTAAGGGGCCCTTGAGTTAAGATTTTTTCTTTTTCTTTGGTCAAGTGTTTAGATATGGGACAGTAAAGACATTCCAGGAAGCCAGGAATTACTTTGGTCACACTACTTTTGAGTTATTACTGCTTCTGCAACTACAAGTAGCACTTACAGTAAAAAGTCAGTGTGCTGAGTAATAAAACCTTTGGATTTGATTAGTATTCCCATAAAGCGGTTAGTCGGTAAGAAGAACAGTGAAGAGCAGTGTTTTAGCTGCCAGTGTTTATGTTTGCTCATTGTGTGTCTTCTGGATATAGGTTGCCCTCTTCACTAACACAGAGCTGTTCAGCAGCCAATTCTAACGTCTCAGATTTCAGAGCCCCTCACCAGCACATAAATGCATCCCAAGTCAAAGTTCACACTTTCAACTGCATTACCACACAACAAGGATAATGTTGTCACAGATATTATTACAAAGTATATTTGATGTGATTGACTACTCAGCATGAGCATAATTAATGAACTGATGTTAATGGCTACCACTAAGGTAGGAGAAACACTCTATAGGAGTGCTGCATGCTATAGAAAATAATACATGGTAATGAAGAGAATATGTGATCTTTTGGGATAAAACATCAACAAACCAAAACAACAAAAACAATCTAGAGACAGAACCCAAAGCTAAAATACTTCTTAGTTATCAAGTGACAGACTGTAATATTACTATAATACCATAACAGTCAGAAACAACATCATCATCATATTTCTGTGCTGTGTTGAATATTGAATCTGGATTCATAAATGCTGTCGTTACACACAAACATGATCCAAACACCTCCCACACTTTTCCCAATTAGCCATTTAGCTCCTGAGAGTGGTTGTCATGTCAACCCCTTTAAAGAACGTCTATACTGAGGAAATGATGTCACTGTCATATAGACATTTCCCTCACAACCTCTTTAACATGTGACCTGTGACCTTCCTGTGTGTGCATGAGCTATTCATTGCCACGACCTCTGTGTATGTGTATGTGTGTGTGTGTGTGTGTGTGTGTGTGTGCGCGCGCGCGTGCGTTCGTGCGTGTGCATGTGTGTGGCACAGTAATGGACTGAGTTCAAAGGCCATAGCTGGAGGGTGAATAGGAGGTTGGGGATGTATGGGGGTGGGAGGTAATATGCATGTATAGAAGAGTACATAACACACACACACTCACACACACGCACACACACACACACATGGACACAAACACACACCTCTGGGACAGTCATTAGTGAATTGGTGAGTGCTAGACCTGTTATAGATCAGGGAATAGCAGGTGATAGACTGGACATCAAAGTGCCCCCACATTCACACACACAGACATGCACACACACACACACACACACACACACACACACACACACACACACACACACACACACACACACACACACACACACACACACACACACACACAGTCCTTATTGTCCCACGAGGCTGTTGAAAGCAGCTCAGAGAAAGCTGCACTAGGGTGTGTTTGATTGAGGGCATCAACAACATCAGTCCTTTCTTTATTCACCTCACACACTGAGTGCAGTCTTTACTATTTACAGTCTCTGTGTGAAGACACACCCAGTTTACTGCTGGACACAGAGCTGGCTTCTTCTGTTGTTTATACCTTTTAAAGAAACACTTCAACAGATTTTATTCATATATATATATATATAGAAATATTTACACTGTTGGAGACAAACAGTTAACAAAACAGAATCTTTACCTAAGAATAACCAAGTGGTATTTGTGCCTAAATGCTACTATGCATAAATCAGTGTGTTGTTGAAACGTAAAGTTTCAATGTACCACTACATAATGTCATGCAAATGTATATGTGGCGTGCAGACATTTTTTCTGGCAACTGGGTTGAAAGTTTGGAGAAGCATTACAAGAAAGTTAATGGTGGTGCATACAAACTGCATACAGAAAATTCTTTAAAATGAAATAAAATACCATAAAGCTGAAAATATCCTAAAAAGCTACATTGGAAAACCTTTGGAAATGTGAACAATTGATCATTTCATGTTGGCAGCATTGCTGATTTTGTAACAAAGGTCTTGAGAAGGCCACAATCTTAATCCTTCCAGAATTTTGGCTTCATGCCTACAAATCATTTTTTTCTTTTAGAGATAAGAGTAGAATGACATTCCAGGTTGTCAGTATTTCACTTGCAGAGAATGTATACAGTGATATTGTCCGAAGGCAATCTGTACTTCAGCAGGCTAATTTGACAGAAGTCCCATCTATTGGGATCTAAGGGTAGATTTAGAGCATGACTAATGGACTGTAATCACATTACGACCAAATGTACCTCCTTGCTTTTAGCTTCTGTACACCAGACTCACTATAAGTTACTGAGAGTGATTATCTACAATCAAAGCTCTGTCTACTCCGTGTTCATATTCCAATTCAGACTTCGTTATTTGATCTTAAATTAGTGTTAATAGAGTGAGCTTAGAGGATGCAGTGAATTAAAGCTAGTGAATTAAGCTGGCTGATTGCAGAAGTTTGTTTTTTTTAGGACAAACTGCATTTAATTGACAACCCTTGCTTCATGCGAGCATTGTAGCATTGCTGAGTGATAACAAAACAGTCCTTTATTAAATATAAGTAGAAAACAGAGCAGCTGTGCACCTGGTCTCTGATGATCAGGCAGACTGTATGTGTTCTGCTGATCAAACTGATTAGAGTGGTAGATGGATAAACCATCAAGATCCATCATAGAAAACATGATAATTGTATAGTTGTAAAACAGTACAAAATGGAAACACTCAACTAAAACTCAAGTCAAAGGGACAGTTCAACCCCAAATAAAAAACGCATATTTTTCTTCTTGCCTGTAGAGCTGTTTATTAGTCTAGATTGTTTTGGTATGAATGTCCAAATATTGGAGATATCAGCCATAGAGATGAATGCCTTCTCCCCAATATAATGGGAATAGATAGCACTCAGCTTGTGGTGCTCAAAGCTCCAAAAAGAAAATACATTTGAAAAATTCAACAGCAATATCTCTTTCAAGAAATCATGATCTGGCTGCTCAAAATAATCCATTGACCTTGCTGTGACCAGTTTCATGTCGGAACTATTTTCTTTCTACAGAACTACACCCACCAACCGTACCACTGTGTCGAAGTAAGCGTGCAATTACTAATTGCTCACCTAGCACCACTAAGCCAGCTAATGTTACAGATCAGCTGAGGAAGACACCATTGCTGTGTACATCTCGCTCTGTCACAAGCCTCTCGGCCGTGCATGAGATGCATGCTTCCTTCTGTGTGATGATGCGGTTGTTGGGTGTGGTTGGCCAGTAAATCAGTTTAGGGTTTACAGAAAATGTTGTTAGGGTGAAGATGGGTCTAGTTCGGGACTTCAGGTGTGGTCCTCGGCCAGCTAAGACAGTGGTGCTGCAAAACCAGATGATACAGAGAGTTTCAGTGTGTGTCAGTAGTAATACACAGCACTGCAACCTTACTCACATACACAGTCTCCTCAAGTAGGGCATACTACTACTGTGCCCTTTGGCAATGCACTTAACCCAGATAAACATTTCTCTCCCAGATGTTCAATATGTGCTATAGTGTAGTCGGGGGGGTTTAAATGCTTAAACATGTATCGGATGAACTCTTTAGTCATCAGAGAGAGTTAAGGATGATGTAATAGTTTATGAATACTGATCATTTGAAAGTGTAACCACTCTGAATATACTTTTCACAATGCAGCTGAGTACATTTAAAGATGCTTTCACATTCATATGGTGTTTAGAATTTAATAGCAAAAATAAGTAATTTTCAATCATATCCTGATCAAAGGCAAAGGCATATTTGTAAAGTGTTTATTACATTAGGTTATTGAGATAGACCTAAAATTGCTCTCTGTAGACACATGCAGAGAATGTTATGTTTTTTTTGTGTGTTCAGTACATCTTGTCTTGTCTATTGCCACTCTTCCCCTGTGTCTGGCATTTGGCACTGCGGCTTAAGGAGCTGAGCTGTCCTTCCTCTCAGTCTCCACACTTTAGCTCTCTCTCTCTCTCTTTGTGCGATCCACATCCTCCTCCCCGTCATCATTATCCACTTGAATATTACTATCTGACCTGTTTAAAGTCTGCTCTCTGACTTCTAAAAAGGATGTTGATCGACTCGTTTCCCTGTCTTGTCGCGAATGTGTCCTGCTGTCACATTTACTACAATCAGACTTTCTATACTGATTCTTGGTCAAACAAGTCTCTTGGTCTCTAAAGGCTTTTGATGGATGCGAAAAATGCAGAAATATTTTATAATGGATGAAAGTTTTGGACTCAGTGTGCAAATGTAACATAGCACAATTTGAGGTTGACTTTGGACAAAAAAGATGGACTCTATGGAGTCCAACAAGACCTGGCCCCATCCACCCAGTCCCAACTGGACCCAGTTATTTTGTCTCATCAGTTGGTAGTCATGTGAATCAACCACAATCTTTCCCTAATCCTAACTAAGTGGTTTTGTCATCTAAATGCCCAGACACACCAAATTGACTTCAGGGAACTAGAATGAAAGCAGACTGTTGTTATGTTTCAAGTCACCTGTGTTTCAGCCAAAAAGTTGCACATAAACACACCACCAGCACGTAAGTTCTAAGCCTGCGTGAGAGGAAATAACTCTCCACACCAGCAGATGGCAGTAGACTGTATTTATCATTTAGAGAGGGAAACCGAAAGACCGTCATGACGCTAGTTAGCCAGTTGGCACACTAACAACACAATTTAATGTTGAAAGAACAGAGCATATATACCGTGCACCAGTCAACAATACCACAAACCATCACAAAATGTTTCTGTTAAAGAGGTCAATGACTAAAGAAAAAAATCTCACCTTATGTGCAAGTTTGTTTTGATCTCACTTCCTCTTGACTTTAGCTTTTTTTTTTTTACTTTCCTCAATTCTGTTTCTCTTCTCGTGCGCTGAGCTGAACTGCTCCGCTGTTGCCAACGCTGATTAAACATTCTGAATCAGCCAACAAAATGTTGACAAAGGCCGATGAGGGGCAACGCAGTGTGTCAGGGCTTCAAACCTTACTACCGACCCCTTCTTAATTACAAGTCAAGTCATGTGACTTAATCGCTGACCCCTTCTGTGTCAAGGTAAGGATGCCCTTGGCGTCATTATAGGGGCAGCCTTTTACATTGCGTTGCTTTGGGCCTCTGCTCATCTCAGCTTGAGTCTCAAAGCTACATTACTACTACTACATTAGCCTAAAGTAGAGTTTGGTTTTGTTGTGTTGACGGAAACATTGTTCTTATTTTAGCGCAAACTGTTTATACATAGTGATGTATGTTTAAAGATACAGTGTGTTTTCTATGTGTTTTATATTTTTTAGATGCTTTTCCACAGACCTGCAGGCAGACTGTGTGTCAGTGCTGGTTTGTGTATGTGCAGCAGCAGCAACACAGACAAGAAGGATACAAAGGAAGAGGGAAAGAGCATCCTGTGATCCTGAGGGCAGCGGCTGGCGTACAGACTAGCTCTTTGAAAGCACAAACACATAGTTGAAGAAATAACACTGCTGCAGACAGTCCTGAGGCGTGTGTGTGTGTGTGTGTGTGTGTGTGTGTGTGTGTGTGTGCTGCCACTGTCTGCTCTGCTGTATTTACTGCTTCTTCCTGCACTCAGACTTACACCCACTAATGAGCAGCCAGCACATCTTTCTGGCGTCTTCTCTTTAGACTTACTTTATTGCAAACTGTCTTTCTTTGCACACAAAACTTGAGCTGGTTTAGCTGTAAACATATTCAGTATTACTGTACACCATAGCCTGTCAGTGGGTCCAGTCAGAGTGACCTCAGATATTGCTTGTTTGGAATAATTTATTAGCGTACATGGCTTCCATATCTGTTTAACTCTGGTGTGATGCTTCCTGTTTAAACTGTTAAAGAAACTGTGTGTGGTCATTTGTTTGTTGAAAAGGACTCAAGAGGTTATTGTATTGTTTATTTGTTGTCTTTGTGTCTCATCAGGTCTTTTGAGTGGTCACGACAGAGTGGGTGGACAGACGGAAGCTAAGTGTCCACATCATTGAACGTAAGTCAGTGTTTCTGTTCAATCAGTGCTGCACATTAAACATGAGTATTCACAAGAATGGACTGTACAAAGTTCACTAGCTGCCTAATCGTAAGGAAAATAGCCTAATTTCTCATTTAGGACAGGGTTTGTGTGTGTGTGTGTGTGTGTGTGTGTGTGTGTGTGTGTGTGTGTGTGTGTGTGTGTGCGTGTGTCTGTATTTATATGTATATGTATAGTTATGTTAGTTAGTTAAACATATTGGGAATAAAAGTCTCTTAATGTTAAATTACATGGGGTTAGGGTTAGCACAGACATGGCAGATTTGCACAGGATTAAGGTCACACCTCCGCAATTACAACTAGAGGTCCACAGGTAATACTACTCCTGTGCGAATAGGCCCTATGTGTGTATTACCTTTGTGCAGTTGCTTCCTAGTTTGTGATTTCCTTTGACTACTGGCTTGCTTGTACATACAGTATTTATTTATGTGTGAGTAGTGCTCCCAGCAGCCATGAGAGTACTGTGGTGCTGAGGGTAATTGTGTGTGATGGATGTAGGGCTATTTTTGGGGCGTTTTCACAACAGAATTGGTGATGCTGTGGTGGGGGTATATATGGAGGTCAGAGAAATGGCTGGGGGGACAGATAATGTGTGTTTTGCCTCCAGCTTTGCCACTGTCTTAGAGCAATAAACAACGGGGGAGAAATGTTCAGGATTTGTATTTGGAACGAGCTGTTTCAGCAAGAGGGAAAGAGGGTTTAAATGAAAAAAAACCCCACCCAGACTCACATCTTAACTGCCTACCTTTTCATCATGCTAACTTATAGTAGCATAGTTCTGTATGACCTTCATTCACTTTATATACTACATGCAGTGAATTTATAATGTATAAGAAGTGGGATTAAATGTAATGTATGTCACATTAAGAAGTGGAGAACAGTATCGATTAATTATTAATTATGTGGCCCTCCACCAACAATTAAAGGGATAGCCCCGATTTTTTGATGGTGATGTCACACCCCCAGGCAGGCAGGAGAACTACCACAGAAGCAGAGCAATGTACTGCTGTGGATGAGGGCAACTTGTACTACAAGATAGTTGCTGGTTTTATCTGTTAGTTAGTTTGTATTATTGTGTGACTTTGGTGATTCCAACTTAATCCTAAATCAATAAAAGTCCCTAGGGACTAAAATGTATATGTAGATGGCTCACAGATTCCTGTCTAAAATAGTTACGTATGCCTGAACATAACCGACGTGGTGACATAGTGAGTGGTGTCCCAATTCCTAGGGAAAGATTTCAACCCCTACCCCTCGTTGCTTCTTTTCGAGGGCCAAGGGGTAGTGGGCAGGGGCTTGGGGTAGGGCCAAGGGCTAAGGGGTAGTGGTCAAGGAGGGGTATAGGGATTGGGCCTAAGTAACTCACCCATGGAAGAAGCAGTAGACCAGAAACCAGCCAATTACTGTATTTGTCGAAGGAGTCTGGTGGCTTTAAAGAGAGAAAAGATAATGGCTTCAGTTCCCCGTTGGAAGGGCTCTCTAAGGTAGAGGTAAACATTCTAAATATAGCTTAAACTGATATTGACATTTTTTCGGTGTCTAAAATATGATTTGATGCTGCCCCCGTCCACAGCAGTACATTGCACAGCTTCTGTGGTGGTACTCTGTGCTGCTCCAATGGGGATGTGCCGACCACCATTTAATATAGGTAATATACTGGCTATGGATAAGTATCTTATACAACCCACTTCAAAAAATCCATACTATGATTGAAACTTTGGTACAAAGTTGACAAATGGTTTGTGCTGTTCATGGTTTATCCTCTAGGAATGATTTTCCCTTGAAAATAATGAAAATTGACATAAATGCCTCATAACTGTCTCAGATCTGAATCACTACAAATGAACTGATCCTTGTGCCAAATAGTTAGCTCTGACAGAGTATGTTACAACAGCCAAGTATTCTTGTAGTGATAAGTAAATGACCTGAAATGAAGGAATATTTACATCAGTGTAAAGACTAAATTTTTGGATGCCTGTATACCCATGATTTTTGCAGTTTGCCCATTGGCAATAATGGTGGACATAGACGATAAGTGCCGTGCTCTTGTCCAATAGATAAATTATTTGCAAAAAACACATTTTTGATGGTCAAGTTACAAATATGAACTTCCAATTGCAGGCTTTTTATGGACTTTTTTATGTTTATGTTTTCCTACAAAAAGTAATGCACCAAAATTTATTTATTCAAGTACCAACGTTTCAAGTAGACCGTCTTCATCAGGGTTTCATCTTTTCTCAAACCTAACACCTGTACCTTTATGTTTAGGTTTATATACAGAACTTAATGTAAAGTACCTTAAATCGTTTGTGGGGAGCAAATTATATGATCTGTTGTGTGTGCATTTTCTTAGGATATCATAAAGTGAAGTATTGCACAGATGTAAGTGTGCGGAAATCCTCTCTTTGCCTTAGGATATCATACAAACTGTCTTATAAGGATATGTTGCCAGTTGACTTCTCCCATTTTTTATATCTTTTTTTGCATTAAGTGACAGAATCACAGTGTTTACTTTTCGGGGAGTTGAAAACTGCAGTTAGGAAATAGCAGTAGCAAAGCTTAAAGTTAAGCTATTACAAAGCTGAACAAGGATAAGGTGTGTACAGACGAACACAAACATTCATGCACACACATGGATACAAACGTGCCTTGTTTGTCTGCGTGGGCATTAAAATTCATGTGTACTCTACAAGCATAATTACACGCAAAATCATTAAATGGAATTCAAGTGTGAAATGAGGGATTCTCCAGTTTTAGGACATGTTTACATACACAAATACACACACTAAAATACACACTCAAATTCTAGTCCTTTCACCTCCTTAGCTCGTTACCCATTGTGTTTGTGCCAGTAGAGCACCATTAGCACCCAGCAATATCCAAATCGACTCTAATGGAATCTCACAGTAATGGAAACAATGGGATAGTGGCAGTTGGCTGTGTGAGTGTTTGTGTGTACTGTGTTGGGGATGGGCATAGCTGAATAGGAATGCACTGTCTGCATGAACAAAGAGGAAACACAACAATGAACTTAATGTGTGATTGCACACGGCTAAAGGAAATGATGACAATAAAAGACAAAAATAAGACAATTAAAGATCCACCTGTACATTATGTTTAAAGACTAGTCTCTAGACTAGACTAGAAGTCTACAGTGTACTCCATTGTCTTCAATATCTGATCTACCTTGCCTTGTATTTGTAGCTATAACAGTTATGCTTATCATGCTGTCATTCACAGTTTATTTGATGGTTAGGAGTTGTTTAGGTCTTGCCTTTTAAATTCCCTCTTTTAGGACAAATAAAACATATGACGGCTGTGATAAGAAAATTAGTCTTAAGATGAATGGATTTAGTCTGCATTTGTCCTCACAAGACTGGGAAATGTAATATCTTACATTTATGATCAGATATCATTGGTCCACTCTCATCTGAAATACATGAAGAAGTTGTATAATACTTGAAGAACAGTTGTCTTAGCTGTCTCATTTAGCAAATTAATGCAGTGTCTAGAAGTAGGTTAACATGTTTTTTTAAAGCTCTGTGTCATGATTTGCACTTTGAGCGTGCTTCTGGCAAAACTCATGGAAGGTCACTAAGCAGTGCTCACTGATACACAATACACTTTATACACATAGCACAAATTAACATGTTAATTTTAGAAATAGCCTGCAACAGGCCAGTCTGTTTCTGTTAGAGCCTGTAGCACAGGACACAGAAGGAGAGGCCAGATGAAATTGCACCCATTTGTCTAATGGCTTCTGTGATGCACCCTTTGATGTAATGTTAGGAGAAGTACTCAGTGTGTGTTTGTATGTGTGATGATAATGTGTGCCTGAGGTCATGGACCTCAGGCTAAACCAAGGTAACTCTGACCTGGTTGTGTATCAGCTAGTCTTTTAGGTCACCTAGTGTGTGTGTGTGTGTGTGTGTGTGTGTGTGTGTGTGTGTGTCTCCCAGCATGTGTAAACCAAACTGTCAACTAGAAATGTGAAACAACCTACAATCTAGTACACTACCATACTGTCAGAGCAGCAAGCCAAACCAAACCCACCAGCTCTGTACAGCACTTGTGCATGAATGTTTTTGTCCCCCACACTATCCTGTGACACCTTTGACCTGCACATTGATCCTCCACTTTTTGGAGCCACTGCCATGATCAGGGCCACAACCAGTTATTTGTGACTGACTCCAAGCAAGGCTTTGCAAGAATGCCAGATTGAAAACAAGTGTTAACTCCAATGTCCTCCTGATTTTGGTATAACGCTATTTGGTTCTTGGTTTTATAATGTATTTACACTGAATGTGTTTTTTGTGGGGCATTCACATACAAAGAACAGGTGACATGTCCCCCACACTTCCCGTATCTGTGCCCTCTGTCTCCCGCACTTTTTACAGCCGCTACAACTGTTCAATTCGTTTAACATGTGGAAACATGTTTTTCCAAGCCGTCTTTAAACGCACCATGAGTAGGCGGTGCCAGGCGCATACACATGCTGTCGTGTTGTGAGCTGAATCAATCGCACAGACCAGATGTGTGCTACATGGCAGTGCCGCTGTGTTAACTATGTTCAGCAAACCAGCCAGCAAGAAGCAAAAAAACTTGCACTGTTTCTTCCACACAAACCGTGTTAGTTGAGTAATGCTTTTGCATGTAGATAATGTTAGCTAAAGGATGACTAATTAATACATGCCAATATATCAAGTTGACAAGAACACTAATGTTATTGTTACCTATGTTAAATACCTTGCTAGCTAGTTCCATGCTAGGAAAAAAACCCACTCCTCCTTAATAACATATTTTTTTAATCTTTATTGCCACAATATAAAGAGCAGGGTCAGGAAGGAGACAGTGGACCAGAGGCCAGTGAGGATGATCATGCAGGGTCTTCACAGGTGAGGAGAGATTATAACTGGCTGAGAGAAAATATCTATAGCATAAAAGTGACTTTGAGGTTAATTTCCACAGCTATGTCACCACTACTATTCCTAGTTCCATTTATGATTTTTGCTTTGCACATTTAATATCTATATTATTGCAATAGATAGAAGAGGGACAGGGAGAAACCAGGCAGGTATCAGGACAGGGACCTGACAGCAGCACCAATTATCAGCCCAAGGCTTCACAGGTAAGGAGAAATTATAACTGGCTAGGAAATGTCTATAGGATAAGAGAGACACTGAGATTAATTTTTCACAGCTATTTCAGAACTACTCTTATTTATACTCTAAAATGTTTTTTGTCTGTATTGCAATAGCAATACTACTGCATTATTTGTGTTTTTTTAAGACAGCAGGTATAGGTCATGCCATTTTTCTTTATCTTGATTAATTATGCACATCTGTGCTGTCATATTTGATTATGTGTACACGCAAAAAAATCAAAACTACATTGCATCCCCCTTGATAAAAAGTAACAATTCGACCACTGCATATAACATACATGTTGGCAGTGCTTTATAAACTATAACAATGGCATAATATGGCAGTAACAATATTTTACTGTCCCTGTTATATGGTGGCTGATCTCATCCTCTGCTGAGAGGGGAGGGAGCTTCTGGAGTTCATTGTTCTCCCAGTTTGCGGACATTTTCACCTGCTGTACTTCTTCTTTGAGTTAGCTGCTAACTGCTATCAGCTACTTTTTAAATCTCCCAGCGATGGGAGGCATGTCATCAAAACGCCACACCTGTGCAGCCCATGATCCCATCTTGCTGGCTGTTCCATTTATACAGACATCATTTCTGCACTGTTCTTTCCTCTGATGCTGGCTTAAGGGTGAGACATCTTTGTTCCCCTCATTCAGCGATTGTACCTTTTAAACAGAATAGTAAGACATCATAATGGTAGGAAATGCCTGCATTGAAGAGGCAGTGTAAAAGGCAGTGTAAAAGGGCCTATTCTCAGTACTGTACAGAAAGTGAACAAAAAAGAAGAGAGTTCTGAAATTAGTGAGCGAAGCCATAGCACTACATGGTAAATTCTGAAAGTATGTATCTGTGACTCGTATGCTATTTTGTTGAGCTGCTTCTTAACTAATTGCATTGAGTGATTTAAGTTTGTTGTTCACATTATTTGATTTCAGCTATTGGTAGTGGTTTACTATGAACCAGGTGATAAAAGCGAATATTTTCCAGTTACAAAATCCTTTAAAAAAAACAGTCCATATATTTGCAAGTAACTCGAGACTAAAATTTGCTTCACATTAAGAGTGAACCCACCATTAGTGAAGAGTGTAGACAACCACATGTCTCCTCTAAGCAACAGCTTCTGGGGCTGAGAAATGAAGCCAACATGGAAGTGCCAAAAGCTGCAGTCCCTCTTATGGCCTCTTGAGGCTGGCAACCTTACAGCAGAAATAAATATGTTTACAGCCTAGTAGAAAAAAATGGTCTTGGGCTCTGTGGCAAATTTCCCCCTTCATGACAACTGTATAGGGGTGAATACTTATATAACTCACCTGCCGATAGTGTCCTCTCAGTCAGATTCACCTCATCACTCCCCCACAGCTCCACCCTCTCATTCAAATATGGTCAGATTTGGCTCCAAAATTCCAAGATGGAGGCAGCCAAAATACCAAATTTGGGGCTTCAAAACAGCAGTCCACAAACCAATGGGTGACATCAGGGTGGCCTCTTCCATTTTTTATGCAGTCTGTGATCTCTAATACCATTGGCGTTGTCTGCCACTTCCATCATTCACCTCCTGGCAAGGTCTAATGCCTGCATGATAACCCTCTATTGGGGCACCAGGAACGAAAACAGATGTTGAGCACAACATACCCCCATTTTACCCTGTTGAGTTTGTCTAATTAGAAGGCAGCTAATTCTGGGCTTGAAAAACTATTTGCAATATTAATATGTTTCACATTTGTGAAGCAGGATTCTGCCAACATTTGCGATTAGATTGTAAAAATAGTTGTTTTGTTAAATAGGTCCCAGGTTTTAGCAGCCAGCAGTATACATGCTATTCTCCACTGCCATGTGAGGTAATGTGTAGTATGTAGTATATGACGTTCATTGACCCTTTTTTCTCGTCTGCATGTGCGCTCAGCCTCAGAGTATCACTGTGTGCCGTCATTTATAATGCACTGCAGTGTGTAGAGAAGGTTCCACACGTGGGAAGAAACACTGACCTATTTCAGAGCTTTCACTGCCATTTTCTTTCTTTTCTGTCCATCTCTCTCTCTCTCTCTCTCTCTCTCTCTCTCTCTCTCTCTCTCTCTCTCTGTCTCTCTCTCTGTCTTCCCTCTTTATCTTGATTTCTCTCTCTGTGACTTCTCTGCTGGGAACAGATCTGCAATTCAAAGCAGATTTCTGTTTTAAGGCTCATAGTGGATTGTGTGGCATGCTCTTTCCCTAATCCCTTCCTTTTACTGTTCTTCTCCTCTGGTGTGCTTTGGTGTGTGTGTGTGTGTGTGTGTGTTTGTCTGTATCTTCTAAAAAGAGTTCAGTAATTAACAGAGATGGGGTGATGCTGGTTCAGGTTTCATAACAGCTGGCCTACAGAGATGTGTGTGTGTGTGTGTGTGTGTGTGTGTGTGTGTGTGTGTGTGTGTGTGTGTGTGTGTGTGTGTGTGTGTGTGTGATTGGCACCTCATGCCAGCCTATGCTGGGGTATTAGCTCCCCAGGGGCAGATTAGCTATTTAGTTGGATAGTGTTGGACTGACATACCACCAGATGGTTTATGCATAATGTGTGTGTGTGTGTGTGTGTGTGTGTGTGTGTGTGTGTGTGTGTGTGTGTGTGTGTGTGTAGGGTAGGTGTTTGCAGGTTTTGGGTGAAATCTGACTACTGCCCCGAGGCCAAAAAGCTGTTGTGTCCCCTCTGTTGTGAAATCAGTCTGTTATTTCACAGCTCCAAAATTAAAGTAGAAAAGGCTGATTTGAATCAATTTTTGAGCAATACAGTTTGTATGATCATCAGGAAATAGTGTTATCATAGACTTATTCTAATGTAACTCCACAGTGCTAATATGCTTCAAGCTGATTATTGTACAGTAAAGCATTAGTAAATAATCAAAACATTTGTTTTTTGTATCATTTTATCTTTTCTAAGAGAGTTTTTGTAATTTTGCTGGACAGCTTTATAAACATAAAACAGAAAAAAAATTCTGTAAATCAGCCCAAGTGACATTTTCATCCTCATGAACAGATGTTAAAAAAATAAAATAAAATAAAAGGTAATTGCTAAAACATGAGACCAAACCTCTGTGTAACCGTAGCACAGTAGTAGTAGAGAAAAGTTGTTTTAAGTCAACAAAGGGCTCTTTACAGCAGTGTACAGGACATTACATGCAATCATTATTTCAGACCCACTCTATAACAGTACACTTTACCATGAAATATGATAATTAGAAATTTAAATTAAAAATTTGGAACATTACACAAGTCATGTGATCAATAGGAGATAGTATCATTTGAGTCCTCTGAAGGCCATGGGAAGACCAAAAGTCACTCCTGTCATTTTTTTTCCAATGATAGTTTTGCTAAACTACTTGAAGGTGCTTAGTGTTCTCATACTAAAAGCATGTGGCTACATTTCGTGTATTTGCTAATGCTAGACTAAAAACTCAGTCACTCATATGGCCCACTTCCTCATTTTCCCATATTTTCCAGGAGATAGGAAATGGCAAACTTATGGTAAACACCCACCCCCACACTCCCACCTGTTTGTTTTTTTCTTTTTTAAAAATTGATCCTGTTGTCATAGCTTTAAGCTGTGGTGTGATTTGAGGCAGAGTGAAGGATTGATCCTGGTGGGGGATGGCAACATGAGGGACAGGGATTATCAGTGGGCAGGTGGTCCTGCCATGGTTGCCAGTACACAGACCTGGCTGTCATGTGGAGGTGGTGGGGAGTAAATTAGATATCTTTGGCTTGTGGGCTGGCTGCTGAATAATGTGGCAGGAAGAAGGGTTGAAACCACTGATTTCAGAAAAACATGGATGTAATGTCTGTGCTTTCACCAGCCTACAAGCTCCTGCAAGATCAATCTAAAGCTCCTATTCAGGTTTACCACTCAGTGCCATCATTGTAAAAAAATGTTGGCATTGTACATTTTTGCACACCAGGGATACGTTAGATTTCTACGTTATTTTGTAGCGGATACATTGAGCCTTTACATCTCAACAGTGCTGTGGTTAACATGTGGTTAGGTTTAAGAACAAAAACCACTTGGTTATGGTTAGGAAAGATCATGTTTGGACTTAAAATACACAGTTTTGGGGGCACAATCCCTGCTGGAAACACAGTGATGTCTTGGTAAAAAACAACCTGCTGGAAAAGCAGCTACAGGGTGCTACAAACCATCCACTTTGGTGGCCAAAAAGCAGCTGGACACAGCAATGACTTGCTAAATCACAGCCGGTTTTATTGTGTGTTGATTTGAAACAGTGGTCTGTAGCTTGGCAGGCATCTCACCTAGGCGACATTCCATCCACCATCCTCTCCACCTCCCAAAGCTCATATACTGCATCACTTTAGAAATCTTGATAATTTAATGTATCCATGGTTTGCAGAAACCTACAATGCCAACATTTTGTTCTGGCAACTGGGCTGTAAGGAAGCTTAGTATGAGTGGGAACACATTCATCTTTGCTCCTATGGTGATATTTAGTTTTGTGGAATTACATTTTGCCCAAGACAAAGGAGTTCAATTCCTTGGGGTCTTGTTGAGAAAGGGTAGAATGGATCGTGAAATGGATAGGTGGTTTAGCACGCTGTCTGTAGTGATGCGGCAGCTGTGCCAGACTATTGTGGTGAAGAGGGAGCTGAGCCAGAAGGCAATGCTTTTGATTGATTGATCCATCTATGTCCCAACCCTCACCTATGGTCATGAGCTTTGGTAGTAACCAAAAGAATGAGATTGCGGATACAAGTGGTGGAAATGAGTTTCCTCTGTAGGGTGGCTGGGCTCAGCCTTAGAGATAGGGTGAGGAGCTCAGACATTCATAGGGACCTCAGAGTAGAGCCGCTGCTCCTTCGTGTCCAAAGGGGTCAGTTGAGGTGATTTGAGCATCTGACCAGTATGCCTCCTGGGCGCCTCCTGTTAGAGCTTCTCAAGGCATGTCTAACTGGTGGGAGGCTCCGGGGCAGACCCAAAACATCATTAAACAACATTAAATATCTTATCTGGCCTGGGAACACCTCGGGGTGCCCCAGGAGGAGCTGGAAAGCATTGCTTGGGAGAATGGCGTCTGGAGTACTTTGCTCAGCCTGCTCCCCCATGACCTGGCCCTGGATACGCGGATGAAAATGGATGGATGGATTTTGCCTTTTAAATTTTGAAATAAAACATATGCTCAAAGAATTTAGCATTTAAGATATGAAAATTCAGTTTGGGAATTCACATATATATATGAGACCTGTGAGCCAAAATGTCTTGTCACTAAAGTGCCATATATGGTGAGATGATATAATATATTTCCTAGTCCTATAAAGCCTATAAATACCCTTTTGTAACATTAAGTTAAAAGATCGTACAATTGTACATTGTAGCAAAGACACTGTATCATTGGAATCATTCCATCAATCACATCTCAACATTGTCAATCATCATTTCTGGGCAGATGATTGGAACATTTTACTGTAAAGCAGCTTGTGATTGAAGCCATATCCCACTTCAAGAATCAGTGCCACAGAGTTCCTCCTTGGCTTTGTTTCTAGGCTGATCTCTCCAGGGAGCCACGAAGGGACTCAGCTGTGAATGTAGGCCAGAGACGACACACAATCTCATGCCAGAATATAAACTCAGCTACACACTCACCTACGCACACAGACAGTTCATACTGTAGATATACAGTGCGGTCTACTACACTGTCCTCATCCTAACCATCTGTCCCTGTCTCTGGGTCTTTGCTTGTAGGTCCTCGGCGCGGCTGTCAGGAGAACTGCCCTAGCCAGTCAGGAGAGGCGAGGGACGAGGCCGGCCAATCGGAGGGAGAGAGATGTTGGGGCAGGGCGGCCATGTGGCCCTGGCTCTTGTGTCATTACTGTTGCTACTGTGGCACGAAGCAGCAGCAATTGAAGTCCCACAAGACCGTAAGTCACTCAGCAATCATCAAATCCACTTTAAGGCAATATGTTACAGCAAATGGTGATACAAATGCTGTACCAAAAACTATGACACAGTTTATTTAGTCAAGAAGTTGGCTGAGATAGAGGGCTCAGGTTTATGTGTGCTGCTAGGATTGCTGCAGCCCTACTGACTGGACGCTCTCTGGAAAACAGTACTTTGGACAAGCAAATGGTAATATTAAGGTAGTTATAAGGTAGTGTCAGCGGGGTTGCAGCGATATACAGGTTTCAAGGTATACCATGATATATAAATTGACAGTTATCAAACCGTGTGCATTTGTTTATCTACAATATTGAAAGAAAAATGCAATTGGACTTAGACTCTCCCCTTTTTTTTAGTTATTTTCTAAGGGGAGACTTACACATACTTACATTTACAAAATGGTTTCAAGTCTCAATTGTAGTGTTAAAATGTTTTTTTTTTTAAACCAACTATAACTCTTCCATTTTCATTCCTTTAAGGGTCTTACTGACTGATGATAATATGAATTCTTTAATACCATGATGTGATGAAACAGAGGTATTTTATGAGATGGTTATCGTATTGTGAAAATCTTATACCGTTGCAACCCTAAGAGTCAGATTCTGCCAACCATTTCTAGCTCAGTTTTTTACAAACTCTTTTAACTGCATGCTGTTGACATGAGCTGACACAAAACAAGGAGCTGTTTGCAGGTTTGCCTAAAAGTTGTTGCTTCAAGCCCTTTTGTAAAGGGCTGATAATTTTAGAATTTATCACGACTGAGACACATTTTGTAAATCCATTCATTGTGATTTCAATGAGTGAATATCAAAAAAATTGAAGTATTGTATTTCATGTCTCCATCTGCTGGTGGGCCATCACAATAAGAGCATACATGCATAATATGATGTTAATTTCACTACAGAGAAGACTTGATGATCACTGAAATTAGGTTGGGAAAAAAAGTGCCTGTATCAATATCAGTACGGCT
Organism: Epinephelus awoara; assembly: GCA_035609425.1. Taxonomy (NCBI): domain Eukaryota; kingdom Metazoa; phylum Chordata; class Actinopteri; order Perciformes; family Serranidae; genus Epinephelus; species Epinephelus awoara. The sequence continues at coordinate 6,151,639 of CM069296.1, read as the reverse complement.
AAATACGTTGTAATATATTGGTGTATTGGATCAAAGAATCCAATATCGTACCCTACATACTACAGTCCCCTGCTGGACTCAAACAGGGTACATTGTGGGTGCAGGGTTTGTGTTTCAGACTACTAGACCACCAAAATGCTCAGATATAACAACAGCAACAAATGCTATAAAAATCTGATCTTTATTTAAAATGTTTTTAGAAGGGCTCATTAAAATAGCATAATGACGCTAAACCATACATACTTAGACAAAAATTTGAATTTGCAGAGTTAAGTACGTAAGGAACACAAGCTGGAAGCAACAAAATTATGTAAAAATCTCTAAATAAACACATAAATAATGGTCCCATCCCTTTAACCAGTTGTGAAAGTCTTATCACACAATAAGAAGCCAAAATGTGTTGACAGGTTTCAAAATATTTTAGCATTTATTTTGAAAATATGAAACCATAAGCATGTTGCTGGAGCTGTGGCAGTGGGGACATTAACATGTGATTATCATGTGAATAGACTGCATCATATCCCTGGGTAATTGTGTTTCACTGGGTGGCTCCCTCACTGCAAATACAAAGATGATGGGCCTGCATTGGTTCCAACATGCACATATAATTATATTATATAGATATGCATCCAATACACACACAGTTATACACATTCTCATACCTGCCATTATGACAAGTATAAAAGCCTGACTGAATTCTGCTGTTAAATAGATTCCTGAGGGGATTGGGAACAAAAGCACAAAGGAGGAAGGGAGGAGTCATGCCTTTTTCTCCTCTCTCCTTACTTGCACTACACACACACACACACGCAGACACACACATACACGCGCTCCTTTTTCATGGCAAAGATGAATGTTTCACAATGAAAAATGATTTGATACTGAGAGAACACCAAGGACACCTGGCCTATATGTCCCATACACAACTGACACACACACACACACACACACACACACACACACACACACACACACACACACACACACACACACACACACACACACGCGCGCACACGCACACACACACACACACACACACACACACACACACAGCAGTCAGCCGTCAGCTGCTCTGCCTTCTATTTCTCAGCCCCCCCATGGCGCTGTCTCTCGCGCTGTTTTTTTTATAAGCCTGACCTTTCAACCCTGGACTTATGATGCTCTATTGATCTGATACAGACACACACACATATGCACACACCCAGCCCAACTGAGACCATTTGGATAAAACACCTATGACCCTCTCCTAAATGTATTCTCCACACTGTTTTTGGTGCAAAATGAAAAGAAAAAAACAAAAACAAAACAGAATCTCTTAAAATGAGTACGAACAAATCTCTGAATCTGGAGGGATGAGATTTTTAAAATAAAAATGATAGCTACTATACCTTATTAACAACTATATTTATAACCTTTTGCTTCAGATCTCATGTCTTTGTCCCTGGCTTTAAAGGCATCCATGCTCCAAACTGACTAATGTGCCAAGATCTCCCTCGCAAATTGTTTTAACTTGGTTGGACTAACATTTTCCAAAATAATTAAGTTTAACCATCATCACATAGATGACATTTAATGTTTTAAAGTATCAAGCATCACATTATCCTCACATGCAGTCAGGCACCTAAAATAAGTCACATTACACACTAAACTGCCTGATCAGTGTTGTCCTTTATTAGGCTGTTGTTGTCCTCCAGCACACAGCTCACTCACCAGAAGATCTGTGTGCTTACCCTGTGTTCATAAAAAAAGATGTTTTAACATCTCATCCACTAAGTCTACAGCCTGACACCTTCTCATAAATTTGTCAAATCTCAATAGTGATGACTAAGCCTCCTTAGTGAGGATAGCTATTGATTCCAAATCCAAAAAGGAAAACATCTAGAATAAAATGGAAAAGAAAGGAAAATAGAGGTACCAAATAATCACTGACTGCTCATGTAGACCTATTAGGAGTGTTAATAGGCTAATGTAGATTAGATAGGCTGCATTGCCATCGTTATAATGCTCAATATTGCTCAGTATTGCGGCTCCAGACAGATAGATTTTTTAACATTTTTTTGGCTGAAAAGGCTTTTGATAGTAAAGGTTGCTGACCCCTGGTTAAGGGTTAGTGGCACAATCCCCGTGGGAAAACAGCACTGGATCACTAAAAAAACACCCATGTTTGGTGCCTAAAAAGCCGCTAGAAACATTGATAACTTGCTAAAAAAAAACAAATGGGTTTTCTTGTTTGTTGGTCTTGAACAGTGGTCGACAGCTTCACAGGTGTCTCACTTAGGATTGATGCCATCCGCCATCCCCTCCACCTCCTGATCACAAAGTTAGCTCAGTTACTACTCTACTTACGAAAAAGTAAGATATTCGTGGTTTGCAGAAATGTACAATGTCAGTATTTACTTCTGTCAACTGGGCTGGGAATTTGAATCGGTTTATGGCATTCTATTAGCTTTCCATTACTCAGGCGCAGTTGCAAAAACAATGTAAATATGGGTCTTTTAAATGGCTCATTAAGCATGACACTCTTCCCTTGTAGCTTTTTGTCAAAGCCAACTAAGGGATCACATGCTTCACAGTGTGTTGATGGTTTAATTCAGTAGACAGAATGAGATGCCCCATCCCCCTCTTTTCCTTATGTCTCCTTATCTGCTTCACAGCAAACTGCACTCCTGACCTTTATTGATGAGTGCTTTCCGCACATCCCTACAGGACACGCACGCACGCACACACACACAAACACTCAATTTTTTTTACATATTAACATCTAAAGTGCACATGATGAATGTCAGTTCAGTATAAAGGTCTGTGGAGTTACACTGTAGCTGACAGAACACACTCATCATTATTCACTGGATTAAATATGAAAAACATGCAGGCGATAATGCACACAAAAGCGAATAGCAGCATAGCTCCAAGTGTGGTCACATGCACGCACTGCACACACCTTATATCAGGGCTCGTCTGTCACGCACAAGGTCAAGCTGCTGACACAGGGTCACTTTATCAATGTGTGTGTGTGTGTGTGTGTGTGTGTGTTCCTTTGTCAGTGGGAAAGGAGCTTAAATCAAAAACAGGCTGGCAAGTCCATATTACCACTAAATATCTACACATGCAGGTGTTTTGTACATTAACAGCATTTGGTTAAATACGATTGATCTCCAGTTGAATAGATTCTTATTATTGTTGCATTACAGTGTCTACACATGCACCTGAAATAAGCAATGTTACACACTTCACTGTCAGGTCAGAGCTGTCCTTTATCAGGCTGTTGTTATCAGTTAGCACAAAGCTCACATGACAGAAGAAAATGTTGGCATTGTACATTTATATAAACCATTGATAGGTTACATTTGTACATCTCATATGCATCATATTAACATTTTAAAAGTGATGTACTATATGAACCAACTTTGTCATCAGGACGTGTGGGGGATGGTGGATGGCCTGACACCTAAGTGAGATGCCTACCAAGCTGCAGACTACTGTTCAAGTCCAACAAACAACAAAAGTGGTTGTGACCTGTCATTTTTTCTCCAGTGGCTTTTTAGCCAGCAAAGTGGATGTTTTTTTATAGACTTGTTACTGTGTTTCCCATGGGGATAGTGTCACAGAAAGCAACTGCTTTTCACCAAGACATCGCTGTGTTTCCACCTGTGATAGTGCCATGAAAACTCATTGGGTCTCATTCATGAAACGTGAGCAGAAGGAGTTTGTGTGTAAACTGTTCGCAGACGGAAATTTACGTGCATGTCCGCATTCATCAATATTTTAGTAGCGCCATTCTTTTCGTAGCTACTAAGAAACTCTACTCCTGCTCCTGACCACTCGTAGTGCTTGTGTAAATGTAGTAAAGCACATAAATATTACTTGTCACTATTGGAAATTACAATTTTAACTCGTATTGCGTTCTGTTATGTAGACAATACACAGATGCCTTTGAAACACGTGATCTAAACATGACAAAATATTAAAAATTTAACACATTTAGTTAAATTATTTGGCAATTAGCAGGTTTGAGATCCAGATTAGGTTCATAATTGTGAATTATCTATGTAAATCGACACAATAGATTACACGTTCTTTCTACATGTTGAATGATGATAACAAAAATATCCGTAAGGACAGCCGGATCACAGCCTCTTCGGCCTCTGTGCCTGGGTTCAGCAGGGGCAGCAGGTGGTGGAGCCACGAAGGAGCACGCGCCAGCTGAAAGAATTATTTGAGACAACACGTTTTTTTGTTTGTTTTTGTGGCTTTTTGATCATTTTAATGAATAAATCTGATTTGAAAAATGTTTAATTTACGTTGTATCAAACAGAGCTTTAGGCTATTAAGATTCAAATAATTTGAAGATGATACATACAAAACTACTGTAGGCTATATGTTATCTATATCATTTGTTAAAATAAATGTTAAATAGCTCTACATTCCGACAGCCATCACTGATTTAGAGTTTATCCATTATGCACAAAACATCTCTGGTTTCCCGTTCCCACTTCATTCAAAACCCCACAATCACATACAGAATCTGGCTGCTGAGGAAGAGTGAGTCATGGCCCCACTTACTGAGATGAAATGAAATGAAAGTCAGAGGGAAATACAGACTGCCTCCTTGCCAGCAGTAGGCAGCAATCCACCCAGACAAAGCTGAGCTCATCAACAGTAGATCTTTAGTCTGTGGCGTCTTTGATTTTGTGAGAGATTTTGTGAGTCGGCCGGGTGAGAAAACATGAATGTGCTGCCTCAAGTTAAAAATAGACTTCTCTGCTTTTATCATAGTGCCCAATACAATAGTGCATGTGTGAAAAATTATTTTACAACTATAAAAACACCCACATCAGTAGTAAAATAAACTTAATATAGCCCTGTGCCAACTTAGACATGTGCTGGCCTCCCAAATAGAGCTAAGTGTATTAAGCTTTAAGGGCAGTCTCTTCCCTCTGTTACTACTCAGTTATTTGCAATTGAAATAAACAGCATGACACTGTGTTAAAGTTTTTGATTTACAGTCTAAAGCATTATATGTGTGTTGTCTTTCTCCTCCATACTGCTCACTGTTTGCTGATATGGGAACTCCTTACAGGTGAGTCCTCAGTCCTCTGTTTCATTCTATAGATCACAGTTCTCTCTTACATGTTTAGAGCAACTAATTTAGATATTTTATTAAACTCTTCATAACATCACTGTAATCTGTAGTATTGGTTCTCAACTGGTCCGCCCTCAAGGTTCAGATTTCCCCTTAAGCAACAGTTCACAGTCCACACATACAGACCAATGGATCCAATCAGTGCTTCCCATTGTGCTATACCTCTTCAATTTGATTCCACAAAATGAAACTAAAACAACTCAATCAGATAACTGAAACAATACTATATTTTTATTTTATTATGTTTCTGTGTTGTCCGTATTTCTGTACATTCCATTCTTGTGAACACAGTACCTTAAGAGCGCCTTGAAAGAATTTCTTCAAATTCAGCACAAACATATACTTGGATTCAATGACAAACTGTTTAGATTTTTGTAATCAGAGGTCAAAGGTCACAGTGACCTTGCCTATCTCATTCTTGTGAACGCAATATCTCAAGAATGCCTTTAAGGAATTTCTTCAAATTTGGCACAAACATATACTTGGATTCAGTGATAAACTGATTAGATTTTGGTGGTCATGGTTCAAAGGTCAAGGTAAATGTCACCTCATCTTTCTTATTCTTGTGAACACGATACCTCAAGAACACTGTGAGGGAATTTCTTCAAATGTGGCACAAATGTCCATTTGGACTAAAGAATAAAGTGATCAGAATTTGGTGGTCAAAGGTCAAAAGTCAAGGTCACTGTGACCTCACAAAATGTGATATTGGCCATAACTCAAGAATTAATTATGACGAAACTTCCCACAAATGTCTAATTGGTTGTAATGATGATTTTGTATGTAAAAGGTCAAAGGTTAACTTCACCTTGACATCTTAATATTCGGCATAAAGCACTATTTCTGGCCATTACTTAGTGTCATATGTCAGGGAACAGAAGGTGAGACATTTGGTCAGACACCAAGTTGGTGACACTAATCTTAGGTGTTCACCTTGAGTCTGAGCTAATTGTATAGATCTTCTGTGTGTGAAGCATCCATGTTTTCACAGACATGGATGTAAATGATAAGAGAAATGTAACTGGTGTGCAGAGGTATACAACTGTTGGGCAGTAATTTAGTTTGACCATATCACAAGAGAAGGTCCGATTAAAGGAACGCCATATAGCTGCAGTGCTGCAAATAATTAAGAAAGACAAACCCAGGCCAGCACTTTACCGCAAAATACTTTTTATTTCCTATTTGGTCTTCAGTGTAAGTAAAACATATTTGATTATGTTCTATGGTGTTCTGTGGTGTTCACCTGTATTGTAAAGTCACAGGCAGTAGCGCCACTACCCTCCAGGAAGACAGAAATGCTAAATGCTTTAAAATTAGAGTACTGCTCTGGAAAATAAACGTTTTAAAGAAAAAACATTCTTTAACAAAACTGAACCATCTAATGCACAGCACCAGTTGGGAACCAATGAGCTGACCATAACATGATACTATAAATGTTTATATGATTAACAATCACATTACAATTTGTCCATGCTTCTTTTTGTCTCTCTTTGGTTTTACACTGGACTAACAGCAAAGATTCTGCAAGACCGTAAGTGTCTCTTTTTAATATGTCACTGCTAATGTTTCTGTCCCTCCTACTCATTTTATAGCGGTTAGCTTGCAGCTTGCAATGCTGCAGTGGCATTGCAAGCTGCAAGCAATTTGAACATTCAACAACTGCTATTTACAGGTTGTTTCTACGCTTGCTTCATAGAGGTGAAACACACTGATAGAGTAGATTTCAGAAAAGATTCTGCTGATGACCATATGACACTGCGGGACACACATCTGCTGACCAGTTAGATTAAAAGAGCACACACTTTGCAATCTGTGATTTAAAAAAAAAAAGAAAGAAAATGGTATAATAAAATAGATCATTGGTTTTAAGAAGCAGTATGTGCATATGAATTACACCGAGGAATAAAAGCATCACATAGCAATACAGCATTGATAATTCAAAGTCAGTTTGTAGATTGTGAGTCTCGGAGCATGTGGAATAAGCTGATACGTCTAGGAGTAATTTCCATAGCAATTATCTCTCATAGCTTGGCTTTTATCACAAGCAAGCATACTATTAAATACTCTTATGGTTGCCATAGCAACATGAGGGATATGTATAATACAGTCCTTTCTCAGTTGTGGATGAGATTAGCTGGAATAGCTTCAATTACAGAGTGAAACTGTTCTCTCGTCTCCGTCCTCTGTGTTCGACAGGAATTCATTCTCAGTGCAGTCACAGAGCTTTCTTTTACAGCATCAAGCTCCTCCTTAATCTAGCAGGCGGCTGGCCCTCTGAAGTGCTTGTTATCTTGTATTGTGTGTACAGTATGTGTGAGTGTGTGTGTGCACTTGTGTACAGTGTTAGATGCACAGCCCCTGCAGGGCTCAGTGAGCTGGAAATGCAAAAGGGCAGAGAAATGTTGGCTGCGTGGTGCGTCTGTGGTGCTGAGGGGTTTGATGAGCCATTAAATATGCATAATAGACTGAACACAGCTGGGGAGGTAGAAACTATGATCTATTTATTTCTTGTATCAGAATATAGAGCAAGTTTGAACTGATCTATAAAAAATGAATAAAGAAAAAAAGATGAATCATTGGAAATGTAAATGGAAAAAACTGAAAAGTGCAGGATGTCCTCATAAACTGTTTGTATGTTTTCCTTGGAAAAGTAATGCATCAAAATTTGTACATATCCCACAAAATAATCAGCCAGTAATTCATGCATAAGCCACGTATGTTGGACGGTAGCAATCACATGACCAATATGCTGATGGGACTTATGGAGGAAATGGTCTCAACTGGTCCACTAAGGACATTGGTTGGGGTGGTGGATGGATCACAGAGCACAGGACCTTCCCCCATGAGACCAGTGTATGGAACTGTGCGAACTTTGAGTCATGTTTCTTTTCCTAAGACTAACCACAATAACTTTACTTGCTTAAACCTAATCTATGTAACTTAGCGTTAATTTCGGAACTTTAGTTTGTTTGTTTTTTGGATGTACATGGAGCTCTGACTCTGGGAACAACCAGTAATCCAGAACCAGGTGAACTTGGAGGTCTGCAAGTTGTATAATTCTGGGTCAGGAGCTCTTGGACCTAAACCAGCGATTTACAGACAAGCAATAGAATTTTGTAGTTGATTCAGTCAGAAACTGGTAGCCAGTGTAGTGATCTGAGAACTGGAGCTAAATGCTGAGCCTTTGAGGTCCTTGTTACAGCAACATTCTGGATTAGCTGGAGCTGTCTGTCTGAAAGCTCCATGTAAATTGGTATATTTAGTAAATGAAGACCCATGTTATCTAGAGTGCACTCAAATGGAAGCAAAGCAGCACTGTGTGTGTGTGTGTGTGTGTGTGTGCGCGTGCGTGCGTGTGCATTATGTGTGAACAGCTATAGTCCTGTAACCTTCTATCTGTGTCTCCCCTCCTCCTACAGTAAAGCAGCCCCCAACTATAGTCAAACAGTCAGTGAAGGACTACATTGTCGACCCCAGAGATAACATCATCATCGAGTGTGAGGCCAAGGGCAACCCAGTGCCAACGTAAGCAGTACACACACACACGCGCACGCGCACACACACACACACACACACACACACACACACACACACACACACACACACACACACACACACACACACACACACACACACACACACATGCACACAGCCTCACAACACACTCACTTATCTGTCCTCTGCTCATTACTTAGAGTTTTAAGGAATTGATCCAATTGCAGGGACACAAGCAGATGATATGTTTAAGGTGGCTATACAGCATATTTTATTATTAGCTTTATATTTATATTTTAGAATAATCATATCACTTAGGCTACTAGCAAGGCTGCGTAATCTGATCATAAAATTAGCATTTTATTTCATATTTTACATGGAGGGTTTAGTCTTCACCCTATTACAGTGGATGAGGTTTAATTTGTGGTGCCTACTGATATCAAAGATTGTATTTAAAATATTCAACAGCAACAGCTCTTTTCCAAAACAGTGTCCCTATAATTGCTCCTGTTAAGTAAACCGAGGCAATAGTTATAATAAATATTATTGTCAAGTGTTAGTATGTCATAAAGAAGCCATAGTGTATCATGAGAAATGTCATAAAACAATGGAGGAATATGTCAGTCAGTGTGTGCATTTTTCCTGTAATGCCCTTAATCATGTGTAGGCTCCAAGCATCCACCTCCGAGGCTAAAAAATGAAGCCAGTGCATTAGTGCCAAAAACTGCAGTTCCTCCAATGGCCACTTGAGGCTGGTTCAGAAACAGTCAGACCCCGTAGAACCTGATGTTATAATGCCTAACTTAACAGCAGAAATAAACATGTTCACAGCTTGGTACAAAACACAGTTTGATCTCTGTAGCTAATTTCAGTATTCATGACAGCTGTGTGGGTGTGAGTTTTCTTTATACTCACTCACTCATTAAGGCTGAAAGTTACACATATTTAAAGATGAGGCTGCTTGAGTGACAGGTTATCTGCGAGGCATTGCTGTGGGGCACGCCTTCACAGCTCCACCCTCTTGTCCAAATATGGTCACTTGTGGCTCCAAGAAAAAAACAAGATGGCAATGGCTGAAATGCAGAACTCTCAGTCATCAAAACTTTAAGAAACCCTGAAGATTTTTGTTTCAAAATCTCCAAAATGGTCAGTTTAGCTTTAAAGTTTCCAAAAAATTGCCCTGTGGGGAATTCCCCCCACACCCCCCTGGACGGTCACAAATAGTGAAGGTGATCACGGCCCTGTAGCAAACTTTGAAATTAGTGGGGCACGCCTCTGATGGAAATTAAATTAGGATAGAGCAACTGAAGTTTATTGATGTAGGGTAGCGTGCACTTCATAAGAAAGTTTGAAAAACCTTGCAGGTAACTCAGCTGAAAAACTCACAGTGTGATTAGTGTCAACTTGACACACTGACAGGCTGCAGACTGTGTGCACCGATCAGACGCAGCTGCAGAGTAATCAGGAAAATGCAGCACAGCTGAGGACAGATCAGTCCAGGAAAGCTCCATGTGATGCTGATTCCTCCTCTTCTTTTCCTTCCCACTGTCTATCTATTCATGCCATTTTCTCAGGCTTACTGTCTCTCTCTGTCTTCTCTCTCCATTCTCTCCTTTGCTGCTGTTTGTCACCCTGGCCTGTCTGTCCTTGGTGTCTCCTTGCCCTCCTGTCTCTCTCTCTGTCCATCCATCCCTCCCTCTCTCTGCCAGTGATAGTTATGCAGAGTGACAGTGCCACTCAGATGTGCCGTTCTGCCACTCTATCTCTCTCTCACACGAACATTTATACACTTTAACCTTAGCCAAATCTTTCTTTTTCAGTGACCCTCTTCTCCTTCTGCTGAATTGTGTCTTACCCTAAAGCTCCTTTCATGCCCTCTAACAACCCTATAAACTCAGTGTGACACCTGTCTGCCTGCTCTCTACAGCATTAACCTGACAAGTGGTGTGTTGTGCTTTTTGCTCTCTCTTTCTGTCTCTGAGACCCCCCACACTGTCCTTCCATGACCTCCACTCCACTCACTGTGTCAGGCTGTCTGCTCCTGCTGCTGTAAACCCAACATAAAGACAAACCCAGGGCGTCGGTGGCTTAGTGGTAGAGCAGGCACCCCATGTACAAGGCTGTTGGCCTGGGTTCAACTCCAGCCTGTGGCCCGTTGCTGCATGTCACTCCCTCTCTCTCTCTCCCCCCTTCACACTCATCTGTCCTATTGATTAAAGGCTTAAAAATGCCCGAAAAAATATCTTTAAAAAAAAAAAGGACAAACCCAACTCTTGACACACACACACTCACACACACACAAAGGTTAGAAACTTGCTGTAATATACACTAAAATACATACATGCATACATATACATATACATAATTCATACTCAGAATCAGGTCTATACATACACACACACACACACGCACACAAACAAACACACACTTACTTAGTCTCCAGTGGTTATGTCACTGGGGGTATGACCAGCTCAGGACAGTGGTACATTGTTTATTTGGAGACCAATTGGCTTTACGTAAGACACACAAACACACACACACACACACACACACACACACACACACACACACACACACACACACACACACACACACACACACACACACACACACAGATTCTTGTGTACACGTACACATTTACACAACCTCACAATAAGGCACTCACGGCCACTCTTCCATGCACACATACTGGCTCTCCCCTTCCCAGGACAGGCATTGTGCTCCAATAATGCACTCAGTTGACTATTCATGCTCATGAAACATTCAGCGTAAGGGATCGTTCACTTATTCACTCACAGTCAGTCTCTCACAACGCAACACATGCCACAATACACACACACACACACACACACACACACACACACACACACACACACACACACACACATACAGCTCTGCTCTCCAGAGCTTCAATAGTGGCCCATTGTTCAGGCTCAGTGCTGTGCTGCACCTCAAACAGGCCCAGGCTTAACTGTATCTCTCCTAAAAATGACAGGAAGCATCTTTTGCAAATCCCCGCTCATCACTAAAAATAGTGGTGCGTTATGTAAGCATATTGAGTGTTCTTCACTAATCAGGGAGCCCTCTGGAAACACCACATGGAGCAGGATTAAGCTACATCACTATTACAAGCACATGGAGAGCGTGTGGTGTGGTGGATTTCTGTGCGGCTGTCATGCGGCAGTTGAGTAATGTAAGATGGCAACCACATGGCAGGCGAAGGACTTTCACATTTTCCGGTTGTTGAAACAATTAAAAGTCCATGTTAACTTGATGATAGCCCAGTGGCCATGCCTCATGCCTAGATAACCTTACATCTTTCCCCCGCCTATTTTTTTTTCCTCTTGGCAAAGTGTGCTCTCAAGTCCTATCATGGCATACACACCACCACAGCACACACCACCCTGCTCTTCTGGTGACACAAACCAAATCTTAATCTTTAACAAAAAGAAGTAGGTTGATGTTGTCAGACCCTCAGTGGCAAAAACATGCATTTTGGAACATGCCTTGAGTGGTTACATTGCAGCCTGTTTCACAGCTGCCGGCTGCAGCAGCAGTCTCACTCAATTCTGGATTAATTTCAGAAATTGTTGTTCCCATTATTTACTCAAACACAATAACATGGATAAATGGGGGCCAGGTTGGAAAAACAAAGTTACCCTTTAACTATTATTAAAAAAGTGGTGACATGGAAGTGACAGAAAATACTTAGTGATTAAACTGTAGAGAGAAGCTCAGAGCAGGGGTGGGTATGGCAATTCCCTTCAAACTTAACCTTTGTTTTTTGGATATTTATGTGTTAAGTTGGCTGGTTGGTTGTAATGCATTGAAGGTATGGCTAGTTTCCACGCTGTCAACTTTTAAGGTCTGTCTCATATAAATGTCCTGTGACAGAAAGGCAATTAAAGTTTGCCGTAACCAGAAAGGTTGTTTTAACCTCCTAATAAACATCACATAAAAGGACATCAGCAGAGTGAAGTTCATTTTCCAGGGATCAACAATTGTAAAATGCTAACTCTTTGATTGGTTCTCTTCTGGCTCAGGTTCTCATGGCGAAGGAACGGGAAGTTTTTCAACATTGGAAAAGATCCCAGGGTGACGATGCGTAAACGATCGGGAACTCTGGAGATCGGTTTTCGTAGCGGAGGACGACCAGAAGACTATGAGGGAGAGTACCAGTGTTTTGCCACTAATGACTTTGGAGTGGCTCTGTCCAACAAAATCCTGCTCCGGGTCTCAAGTAAGAATACACAAGAACAGACACATTATGACACAAATTTTGGACATAATCTAAACACTGAAATATAAAGGCTCCAAAGAAATCTGTTTCAGTCAAAACATTGTGGTATCTTATATCAGAATGTCTCATGAAGTTCTCATGAATGCCCATTGCAGTTTGACTGTGCTTGCTTCAAAATATCTTCTGACCACAACTGCAACCAGCGGAAATGCCCTACAACGCAGAAAAGAACAGTAGCAGTGGGACACTTTGTCTGAGTGACAAAATCTTATTATCCCTGCCTGACCCTTGTTTGACTGGAATTCTTGTCATATATCATTTCTCACACCTCCATCTCTCTGTCCTCCCTCCCCTTCCCTCCCCCTTCTACTTCCATCCCCTGTCCACATCCTTCAGAGGCTCCTCTGTGGCCTAAAGAAGTGCTGGAGCCAGTGGTGGTGACTGAAGGCTCCTCGCTGGTTCTACCCTGCAACCCCCCACCGGGCCTGCCTCCTCCGTTCACATTTTGGATGAACAGTGGTGAGCGACAATTACACACAAATATACACACAGAAGAAGACTGAGTATAATTCTCTTTTTTTATATGTTGTTAAATCATCTTTGTGTCCGGATGGTTTTCTCTACTGCCATTACTGTATCAGCCTGTAAAAATGACACTTTCACCCATTATCGGATGCAGTTTTATCATCGTGAGGTAGAAAGTGACATGCAGGAAAGGTTTTTATAGTGGTGCAGCAGCAGGTGACAAATGTTTGTTTACTGGGTTTTACAGCAGGGGGGAAGCAGAGGTGAATCATGACTCCTCCATATTCCATATTCCTCAAGAAAACAGACAATGCATATAACAGGCTGAACTTGATATCCCAGAATGTCAACAGCCAACACACCCAGGGAACCTTGCACGTCATATCTCCACACGGAAACTCCATGACCAAACGTTAATTTGTGATGAGGTCAGAGTGAGAATGTGTTGGCCAACCATATTACAGTGCAGAGGGAAGCCTGCACCTTCCTTACTGCCAGCTCATCTAGCACCACTAAGCTAGCTAATGTTACTGCTAATGTTACTGAGTTGATGCACGCTTCCTTCTGCATGGTGATTTGGTTGTTTGGGTGTAGTTCAATAGAAAGAAAATAGTTCCTTCATGATACTGCTCTGTGGATTATTTTGAGTTACCAGGCCATGATTTCTGGAGACAGATATAAATGCTGAGTTTTTCAAATGTATTTCTTTGGTGCTTTGAGCACTCGTCTGCATCATTCTTATGTTTACTGTCATTATGTTTTTTTTAAGAGCTGCCTAGTAACGTCAATAAGCATCCCCACAGAAGAGCAATCTAGATGCTGAGAAGTGCATTTTATTTGTTTGTAGTCCCTTTAAATCGTGATAGGCCAGGGGTCTATCAGGTCATCTAGAGGCAGGCTTTATTCCCCTCCTTTCATAGCAGTTTGTCTCAATTGACCTCTGAGTGTTTAATTTAGTCTTTTATCCCTCATGCTGTTGTCTCTCGCAGTTTCTCTCTTTCAGCAGTTGGGAGGAGAAATTACAGTCTCAGGCCACTCTAGCATCTTATCATCACCTCTCTCCTTTGCACTGTATTGTCCTTCTCCCAAATGGGTTACACTACAGTACTGCTGACCCAGTGTGTGTGTATGTGTGTGTGTGTGTGTGTGTGTGTGTGTGTGTGTGTGTGTGTGTGTGTGTGTGTGTGTGTGTGTGTGTGTGTGTGTGTGTGAGTAGACCTCAAGTCCAGCCGGAAGCTGTTTTATCAGCCATAGACACTGTAAAAAATACTTTTAACAACAGGAACATTGCCTGAATAACTTGAAGATACTGTTTATTACTTGAAAACCTTTTAAAGAAGAATTTACATTTGCATTAGATTTTGTTCCCAATTAAAAAGATGCAGTTTCCCTATGGAAACTTGATCCAAGCCAAATGACTCACACACAAACACTAACATATACACTCAGATACACATCAGTACATCAGTGGGTCATGTAGCCCAGACACTGTAACACGCCTGATTAGGACTGCTGGCCTGGCTGCTGATTGGTCCCGGGGCATTGTCTTGATGAGCATACGGCTCACGTCAGCTGGCACAGTTTCAGAGTGTGGCTGATGGTCTGTCTGGACGTCTGTGTGGGTGTGCTTCAAGTTAACGTTTGCCTGTAGCGACTGTAGGATGACACATCGGCTAGGTCAGCAGAGCTAACTTGACCAGATGTTGAACTGAATTGTGAGTGAAATTATAGCTGCTGTGCAGCAATAGTTGGGGCCGGGCAATTTTAGGCAAAATTAGGCAATTCTGAGCAACACACACACTAAAACAAAGCATATCGCAACATAGAAGTTACATCATATAATTATGAAATGCCCTTCAAATTGTGGATGAGTGGCTGACGTGATCAGACCCATAATACACAAAGGAAAGAAAAAACTCAAGAACAAGATAGTAAGAATAACATTAACTGCTAGCAATTATGAACAAACTGGCTTGATCTAGCTTAAAGCTAAACATTATCCATGGTGACAAAGATGAAAACATTTTTTAAAATGTAAAAGTAGCTATTGGATAGACTCTGCATATTGACTGATAAGCCAAATAAACAGGGAAAAGTGTTGATAAAGAGTATTTGTCTCTCCGCAAAACTGCCTGGATCATAATTATTATAGTCTCTAATCCACATAGCATGATGCCTGAACATAGGACTTTCACATTAGAATGTGCGTTCTGCCTTAGCTCAGGCTTGAACTCACAACTTCTGAGACTGATGTCCATCTTCTGTCTCACTGAGCTAATTGGCAAGTGACAGTTCATGTGTGGCTTCACAAATTGACTAAGCCAAGCATCAGGGTGCCAGACAGTAGCCATCCATGCCATGGAAAGCAAATTTCAAAGTGAAAGTTCCAAAGCTGTAGCACATATGGTTGATTTGTTATGAATTTTCAAAGTTTTGAAATTTAGAGACTTGCTGTAGCGCCACCATCAGGACTATTGTCTTGTGTTTCCAGTTGAGGACATCTGGCATGGGACCGGGCCTTTATGAAAAGTTTGGCTAGATTTCTCATATGGAAATGTTGCACAAGCTGAGGCTTGAACTCACAATCTTCAACACCAAGAACCATCCTCTATCTCACTGAGCTAACTGGCAAACAGAAATGCCACATGTAGCTTCACAAATTGACTAAGCCAGTCACCTGTGTGCAAGACAGCAGCTGTTAGTGTGTAAAGGCAGATTTCAAACGGCTGTCAAAAATTCAGTTATTAAGACAAAAATCCGAAAATACACAAATTGCATCTAGATGTTGGTAATTTGTTTTTAACAATGATTTATTGGATCCGTAAGTGAAAAACTGATGTTTAAAAATGTCATTTTTTGACTCCAATTGTTGGCATGAGAGCGAAATTCAAAATGCTGTAAAAAATTCCGTTTTTGAGATAAAATTCTGATATTTTCCAAACATCATCCACCATGACTCCAAACTTTTGTCATTTTTTTAAATGAACATTGAAAATATATTTAGCAAGAATTTGCAAGTATATGTTTACAATACCGTTTACAGTCAAACATTTTGATGCACTGTAGGCTCAATTTTTGATAAATCAAAAATCTGTGTGGATTGTTTGTGTAGGACAGTCTGAAGATGCTCTGTAGCAAGGTTGGTGTCAATTCAGCAAAACTTGTGGGAGGAGATAGTTTCAATAAGTTTTACAGTTTTTGAAAAAAACAGAGAGATGGACTTCATAATTTGCAACAGGTTTCCCTGTACAAAAGTTTCTTCAGTATTGGAGCTACATTTTGGTGAAAGTTGCAAATCTGTAGCATGTATGGTTGATTTGTTGTGAATTTTCAAAAATATGAACTTTAGAGGCTTGCTGTAGCGCCACCATAAGGACTATTGGCCTATTTTTGCAACTGAGGCAATCTGGCAGGGGACTGGACCTTTGTGGGAAAGTTTGGTAATTTTTCGCGCATGGGAAGTAGGTTTTCCTCAGAAGAAGAAGAAGAACATGCAGCAAAACAATAGGGTCCTGGCAGCTTAGGCTGCCCGGCTTCCTGTAGCCAGCGCAAGAAAAATCACCACAGCAGAAGATGTCATATTCACAACATCTAAACTTGTCACATCTATTTGCAGAAACACCACGACAACGACTACCGATGATATATCAGGGTCTTGATGGGTTGTCCCATTTTATAGGGGAGGTTTTCACCATAAACCCTTGTAACTCTGTCTAAGTGGTAAAGTGGCACTTGAAAACAAGGGGTAGGGGTAAAAATGAGAAATGAGGTTGGACCTTCAGATATATGAGATACCTCTAACCCTTACAATAATTAGGTGCACCAAACAGGTGTGATGAAAGTGCTAAATCTTTTTAAGAAACAATTAGAGAATTACAGACCCCTAAATAAAGTGATACTGTGACTTCAAAATCACAACTATATTTTTCCCAACAATAATAATGTGTATTTGTCTTAAAGTCTTCTGTCATTACTTGGCCAAGCTTAAGTTTATATTTGAATTTAACATTCAAACTGCAAAGCCACATATATTTGTTGTTTCTTGTATTTTAGGAAATGAATTGTAAATGGCAATATGCAACTACTAGCTGTTATTAATGCTGAGCTTTCTATTATCTACTGTACAGATCAAATTGTTGGTGTGATTTCATTACTCCTCTATCTCCCTCTCCATCCTGCCCTCGTCCTTCTCCGCCCTGCCCTCTGTTCGCCCCCTGTGTCTTTCAGCTATGACTCCGATCCCACAGGATAAGAGAGTGTCAATGGGTCTGAACGGAGACCTCTACTTCTCAAATGTTTTGGCCAAAGACGCTCACACTGACTACAGCTGCAATGCTCGCTTCCTTTTCACACACACCATCCAGCAGAAGAACCCCTTCACACTCAAAGTTCTGACCAGTGAGTAGACAATAAACACACACACACACACACACACACACACACACTCTCTCTCTCTCTCTCTCTCTCTCTCTCTCTGTCTGCTGTAGGTCTTATGATCATATGCCAATTCAACTCAAATGGAGTATTACATATCTCCATCTAGAGGTGATGGCATGACATGACATATTTTCATCATAACCTTCATTTACAGTTTCTCAGGTTGTTGCAGAATAGAGAAGACAATAAAATGTTGGATTATCATAATATAACATGAAATCTTTTCCCTCAGATTTGTGAGTGTCGTCAGGTCCTGTGAGTGTGTTGTGTGTGGACTGATGAGCCACTGTGTGTGCCTGTGTTTTCAGAGGAGCCGTATAATGACACATCTTACAATGCCACTGACCCCTATGGTGGTGAGTCACTTTCTATCAGGACAGCTCCGCTTTCTGTCCACCTCCTTAGTCATGTCCTGCAGTAACACGGCTGGCATACTAACCTGCTAGCTAAACAAAGTCATTCACTGACCTCAGACACAAATTTAACCCCCTAACTGCTCTCTACGTGTGTATTGTAGAAATCACTGTGTGACCTTGTGTAGAAAAGCAAATGTTTCAAAACTGAATCAAAATCTACATGTATTCCGTCTACTGGAGTTATTTTTGTCTGGGTCATAACCAAACTTAAATCATTCAAAAAATAATAAAAAAAGTATTTCCCCTCATTACATCTAACAAAGATCATACAGCCTAGACAAGAAAAGACACTGCCACATTAGATTTAATGAGCAACAATGTTAGAGTGTGCTTGAACTGTTGCTTCTTACATTCTAATGAAGTGTCCTCAGATCGCTCTGGGGAGCTTTGGATTAATATAACACATTTGGGAAAGGTGGGCTTACCAAACTTAGAGATATTGTTGTTTGTCTGAGACAGTTTCATCATCTAAACATTTTAGCTTAATTGGGCCTTGCAGTGGCCGATTTTTTTCCAGATTTAAATCTCAAAAACTAGTGAGGTCTAGCCTGACCTCACCATGCATGGTTTACAGTGTTTCATCATACAAGATTAAAAAGTTTTATTGTCATTGTGCACTTCAATTGTGCAAGATCACAATAAGGCGTGTAACAGATAATAAATCCGTGGTTAAAAATGACAAAATCTAAGCAATATAAGCACAAAAACAAATATGTTGTTGATTGAAGCTGCTTGTATTTTGTGTTTGTATGTTTAAATCTGACTGTTCCTTGCCCACAAGTGCTTCCTAGAGCAGCAGTTCTTGTCTTTCCTTAACATTAGAATAAACTATGTAAAACCTATTTGACCATCTTGACACACAACAGCTCTCCACTGAAACATAACTGACAACACCAGAAACAATTTAATGGAAAATGTTGCAGCAATATCCAATTTCACCTATTCATTTTGAGTAGCGTCAGTCAGCTGTTTATTAAATATAGAATCAAATCAAATGACATCATATCTAATGTAGATGACTTCCAATAAAAGGCGAGCTGAAATTGCTCTGACCCCAATATGCACTCACACAGTACAAGTAAATATTCATCTAATTTAGTCCATAATCTGTTTATTCCACCTTTCAATCAGTGTTAAATGATCACATGTAATGAATAAACATACAGTAATTATCTTGCAAATGACTCTTAATTCAAGTGTATTGCCCATACAGTATACCATGCACCTTCTCTGAATGAGCCCATAGCTGGAGGGAACACATCAGCCAAAGTGGCAGCATATGTGCCACTGGGTGAACTGGGGGGGCAGTGAAGCCCAGGGGTAGACGGGATATGTCCCAAAGGGAGAAGATGCTCACAGTGACAGACCAGGCTGGCGCCTCTGTGGCCCAGTGGGACTGCATACGCTGACGATGCTCCAGCACAGAGGAGGATTAAGTCACATGATGAATATTCAGTCTGGATTCATGCTGTGGTCATTAATAGTCATATATGTATGGAAATAAGGTTTGCTGCCTCCTATTTCTGGTTTCACACACTTTTCTGTGTGAGTGTGGGGGAGTGATGGGGATTCTAACAGCTGTCGAAATGCTCACACGCGACCACTCAAACACACCCTCATACACACATGCTAGCTACTTTATCGCAAATCTCTTATGAACACACACAGAAGCAAAAAAAAAAAACCTCTGTCTTTTTTGTGGTTGGAAGGGGGTTTGAAAAGCTGCAGTGCATCCTGGGAAGCCCTGCCAGTACCATCAGCAGGGTGTTTGCCATGTTTGCCACATTTCAAGGGCGCTCACTGCATTGCCGCAGCTCCCACTACGTTGTTTTGACTAATCTTCTTCTGTGTGTTTCCTCCTCTTGTCAGTCTTCGTCTCCTCCCGGTGTCACTAACAATAACAGATACGCTTCTGCTGACCACTGGTGAAGCTAACTGCTAACAGATGCTTTAATCCCATACAGATCTACATCACAAAGGAGGCTAATGCTAATTTAATCCCATACACTTCACAGCAAGATGTAGCTCTCTGCTGACCGGATTTTATGTCCACAGGGTTAACAGCATTTGTATTGGGATTGGATCAGACTGGAAATGTGCAATCTTGAACTCTAAGTAATCATCAAAGAGTCAGACAAATCAATCTGTATGATATGATCATTTAAAGAAGCAGCATTTATTTTGAAATTGGTTTAGTCAGTGGTGAAGCTGCAAGCAATTATCAGTAAATTATCATTACCTTTGTTGCATACAATCGGATATAGTGCAAGGTCAGCCCAAACCTTTAGGAGCACTTAGCAGTCAAACCACACCTCTCACAAATGTGTCCAAATTCATTCAAACCTTTATTTAAGACTCGGGAAATCAATTGAGGGAGACCCTCATTTTCAATGATGCTGAGCATGAACAAAGACATTAAAACAATTAATAACCAAAAAAATAACAATCATGCATATCAATTTAAACAAAAATGAAACCATACAAAACAACAATAGCAATAAATGGGCTAAAAAACAGGAAATACAGGGTGATAAACATGCTGAGGTGTAGATATATCGTTCAAAACATTGACACTCAATCACACAGATTGCGCAAAGCACAGACCTCCCCCGACGAACCCATTCGCCAGCCAGATACCAGGGTATTTTTACTGTTTACATTTCTCTATGGATGATCCATTTGCAGAATGAATATTATTATATTATATAAGACTCATTATGAGTAGCCTTGGTGAACAGCATCCATTTGGTCTTGTTTGATTTAAGTACTAGCTTGTGGTTATGTAATTGAAGCTGAAGCGAATCAAAAGATGGTTGGAAACATTCAATGGCTGATTGAGCAGATGTTGAGAACCAGGGAGGATGCAGATATGGTTCTGTGCATAGGCCTAAAACCAGACCTATAGGGAGTATGTACAGAAAACAAAGAGAGATAGGATCTAAGTTGATTATTTATCAGGGGCACCAAAATTATAGCCAGACAATGTAATTTGGAAATAGGGAGATAGTTATTTATAAAGGTTTTATCACCTCCTATATTTAAGGGAAGGATGTTGAAGGATGAAGGATGTAGGCTGTTTTCCAGGCTGTGGGGATTATTCCAGTTGAAATGGTCAGGTTGAATAAATGAGTTATGCATTCTACAATTAGTGGCGTGAAAGTTTAAGAAAGATAGCATCTAAACTATCTGCACCGGTTGATTTTGTATTATCAATTGTAAGAAGAGCATTAGTAACTTCCTGAAGACTAAAAGAGGACAAACTGATTTATGGTAGGATGTTAAACCCTTTTGATGAGTGCTGGTCAACAGAAATTATGTGTATTCAACCTCAGAAAGTGCCGCTTGACACTTTCCTTTTATTTCACACACCCGGAGTCTTGAACACACAGGCATATTTTGCCACACAATGTGATTGGGCAGTCATGGCGAGCCTCTTTGGATTTTTGTGTATACCGGCTTGAGCGACGTATGGCTGATGTAACATTGAATTCTGTGAACCATCAGAATCTATGACCCAGCCCCTAAACCCTAACACCATAAAAAAAGTTTCTCTTTTATGGCAAGCCCAAATGTAGAGCATTAAAAACACAAGATAGATAACTTAATATTTGACTTTCATGGTTTGTCATGAGTTAAGTTTCTGTGAAAATACGATAAAGGTTTTCAACTCTTTACTGTACATAAATCAGGGCAAGTCAGTTTACATTCAGCTACATGCCTGATTAAGATGCTTCATGTGTTTGGGTGTTGTAGTATGCAAACAAAGACAGCACTTAGCAGTTTGCTCACACCCTAAACTGCTTTAGCTGAACTGACAGATTCATTTATGCTCAAATGTTTTAATCACAATTTGTGTTCAAAAGTTTGTTCCAACTAACTGAAACAATACTGATGCTAATCCACCCCTCAGTTACTGCTTAAAAACACCTGTACAATTAGCATAGGTTTCAAATAGGTTTGTATTATCCCTGCTCCCAGTCATTGTACTGTGTGTGTGGATTATAAAAGGCCTTACAACATAAAAGCCAACTCCAAACAACACCCAGGCTCTGGTCTAAAAGCTCTTGTTTTGGCAACGTTACTGCTGCTCATTGCTTTGGCCAAGCCCTACAGGGAGGTTTAACATTAGGCTGAATAATGTTATCAACAACATGATCTTAAATATACCTCAGTTTTCTGTTAAACTAATCTCATTACAGCAGAAAAACTGCACACATTTTATCAGCTGCTCTATTAAAGCTTTTAATGTCAATCTCAGCCAACTCTGTTCCCTTGGCAAATATAAAGCAAGATCAATGACCCTGTTGTTGTTTCTGCATCTCTTAATGTCTTCCTGTGAGACAAGCCAGAGGGTGTTAAACCCGTTTACAGGCCGCTTTGGCCTCACAACAGACTGCAGGCAGAGCCAAAGCCTGGCGGAGATGGAACACAGCCACAAGGAAATGATCAGAGTAATAGTGTTAGATTTATGTGGCAGCGCATACAAAAGACGATGCTCAGCTCCTTGTAGGAAGTGAGTCATAGTACAAAGATAAACTGTGGTGTGTTTGTGTGTGTGTGTGTGTGTGTATTAACCCCACCTCACTCTTTCGTCTGCAGGCCGTAAAGTAGCCGAGTCCACGCCGACCTTCCTCTCACCCTCAGGAACTGAGAGCTCCAAAATGGTGCTACGAGACGAACAACTGCTGCTGGAGTGTATCGCTGCTGGACTGTGAGCACACGCACACACACACACACACACACACACACACACACACACACACACACACACACACACACACAATAAGATGAAATTAATTGTAGTGAGTACTGCAGGGGCACTGCAAAACTACACGTCATTTCAAAGGTCATTAATAGGTGTTTTGCTGCTGCTGTTTAAAGACATAGTAAACTAGCAGCTAAAGCTTCTTTAGCGTCCTTAATGTGACGTCTCAGTGAAAATGCAATATGAGGGTGAAAAGCTGTTTAGAGATTTAATATGTTTGCTCTCTTTGTCCTTCCTCTACAGTCCGACGCCCACCATCAAGTGGTTCAAGAAGGGCGGGGACCTGCCAGGGCGCAAAGTGAAGTTTGAGAACTACAACAAGACCCTGAAGATTATCAACGTGTCAGAGGAGGATGCTGGGGAGTATTTATGCATGGCCACCAATCATTTAGGCGGCATACGCCACTCCATCTTTGTTGTGGTCAAAGGTAAGGAGGTTGCAGTGGTTGTTTGGTTTTATATGAACTGGTGTCTGTGTTTGAGTCAGTCATGCTAACCTGACTCCTTGTGTTCCACAGCGGCTCCTTATTGGCTGGACAAACCTACGAACCTGGTGCTCGCTCCGGACGAGAACGGGCGCCTGGTGTGTCGGGCGAACGGCAACCCTAAACCCAACATCCAGTGGCTGATCAATGGACAGCCTATAGAGAGTACATATCCTTTCTTTCTGTCTTTCTTCCATTCCTATTTCCTTCCTTTCTTCCATCGTTTCTTTCTTTCGTTCATTATTTTTCTTCCTTCCTTCGATTTTCTGTGTTTAGGTTGTATTTTTTGATTATATAATATTTTGATTGTGATTATTTTTAATTAATCAATTTAATACATTTTTAACCATTACCACATTTGATTACAAACTAACAGAAGACTTAAGGCTGCAAATTGGCCAACATTTTTTGTAAATGGTTTTATGCAAGGAGCTGCCTTGTGTGAATACAGGGTCTACATGGTAAATGGAGCTGTATTTGTATGGCACCTTTCTAGTCTGCTGATTACTTAAAGTGCTTTTACACTACATGTCACGTTCACCCATTCACACACTGGTGGCTGAAGCTACTATACAGGGTGCCACCTGCTCTTCAGTTAAACATTCACACACACTCACACATGGATGGTGGACTGTAGGAGGCGGGGATTGAAGCACCAGTATTCTAATTTTAGTCTTTTTCAAGTATATTTTATTCAGGGTTGTAATATTCATCACTTGCATATTGAGGGGTTTTTGGGAGCAGGCATCTCTACAGGTCAGTAGTTGTCTGGAAATTTCTCTCATTCCAACAGCTTCATCAGGGTCTCTGTCATCCTCTGTAAGAACACCTGACAGAACAACATCACCTATTTGGTCGATAATGTTGTCTCATATAATACATGATCACATCTCTCAATACACAGAGCTGCTCATAAACAGGTGGCATCCATCAGACTGAAACCAGCAAATTACAACAGGCTTGTAAACTCAAAAGAGTTTAAACACTCACATTTGGAACATTCATTCTAACAAGCCCCACAGAAAAAAGGAGACATTTTTACAAAAGAATATGAAAATGTTCTTGCATGACACCCAGTGTCTTTCATATAGGCTGTATGCAGCTCAGATAGAGAGGTCAACCTGGCCTGATTGGCCAGATATCAGTCAGTGGACCAGGTAGTGTTATGATATACTCAAGTTTGTGTTATGGCTTATTATACACTGACTTTAACCACTCAGATCATTCTAGAAGTAGACTTGACTTTACATCTGTATCAAATTCATTCTGTCAGGCTTTCTTACCATCTTATTTTTGTCACTGCCCTCTCCTCCACTGATCCCAGTCGCACCCCCCAGCCTGAGCAGGCAGGAGCTTGGTGACACCCTCATCTTCCGCTCAGTGCAGATGGGAAGCAGCGCCGTCTACCAGTGCAATGCTTCTAACCAGCACGGCTACCTGCTGGCCAATGCCTTTGTCAGCGTCCTCGGTGAGACACGGGGGAGGGAGGTTGATTTCAAAATGTATACAGAGCAGTAACGAACACTGACTTCTGTCAGTATAATAATACTCATTTGCAAAATGACCACTTGTATATCAGTTACACACTGCAAGATGCCTTGAATTCATGAATTAAACATTTTTCTAGTTTCCTTCAATGGTAAATCCAAAAAAGGCAAACACTGGATAAATCGAAGTAAACAGGGATCATGTTTAACAACAGCAGACCTGTATCAAAACATCAGTTTACAAACTCTAACACAACTCATGCAGTATAATCCAGGTCTCATATATCCAGTCGTGAGCTCCGGATTTCCTACACAGGCATTTTCACTAAAACTTTATTATTTGAAACATGTGTAACACACACTGAGTGTGTCCAGATATGCTCTGACTGTTTGCAATGATGTGATTTAAATCGTAAGGTTTTAGCAAAAATGCACGTGTTTGAGAAGTATTGAGCGCATGACTGGATAGATGAGACTTGGATGATACTGCAGGAATTACATTTAGCTGCTTCAAATTGATTGAATTGATTCAGTGTCAGGTACCTGGTATCATCCATACTAGGTAACTGTCACACTGGGACACTTGAATAAAACAGAGCCATCGTTAATGTTATTAATTACACCTCTGCTTCTCCAAGTCAAAATGTCTGCTGCTAAAACATCAACCCAGATCGCTGATTAAACTGTTCAAATCTTTAGATCTACAAATGTCAAACACTGAAATGCAAGAGCTCTTAAAGTGGTAAAGATCTCATTCACTGTCCCTGTCTTTGTAGACATGCCTCCAAGGATGCTGGGCCCTAAAAACCAGCTGATTAAAGTCATTGAGAACAACCGCACCTTCCTGGAGTGTCCCTTTTTTGGTTCCCCTCTGCCAGATTTGCGCTGGTGAGCATTTGATGTTTATTTGTTCACTCAAATGTAAACATCATCAACTGTGAATCTACATCCACTTGAGCATGACACTTAATTCATACATCTATACTGTATTATTTACTAGTTCTTATTTTCTTTATCCATGTGTGTAGGTTTAAGAATGGACAGGGCAGTGGGCTGGATGGCGGTCAGTACCGTGTTTACATCAATGGCACCCTAGAGATCAAACGGGCCCGAGCAGAGGATGAGGGCACCTATACCTGTGTGGCCAGCAGCATCCTGGGCAAGGCCGAAAGCCAGGTTCGCCTGGAAGTCAAAGGTCAGACATTTCATCACTTATATGAGGCATTGTGTTAAGACTCAGCATCCAAACTATAGACTGTATATAAAGATGGGTGATGGGGGGGAGCTGCTGTGTTGTCCATCTTTATTCACAGTCTATGATCCTGAGTCACAGTGAACCTGAAACAAAATTCTAATTCTAATTGCAACTACAAAGAGATGTTGATTACCGCATTCTGTAACCATGATTGCAACAACCAGCACCAGCAAAGATTTATAACCTCACAGATGGATTCCCATTGCATGTCAGAATTGTGTGTGAAGGATGAAAAATGTGAAATATGAAATAATTTCCTTTCCCTGTGCCAAATAGCCTGTGCTGTTGGATTATATTCACCCCTCTTGTGCCTTTAATTAAATTGCCTCATCTTCTGTTTACTTACAGTTACATTTGTATTCAAACTGCACACACAGCAAAAACATTTCCATTCTAGCATTCAGGGTAGAACTCAGTGAAAAGAATTAAAACAAAACTAATCCACCAAGGCAGTGAGATAACTTTCAGTTTTAACACACTCTTTTTAAAGTCAGCCAGATGAAAGTCCAAGAGTGTGCTCTATCCAGCTCTGTTACGTCAGTCATTAGACACACCTTTGACTTCCTGGATGTATCTATATGTGCAAGTTTATGTAGTATGTATGTGTGTGTGTGTGTGTTCCTCTTCAACGTCACTCCAATTCAGAGCCGACTCGTATAGTTCGAGCCCCGGAACATCAGTCAGTCATCAGGGGCTCCACAGCTCGCTTCAACTGTAAGGTGAAGTCCGATCCCACTCTGCCCAATACTGTGGCCTGGACCAAAGATGACAAGCCTCTCTACATGGGATGGAGGTAACAGCACCTCCACTAACTTGAAAATATTCTCTTATGCGTCTATCCTGCATGTGTAAGATCAGAACATCAATGACCATGTACTGTAAGTGTTTTTATAAAAAGAATAAAATACGTCTAATCCATGCAAAGGTGTCATTTAACAACAGTAAATGTTTGAAAAAAGTAAGGGATGATACGTGACAAGGTTTATCATTATCACTTTTTAATGGCTGATGTGGAGGCATGAACTGTCAGTGTGCAGCAGAGCCATTTAAAAGTGATAATGAACACCTTGAAGGGCATTGCCGTGCTTATACCATGGTCACTGACCAAAGACATAACATGTAACAATATTCATTTAAATTAGCTATGCTTTTTGCAATCTAAATGTGAAGTCTTTCCCTGGTAACACATTGGGGTTTACCTAATACAGTACCTGGAACAATCATTGAGGCCCCACAGGGTTCTTTTGCTATGTAAGCATTATTCACTACTCAAGTAAATATGACTTAGCACTGGGAGGTATTTGTACTCCACTGAGCTCATAGAACTCCTTGGCCCAGCTATTGAGGACAGCTGTTAGCCAGAAAGCTAATGTTATGCTAGCAAGATTCAAAGTCTATTACATTGTGTATGGTTGACAAACATTAAAAATAATCTGACAGTATGTCTAACATCAAGACTAGCCAGCTATCCAGCCACGTCATTGTCCCCAAATCAGTATCAAGACTTTCCCAAACAAACAATATGCCATGTGTAATGTTACTATCGGCCACGGCCTGATGTAGCGAGTTGAACAGTGAGTGGGAAGTGAGGTGATTGCTTAAGTTCAGAGGGGCAGTGTGGTACCTGAGTGTGTTACAGTCTCCATCCTGTGGTGTTCTGAGGATAAAGCGCTTAAGGACTAACGTTACACTCAGTGTTGGCAATGAATTGTAAATAAAGGCTTTGATTGAGTCCCTTAGTCATATTAGATACAGGCTGATACTATTATGTAGCCAGCACATTAATGTAAAATGGTGAACAGACAATTTAGCCTGAACTTCTTAGTAGGTGTTCATTATCAGTTTTTAATGGACACCCTGCAGCCAATCAGGATCAGGTATTCACTCAGACTGTAGTATAAAGGAATTTAATTTATCAGTCAATGGAAGACTGGTCTGGTTTGTTTGTGAGGGAAAGGGAATTTATGAGATAAGATCTTTTGCAGTCTGCTTTTTTTTCAATACTAACATACTGCAGTCATTAAAACACATGCAGGACTGATTAATGTAATTTTGAATCATTTCTTGCTTTTGTATAGTTGCATATTAGGCTTTACTGTATGGCAGGGTAACATGCAACATGCATGCAGTATGCAAAACATATGGGTTATTCCTCCGTAAAGTAGGTGAATAACTCTTTCATTTAAACATAAAACATACAAAAACGTGTTACTTTTATATAAGAATAGTCTTACAGAAAATGTCAAATTTGATAAAGTACAGATGTTTTTTTCAAGATGAGATGAGTTAAATACAAGAAGACAGGACAGAAGTGTACAAATTTCTGTTATGCTGCTGGTTAATACAGCTATATCTTATGAAAGTGCACTATCAGTACTGCTTTTTAGTTTTTTAGTTTTAGTTTTTGGCCTTTTTGTGTTATTAGATAGGACTGATAGATATGAAAGGGGGGAGAGAGAGGGGACAACATGCAGTAGAGGCCACATGTCAGATCCGAACCTGGGCCACTGTTCAGGATCCAGCCCACTTAGTGCACACGCTCCACCAGGCGAACCACTGGGATGCCCCACCAATACTTTTTTATGATTAAGTTAAGTCGCACTAGTTTTAAAAAATAAATACAAATTTTGAAAAGCAGTTTGTTGTCAAAATGGCATTATATCTGGTCAAGAGCACATAAAGACTTGTTAAGGACTCAATACTTAAAGGTAATGACTTGGGACCATACACAACAGTGCTGGAACTTGCTTGTCTTGACTTGGGATTTGACTTGGAACTTGTAAAGCCTTACTTGTGACTTGCAAAACAATGACGTGGTCCAACCTCTGATACATGGACACAGGTATACATATATGGTAGAGTAAATGTGAAACAAACAATTTGCAGATAAGAAATTGATGTTTAAAGCAAAAGTGTAATCAGTCCATTCTAAAAAATATTAATATATATTAATAATATATAATATATAAAAAATATAGCACACAAAAGGAATGTAACTTGTCTTCAAGAGGAAAGCTAAAACATGTTGAGAAATGAGTCAGTTTTACACTCAGGAGTTTTTTAAGTTTAGAATTGAATGACTGATTCATTTTAATAGATGTCAGCTTCAAAAGTGTAAACATGGAATTTTGCTGATCCTTTGTCTGTTTGTCTCCCAGGCTGAGGAAAGACGAGGAGTCGCTAACCATCCCCAATGTGAATGAGGGCGATGAGGGCTCATACACCTGCACTGTTAAATCTGAGATAGACGAGGACTCAGCCTCAGCCCGCCTCACTGTGTTAGGTACACAGCAGTGCTGGAAATAATGACATATTAAGAGCTGAATGTATAAAAATAAAAGTTACTGTATTCCCAATGTACCAGCACTTAAGAATTTACATGTTTTTCCCTCTTTGACACACACACACACACACACACACACACACACACACACACACACACACACACACACACACACACACACACACACACACACACACATTCAGTGGTGTTTTATAGTTTCTCTTTTAGCTCCTCTTTAGATATTTACTGTAAATGTCTTCAGTTTTTCTTGACCCTGTACTGTTTTTCAGCTCTTCAAATGGAAATCATGCATGTTGTATTGTTGCTGCAGTTTACTAAAATACTTACCTAACGTAGCTTTAACTTTACTACTACTTAACTGATTCAACAGTTTGCATGCAGCATATTGAGACACTGTATAGTGCTGTGTAGGTAGCACTGTAGTGAAGCTGTAATGTAGACACAGTTTGAACATCCTGTGTGAACATTGTTTTGACATGAGACTTTTTCATTAATGACATTGAGTCACAGGAATAAGCCACGGCTGTTTGTTAAGAATGAAATTTGGCCATCATTTAAATATACAAAATGTAATTTTCAGCCACCAGTGGTTTTCAGTTAAAACAATTAAAACAAATGGAGCAATGCTGTCATTGTACTTAGTTTCTCTAGGTAAAATTCCTTTCATGTTCACCATTCAGGAAGTCTTTACTGGGAGCTGAATAATGGGCTGAAAAGGGGCTGTAGCCAAGCTACTGTTCACATTTGCTCAGTGTGTTCCTCTGATAACTTAAGATTCGAACATCCGATGACTAAAACCCTTTTATCTGATTAAACGTGTAGCTTAAAACGACCAAGATCTTAAGAGTGTGTTGTAAAAATCTGGCTTAAAACTGGATAAAAAGATAACTTATAACAGCTTCTTGCAGACCATCACAACCCTGATGCATGTGATTCGGGGTTATGACAGCACTGAAAGGCGACAGCAACCTGTGTCCTTTATTAAAATTTCATATTTCTCAGTGTTATAACATTGGTGGAAATTTTTTAGATAATGTAACAACTCAACAAAATAAGCACCATTGGTTCCGTCATTTTTAAACATTTTAATGTGGAAAAGTTCGGCAGATGTTACCGTGTTTTGAAGGCATGTTTATCATTCTCAAAAACTCATCCTGTCTTAAAAAGTAGTGTTTCTGCTAAGCAGTACATTTCATTTGGGGTCAAGAAACAGGCATAGCCTCAGAAATATCTCAACATTCTGGCTTACATCTGTGTCTCAAATCTAAATGTCAATCCAAAGGTCTCAGATGTGATGATGATGATTACACGTTTGTCTCAAACTGGATCTTAGTGAAGCTGATTTTATTAATCCAATGACATGTTAACCACTGTGCTCCCTTGCTGTTGACTGGCTGGTAGACTAACCTGCAAACTCTAACCTTTATACCCACTTCCTGGTCCTTGACCTCGCCCCACAGAGGAAGCCTCCCTCAACCCCTCAGTCTCTAGTGCCTTGCCTCCAGGTAACACACGGCTCGGGTCAAAATCTTTGTTTTCTTTTCTTTCCTGTTCCTGATTTGTATCGAGTTTACTTTGTGTTCTTAATGTTTTACTTTCTGTCCTCGGTGTCTGTCTAAACTTGTGCCTCTGCAGTGTTATAATATTGATATGAAACACTGTTCTATTCATCTTGTGTGTTCTAAACATTATTTTTTTTCTCCATGATGTGTGTTTGAGAATAGTTAATAATGATACAGATATGATTTTGTATGCATGCACCACAATTCATCCTGTCAAGTCATTTATTCTCATTGTAATTTTCACAATGTCCAGTTTGGAACCATATGTCCACTCATTCTGAATTATTTGTTGATGTTAAGTAGTTTGTCTGATTTTTCCTTATTTTACTGGGCAAGACATTTATGATTTTCTGAGACAAGTAACTCAACAGTGCATTAAGAGGAGATTTAAAGGTGCTTTTCGGTGTAACAAAATCTAGTGGTGTAGCCTAATTTAAAGGGATAGGTGACTCTAAAATCAAAATCTTTCCTCCTCCTAGTGTTATTTTTCATCTAGATTGTTTTGGTGTGAGTTGCAGAGTGTCACTTCTGCAACTTTGCAGTTGGCGGATTGAGTTTGGTAGAAAAAAGAAAGCTCCTGCATGAAGCTGCTCACAACAAAGTCTGTGAATTATCTCGAGTAACAGGGTCATAATTTCTGGACACAGACACTGCTGCTGAGTTTTCGAATGTATCTTTTTTGGCACTTTGAGCACCACAAGCTGAGTGCCATCTAGATCCATAATGGAAAGAAGGCAGACATATCTCCAACACTCAGCAACTCACAGCAAAATAATTCAGACTGATAAATGGCACTACAGGAAAGAGAAAAAATATGAAGTTTTGATTTGGGGATGAACTGTCCCTTTAAGATTAAAGGACTGATTATGGGAATAGATGCGTTGCACAGTATGAGTGACCAAAGTTTTCTCATAGAATGGTTTGTATAACCTATGAATTTGCACCCAACAAATGACATTACATCCTTGACGCACAGTTACACAATGAACATAAAGTTTTGGAGATCAGGTTTAGGCAATAAAAGTTACTGTGGTTAGGTTTAGGAAAAGAAACATGGTGAGGACATACCTTAAAATGACTCAAAGTTCAAAGTTTGGATCGGAAAACGCAACTCCAGGTGAAATTCCCAGTCAAAAGTCTGGATTTTTGTCAACTATCCACCACCTCAACCTGCCTTCCTACAAGCACTCGGAATTTGCTTTGTTTACTGCCATCAGCACATTGGTCACATGATGGCAACCTTTCAAAATACGTAGGAAATGTATAAATTTGGGTGCACTACTTTTCATAGGAAAACATACCAAATTTGTGAGAACTGCCCAGAGTGACAGGTGTTTCGCAGCATGCCTGTGGCTGTGTGTATGTGTGTGTGTTTGTACTGTAGGTGTTGTTCCCTGTCTAAAGTAAGGTCATTCCCTGTTTCTGTGCAGACCGTCCAGACCCTCCCATGGATCTGGATCTGTCAGACCCTGCAGCCCGCAGCGTTCGCCTCACCTGGATCCCTGGAAATGACCACAGGAGTCCAGTCAAAGGTCAGTACACACACACACACACACACACACACACACACACACACACACACACACACACACACACACACACACACACACACACACACACACACACTTTTCCTTTGCCTACATCCTCACTTTTCCTGGACATCCTGGAAGGGATTGTATAACACTTGCATTATCACATTTCTCTAAATTTGCCTTCACAAGCAGTGATTTGTGTATTTGAAAGCTTTGCACAATCTATCTCAGTGTCCTGACAGAGTGTAGCAGTGAAGTGCATCGTCTAGACTCTAGGGAGATTGTGTGAGTAAAGAAGAGCTAAAGAGGTGATGTGTTAGAGTTTGTCTCAGGTCCCCAAGCTCAGGAGAGAAATGGTAATGAAAGGATGTTGAAATAGAAACACTCATTACTGAAGAAATGAGGTACATTTTGATAGGCCACAATTATAATCCATCTGTTTGAGGGCCTATTACTTATAAAATGATAATTATAATTTGTATTAATAGGAAGATTTGTAAAATTAATGTAACAGGCTCATTAAACTTGGGCGGATATGAAGTAATGAAATGACAAAATAATACATGAAGCCACAACTGCAGGAGATCCTAGAGAACCTACTGAACCCTGTCATGGATCTCTAGATGTCTATAAATCTCCACTGCTGTAACAGGAAGTGGTCTGCTGTGTGTCTCTGCAGAATTCCTGGTCCAGTTCGAGGAGGATCGCTGGGAGCCCAGCAGGTGGCAGGACCTGGCCTCTTACCCCGGAGATCTCAACTCTGTCATTCTGCAGCTCGCCCCCTTCGTCAACTACCAGTTCAGGGTCATCGCCATCAACTCAGTGGGCCCGAGTCAGCCCAGCCGCCCCTCGCCACGATACAAGACAAGTGGAGCTGGTGAGGAGAACGACACACTCATCTAAAAATCACATGTATTTGAAGACACGTGTAACTTCTTAGTTAGCTCATTGTCATCGGTAATGGCTGATATTGGCTTGAAAATAAACTATTGGCATCAGCCAACATGCTTTTTCTTATTTTTGCACAATGAATGAATATTACATACATTGAAAAGTGTTCTATTTCATGTCTCCATCTGCTGGTGGGCCATCATGATATAAACATGCATGCATAATGCGATGTTAATTCCACTACAGAAGAAACTTGATGATCACTAAAATAAGGTGAGGAAAAAGTGGAGATATCGATATCAGTAGCGGTTATCGGCCAAATAAGTTGTTATAAATCGGCATATCGGATATCAGAAAAAAACCAATAATATGCATCCCTGACTTAAACCCAAATTACTGAGGGGCAGGTTGTTTTCTCCAAGACAACTCTAAGTGAAATCACTTAATCATATTACAAACTCTTCTGCGGTGTATGCTGTTATAGTTGATGGTTTCATCTTTCTCTACATTATCCTTAATTTCAGAGTTTACAACTCTGGTCATGGGCAGCATATAATACTTTTTCACCGTGTGATGTTAATTAATGATTCATGGTTTCTACGGCTGTCAATTGATCAAAATATTTAATTGTGATTGATCACAATTGCCTATAGTTAACTTGCGATAGATCGCAAATTACTCTTGAGCCTGCAAGCTGTAGCCACCCATTTAGCTACTGTATTGCTGTTAAAAGTTTGTTGTTTGAAGAGTTGTCCAGGCGACTCTATTACAAACTATCCAGTGTGGTCTGCCTTTGGTGAGGTGGAGGAGGGCTCTCTGCATCAGCTGTGTGTTTGGCCAGCAAGTGCTATTTGAGGGTAGTAACTCAATTCACAAAGCCAGTAAATGCAAATGACTTTGGTCTTGCAAAGACAGGCTTTCTAATAGCCTCTGGAAGGCTGTTTAAGAGCTGCAGAAAAATGTGGACATGCTTCACATATTGGGGTGTCGCTGTGTTGCAAGTAATATACTTTTTATTTATGTATTTTAAATTTTGATTTTTTCATTATTTCTCTCATTGTAAGTACTTATTTGTGTCTCGCTCTGTGTTGCTGTTGCAACACCTGGGAATCTTATCTAATGTTAAAATAAACACTGAGGGAAAAATCGAAATAGGACAAAATAAATGTTGAATTGTTGGCCTAATGAAAGAATAAATTGTAAACCCGTGGGCTGGATGTGCAGTGTGTAGCCCTTGACTTTAAGGTAAAGGTAATACAAAGTTAAAGACTCTGGGTTTTCAGCTGGTGTTAAACCATCTCTGTACCTTCAGCTGTGAGGTTTGTTGGAGATGATGTTCAATCTAAGTAAATTTTGTTGTGTTAAAAAAAGCCCCAGATGCCATTCCTAGAGGTTTGCGAGGATGGGGATCCAAGAAGGACAACATGGAGATCACCTGGGAGGTAAGACATGTTCAAGGCAAATATAACGACTCATAAGACACCTGTTATCTGTTATGCCGCTGTGACAGCAAGGCTGCTAGAGATTGTCGGGAAACTGTGTGACTTGACCACGGCTTTTTGTCACCACCTCCTGCTGCTGCCGCCTGATCTCATCCACTTTATGGGCTAGGCACAGTTCATCTCAAACAAGCCTATTATTTTTTTGTTTCTATCCCATTCTTGTGAATGTGGTATCTCAGCAATTTCTTCAAATTTGGCACAAATATCCACTTTGACTCAAGGATGAATTGATGAAAGTTTAGTGGTAAAAGGTCACTGTGACCTCACAAAACATAAAACGTAACATAACTCAAGAATCCATATGCTAATTATGACAAGATTTTACACATATGTCTAATAGGATAAAATGATGAATGATGATATTTTATATCCAAAAGGTTAAAGGTCAACATCACTGTGACATCATAATGTTCTGCGGAATCACTTCTCTGACCATTACTCAAAAAAATACACTCATTACCTTTTGTAAATTCCTTTAAGAGTCTGGATTTACATAAATGGAAATTACAACTTGGTAGTTTGGTGGAGACAGACAACTGTGAGGTGGTAATACCATGTTTTTTGTTGTTTGTTTTCTACAGCCTCTGCTTGATCTGGAGAGAAATGGCCCAAACCTGCACTACAGTGTGTGGTGGAGACGGAAAGATTCAGGAGAGGAGTGGAGTAATGTGACCACTGTGGGGTCCAAACATGTCGTCCATAACACAGAAACTTATGTGCCTTATGAGATCAAAATCCAGGCCAGGAATGAGTTTGGACATGGACCTGAGTCTAATGTGGTGACTGGATACTCTGGAGAGGACGGTAAGTAGATACACACTGGGTATCAGTTTGTGAAAGCTAATATCAACATTGATTTTTGAACTAAAGCTGCTAGATATTTTGTGTTGAAGCTTTTAAGCTGACAGAAACTCTCTTTGCCTCTCACAATGTCATCAGTGAATCTTTTCACTTTGACTTTAAGCCATTTGACTGCAAGCAACAACAGCACCAATGGGGGAATGTTCTTATTCCTGCTTAAGCTGAATTTTTGCGACTGCTCACACATACTGTGTCACTTGTTGTGTGTTCAGAGCCCACTGATGCTCCCACTGACCTGAGGGTGTCAAAGGTTGACAGCACCAAGGCGAACATACACTGGAAGCCTGTGGACCAGAGCTCTGTCCAGGGAGAGTTCAAAGAGTACAGAGTGAGACTGACTGTCTTTTAATGCTAATGAACTGACTACGGAGTTGGTCTAAAAACAGACTATTTCTCAGTCTTTGACAGTTTCTCTTGTTTCTCCTCACCCTCCTCCTCACCTTCCAGTTGCATTACTGGCGTGAGTCCAGTCTGGTTCCAGGTCTGGTGGTCAGTAAGGAGAAGAAGACAAAAGGTTTCTACAGTATGGTGGCCGAGCCATCTGGCATCCTCAGCGACCTGGTGCCCTTCTCTAAATACAAGATGTTCATGGTTGTGGCCAACAACCTCTTTGAAGGTCCACCCAGCAACACGATGGAATTCACTACTAAGGAAGGAGGTGAGGCCCACATCTCATGTAGTTTTACAAAAGTGTTCTAACAAGGCTGGAGGTAAATTGAAGATTTTGTACCACAGTTTTCCTGGCCAAAATAATTAGGATTGATGATATTATGACGATAATCATCAAAATGTCTCAAACTCTTAAAATGTTACTTAAACTTACTGGGATGACTTTACCTTCCATTTTGTTAACAAACAAATATTGTTATGACATCACTGATAGGTGATTGCATATGATACACTGGGTTCTACTTGCAACGGTAGTGTAAATCTGTATACTAGTGTAAATTTTTTTGTACAGTTTAGGGATATTTCTTATTTCCTATTCATAGTTTCTTTTTTTACCATATTTCTATAGCTGTTGTTTTGCTGCCTTGTTTTTAACGTATACCTTTATTGCACTGAATCTGAGAGCTGCTACCTCAATTTCGTTTCAACTCGTACAATAAAGAGAGTCTGATTCTGATTAAACATTCCCACCCTCACCTATGGTCATGAGCTTTGGGTAGTAACCCATAGAATGAGATTGTGGATACAAGTGGTTCAGCCTTAAACAAAGGGTGAGGACCTTGGATTTTCAGAGGGTGCTCAGAGTAAAGCCACTGCTCTGTTGCGCCAAAAAGGCCATTTGAGGTGGTTCAAGCATCTGATCAGGATGTCTCCTTTGCTACGGAGACGGACACGAACTGGCCCCGGATAAGCAGATGAAAATGGGTGGACGGATGGACAGGAGAGTGGGCCGTTCAGTGTGACAGCAGCATTCATGTAATTTAGTAAACAAGCTAAACAAGCACGATATTCACGATTGTATTGGCAATGGAAAATCCCTACAATCAGCTTCCTGTGAGTGTTTTTTGTATCAGTAATCACCATGAGAGCCTGTCAGTCAGACAAACGCTTGCTCTCTCTTTAACACTTATTTTAAATGAAACTATATAGGAGGCAATTTAAAAGTAAAATTTGAATTAGCTTTTGCAACCAAATTTGCTGTAGGGACAGAGCATTAAGTTAACTTTGCAAGAGATATTCTGACACTGTCTATATGGACACTATGAAGCTAACTTGTGCAGTTTAAGTTTTGTTTACCCCCTCTGTCTGTTTTCTAAACCCCTGCTCCCCTTTTGTGTCCTGTCTTCACATATTTGTTTGCTTGATTATATGTGTCTGTCTGTGTGTTTGTAGTGCCAGATGCTCCGAAGTTTTTCAGGATTAACCGGAGAAGTTTTGACACCATCCACCTTGAATGGGACAAACCTCTGGAGCCCAATGGCATTCTGATTGGATACCACCTCAAGTACCAAACAGGTGAGCTGCTCTGATTTGTCAAACCCCAAATATTCACACGTAAGTACACACTTTCAGACAGAAAGCATTTTTACCTTGGTGTTTCCACTTTGTGATGAGTTGCTTAACTGTGTGAACTCTATAAAGTTCAGGGTGGTACCAATGGAACCGTTCCTTGCCATCCCCAATTCGGTCACCCCCCTGTTACTTAGCACACTGATCTGGCACTAAAGGTGTAGCTAGAAACACTGCAGTTTGTTGAATGTCCTCCTTGCTCAGGGCTGAGTTGCGGCTGGTTTTGAAGCTCATCTGACCTCTGTTCATACTGTTGCAAGTCTTACATATATTAGGAAACTCTTTGTTGCTGCCTCTCTTTTTACTTTTAACTTTTAAGGTGGAACATTTACTTGTAATTTTACTCTACTACTTTAGTACGTGCATTGATGACATGACTGCATCAGTACACTCTCTCTTGGATGACATACACTTTTAATAATGAGTGGATCTTCAAGCATTTAAAAATATATACTGAGTAGGACTGGATTATGGGAACTGTATATATTCTAATCCAAGCGTCGTGGAGTGTCATTCCTGTGGGCTTCGGCAGCACTAAAGCCCTGCGCTTGCCCAAGAAGGACTAAATGCACGAACCTGCTATTTATAAATATCCCATCGAGAGGGACTCTCACTGCATCATGATCTATTTGTTCTGAAAATGTCAGTGTGCAGTCCCGTTCCATCTGCAGTGGAAACGCCAAACGGACCTAGGGTCTGGGTACAATGTCTGAAGGGTTACTTTTGGAACCTAAGGAACTGTACCGAAAGTGGTGGAAACAGGGCTTAAACAGGGCATTTGCTTTGTTTTATAGTTTTTATTTGAGTCATATTGACCTTATACCAAACAACTTTCATGCTATTTCACTGTAACAGAAAAATGTCCAATGTCAAAATAAAATCCTTAGAGTTTTACCTGAGTTAATATGCTCTCATGATCTTGATCTTTGGTGAAAGGTAGTCATAAACTCAGTCTTGGCTGTCTTAAGCCAATCTTTTCTCATGTTGATGTTCTGACAAAATCAAACATGTTTAATATTATCACAAGTGTTAAGTCTTGACTTAACTGTGGAGGGGACTTTGAGGAGGCAGCGAGTCTTGGTTCTCTTGTACTGTGGAAAAACAGGAGAACCTGGTGGAGTTGTGGAGGGAACAAGAGTTGGTGTTTAATTCGGCATCTACATATCTGATCCGCCAATCAGCACTTGTTTTAGTGAGAAATCTTTTTTTTTTTTGACAGGGTTCACCAGTCATTCCCATGTTTCCCTCCCACTAAAATAATCAGCATATGCTGGCAGTGATTTAAGGCCTCAAGATCCAAAATGTAAAGTTTGTATGCCAACACAGTTTATCTTTATGGATTTACTGGTGTTGAACGGACAAGAATACTGGGGACATATGATGCCTTTTATCTTGTGTTTCTAGATAATCACACAATCAGACACACAATCAATCTAAACCAGTCTAACCCTTTTATCTTAACCACTTATCTAGAAGTGACAGTGAGGGTGAAGGCAATCTAAATGCCACCGCACCGATAAAGTACTGTACATATGCACACAGCTGCAGGATGCAAACTAGGTCAAAGTGGAATGAGGAAGTTGCTCTGAAGGATCTGATGGAGTAATAACTGGAAGTTAAGTAAAATGTTGTCGGTCAGCAGCAGTGACTGTGAGGAAGCCCATAGTTAAGTGGCTGGCACTCTGCTGAAGTGCCACACTCCTCCATGCAATGGTTTGGGAAAATTTCTGATAGTAAGCCAACCCATCTGTCCTTTTCTGTCATTCTCCTGTGTGTGTGTGTGTGTGTGTGTGTGTGTGTGTGTGTGTGTGTGTGTGTGTGTGTGTGTGTGTGTGTGTGTGTGTATGTGTAGTCAATGGCTCTAGGA
This sequence comes from Epinephelus awoara, assembly GCA_035609425.1. Classification (NCBI taxonomy): domain Eukaryota; kingdom Metazoa; phylum Chordata; class Actinopteri; order Perciformes; family Serranidae; genus Epinephelus; species Epinephelus awoara. The sequence continues at coordinate 6,111,853 of CM069296.1, read as the reverse complement.
TGGGTCGTCCCCAGTTGGAGACTTTCCCTCCTAATGAGACAGAGTTCACCATCCGCCTGCCGGACAGATCTACCCGCTACAAGTTCTACCTGTCAGCACTCACTCAGGTGGGAGCGGGGGAGGTCTTTGCCGAGGAGTCACCACACTTCGCAAATGAAGGTGAGTGTTTCTACAATTGTTGCCTCCCCTCAAAATATAATGTCACATTCAGTGCTTCCAAAGAATAGTGCTCCCCTTGAGGGTGAGAATGCATCTGAAACATGTAAGGTTTACAGTGCAGCCAGTTCACCACAGGGTCACTCTATGCCAAAGATGGGGGTTTTTGATTACATTACAGATTTTATATTCATATTTCAGATTTTTGTTTACAGACAAACAGATCTAAATAATTCACAGTCACAAGCAGATGTCATATATTCCACAATTGGCCTATAGAAAATGGAAAATAGTGCAAAATTTGGGTTTCTGGGTCCCAAGGCTGTGACCCAAGCAATATATACATATGGATGTTTCCATGCTTCTGTTTAAAAATGTAGTATTTGGCTAATGTTATACCAAATTTCAGAGGCTCTAACATAAACACTAGGTTAGTATGAGAAGCCAATTTTGCAATTTGTTGCCTTTTTCAGTTGCCAACAGTGTGGACTCATTCCTGGGATCATGAAAATTTTTGTATCTGTCCATGAGTGTAGAGTTATAAGTTCCTTCCACGTTGTCTTCATGTTTAAATCTAACAAGACACGAGGCTTACTAAACAAAACTGACTACTAAGATTCAATCAAAATATATTACAAAATTTATTTTTTGATCTCAAATAGCACATACATAAAGTTTGAACAAAGTCTGAGAGGGTCAGTGTGTAAGATATAGGGGGATTTAGTGACATCTAGAGATGAGGACTGCAGATTTCAACCAGCTGAAATTTCTCCCTATTAGAATTCCTTCAGTGTTCATTGATCAGAGTTTCAACCTGGAGCCGAATTATCCGCAGAGGTCTCTTCCTCTCCAAAACAAACAACCCATGTGAATAAAACCAGTAAAAATACTGAATAAAACAGTTAAAAAAAACCAAAACAAAACAAATTGTTTTTTTGGTGTTTCTCCTATGCTGTTTGGTAAGCTGCAGATGGCCTGCTTGCCTAGCACCCTCTAATGTTTGCTCACCGATTTTCTCAGATAGATAAGTGTGTTCTCAGGGATGCACAATGATATCACATCATTGCTGTCGGCCAATATCGGCTTTAAACTGAACTTTCAGAATCGGCCAACATGCTTTTTCTTTTTTTGCACAATTAAAAAAAAAGATACATACATTGAAAAGCTTTGTAAGAGTATGCATGCATAATATGATGTTAATTCCACTACAGAAGAGACTTGCTGACCTAAAATTAGGCGGGGAAAAAATTCGGTATCAGTATAGGTCATTGGCCAAATCAGTTGTTCTGTATCGAATATCGACAAAAAAAAATCCAATATCGTGCACCTCTAGTGCTCACCTTTTTTTCTGATCCACATTTTCAGGAGCTTTTGATCAGGAGCCAAATTATTTGCAGAGTTCTCTTTCACTCCAAAACGAACTGATTAAAAACACTGAAAAATCTGTTTCACAGTTAAAAGAAATCAGTGCTCTTCTGATGCCTTCATCACAGAAGGGCTGCATACTATGGTGGCTGACACAAAAACACAAATGGCCCTATCTAGAGCCAGTGTTTGGTTTGTCCATTTTGGGCTACTGTAGAAACAGGGTAATCTCTGTTGATGAGGACCCACTCCCCATGTAGATATAACGGCTCATTGTAAGGTAACGAAAACACAATTATCATCATTATTATTATTATACATTTTATTAACAGATGCCTTTCAAAGCACTGAAGGACACCTTACAAGACAGTAAAAACAAAAACAAAAAAACAAGCAGCAATGTTTCCATCGATCATAAAGTCAAACAATTCAGTAATATACAGTAATAAGTTAATAAAATAACTAGACAAAAATAAAAATAAAAATTGGCATAAAATCATCATCATGAAGTCATCATCAGTGCAAGTCTCCATATATGTATAACCATTAAATCAGACCGAATATGTCAGCTTGAAAAGGTGTGTTTTCAAACGGGATTTGAAACTGGAAAGGGAGTCAATATTGTGCATGTCGTGGGGGAGAGAGTTCCAAAGGGTGAGTGGTCAAGTCACAATGTGAGTTGGAATGCAGAAGAGGATCTAAAAGTAGGGGAGGGAGTGTAGATAGGAAGGAGTTCAGACAGGTAGGAAGGGGCTTAATTATGAAGGGCCTTAAAGATGAGAAGCAGAATCTTGAAATTGATGCAATATTTAACAGGAATCCAGTGCTGGTGCTGGAGAGCAGGATTGACATTATCTATGGAGGGGGTTCTAGTAATGATATGGGCAGCTGAATTCTGGACCAATTGGAGTTTATGAAGACACTTGGGAGGGAGACTAAAGAGGACAGGATTGCAATAATCAATATGGGATGTGACCAAAGAGTGAACAAGGACAGTGGCACTGTGATTCTTATTTTCAATTGATTAAAAAACACATATTATCATTTCTGCCGATACATGCTCCTAAGCCCTACACATTGGACATTTGAATGTAAACAAAAACCTCTACCTGTCATGGAATCATGGAATGACCCCTGAGTGTTTTTTTCCCACACAAAAAAACACCTGAGCACTTCAGTTGCTCTCACATTTAATAGTTGATTATTATTCATTTGCACTCGACCAAACTGTAAATTATTGACCGCCATTTTTCATACTGTATGTGTTTCAGATATTGGTTTTAAAAGATAAGGATGAGGCTATGATCCCTATTTTTCTTTACTGGGGGGTGAATTCTACACAGACAGATGCTGACAGAAGAATAATATGGAATGACCTTATACTTAAACACATTACCCCACACTGATCAACTTGAAATTTGCCTGAAATATAGCAGAAATAAGCGTTTTTTAAAGTTCAACAGAGCAACGTCTTACTAAGAGTGTGTCTAGCATTGCTTCCCTGTATGGCACTGAACTTCCAGTCTGCTGCACTGTATGTTTTACTCTGTAATTACACCGTCTTCAGCCTTCCTCTCTGCATGGGAACTAGGTTGGTTCGACATTGTGTCTACATTGTGAGAGTCTGGTTGTGTGAATCACTGGAACCTGTGTGTGTGTGAGAGAGAGAGATAGAGACATAGAAATAGAAACTGAGAGAGCCCTTTAGTGGACACAGGCCTCTTTGTTAGGGTATCAGATGAAGTAAGAGCTGGTCTTTCTCTGATTGATTATATTATCAGCACACACACAAGAGAGGACACACACACACACACACACACACACACACACACACACACACACACACACACACACACACACACACACACACACACACACACACACACAATAGATCAGAATCCCTGAGTGATTTTCTAGTCACTCAACTGCTGCATACCTTCATAATACAGCAATTTGCTGATATTTAACAATCATGACTAAAGTACACCTCACAGGTTGTTTAAAAGGATTGGTTCACCCAAAACATCCAGGAGTATCTTGCCATTTTTATTTCTTCATGCATTTATTAGACTTCTGTGTCCACCAAATGTAATGGCAGTGTAAGGAATTAGGTTTGTGCTGCTGACACAACCCAAAAAGCATTTTTTTTTAGCAATTTTCATCAGGACCTTTTCTCCAGTGGAAAGCACAGACAGTTTGACAGAGGCAGATATCCCAAATCCTTAACAGATGGCATGGTATAGCATTAGTGGTAAATGAGAGTATCTTTTGAATGGATCTTACAGCTGCTCTTGTGCTTGTTGTCCCTCTCTGTCTTTCTTACAACTCTTTCTCCTCTCCATTTCTCTTTTTGTTGGCAGAAAACTTTACTGACTCTACAGGTCTAGGTAATGGGGAATGAGAAGCACAGCTTGCCTGTTGCCCACCCCCATCCTCCATATTCATCTCTCTCAATCTGTTCATCTTAACAATAAGCAGCAGTGCAGTCCACCTTTATTGTATTATCCACTAAAGTGCAGCTCTACTATACCAGCCCCTGCAGCTCATGCTGGCAAGCAGAGGGAGTTGCTGAACTAGTTATAACACCCCCCTTGGGAAAACACAGATTTGCCTTCTTGTATTTTACATAATAAGTAAATCATTGTTAAATGAACCTAAAGACATACAGTATTTTTTTTTTTATGATCTGTGTGTGGTATCCCACAGGAAGCTATTCAATGAATGGATATTCAACATATTCAAGCAGGTTATTAGAGCCTATGATATTAGTCCTTCCTAAGTCCCGCCCCTTTTGCTCTGTGCTCCAATAGCATTCGAACAAGCTCATTACCCGGCAGAGCCTCAGTCAACTCTCCCCTTTCCTTTTCAGCATAATTTTATAGAACAGTTTGTATGATGTCCTACAAAATTGCACCCCATGAATGATGTGCTTAGTTTTAGGAGACAAAAAAAACAAGGTGAGGACGTACCTTAACATGACTCAAAGTTCACTCAAAGTTCACACGGATCTGAACACGTAACCACGGCAAAGTCCCGGGCAAAAGTCTGTTTTTTGTGACCCATCCACCACCCCAACCAGCCTCCTTACAGGTGCTTACTGTTTACTGCCATCAGCGCAATATAATGTGATCGTAGCCTTTAAAAATACTTGGATATGTATGACTTTGGCTGCATTGCTTTTCATAGGAAAATTTGTGAGAACAATTTGCCTGCGATCATTTGGCTCACTATGATTATCTTTGATCAGCTTTTAATGTTAATATTATATACCGTTGCAACAGTAATTATATTATTTTTGATATTTGAGATTAAAGGCACAATCCATAGTCCAAGTCTTGCTTTCACCATATTAAGTGACAGATCTTCAAACAAGGGTTAACGCCAGAATGACCATGATGACAAAAGTTATTTTCAGGATTTCTGAACTTCTTAATCTTTTGAAAAAACAAGACTTAATAGAGATTAGTTATATAATTACACAATATACTGTACATTGTTATCATATATACAATCTATACATACATGTGATTATGGCTGAAAGCTCAGTAAAATTGCAGACCTTTATGGTTTGTCAGACTTTACAAGAATGAACTTTTGTGACCATAGAGGATTTGTTTTCATCAGTAACACTGCAAACAGACAAGGTGATGGGGATATTATTTAGGACAGTAGCGGAAATGTCTGCTTTAAAGACGATCAATGTAATCAAGTACGTAAGACTGCAACTAACTTGTCTTATGTATTTGTAGTTGTTCGTTTTGTAACTGCTCAATGTATTGTTTCCAATTTTGATTAGTTTAAATTCGTGAAAAAATTATATGAAACAGACAAAAGGTCTAAAGCTCTAAGTGAGAACAGACCAAATTGTGTTTTTGCTAATGGACTGAACTGCTGTCTACACTGTATTTTCTTTCTATTCTCATCTGTCCATCTGCCTGTCTGCCTCTCCTCATCACTTCATCCTCCCTCTGTGTGTGAAACTGCTGTTTGTCTGCTGCTGTGTGCTGTCAGGGATTGAAGAAGCCCTCTCCACATGCTCAGGTCATCATTGGTTTACAATACAGTAGTTTCCTCCGTGATTGACATGGTAGTAGATGCAAAATACAGAAAATTTAACATAGGAGATACATCATTATTTACACCACATATCCCACATTCTAAATCTTTGGTATCTCTGATTTTGGAACCAATCCCTGATGGCGCACCTTCATAATGCAATCTCACAGCATCACTGCCTCTTCCTGTCTGCCACGAAACGCAAGTTAGCCTTGTGTAGCAGCAACTAATATGTTTTGATGCGTTTTTCTGTCATTGCCCTTGGATACAATGTCACGATGACGCTACTGTTTTGGGAGTGTGTGTGGAACGGGAGGAGTTGCACGTCCTCGCATTAAGATGTCGAGAGGGGGGGGACATTTTGATGAATGATACGACTTGATGAGCGTGCTGGGGATGACAAACAGAACTCCATCAGCAGTTGGCTCATGCACTCACTCACTGGCTTGATTGTCCTGCTTCTGAGCTTTTTTTTAAAAGTCATGTCACTCTGCCATCTTTGTACATTGCTTGTGTCCTCCTGGTCAGTTGTACATAGAGTACTGAGGATTAAAGGTAAGGTGGCTTGAAGCTTTGGGCTGAACTGGTGTACCACACTGGGCTGTAATGGATCCTGAACGTGCTGACATTTCCATCATCCTGTCCTACTTTCTCTTTCCTTTGCACGGAGATTTGGAGGCATGCTTGGCATCCAGCCTGGTGATACAAGCATGCTGGCTGGGGTTTGGGGTTGTTGTGTGATGGAAATGTTTGGGGTGGGGGACATCAGTAGTGGGACCCTTTACTGGCTGGAGATGACCTGAACTTCAAGGTACAGTAGGAGTGAACAATATTTGAAGTGAAAAGAAATGTGCTGATACAAAAATTGAGCAGGGCCTGACCCCCACAAGAGGGCACCAGAGGATCAGACCAGGGCTGGCTGAATTTTATTAGTAAAATTATAAGTTAAATCAGGTACGATCTAATCAAACAATGAGTCTAGAGTTTAATGGCAGCTTTCAGCAGTCTTCCATGCTCTGTGTTACCTGCATAATTTTATTGGCTCTCAAAAAGTACTGGAGTCTGATACTTAGCCCACCTTGGCACACAACTGCTGCTACAACTACTCTGACATTTCTAGCAAGCCCTCCAAATAGCTTATATCTACATGACAAAAATACTGTAAAATAGATAAAGAGCATAGGCTGCAAGTGCAGGCTAAGCATAAAGAAAAAGAGACTGTATTTGTCACAAAGCAAATGAGTAATAGACTGCCATCCGAGTTTCTACTGTAATGGCAAACACTGGATAACACTGCATAAAATGTGTTGTTTTTTCCCATCAGTGGTGTGTGTGTGTGTGTGTGTGTGTGTGTGTGTGTGTGTGTGTGTGTGTGTGTGTGTGTGTGTGTGTGTGTGTGTGTGTGTGTGATGGAGGTGTCTGCAAAGGGGTCCTGTAAATGTAATCTATGAGATCCTCCTGGTCAGTGCTGCAGAGGAACACTACTTAAAGGGCAGCCCTGTCTCCTAGAAATAATGTTTAGATACAACTTATTTGTAACAGCAAAAAGGAAACGTGATGCCGAGTGAATCACGTTTTCTATAAACATAATGAGGAAATGTTGCTAATTAACATATCTGGCAAGTCGCAAAAATGTTGATACTGAATGTATCAGTAAAGTGTTCACTGACAACATATCTCAGTTGTTTTCCACCAAAATAGGCAATCTTGCAATACAGTGTCCACTGCATTATTTTTTTATTACCTTTGTTGTTAACATTTAACTGAAACCACGGTATTTCCCCAACCTTAATAACCAAATTGCTTTTGTTGCCTAAACGTTCAGACAAGAGTCTTTGTCCTTACTTGTTTTTATTAAAATATTGCCACTATCATAATATCTCCCTAGTCTTAACCAAAGTGCCCTTGTTGGTTAAACTTAAGACAGGAGTCTGGACATGAACCCAAGGTTCTGGTGTCAAGGTTCTGCACTGCAGTGTGTTTGCCCTTTGGCAAAGCCTGTGCGATACATGAATGTAGTGTTTCGTTACCGAAAAGAAACATTGTCTCTGAACCTAATCCAGGCAGTGATTACGTTAATTTCTAGGATACAGGGTTATAAAGGGGCACTCTGGAAATGCTTCCAAAGAAACGTCAAAATGGAAGCAGCAGCAGATGTTGAGATATCTTGGCTTTGAGTTCCCAGTATAAAAAGCTGCATCCTACATTTCCCATAATGCAACCAACAGTGTCATTTTTCTTACATGTTTTTTTTTTCTTTTTCTAAAACTCTATGTCCCCAGTTTTTGGTTAAAGTCCAAGCCAAGCTAACCCCCAGTTGTCATCATCATCATCACCAGGGAAACCCCAGATGACACCATCAGTTGTTGCTCTTTCAGATTTTACAAAGTTGAGTCCTTGAGTCAATTCTCTGTGGCTCCTCTAGAGCCCTAACTAACACCCTCTTTACACCTCGCATTAAAATGTTTTTGGGTGGTTGCAGTTGGATAGTGCTTGACCACATGAAAGTACAGGTGTAAATACTCCTAAAACACACTGAGGACAGATGCAATCCAATCAGTCAAACCACCTTCGAAGGTAGTTTGATTGAACACAAGTGTAATTGCAACTGCATTTTCAATCCACATACAACAACTACATGAGTGGAAATATATAATCGCACGCAACTGTTCCAAACCAGCGAGGCAACAGCAGCTTCCTCTCACCTAATGCTTGACCTGTCAGGGACTCACCATGCTCAATCTTACACACAAGGCGTGTTCTATTGGTGTGTCTTCCTCATCCTGAAGTAGTCTTCCAGTTAATCACTGTCTTCATAATCAGGTAGGCCTGTTTCATCCTCATCAACCTCAATCTGGCTCTGACATAAAACAGGGAAAACTATGGACATGCAAAGATTTCTTTTAAGTATTTGTTATATTTTATGCCAGTATTGTCTCTGCAAATGCAAACAATATCAAACTGTGCATCCAATGTAATTGTAATAAAAATATATAGAATTCTTATAATAGCTCTCAAGAGCAGGGGCAGGGGAAGGGCCCAATTCGACTGCGTTTGGTTGTTTGGTCTCAGTGTGGACACTGGAGACACATGTTAATACCAGGTGTAAATGCATTTGGGTTAAATCATGTCTACATACAACCTTGATACAGGATACATTTTAATGCAAGGTGAAAAGGGGGTCTAACTCTTGTGTAATTATTTCCATAGGCTGAGTAGTACCTTCCTTACTGAGTAAACAGACCTCTGTTGAATTTAACTAGTGGGGTGCCCCTTTAAATGCAACAGAAAAACTTTACAAAATAAAAGCAATTTTACCACTTTGACCTTCCCCAAATTACACCTAGTCATTTGCATCCCCTTCACCGACACCCAGTGTGACAGGCATGCTGTAATGTAAGCATCTGTCCTCTTGATGGCAGTGGAGTCTAAATCTGTGCAGGACAATGTTGAAGCATGTGTATCCATACAGAGATGAGGTGGACAACACTCAAATGAACACTGTCATCACTTACTGACTTGTGATGACTCAGGCGCGTGATGTGTGCAGTGATGAGTGTGAGGAATTCCTGGTGTGTTTTAGCTCAGGGTGTCATTGACTCTTTCCTGTGTGTGTCACTGTGTGTCTACCTGTTTGATGTTCCTCCTGCCTTGTCTTTAACCCTTTGCTCTCTCCCACCTCCTCCCTTGTAGTTGAGCTTACAGACGCCACCGTGGCTTCAGCTCTCACTCCTACTCCTCCTCCTCTCGCTCCTCTTCCTCCTACTACCATCGCTCCTACAACCATTAGTACCTCAACTTCTACCACTACTACAACTACGACTACTACTACTACGACTACTACTTCTCCTTCTACCACCACCACCACTACAACTGAGGCGACCACTACCACCAAACCTCCCGAGCTGGTCACCAAGCGTATTGATCAGAATGTGTTGGGTACATGCTGTTGTCCCATTGTGGTTTTTACTGTCTTTCTAGTGTTTTAGTTTGCCATGAATGGCACTATCAAAAGACGATTGCCTTCTCCCACCTGACGAAACAGGAAACTACATCAGGGCTGCATTCCGATAGGCTGTGTTGTACCTGCTATACAAAAAGTGGGGAATTACTTCAGAATATTGGGATGTAGCCATCAACTATCCTCCTGGTCAGGAAGTGAGAATCCAAACTTTTTTTTTTTTTTTAATTATATGGATGTTGATAACTGTACAGCTCATGGAGAGAGTACCCTTCAACACTTTAAAGTGATGAGGGTTGCCTATTTGGATTGATGAGGATTGTGATACTGGCAGAGCTCACCATTTTAGTCCACTCTAAACCAAGAGTAAGCATAGCAACCAAGTGTTTCATGAACTGAAAAATCCTCTGGCAGTTTCTTGTGGGTGACTTTTCTGTCCATGAACATATTAAACTTACCTCTGGTTTTGAGCAGACTTTGATTTGGATCGATCCTGATCAAAACGATAATTCTTGTAGGTCAATTCCCTTAGTGCTAGCACCATACATAGGTCTAAATGGAGCCCTGTGTACGGTTGTTGTAACTGTGCAATCTCTGCCCCTTGCCCCTTAACCCTTTACCCCTGACCCCCCCCTCTTGTGTAGTGACCCCTGGGCGGGACATCTGGAATCTGACGGTGGAGCATAACAGTAACTACGCTAACGTCAGCTGGAGACACAACTTCCCGGCCGGCAGCAGCGAGTTTGTGCTAGAGTTCACACTGGACAGTAAGAAACCAGACCAAGCCCACCTATCAAAATTAGATCGAAACTCGATTATTAAAGACTAAAACAGAATAGTGAGATGATATTAAGTAAAAAGAGCAGGTGTAGGTTATAAATCCACAGAATCATCACCAACTCTACAATTCACATAAGCTAAGCACCTTTTAACTGACTGTTTTGGTATTCAAGGGCCTCATTACAGAAACCTCTGTAAAGCTTGAAATGCTATCCTTTGTCAGTTTAGGATGACCTAACCTAGGATGTCCTAACCGAGGGATTTCCCAAGTTAGGAATCTTAAGGCCAAACCAAATACACCCCTTGCCCCTACCACTTTGCCCTTACCTCTCCATTTTGCACATTCATGTCAGTTGTCCCGGTTCTTGTTGGGATGGAGGGGTGGGGCAAAGTGTTAGAGTTTTCAGGGGCACATGTCAAACCAAGTGTTATGAAAAAACATTGGTAATATGGCTATGCGAGCACAACAACCATTGTTTATCTTAGTTTGATGTCATTCTAATGTATTATGGTCCGTTTTTTTTATATACCAGCATCAGAAAAAAAATTGCATGTAAGCTGATGCCTCCTGTAGCTAACTAGCTAGCTAATGTGACATTGTTATTGCTAATTTGTGCATGACAGCCCCGCATTTTGGCATATGTCCATGTTGCATTCCCCTTGTATGATGGCATATGATGCCTGAAATTTAACTTAAGTCCAGCAGCAAAATTGTTGTTCTTCTTCAACACAGCAGAAGACAGCATACTTGCAATGCCCATCTGGCAATACCTTTGTTTACATAAATGCCTGCCTACCAGTGCTTATCAGGGTTATAAATAGTTGTCCCTTTTGTAGTTTTCTACCACTACCTCTTGTAACTCTGTTTCGAGGAGCAAGGTGGCACTTGAAAATGGCATGCAAGGCTAAGTATATGAAATTGGATTGGATCTAGGTTAGGATGGGATTGACCCATCCTAAATTCATGATAACTGTCATAAACTACAATTGACTACGAAAATGACAGCAGCACTTTTGTTAGGTCTGTATAGCAATGACAACAAAGATAGGGAACACCACAAATAACAAAATATAATAACTGACAGGCTACTCAAACTAAACTTTAAAATTTCTCGATCATATAAGAATATGTTTTGACTGTCAAGACTATTAATATTGAATTTGATCAAAGTGCTATGTCCGGCTCTAGACATTGCACTTTGACTTCTCATAGCTAGAATTGAGTACCCATAATTTTTTGTCCATGATAGCGGGCTGGCTAGCTGGTGACAAGTAAGAGCTGTTGTTATTATAGCTTCTCCGTCTCAATTAGCCTACTGGTGCATTCTACTCAAAGATACTGGCAGTGTCGAATAGATTCTAAACATAGATACAGGCATGACAGGAAGATTGTCGACTGAAGAATTGACTTAACAGTTACAGTTACAGGATTTCTTAAATTAAGATAGAAGATAAAAGGTAGGAGGTCTGAGATTGGATTGGACGCAGTCAAGAGTTTAGGAATTGCTTCTGTAATAGGAAGATATGAGTTTTAC